>OX465088.1:97191075-98419465 GCA_949987675.1 Chymomyza fuscimana
GCTGCAAGCAGCGCACAAAGCAGCTCAAGACTTTGCTTTGCCACACACACATAAACACACACATGCCACACATATACACACAGATACAAACACACACTGGCATACACTTAAAGACATAGAGTAAAAGAGATGACAAGAGTGAGAGCACTACTCTCCCATATGTACTTAAAAGTACAGGGAACGAAATATGTAAATCCACTTCATTTAATTTCGCATTTAGCCAAAATGCTAACAGCAAATGACAAATATTCTTGTTAAAAGCCATAAATGCAGCAGCAGTAGCTGGAGGAGCAGCGGGCAGGATAACTCCCCCTAGAAGCGACTAGGATTGTTTGGACGAGACTCAGACCCCAGACCTACTCACGCTTGTGCCTTGTGTCTTGGTTTCTCTCTTGGCGTCTATCCAATAGTGCCCCCAGCGTTGTGCTTCTCTTGGCAATACCTTCGTCTAGGCTCATTGTTGGCATTGTTGTTGTTGTTGTTGTGGCGGGTTGTAACTGCTGTTGTTATTGTTTTTGTTGTTAGTGCTACTCGACATACTTTCCTTCAAGTATTTCAAACTACGCCGCCAAAAAGACAAAGCACATTTCCGTAACCAGTTTCCGTTTTCCGGTATTGTTTTGCTGCCGCTGCCGCAGTCGACGTCATTGGAGCAGCGTTTGTGGTTCGCATTGGTAATAGGAAGGCGGTACCTGAACCTTGATCAGGTTGCAACTTTTTCCGCATGTGATTTTTTTTGTTAAATGTTTCACCTGTTTGTTGCAAGTCATTTATAAGTTGCGTAATTGGCTGGCTGGAAAGATTTCAATTCTGGATGATAGTGGAAGCCCTTAGAGGATTTTGCGGTCAATGTCTGATTGATTAAGGCGATGGATTTGTAACTGTTTGCCTTGCAGATCATTAATAAGTGGTTATTAGGGTGGCCATTTTTGCAACATCTCACGATTTTACTAACGCCACCCCCTAAAAAGTTTCCTTTTTACCTGCATATAGCGCCTGTAAAATTTAAAAACGATCCGAATGTATTTGATGGGTCCGGCAATAGGTCACAGGTCATAAAAAAGTTTCATATGAATGCATAAATAGCGACCAAATCGTAAGTTTGACAAAACCATGTTCCAATATAATCAATGGGTAATTTAATTATCTACAGTCGAGAAAAAAAATTATCGAAATCAGTTTAGCATAACCAGAGATACTTACTGTTACGTAAAGGCACTTTTTTTTTTTTAATTTCGAAAAATGTTTTTTTCAAAATATCTCGAAGCCCGTTTCATGAAAAAAAATGTTGACTGCATTTTCGGTTTTAGCATGTCATTTTACTACAGAAACGATTCAAAAATGTTAAGGATACGAACATTTTTTTTTATTTGTAAACTGGTGTAATTAGTCAATTTAATCAATTTTAGAGCTTACCAAATTTATTTAGGCCGACTCTATATTTTTTTAAAATTATGTTTTGATAGATATGAGACCTTTTAAACCATAATTTGTCTGATTGGTAACAAGATTTTAAAGTTTATGTAGAACAATTCAGTCAAAAACGGGAAAAGTGCAAGGTATGACCTTTGACCTATTGCCGGACCCATCAAATACATTCGGATCGTTTTTAAATTTTACAGGCGCTATATGCAGGTAAAAAGGAAACTTTTTAGGGGGTGGCGTTATTGATATCGACGGCTTAAAAATCCTCCATACCAGCGGCGGACACCCTAGTGGTTATCCTCTATTTCAGTTCAGTTCGGATCTTATTTCTGCCGGTTGCCACGTTTCTTGAACACCACTCTTTAAAACCTTCAATTTGCCAATCTAGTCTGGCACGGACCACTTTGAGATACCCTGTACATTAAAACCAAAAAATAAATTAATGAACCGATTTTGGCATAGTGCTTAGATAATCTTAAAAACTTTTAATTCCCGAAATAGGTTACGAAATCTATTTTAACAAACGAATTATGATTTTGAAAAATTTTTCTTTGCTTATTGGTTCAATTTGGTGCAGTGTTTTGGAACCCTAAATAACTTCCTAGCGCCATATTTGGTTATGATTTTTTTTATAAACAAACAAAATGTGCCACAAAAAAGGTAGCTATGGTATAATATTAATATCCCGACATCGAAAATATGAAATAAACTTATTTCGCGTTATCTAATTCGAAAGTTTAGTTGCTCCCGATTTTACCAACACAAAGATCTAGGCGCTCAGATCTAAACGCACTAGATAGATATGTCCAGATCAATTTCCTTTGACCATATTGGAAGTAACTTTGGGGATGTCTGATATGTGCTTCTCTGTGCTACAAACATTTGGACAAACTTAATAAATCTCTTACCTTTGAAAGAGGCCATAAATAAATATATGAGTTTTAAAACTTTTCGCTAAAAGTCTTAAAAATTGTAGATTCTCTGAAATTTAAGTAAAAGGGAAACTTTTTTGACAGCTTATACGCCTTTGCTTAATTTACGATTTTTGATGTCCCATTATCTTACCAAATTCAGTTGTTGCCTTTTATTGGCAACTGTGAATTAACCAAATCGAAGCACTTAAATTTTCAAAAATTAATATTGCTAAGTGCAACTAAAAGCCAATGTAGAAAGGGATACGAAAAAAAGTGCAATGAATTATACAAATAAAAAAAACCAAAAACGAAAACCTAGAATTGCAAATCAAACAAACCAATTTCGATGGGGCACCTAACCCACTTCTTACCGAATCCTGAGACTATAAATGAAGAACATGCATAAGGCCGTTTGGTCCAATGGATAATGCGCACTTGAGCATGGTCAGTGCTAAGCTTCACACACATACACGCACTAATATACACATGCGCACACACAAGCACACACACTTTTGCTGTCGTTCGTTCAGTCAAGTGAGTAAGCTCCAAACCCCCACACAGAGCGTCCAACTAGCTGTTCACCTGTCCTTCCATTGCAAGTGTAACCACATTGTGTACAAAAATTATTCGGCCACTTTACCCATCATGTTGTAAAGTTCTTCTATAACTTGGTTATCAAATACGTTAAACAAAAATTTATTTCTACATAATAGAGATAAGAGTACCTATGCATTAAAATCCATGAAAATAAGTGAAGCGGCCCACTTTTTAGGTCGGACCTCTTCGATTTTGATGATTTGAACATAGGCTAGCACCTCGCCAATCGATATCGATAACTGAATATTTTTTTTAATTTAATTTTATTCTCTTTAATTTGTTAGTATAATATATGAGATCTTAACATTTAAAAAAGATTAAGAGTTACAGGCTTAGCCTTTTCTGCTTAGACTATGTTATATACAATCGAAATTAAAAACAAAAAAAAATTGTAAATTTAATTTTTGGGAAAACTGAATATTTCGATTTTTGATTTAAGACGCTTTTTTGACAAGTTATATCTTCCAAGCGAATAAAGATATTTCAACAATTTTTTTATATATATAAAATATAATAAAAAAAAAGTTTTTTAATAATAATTTTTTTTTTTAATAATCAAATTTTTTTTTTATTTTATAAATTTTTTTTTAATAATCAAAATTTGTTTTTATTTAAGCTAAAGAGTACATTAAGTTTGCGCTAATTTATAAAACATAGAAGGAGACATCGGAGCCCTCTAAAGTTACCTCTAATATGGAGAACAAAAAAGATTTATGCCTCTCTACCTGGATCCTGAAGACTCTATAGGATATAGATAGGATGCCCAAACTTGATATTTAGACTTCTACCAGAAAAATAAATTATAATTATATAAAATCCAGTTTTTTTTGTGACACTTTTTCCCTTAGTATAATATTTTTGTCCTTAATAAACATCAGCGGCGGATCGTGCAGGGACAACTCGTATTATACAGATTCTTAGACAAAATATTTGAGATTCTTAATGATATATCTTAAAATTTTAGCACGCACAATTTTTTGCTGCATATGCTTCTGATTAACCAATTTATCCAGCAATTCATCGATTACAATCTCGTAGACATTGTGTCCAAATACATTATATTTTCAAGCGCCTTCTAATATAAAGTTCTTCGAAGAATAATCTTACTTATTAAAAGTTTGTGAGGAGCTACTCTTTCATAAAGCCTTGAAGTAGTCGAAGAACGACTATTTTTGACATCATGAGAAACAAAATATTTTTTAAATAATTAAAAAAAAAACATAAAATTTTAGTTATATATCTTTTTAAATTGTTGCTTTAAGTTTTGATTTATATTTACACCATATAAGGAAGGAGCCAAAAGGCACGAGGGGGTGGGGAGTTGTGGTTGCAGGCGTAGCCACACTTCAGCGTGGCTCTCTAGGGCTCGTTCGTTTAGTCACGAACTAAGAAAGGAGGGGCGTTGCGGTGGCGAAAGAGGCTCATGCGTCGCGACAACAGGGCCAGCGCATATAAAGGGTCATCAATCTTGAGGTTTTTTTTTAATAAGGTTTTTTTGATAAGCCAAGCGGAAGTACTGTCAAGTTGTCATGTGTTTTTTATTCAGTTAGCATTGCCATTTCATCATGGAAAAACTTACACCCAAACAACGTTTACAAATCGTACAATTATATTACGAAAATTCGCGTTCTGTAAAGAATCGCGCTTAGGCCATTTTATGGGCGCCATAATCGACCTACGTAGCCCGATATCTCGACGACATTTGGTTTCAAACTTTCAACAAAACGGCGCTACTTGCCACACAGCCCGTGAACAATTAATTTCTCGCTACGGACCGGTTAATTAGCCACCAAGATCGTGTGATATCACACCGTTAGACTTGAAGTCTAAAGTGTTTATGGATAATCCAACTACGATTGAACAATTAGAGGACCCGTGTTATTCGTGAGATACCGGCGATTATGGTCGAACGCGTCATCGAAAATTGAAACCTAAGCTTGGCTACGTACTTTCTTTTGCACGTTATAAATTTTATAAATCCACTTTTACTTGTTCTGCTTCGACAACTATTTATTCCGGCAACTGTTCTTTTTCTTTAACCATTGTCGATTCTCCCAAACCTTTTTCTCTACTTACATGTGCACCTTTTGCCTCGTTCTTAATCCACTTATACGTGTTGTGTCTGTGCTGTCTAAAACCGGCAATGTTCATGACGATCTTTACTTATCGATGTTTAGCTTAGGCGATTAATACTAATTACTTTACATTTGCGCTTAATAGGGTCTATATCTGTTACATTCAAAATATACCGAGAGCCTCCCCCCACCTTTCTTTTTGTGTGACGACGTAACTTCGACCGAATGTGTGGTATGTTGTGATACAGCCATGAAATTTCCTTATGTGGGAAAATTTCAACTCTTTAGTTCTTATGGTTTTTGAGTTGTAGTTGTTCATACCTACATATGGGTAGTTCGTCTGTCCGAACATGGTTACATGCTACCTTTGACCCTTTGGGGGCAGGGTCGAAAAATATGTTTTAGTCAAAAGCACAAACAGTATCCGAATAAGTTTTGCTCTGATTGTATGTGTCCATTCATGGGAACACGTCTGAGTGTGCGTGTGTGTATCTTGTAAGCAGCATGTGTGTGTGTGCGTGTTAGCCGGCTTTGCCGTTTGCCTTTGCTGCATTGTTGTTGACTATTTCTGAATGCTTTAGCATTTTGGTCAATATTTGTGCTGCGCTTTTGCGTGTCTGTGTCGTGTGCGGAGTTTGCAACTGCTGCTGCAACCAGCATCTATGGATAGGTTGTTCTTGTTGTTGCTTTTACCAACGACTGCTGCCTGCCTGCTGCCACCTTCTGCCACAGCCTAATCCCAAATGCAGATATCGTAGTCGAAGTAGTCGTAGCATGAAATGCTTTTAGCCAGTTGGGGCTGTTTTTTTTTTTTGTCTGCATCTTTCTTTTGGTTAACAACATAAAAACGTGCTTACACCTCGCTTTGCCACACTCACAGATATACACACACACACATGCAAAAGTGCCTAACTACTGCTGCCTGAGCTATGGACTTGCTGTCTATAGACTTGCCACTTCTGCCAGCTTGTCCGCTTGCCATTGCATCTACCTGTCGTCGGCATTGCTTGACCCACTACCGAAACTCACACCCAATTTTTGGGCAGTGTAAAAGCATACTGTTGCTATAACTCATAAAGCAGGCCATTGCTTCTCAAATATATTTCAAATTTATTTTCGACTATTTTTACGTGAGCGCTCGTTCTCTAGCTCCCTTAATTTCTCTCTCTCCCTCTCTCTCTCTTTATTGTACTCTATACTCTGCTCTAATTCTGGGTAATGGACAAAACTTGTCTAAAAGTTATTGACCGAATCTTTCATTTCATAATATCAATTGGCAGGTTTGCAATTTCGGCTTGTCTTCTGTTATTGTTTGGCAACTCTGGTTGTTGTTGAATTTTTTCTTCTTTGAGGTTTTGGTCTTTTTGCATATACATAAATAGTTGCCATTTGGTGAAAAGCTTTGGCAAAAATTAATTAATGTGAATTTTGTGAAAACAAGAGAGCTGGCAATCCGAGACAGGATACTGCTCGAGTATATACAGGTTGATTATGGTTCTACATTCTGTACACAAAGAATAAGGTTATTCGTGAAAACGTTTTGTTTGTAACATACAGTAATATGATGAGTATACCCAAACATTTATTTTATTTACAAAAGAAGTGCATGCTCGTTTGTTAAGAGGGCGTCCAAGCCGTCTGTTTTCCAAAGTTCAAAGTTGTTTATTTTTAGAGTTATATGCGAAAATGTCTAATCTTGAACCTCTTTTGTATAGAAGTCTTTCTTTGTGTAAAAAAATGAACCAATCAACCCAAGTAGTTATATGGACTAATGTGGGAAAGATTACTGCTGTTAGTAACCAAAAAGCTAAGTAAAAAGTTAAAATTTCAATTCATACTATGTTGCGAATTGAAATGTTTACATTTTAATCGGATGGAAACTTTAGTATTCATTTTCATAATGTTATAATTGGTGATGTACTAGGTCCATCATAGTTGGGCTGTAACGGCTTGCATCAGCTCACATGAAAATTTTTATACCCTGTACCGTATGGTACAAAGGGTATATTGTGTTTGTGCAAGCCGAAAATGTATGTAACGTACAGAAGGAGAAGTCGGAGACCCCCCAAAGTTACCTAAAGTATGATCAGAGTGACTAGAGAAGTCGATATACCCATGTCAGCACTGTACCAAATTTTATCAAAATCGGTTGACTATATCATATAGCTCCCATAGGACCAATCGGTCGAAAATTTGTTTTATGTACCAAATTCGTTGTGTTTCGTTTGTTTGTGAAGATATTGTAACCAAATTTGGCGTTAAGGAGTTTTTTAGAGTTCCCAAGCACTGTACCAAATTTGATCAAAATCGGTTGACTATATCATATAGCTCCTATAGGACCAATCGGTCAAAAAATCGTTTTTTGTAGAAAATTCGTTGCGTTTCGTTTGTTTGTGAAGATATTATAACCAAATTTGGCATTTATAAGTTTTTAAGAGTTCCCAAGCACTGTACCAAATTTGATCAAAATCGGTTGACTATATCATATAGCTCCCATAGGACCAATCGGTCAAAAAATCCTTTTTTGTACAAAATTCGTTGCGTTTCGTTTGTTTGTAAAGATATTATAACCAAATTTGGCATTTATCAGTTTTTAAGAGTTCCCAAGCACTGTACCAAATTTGATCAAAATGGGTTGACTATATCATATAGCTCCCATAGGACCAATCGGTCAAAAAATCCTTTTTTGTACAAAATTCGTTGCGTTTCGTTTGTTTGTAAAGATATTATAACCAAATTTGGCATTTATCAGTTTTTAAGAGTTCCCAAGCACTGTACCAAATTTGATCAAAATGGGTTGACTATATCATATAGCTCCCATAGGACCAATCGGACAAAAAATCGTGTTTTGTACAAAATTCGTTGTGTTTCGTTTATTTGTTAACATACCGTAACCACATTTGGCAGTAAGAAGTTTTTTAGAGTTCCCAAGCACTGTACCAAATTTGATCAAAATCGGTTGACTATATCATATAGCTCCCATAGGATCGATCGGTCGAAAATTGGTTTTTTGTACAAAATTCGTTGTGTTTCGTTTGTTTGTGAAGATATTGTAACCAAATTTGGCATTAAGAAGTTTTTTAGAGTTCCCAAGCACTGTACCAAATTTGATCAAAATCGGTTGACTGTATCATATAGCTCCCATAGGACCAAAAAAACGTTTTTTGTACAAAATTCGTTGAGTTTCGTTTATTTCGCAAAGAAATATCTTTTGGAGTTTGTAAGCAATATATCGGACTTGATTGCAATGTGGTGGTACAGGGTATCCCAAAGTCGTCCGCGCCCGACTTTAACGTACGCCATCTTTTTATATTTCGTTTCATTTATGAATGTTGGAGTTTGATCGATTGCAAAAAAAAAAATTTTGGTCGTCTATCACAATCGCAAGATACGTATAGAAATAATCGACCGTGCCCCATAAACGAAAACGAATAAATGTTGTTCATTTTCGTTTTTGCGTGCTCGCCATCCCACACTTTATGTTGTCGATATCTTCTCATATTTCCCTTAAGTATTAAAGTTTTATTACAAGGGTAATTTTTTCGGGCAAGACATGAGCCAATTATGCAACAATGAACCATTTTTTTTTTGGCAAGACATGAACCATGTGTGTGTATGAGAACATATACCAAAAATTAGTTTTGAGCTTTGATATTTTTTGAGTTGAGTCATAAGAAAATATTTATCAATAAATATGTACGTTGTCAGTCAGGGAATTATTTATTACGTAACTTAAAATAGGCATAAATAAAAATTTAGAATATCAAAAAATAAGGGAAAGGCTTGTAAGGCATATAGGCATCAATGTAAATATACCGTTGGAAAGAGAAAAGAAACAGCTATAATCCACAATGAGTAAATCATTTGAAATTTATAAAAATAAGCATTTTACAGACAATTTTCAAAAGAGCTTGAAAACGACCACCCAAAAAAAAAGGCTTGTAAGTTGTCACACCTGCAAAAATCGCTGAAAATTTGGGAAAACTGAAATAAAAACTCATGATTGCTAAAATTTATGGAAATTTATTGATTTTAAATTTAACAGAGCATTAAATTGAATTTGAAATTGATCGGTTTTTAATGGTCGCCATACTAAAAATGAGTTGTTACGGAAAATATTGAAAAAATATATCCGGAAATGGCAGAAAAATGCACTAAAAACAATTAGTTTCAATGACAATTTCACACAATAAAAAATTCATGTAAATAACATAGCAATGTAAAAAAAAATCAAAATATATGTGTGACAACTTACAAGCCAAAAGGTGTGACAGCTTACATTTTTGAAGCCATTTTGGAATGCATTGGAAAAAATTTGTCTATTCAGTGTATGTCCGAAAACCTTTTTTAATTATGAAAGTTCATTGAATTTTAGTTCCAGCTAATTTTTTATTTTGATTTGATCATTTTTTGTCGCAATCAAAAATAATGTTGTTTATTTTCCGATTTCTTTAAAAACTGTTTTTATATTATGTCACACACACACATAGCGTTTTTGAGTCTGTTCGCATCAAAAACACATTAAAATTGTTTACGGCGTGTTTGACATCGAAGACAGGTGGAATTAGGGAAATTTTATTGTTGGAACATCAAAATCGACCAGGCGTGCCAACTTACAAGCCGTGTCAACTTACAAGCCTATATATACAAATTTATAAGCTATAAATCTTTTGTGTAAAAGGTAACTAACATTTTTTAATGAAATTACAGCTTTTAAGCCAGATATTATTATTTGCTACGCAAAACCTTAATTTTGTAATAAAAACCTGAACAAAATATTTCAAATATGCATTAGCTTTATCACTATTTAATAAAAAAAAATTCTTGCACTTTTTTACTTACGCATTAAGTTTAAAAAATGAAATTTTACAAAAAATTATATAGTACCTATTACGGCCTTTTTCCTTCTCCAGATGGGATGATCATTTTTGTAAATCTAAAAAATTTTTTTTACGCAATATCTTCAAATTCTTTCTATAGAAAAATTTGTCGACCACATCTAGTGTCCACAAAAGAATTAAGATTCTGCTTTATGAGGATGAGAACGTGAAATCAACGGTTGGTCATAAAAAAAAAATTTATTCCATATAATAAAATTCGAAGAAAAGATAAATTAGTTTTTTCCTTATATTTGTTTTTAATGAAAGTAATTAATTATAATTAAGTTAAAAAAAAAAAAAAAAATTAAGCCAAAGGCCCCAGCAGCCAGCGCTTCACTCTCCTGTATTAGTTTTAAGTTTACTTAAAGTCTATACTATAATAAATAAATAAATAAAATAAAAAAAATTTGTTCTCATAAAACTATTCAATACAAATTGCGCTTTTGAAGTAAAGAAATAATTAATAAATAAAATAACAATTACTTATATTCAATTTCAGATAACCATTTCGACAAAAATGAGAAAATAACAATTATTACCAATCTCACACAACGATGTCAACTCTAAGAGAAAAGCAATAAATATTTTTTATTTTAAATGGATTTAGAGCTAAGCTGACCATTTTTAACTACTGTGATTTGTAAAAAAAAACTTACCTGGGTAAGTTGAACTTTTCAATTATGTATATTATGTCGCTCCTTATGAACCATGTTAATAAAAAATTGTCAACCCATTGAAACCCAATCAACTTGCATTATTTGTCCAAGATTTTACAGCTCAACTCTGAACAGCTGAAAGTCGTAAGTTTAATGGAAATCAATTCACTTGAATATTAAAGCAAACTGACACAGCTTTCTGCTGTAAGTCCTTGCTACACACTATAGCCTACTTGAGTCCTTCACATTTCCAGGCATTCTCATGCAACCATTTGCCATTCACTTGTCCATTGATCATAAAATTTGTTACGCATCACACAACATTTACTGTAACAATAGAACGCTGGCAATTTGCCGCTGCTTTTGTATTATTTACTAAAAAACTTAAAAGGGGTGCAAGCTGGTGAAGACAGGGGGTCTTCTATTCTATACGAGTAAAACGCCCAAGGATGCGCCAGGTTTGGCCCCCTTTTTTTTGATCCTATGCAAACACAGCAAGACAAAATAATAAAAACTAGTAGAAGTGACTGACAGTGGGGGGTTTTGGAGCTGATGGACAGACTGGATAGACTGGACAGACTGACTGACATTGAGTTCAACTGACGTGCCAACAGCAGTCTATCTTTATCACTCATACTATAACCATCTCTTTCTGTGTATTTCTCTGGCAAAAGGTCACCTTTTTATGTTTGTTTTGTATTTTGTTTATGCAAAAATTGCCGGAGCAATTTCATAATGGGTCAAAAGAGAAATCAAGTTGGGCACAACAAAAGCACCAATACATACAAACATACAGTCCAAACTGCTTTAAAATGCACAACAACAACAAATAGAGTATACAATAGCTTGTTGTATGACTATGCTAACTCTGGCCTGTTCCGCTTGGCATTTTCACCGAAATTTTGGTGAGTTGAATTCAATTCACCTTAAGCTAGCGAGCATATGAATATCCGCCTTCTGTTACTATATTTCACTTTTGATTACATTTATTAAGTCAAATTCATCAAGTGAGTTCAATTCACTTTTTTTGTAAGTTATCTACAAAATAAAATACAGCCGCGTGTAAAACTTTAGTTATTATAGTAGTTGCAAAAATTTATAGCGAAAAAGTGACTTAATATGATTGTGAACACCCCCAGTATGGGCTATCCAACAAAAATTATTATTATTATTTAAAATATTTAAATTATTTCAAAAAATAAAATTTTTTTGATTTAAAAATTAAAATTTTTTACCTGAAAAATGAACCATCGTATAAAAGTGTTTTTTAGGGTAATTTTTGAGTCGAGAAACACGAAAATTACAACCTTTTTTTTTAAGCACCGTTTTCGAGATTTTTTCGAAAAACATGTTTTTGTTCACTTTTTTTTGTTGTTCGTTAATATCTCGTGAACAAACTTTTGTATCGACATGAAAGACGATTAGATCGAATGGTATTGATGTGCTATTTACAGTGATATACACTCCCCGAAATTCAATTAAGAACACCTGTTTTTATTTAAAAATATTAAGTTTTGAGTTATTTAAAAAGCATTTGTGACTCAAAAAATATTTTTAGCGTTACTTAATATCGATTCAACTAAAAAATTATCCTAAATAACCAAAAAAAAAAGGCTTGAAACTTCAAATAGTATAAAAAAATTAAATTTATACTGCGAAATTCAATTAAGAACACTTTCCAAAAAGGACCAAAAAATAAATGTTTTGTAAAAAAAGAAGGGAAAAATACTAAGTTAATGGTGAGTCCAGGCTCCCGACTTATTTATAACCTCGAAAATTCGGGTTGACATCGAAGAACCACCTTCTGAAAATCTGAAAGTGGGATTTGTGCCCATTCTTCGGTAACTGTCCTGCTCAGCTCCTGCACCATCTGAAATTTGGGTCCGCCAGCGAAGACGTGACGGGACAGGTTCCCTCACATGTTCTCAATGGGTTTCAAGTCCGGCGATCGATGTTTTTGCTTTGAAACCAACCACAACTGGCCGTTGAGACGTGGATCCGAGCATTATCTTCCAGAAAAATAGGATTTTGGTGCAACTGCAACAAAAATTAAGGAGTTACCGGGGTGTACCCGTCGCGTGCAACAAATTTTGTCTGGTAGTAACTGACAAACTTGAAAGAAAATGAAGTCGAAACCAGCATTGACTCCATCGCACAAAATGGCCTGGTTAGACTTCGCAAAACACCACATGTCCTGGACTGATGAGTGAAAAATGTGGTGTTTGCCGAGGAAATGAAGTTTAACCTAGATGGTCCTGACGGTTTCAATTGTTACTTTCAAGAAAATATTATAAAAATATTAAAAAATTTTACTCTTCAAAAAAATTGTATTGTATTGCCATCTAGTCCTTAAATATATTATCGTATATAAATTAATGAACAAAAAATCAAATAAAATAAAAAAGGTAGTCCCAACTGTGAACTGTGACTGTACAGTCACTTATAATCTAATCGACAAAAGAGTCCAGGATACCGTTTAAGAAACTTTTGTCAAAAATGTTCAACTTTTCTGGTTTGATAAAAATTCAAAATTTTTCGATATCTTTGTTATTATTCTATCCATTAAAGACTGCAAAAATTGTAATTGTAACCATTTTAGTACACTTTCGAATCTTCGAAATATATTTTTGCTCAAAAAATATAAAAGCAAACTTGGAGCGTAAATAAATTTATTGGTCAGTTTGGTTGATTCCGTATAAAGTTGGTCTTCTAGCTCTTTGGCTGGGGTTGGCCAGCACCAAGTCTTAAGAAAAAAAAATCAACCGATCTAAATGTGAAAAATTCCTAAATTTGCTGTCTTCCTCTTATTTTAGCAATCGCAAGTGAAGTTTAACTTCATTATTTTTGTGGAACTAAAATTATTATTATTATGAAGTAATTCACAATAAAAGATCGATAGGCGATATAAAATAAATAAAATATAATCGAATTGCATTTATTGAATAATTAAAATGATCATTTTTAAGGTTATCCCAAAAAAATTTGAATCCGCAATAAAACTCTCTCAAATTTTGTAAATTTAGAAAAAATGCAAACCGGAACAGTCCAGTATCTCCGTATGCACACTTTAAGACCAAACACAGTGAGAACTGATTGCTATAGACCAAACAAACACAGTCTGGTTTGGTTTGGTTTGTGCTCCACTTGGAAACGTTTGTACCATTTCTGACCATTGTTGGCATATTTAAGCAAGTCCATTGACTAAATGGAGCGGATGTCAAAAACTAAAGTTGAGCAATGTTGTACAATTTTCATAGGATGCAACCTAGGCCTGGCGATACCTTCACATGCCGTGCCACTTGACCAACCTTTAGACATACTTTAGCATAGATTCATCCAGGCGTAGACCCGGTCAGTATTTGACGCTTTTTGACCAAGACATTTGTGCCGTCTGTTTGCCCTGTTTGTTGCCCCACGGGTAGACATCCTTTTAAGAACCCAACAGTTTTTTTTTGAATTTGTCAAGTTTTTACTTTTGGCATAGTTTAATGCTTTTAATTTTTGGCAACTTGTAGGCGAAACACTTATTGGTCTATGGTTCTGATTGTATTTCAAAAAACTATTTAATTGTCTGCCCCAAAACTTTAACACATATTGAGTGTAAGCGTGTGTGTTTGAGTTCATGCATCTGTGTGTGTGTGTGTGTCGCCTAAGGCATTCACCAGTTGGCTGTATTAGTTTTTTGGCCTTTGAGTGAGACATGTGTGCTGAATGCATATTGACACGTTAGAAGAAAAAATTGTACATGATATTTTTTATATGTCAGCGACAAATTGCATTTCTTTCTCCACCTGCATTTCACTGTCTTTATCTGAGGCACTCTCACTCCCTCTTTTTGCGTATTGTTTGCTTGGATTCAATATACTAGTTGCAGTTGCATATTTTGCAAAATCGTTCGTATTTGCCGTCAGCGGAAGTAAAATGCATTTTCCGTTTCTAAACAAGTCACACACACGCGTACACGCACGCACATACTCACATTCAGATACACTCAGAAAAAAACTCGGTTATAAAAAATTCGTTCAAAAGTCAAATAAGTCATCAAAATTTTTAGTTGAACACGCTGTAGTTTTTTTAGAGTTGCTTTGAAGCTTTTAATGAAGGCAAAAAACTGATGACGTAATCAACAGTTCACATATCAGAATTGGTCAAGAGCGCTCGTAAAATAAGTCTGGATAATTTAAAATAGAATCAGATATAGGTTTTGGAAGATCGAAGAGCAATATTGAAGTAAACTAGTGAGTCGTTTACAGACTGGTCCGGCTACAAAAAAAACTCTATCTTATTTAATCTTTATTGATTTGGACGTGTTTTGAAACATACTTACCGATTTTTTACGTATAAATGACAAGAATCGTAGCGACGGTATATCGAGGATCAAAATATAGGTATCGAATGATAAGTATCGACTGCGAAATGTTCGATTTTCCATTGGAGTCTTAAGTTTTAATAAAAAGGTTCACAAGCTGTGGACTTTATTAGCATTTTTCTATTGCATGGAAGGCAGAGGTAATGGCCATATTTTAAAATACGCTTCTAATTTAAGCAAATATAAGGCGTATTCTTATCAAATTTTTCTGGATTTCATAGTATCCGAGAAACATCAATTGATCTCTTCGATTTTGATATTTTTTTTTTAATATGTAATAGAGGTACTAGCGAATTCTAAGATCTTCTTTTTTTGCAGTCAACCTGTTAAAAAATGAGGTTATAATCCAATAGGGGAGAAAACTATATATAACAAACTTTCGATTAATAATCACGTTATCGATAACTGTGTATTAAGGTAATCTTTTCTCTAACAAGACCTAACTCGTAAATAACGAATAGTAACGAATAATAAATTGAATATTTTTTTTTAGTTATTAGAAATAAATGCTTTAAATTAAAAAAAAAAAACAATAATTTTTTTTTCTTTTAATATTTGTCTAATATAAAAAAAAAAAATTCAGAGTGATCACATTTTATGCGAAATTTTTTTTTTGTCTTGACATAGTAAATACTTTGATATAGCGACAAATAAGCATAACTCCTTAGAATAGAATAGATAAAAACTTCAAACTTTATGACAGATTATAAAAGCAACAGTCGTCAATGTTCACAAAAATCTTTTTTTTTTGCAAAAACAATTTTTAGCTGTGCTTTCAAAATTTGTAGAATGTTCACCAAAATTTCAAATTCTTTAATCGGTGACCCTTCGCGAGATTTTGTGTTTAGAGTTCAAAGCTTGTAGGCATAGTCAAACCTCTGTCCACTTTCCAAGCTCTATCACGAGAACGGTTGTCTATAAAAGATAGTGTCTTATGCCGATTTTTAATACAAAGTTTTTCGACCTCATTTTCGTTTATTGCAATGGTGTAAAGACACCTTTTGTTTTCAAATAAAAAAGATTTTTTCGAACAATATCTCAAGATCGGTTTTGTTACTTGACTGCATTTTCGCGATGCGTATTTACTATATTGCAAAAATAATTAAGAAATGTGAAGGATCCGAAAATTTTTTAAGAAAAAGCTGATGAACGTGTAACGCCCAACAGCATTGTCAACATGTCTACCCTTTGGGCTTATTTCTCTCAGTGTAGCTATTTTATAGGTGTCTGTAGCGAAAAGAGTCTTGGCTTTTGATCTCAACTTTTTGCAATTGGCAGCCAAGCCGAGTGTTGACTTTTATTTTAATGCTCGTTGCGGCTTATTAAGAAGAAAAGCCAAATACGCACACACACACACACACACACACTTACACAAGGAGACACAGATAGAGAGAGGCAGAGTGTAAAAGAGAGCCACATTGACACATGATACATTTACGTAATCAGTGCGAATTTGTGCTTTTAGCTTAATTGACTTTAAAAGACAACACCAACAAGCAGAGCAAAGCCTTAACAACAAAGATTGTGTACATATTTATTTACCTGAATGTATTGCGTACCATTACACATACACACTTACGCACACAGTTATGCAGTTGTACATGTACATATATTTTATATATATAAAATGCAACATTTCACTGTCACTTATGTATGTCCGCTTGTCACTTAAGCCCACCATACTCCCCCTTACAACTACGCAGAGACCCAGAATCAGGTTTGTCGTATATAATATGTATGTGTATATATATGCAGTTTTATTAATGTAGTCCAGCCAAGCCGTAGTGTAACCCAGCGTGAATCCGCATTGAATGCTGCCTGATGCACCTTGACTTTCAACGAGTTGCCCGGACACAGACCCGGACTCGCACTCGGATTCGGACTCTGTGACGCCAGTGATTTAAATTATACAGATTGCTCTTATTTCAGCTGTTTTTTGTTTTTTGCTCTTTGCTATTTTGATTCTTGTTTCTTTTTGTCTCTACTTTACTCTTCTTTTACTTTAAATACATACAATCTTATGCAGATTAATGTATTTAATGTGTGGCTCTGTATGTCAATGTGACGTCATTGTTTGCATATAAGCGCTAGAGAGAGAGAGAGTATGTGAATCCGTTGCATCTGTTGAGGTTATGTTGCAAACAAATTACAGTCTCTCTTTTTTGAGTCAATATAATTAAGTGGTATAATTTTTGGTTTCATTTAAATGCATTGCAATACATTGCACGCAATGAATGAGAAATTTGCATACAACTTTACATTGTTTTTCTTGATTTTATTTGTTACCGGCTAATTATATTTATTTAATTTTTTTTTTTTTCTTTCGATGAATATGCATATTGGTTTTCAGCGCGGCGATGAGTATTTATGCATAAGGTATCGTTAATTCATGTAAAAATAATTAAAACGAATGTAGCACAATTTGAAGGTTTTATTCTACAGCGCTGCACTTATTTTGGTATTAAATTAAAGATGGGATCGTGATGGGATTTTTTCATGATCATGCATTTTCCACGTACCGATTTTTTTTTTTTATATAAAACCAACATTTTTTGTTGCCAAACTCATAAAATTTGCTTTATATGTGTGTTTTCAAAGATTACTTTAAATAATGTGGCTCTAACACTGTGATACAGAAAACTATTTGTATTTCCTTGAAATTATGCATGAATACAAGAGCTTAGTCGGAGCATAGGGCAGAAAAGGTTCAAATAAGTTAGGAGGAAAACATGCTGTACATGATTGACCTGAATCGTTTCTGAGTTTTCTAAAGACTTTTTTTATTCCTAGAAGATAAAAGATAAAGCTCCTGAAATTACAAATTACAAAAAGGTTTTAATAAACAAGTTAAAATTTTGAAAGCAATGCAAGAAGAGACAAACTTACATTTTGGGGAAAAAAAATGTTTGAGAAAAAGTATATAATCAGCCGTGCTCCGGAAAACGAAAAAACCAAACCGAACAATTTTATTCGGATTCGTTTTTGCGTGCTTCGGAAAACGAACTTATCGTCAGAAAACAAATAATTAAAAATAATTGTCAATAAATGAGAAAAAGTATATAATCAGCCGTGCTCCGGAAAACGAAAAAACCAAACCGAACAATTTTATTCGGATTCGTTTTTGCGTGCTTCGGAAAACGAACTTATCGTCAGAAAACAAATAATTAAAAATAATTGTCAATAAATAAATAACTTTAGGTTGGCATAAATGCAATATAATCTAAGAATATTAAAAATATTATTTCAGTATAAAATGCGTACTTTTTTAAACCTATTTTGCCAAATTTTTCTTGCAACAAATCATTCGGTTTCAAACCACCTGAAAAATTCGTTTTGGTGAGATTGGGTGCACCAAACATTCGTTTTCCGGAGCACGGCGGAATATTAAACATACAGCTTTGTTTATTGCTAAGAAGCTTATTGTCTGTTTCGGGACGGGGGGACGGGGATATATTTTTTCCAACGAAACGGTTTTTGGCTAAAAAAATTAAAAATAACATTAATATTTAACACAATTTGCAAAAATCACACTAGATACTTTTATTTTTGCGGGCTTCCAATTCCACATTTTTTGCTGTCGATATCTTCTCATATTTCCCTTACTCTTTGTAAGCATAGCTCTACATATTTTGATTAAATTGAAATTAACCATCACTATGCTATTTTAATAACAAGTGCAATTTTTTTATGCCATTGACCATTTCTTCAAGACATGAAAATTATTTTATGCAAGACATGAACCATGTAAACATAAGCCAAAAATTTGTTTTGAGATGTGCATACTATTTTTTGTGTTGGTTCAGAAAAAAATAATTAAAAATTATGATGAATAAATATCTAACTTGAAATTGGCTTAAATAGAACCTTAAAATATCAAAGAATATATTCAAAATTATTTCAGTTGAAATTACGTGCATTTTACCAAATCGATATGATATCACTTGCAAAAAGATAGTCGGATTGAAACCACAGAAAAAATTCGTTTTAGTGCAACTAGGAGCACCGAACATGTGGTTTCAAAATGAGACCGACTAAAATATTCGGATTTGTGTTCCAGAGCAAAGTACAAAAAAAATTATGTTTTAAATTTTTAAATTCAATAATTTCATTATTCGTATACGTAATACGTATATTTTTTTTTTTTGTAATAAATTTAAAATCTTTTGAAAGATGGAGTACTGGCCATGCCAATGTTTCACAAGAAGCTGATCTTGGTTTAAAAATATGCAGACAAATCGGAATATTTTTTTTATTTAATTTTGTTATTATTGTTAATTATTTTAAATGTTGAAACTTCCTCCCCCGTTTTGCTTCTGGGAAAAATAATTTGTATGAACTTTTATCTTGCCATCAAGCTTGGTTTTCATTTCATTTTTTAATATCCTTCACGGATTAAGTTAACTGGTAAAAAATGGTAAAATTCTTGGCAAACCTCTTAAAATTAATTAGCCTTAGTTAGCCCAATATTCGAGACAATTTGAATTATTTGGGCTGGGTCTATTATGGTGATATCACGCATCTATATTCGATGCCAAAAATTTGGATATTTTCCCGTTGATACGGCCATTTTGACTTTTATCATTTTGAAGCCGATAAACAAGTATTTTCTACCATGCACTGAAGTGCAGCTCAGGACCCATCCAATATTGTTCCAATATTAGCTTTTAATTTTTGTTTAGTTTAATTTCTTAACACTATTGCTACCACGATGTGTCAATTTGTTAAAGCAGCAGTTGGCCATTAGCACACAGCGTACACCTATTTTAATTTTCACCTCAATCTCAGGATTGAACAAATAAGCAAGCCATAATATTTACCAATAAGTAGGTTTACTACCGAATTCATTTCGAAATAGTTTTTAAAAAATTTCTTTTTAACAGCTAATTTTTTTTTAGGAGTGTATACGTTTTATTTTTTCAGTTAGAATGCAATGAAAGTTGGAATAATTTTCATTTATTTACGCTACCACTTAAAGACATTTAAGAATAATATTACCACGCGTTGTAACAGCCTGGATCCGCCACTGGGTAGTAAAAACTAGAAAAAAGTAAAATTTTTGTATTAAGCAATTAAAATTGCTTTACTTTTACATCTAATCAAAATCTAATCAATGTTATAAGTAAATGACAATCGCATATTAAAATACATTTTTTTATACGTTAATGCTGCTTTAACAAAATGACCATCAATGAGGGCCAACAATTTGAATATATTATGGTCAATCCATTTGATAAGCGTTCACTGCATGTACAAGGTATTTATAATTGGCAAGCGGTCAACCGTCAAGCAGTTAATACACCATCTTTATTTTTAATGCCGGGCTAATTGCTTTCATATGGCAATATGCTGGCCAATAATAATACTTAAATCTCCAACTGATCCGCCAGCAAAAGTCAGCGACAGCCAAGCATTATAATAAAAGTATAAAGCAAAAGCAAATAACCAACACACACACACATACACGTTCACACAGATACATTTACAGACACACAGATACTGCCAGCATATCAATGTGTTGCAATATTAACCAAACAGCTTTCATTAAACTGACAACAGTAGAAAAAACAAAGCGCGAAAAAGTTTGCTCTTTCTTTGAGCTGCGCTCCTCTATTTTATTTTTTTTCTCGGAGTCCTCCATCTTCTATACACTGCTTGGCCCTGCTTGTCGTTTCGTAATTGACTTGATGTTGTGCAACATTTGCCCTCGCACAATACGCCAGGGATCTGTTCTGGCTGTCCCTAAACATAGATGAGACAGGAACATGGAACTGCGGCTATGTCATAGTTTTCTCTGACTGTAACCAATTTTTCGCTTGTCGCCGCGTTTAATACCCTACCCATGTAGAGTCCAGGGTATTGTTATAAGCTATGTGCTACGTATGTAACACGAATTTGTAACCAGATTACACAGGTTTTCAAAATTCTTATCCATTTCCCCCCTAAAGCCGAAAATTTTTTTTGATTTTCCCATTCAACGAATTTCGAGCTACAAAAAAAAAACAAAAAGCGTATTTCGTTTATCGCAAATATCTCTAGTTAAGCGAAAACGATTCCATTTATTTTTTAATTCAAATTTTAGACAAGAATTAACTAGATGATTGTAACCCCAAAATACAACGATTTGTCTCTACGTTCAACTGGAACCATCTAAATTTCTTACTATTCCAACTAATTATTCCAAACAACAATAACTTAATATTTAAGTTCCTACCAAAATTGAGATACATTTAATATGATATTGTAGTCAAGTCCATGTCCACAGCTAAGATATATAATAATTTATATGAAAAAAAAAATTTCTCATCCTTTTTTTCTTTAACATTTTTCCGTAGCATTCAAGGTTTTCCGGAATCTTTACAAAAATTTTGTATAAATTTTATTTTTAATTTAAATTTTTCATTGAAAAATATTTGTAAAATTTAACTAAATCCTTGGTCGTGTATCTAAATCGAAGGGAAAAATGTATTTGGGCTCGGAGTTAATTTCTAAAATATTTTTTTGAGGTCATGTAAGAACACTGACGTACTGAATTTTTGGACTTCGGATTGCGATTCAGCGGCACAAAATCCACAAGGGTAGGTATATGTATTTATATAAATCGTGTAAAAAGTCAATTCTTTTCATTTTTAAGGAAAAGTCGATCTAATTTGCGCGATATGTTGTACAAAACTTTTTGAACTTTCTACAAAAATAACAAATAATTTCTATATTTTCTTCAAAATTCTTGAAGTACTTACTTTTACGCATGAACATAAAGGTTCACAAAATCTAGAAAAAAAAAATTTCCATCCTTAAGGGTAGCTTTTATGCTGATGCCTGGCATCGTTGTTTATTAAGATTATTTTATTATTATATCATGAGACATCCTTGTTAATAAGAAGGATATTTTTTTATTATACGTAATTTAATTACATTTTGTTTAATTGTAGAATTTAAAAATTACAGAATTGAAAAAAAAAACCTGAATAATATACTAAGTTCGGACTACCTTCGCGTATAAACTGTCACAAAATAACAATTTCTGTAGAAACGTTAATACTAACTAAGCCAGTGTCAAGAAATTTTGTTTATAGACTCGTGTGAACCTGATAACCAAAATTTGTTGATTGCGACCAAACCTCTCAGCTTTTCGATGCTCAGCTAATACTAAAAAAAAACCCAAATTATTTGGAATGGTTTTAGAAGAGTGACATCGCGCATCGGGACTCTATGCCAACCAACAGGAATGTCCTTCTTTTGGATAGAGAGGCACACTAAGTGTCTTTTGAGATGGTTCTTCCTCAATCACACACAACCCAACTCTCTCAGTTGTTTCCTGAATCTGCAGTGTTCTGTAAGTAATCTAGGCAGTATCCCAAAGGAAATATCTCTGAATAGGAAGATTTTATTTTGGAACCCGTAGAGCTGCTTGGCCAGCCTTTGGTATTATTTTCTGTTTCGTAAACTCGCTTCCTTCTCTATCATATACAGTTGTAGAATTTTGTAGGTAATCCAGTCTGGGATCCCAATTGGCCTGCCCTTGGCCTTATCAGCTATTTCCTACCCGGAGATGTTTATAAGTCCCGAGATACATCTTGGGCTGATTTAATTGCATAGTTCTAGATGGACTTATTTAGCTCTGGTTTGCTTTAAGCCAGCGCTGCGTTCAATGCAACCTAAAGTAGATACTAATTTTTTTTTTGTGCTAAATGGTTGCAGGGTATCCCACAGTCGGGAATCGCCACGACTATGATTCATTTTTTTTTCCTCTTCCTAGCTTGTGGCTGGCTTTGGCTTGTAAGTTCTCTGCTTTAACTTTTTCTTTTACTTTTTATTCAAGTTTGGCAGAGTGTGTTTGGAATTTTTTTTCTCTTTATTCTTGGTCTTTTCGACGCTTACTTACGATAACTTTATGACGCTTATCGCTACAAATGTGCTTGTATCTCGCGCGCGTTGTATCTGTATCTTTATTTCGGTTGCAAGTACATTCCGCGCGCCACATAAAAGTAAAGTGTAGCCAAGATGATGCAGCGTGCTAGAGCGGTTCAGGGAGCAGGGCGCGTGCCATGCAGGGTACTCCTAAGTAACTTATGCCATAATTTCTTTTGCTTGCCGTTTCCCTCGCGTTCTTTATTTGCTACAAACGATGTCGACGATGACTATGAGTAGTAGGATGACATTGGGGACGCACATGGGGTCGGTTGTAGCAAAGAGCATGGTCATAAGATTGGAAGGACATAGATGATGCTGGCCACAGTGCGACGTTGCGCATAATCGCAAAAAGGAGTCTGGCAAATATTATTTTTTATATTTATTTTACTTTTTGCGCCTTTCTTAATGTTTATTATGAATGTTACTCATGAGCGTATTTAGTTAATTTTATTTCACACAAGAGAAGTCAGCAAAAACGAAATGTACTTAATGTTGCCAACCAACCAACCAGCCAGTCAGCCAGTCAGCCAGGCAGCCAGCCATGCCAACCCCTTCCGAAAACCCATTCCCTAGACCAGGGCAAAACTCCATGCCCAAGTCAAGCCGCCAATAGCCTCGGTGCTGCTCTAGTTACCGCTGGATCTTTGGAGTTTTTGCCGCTTCTCTACTGAGTTCCTGAGTTCAGCAGAGGGTAGAACCAAAGCAACTTCGAGCAGTGAGCCGAGTGTTTGCTGAAAATTAAGTTAACGCCATCAACACTTCCCTAGTCGACAGTATACACACATGTGTTGTGTGTGTGTTTAAGTATAAGTATGCGAGTGTGTGTGTGTAGGGCGCGTGTCGGCGGCGGCAACAAATTAGAAGTCAGTAAAACAGCACAAAATAAAAACCAATATAAAATAGAAGACAGCTAGGATAGATAAAGTTTATATACTCTGAAAATTTCAGCAAATTTTAGGATATTTCTTACAGGATGCTATACATATATGTAATTTTCGTTTTTTTTCGAATGTAACAAATTTTTTTTGGTACAAGAAAACGCATGAGCCTGGCCAGAAAAAAACAGTAGGGTGGTGAATTTTTAGCAAAGTAAGTCAACATTTTGGTTTGTTTGTTTCACTCACATGAGTCATATGAGCTGTGCCCAAGAAATAATCAAATATTTACCAATAGCTCAAAATTGTTGAACTTACATTCTCCCTGAAATTTATGGATTGGGGGTTCAATAGCTCAAACTTAACATTTCAATGTATATTTAACTAAATTACTTTATAGTTCGAAATATGATCACGAAATAATGGCAACATAAAACAAAATTCTAAATATTTATATAATCTATAAAGTTCGTAAAATAGTTTATTTTTTACTAAAATTTAATGATACTTTTATATGATCGTTTTTCAAAAAAAAATTTTGCCCAAGCCACTTTATTGATTGCGAAGTAAAACAAATATGCAAATTAAGAAAATTGGTAGTCCCTATATTTCGGATTTATGTCCGTAGTATACTGGAGTCGAAAATTTTTTTATGGTACTCCAACTTTTTTAATTGAAGTAAAATAAAATAATTTTTTTTATTAGTATTTTAAACAAATGGTTGGAGAATTTAGTTACCTAAATACAATTTGATAAAAAATTCGAAAAAATTAGTTAAGTATAATTGAAAATATTTTTGATTAAATGAAGATTTTTTAATCCATATAATGTTTTTTTTTTTTTTTTTTTGGGAATCTGGGCAATATCTGGCTTAAACTAGCCATATATAGTCTAATATTAAATTAGATAGAAAATTTTTACTTTTCTGTTACTAAACAAATGTATAACCAATTTATAATTAATATATAAAAACGTTATGAGAAAGTTTTTGTTGAAAGGTTCATAAATTATTTTAAATGCTTCATAAAATATTTCAGTATTAAAGTGTTTTAAACTAATTTTCATTTAATGAAAACCATCGATAGTTAGGAAATGATTGTCATCGAGTCTTAAAATGTGCCACAGCCATTACTTAAGCTGCTTATACTTGTAACTATGAATTTCTAATTCTTATTAAAATTAAAAAATTTACTAACTTATAAAAACGCATATTATATAATATTTCCATGCACTGCAAACTTCAATAAAAAGTTTATATACCTTTTGTGAGAGCACTAAAAAAAAGGCAGACGCTTATCTGCATTAAGTAGATGAGAAAAGTTTCTTTGCGCGCGTTGATAACTTGAATTATATACATACTCAAATAATATTCCCGTCTTCCATTGGAGTGTTGTATAAGTAGATTCTACTTATATACATATACACACACTTATAAATATGGCCTATGGCGCCTGATTGTATGCATTAATTTATTTATGTTCGCTGCGCTTCATTCTGCTAACAAGCTGCGTTTACGTCACCATTGCGAGAAACATTTTATGGATCCTTTCACTTAACAGCAAAAGAGAGAGGATGAGAGAGTGCTCATTAAACTGGCGACACTGTTGCAAAATCTTTAACGTTTAAACGCAAATGGTCAAAACTTTGTTGCAGTTCTTAGAGCAGACCTGGGGCGTTGGTTGGCTGTAGTAGTAGATTATTCGAGGGCAAAAGTTGCGTGCAAGTGACCTTGCAGCTTGATTGGATTCGAGATTGTCGAGCTGGGCACGATGGTTGCTGCTTTTTCATTTGCAATTATTTTCTTTTGTCGTAACAGTGTCAGCTTTATAAGAGCACTCGCCATGTGTAGTACGTGTATATAAAGGCATGGCTCATTTCCGTACATTACGTATACGCAACGTTGCAGTGCAAACACTTTGCTTGAGCTAATGTTGTGCGACGTTAATTTGTAAAAACTTTAAACACACTTTAAATGCGCGCTAATATTTGCTGTTAATGTCGTAAGTACACACACACAAACACACACCCACACATACCACACCGACACACACCCACACAAATTACAAGCGCTTTTTACCTCACTTGAGGCAAATTTAAATTAAGCTAAACTAATTGAAAAACAGAGAGTAGTTTCTTTATATGCCCTAACCGAGACTACATCGATTTTGGCTTATTAGCCGTAAACTAGAAAATATAGGACTATACTATACTTCTTTTGTTTTTATTATTTTTTAGTATTTTTATTTAATTATACTTTAAGGTCAACTGAACATTGTCGTATCCAGTAAATAAATTATCAATTAACACAAAGCTGATATCAGAAAAATATTTCGAAATTTTTGGAATTTTCGTAAAATTACAGCCAAGAACCTTAACAAGTTATTTGGTTATGTTATGAGGGCAACTCTTTATCGATTCAATGATTGAATTGAAAGTTATTGCGATTTAACTGAAATAATCCAAAGTTTATAACCATTTATACATAAACATGTGTGACACATTCGGCAATAAACGATTGTACTTATATAAAAAATTAAAACGAACATTTTTTAGTTAGTTAGTTTGCTTTATTTTTATAATTATTAAGTTTTGCTTAAAGCTAGCCACTTAAATGTACAGAGTTTGATAAATAATCTTTTCAACTGGAACATAGTAAGGTATAGTATTATATGAACACTTTTTTAAGTCGTCAATATCATAATAGAATACATAATTAGTGAAATATTAAAAAATTATCATGGCTCAAAAAAGATATTTTTAAATAAGGTTTTTATGATGTTATTTATCGGTTAACACAAAAAATGACACAAAATTAATCAGTAGTAATTACAAAATTATTGCTTTTCAAATTTATTTTAAACGTCTGGAATTTTCCTTGAGTTGTTTGATTGTTGATATTAAATTTCTATTTTAGATAATATTGATCGATTCGGCTAACCTTGAAATTAAGTCAAAGATGTATAACCAACTTTTTTATAAGTCGCTTAAAAATAATACAATTTTTTACCCTCGTTTTTAAGACAACAAACGCAAACCTTAACCTCAGCAAATAAATATTCGTCTGAACTTTTTATTATTGTATTATTGAAAAAATAATTTTGGGGCTTTAAAGTAGAGCACTTGAGTTTGTAGAAAATTTATTCTACAATTTTTTTGAAATTTTTGTTATTGCATCTCTTCAAAAAAATTTTGAATTTTTGTTTTGATAGGAATCTATTATAATATAAGCAATGCTTTTCGGGTTCATTTTAATAACGAATTTGTAAAATTTTTGAGAGATTTATCTTACTGGGTTTTAAGACGTTTAATAAAAAAAAATAAAAAATAGACAAATTTATAATGTAAGGTACATAATTTGAGATATGACTTTTAGCAATATTTTTAGAAGAATTTTGTTATTTTTTTACGAAGAAGAAGGAAACTGTACACGTACACGTTTTCAAATATTCAGTTAAAAGTTAAAAAAAATGTATAGCTATATATAATTTTACATAATGGCTTTCGGATAAATTTTTAAAAGAATCTTATGTTTTTCAAGAACAAGAATGGTTTTTAAATATGGAGTCGCTAAAATGTATCTACAAAATATGACAAATCTTTTTAGGGTAAATTTTTTAAATATTTTTTATAATTTTTAAGATTACAAAGCAATAGACTTTAAGACAATAGACTACAAAGTAAAAGCAGCTTCAACTTTTCGTAGTTTTATAAATTTTTCATAGTTATTTTTAAAATACATCTATCTAAGAGTATATAAACTTCGAGCTTTAAAGATTGTCCTATTGCTTTATTGTACAGGCTTACGTGTATCCCAGTGCCTCTTCCCACTCGAGTTGCTTGAAGCGTGCTTCTTCAGCGCATTGTGTTTTTTCTGCTGCTGCTTCTTCATCTGCTGCTTCTACAATTTTCACCTGCGAGGCTATTTTTCTACCTAATGAAATAAAAATAGAGGTTGTTAGCTGCTCGTCTCTTGTTGTTTCATCTTCATCTTCTTTAAGACTTATTATATGGTCTGGTAGTCAGCAGGCGTTGCTTTCTCCCGCTCGTTTTTAATCTCTTCTGCTGTAACATTAAACATTATAGTAGTTGTAAAAGGATGGCTAGCTTCGTTTATAAAAGAAATATGTTTTTCATTGGCAAAAGCAAAATAATAAAAAAAAAAATACGAAAAAAATTGCAACTTGTTATAAAAGTTTTTTGCAGTAGCAAAAAAAAATTGCATTAAAAATCTGCGCAGTTGGTGCCAAGTTGCGGGGATACAGCAAAAAACCACAATACAGATTACCTGCAGATACACACATACACACACAGATGCTCACAAACACTCATGCAGTGCACTGCTAAGTAGATTTTGGCCATGACTTTTGCTTTCGCTTCGTCAATCACCTTTTTATCTGGCAGGACATTACCAAAGTGTAGCAGTTTCATGTCCGCTGCGGTTTGGTTCCAAACGAGCACAAACACTGCAGCTCTACACTGCATGTGTGTGTGTATGTGTGTGTGTGGGAGTGTAGGGGTATGCGTGTGTTTGCACAAATTTATTACAACCTTTGGGAATTCTTTTAAGTAGTTGCTCGATTCAAAATAATTTTCCATTTATCACTGTGATAACAAAACAGTTTTTCGCCCGAGCGATTCGAAACGCCGCGAAAATGGCAAAATAACATCAGGCAGCGTGCGCATTATGACCAGAGGGCGTCTGCATTTCGGGCGTCATCTGGGTGTGGGTCTGCCAATGGCTCTTTGCAGAAATAAAGTGCTGTTTTGGAAATCTTTCAGCTGTATGATGCTGACGCACTTGCTGCTGTTGTTGTTGTTGTTGTGGCCACCAAGGGAGTCAAGTTTTGCGGTCGTTATGTAGCGCAGCGCATTGGGAGCTGTGGCAAAGTCCTGCCTTGACTTACAGCGACGACAAGCTGAAGCTCTCTGTGTGTCTGTCGCTCTCTTTCTCTCTCTGCCACCAGCTAAACCTGCCCCAACCAAATGATAAATAAGGGCAGCAGGTGATTTAAAATAATTTCCAGTCTCTTACTCTTGATATTGCCACGGTCAGCACATGAAAAATATTTGTTGCCTAGCGTTTTGACGGCTTTTGTTGTTGTGAAAATTGCGTGGTTTTGCTTCTTTTTTTATATTTTTTGGAAAATTTACGAGTCCACCGCATCGACTGCCGGCAGCTGCCAGCACATAAAAAAAAGTTCACTGCCTTATATCTGTGTAAACAGCAACTTGCAACGACTTGAAGCCCCCTCAGGGCTTTTAAGTAAACTTGCCGATTTCCGTTTAACAGACATTTTTGCAACAATCTGAAACCACAAACTAGTGCAGGGCTGTATGTGTTGAAACTTAGCTTTTGGTCGCGACACGTCTTGTTAACCTCAAAGTGCTGCTACAAAAGGTTTTGTTGCAGCCAAAAAACTTTGCAATTCAGCTAACTCATTTAAACGTCGAAACTCTCCGCGCTGATAGCCAACTCTTCTGATTCTAAACTCATGCATTTAAGGCCAAAAAAAGGAATCCGTTTGGGGCGTTGGCCGACAGTGTTATACTCTGAACGGTTTGCTCTTAACTCTACATGCGAATGCGCTATTTATATGTATTTTCAGCCGCTGAGTCCGAATCCGAGGTCCAAAGCAACACAATCCCAAGTATTCTGAGATAACCTCATAAAAACTCTCAAACGAAATATTTTGGAGGCTATCTCAGAACACTGATATGCTGTGTTTTTTTTTGACTTCGGATTTGAATTCAGCAAGTCCATAAACATATATAAAAAGATGACGTACGTTAATGTCGGGAGCGGACGACTTTGGGATACCCTGTACCACCACATTACAATTAAATCCGATATATTGCTTAAGACCTCCAAAAGATATTTTATTTGCCAAATTTGGTTACGAATTTTGCACCAAACACTTTTTTTTGACCGATCGGTGCTATGGGGGCTATATGATATAGTCATCCGATTTGGACCAAATTTGGTACAGTGCTTGGGAACTTTAAAAAACTTCCGAGTGCCAAATTTGGTTACAATATTTTCATAAACAAACGAAACACAATCGGTCTATGGGAGCCATATGATATAGTCAACCGATTTTGATTTAATTTGGTACAGTGATTGGGAACTTTAAAAAAAACAATCACACACCAATTATGTAAATATTTATATCTTCATAAACAAAAGAAAAACGACGAATTTTGTACAAAAAACTTTTTTTGACCGATCGGTCCTATGGGACCGTATCCGGGATCCAATTAACCCCAACACCCAGGAGTTCTGAGATAATCTCCAAAAACCATACACATTGCTTTTTGATTTTTTATATGTTTTTAGCGTCACTGAATCCAGAGCTCTAAAATCCCTAGCACTATAAAGTTCTAAGATAACGTTCAAAATACTTGCTTTTTGAGTTTATTTCAAAACCCTGACGTGCTGGCGTTCTTAAGACCTCGGCTTCGAATTCAGCGACCCTAAAAATCTATAATAATAAATATGATCTGATGTATGAACCTGAAATTTTTTTTTCGCTATCGATTATTTTATTTTATTATATATTTCAAAATCTTGCCCTGTGTTCCGTAGAAGAGTTTCCCGTTTTACACCGATCAGCTTAAAATATTGCAAATTATGATGATAACAAAATTGCAACATCGTTTAACTTTGTTTTACTTCTAAACAAGCCAGGTATCAATAACCTGAGTCTTTTAGTTTACGAGAGCTGTTCATACAGACGAACACACCACGCCCAACTCCTTCTTTTGCATACACTACACCAAACTACAATACCCTTTACCCTTGGGCTACAGAGTATAAAAACCTTTGGCAATGGCGGTCTTTGTGTGTACCGATTTTTGGTTAGTCGAGCTTACAAGGCCACCTTGAATGTGTGTGTGCTCCTTGCCTTCTCTCTTTCTCTGTGTAGTTAAAACTGTAGCTGATAGGCTAACAAAGCAAATGTCTATCAGCAGCAGTAGCAGACAGACAGAGGGGGGCTGGAAATTCAGAGAAGTCAGCGGGTGGCACTGGACAGCCAAAGGCTTGATGTCTGGCACACGGCAGATTGGAACGCAGCCTCCCTGAAAAACTTTTCATTTGTGGGCATTTCGAACGAACAAACTTTGATGGGCTTGTCTGCCCCACCTTTAAAACAGACCAGTTGGTGCGAAAACTATGTTCCCGGCCCATTGAGCAGCGCCATGTTGCTCCATTAAACAGTAGTTCGGTGGAGTCCGAAATGAAATATTGTAGATATTTTGACTATGCATACTACATTTGCATAATTTGCGGCTAAAAAGTAAAGATTTTTGGTTTATATTTTAACATATTATCTAAAGTTTTTACTTTCGGCTTACTGCTGTTTGTTTATGAAGTCATCAAGTGCGTATATGGAGCAAATATATTGATTTAATGATGAAACCCGTATTTTGGGAAGGCAGCTAAAAAACAAAAATTATTTATTTACGTAAGCCAAGTTAATTACTAAATAAATTAAAAAAAAAATGCAGTAAATTGTTTAAACTAGTTATTTTCTAACTAAAAACTATATAAGCAAAGAAGGTATTACAAAAAAATTTGATTTTGTGACGTCACTCGCAAAAGCTTAACATCAAAGCAAATTAGGATGGCTTCAGTTTATGAGCATATTGTTAACTATAAAGCATAAGAATTGACCGAAACAAATGAAAAGATGGCGTACGTTAAAGTCGGGCGCGGACGACTTTGGGATACCTTGTACCACCACATTGCAATCAAGTCCGATATATTGCTTACGAACCTCAAAAGATACTTCTTTGCCAAATTTGGTTACGATATTTTTATAAACAAAGGCCCATACGTACGTTCGTACAATACAAATAAAATACGTCGAATATGTCAATTTATTTGTTTTTTTTAATTTTCGTCTTAATCTAAAATTCTTTAAGAAGAAAAGATGCTTGTGCTAGATTTAGTCTTTCGATGTCTTTAACGACGTTAATTTTTCATTGTTATCGGAAAATTGAACTACTAAAAAAGCACCCTATTTTCTTAAATTCATTTAAACAAGAGGCCCTGTGACGCCTCTCAGTTAAGTCGCGCTACGATTGCAAGTTACTCTTAAGGTAAATTGAAATGGTTGCATATAGGTCACTTGTTAGTTAAGTGAATGACCCACTGACCTGTGGGTTCGATGACACAGCCACGCCCCTAGTATACGCCTACAAACATGCCTACATGCAGGCATTTCGTAAATATTTGCACTGGCTTACAATGTGACATTGTCCAAATGCGAAAGGCTGACACATAATTTGGCTTTGTTATTGCTTTTGTTGCTTCTGGACAAGTTGATTGCACTTAACAAGGCTTAAACAGCAACTGATAATGATGACGTTGAAAACAATGAAGATGACGATGATATCATGTAGCTTGATGCTTCATTGAGTGCTTGATAAATAGCTAAACTGGCCAAATAAATGCGTCCAAGTGCTATTAAAGTGCTTGCCATGTGGCTAACTCATCATCATCATTGTCATCATTATCTTTGCACGAAACTGATATGTCTCACATAGGATATGTTTGTAAGTGTATTGGCAACATCTGTTTACCTTGGTCATTCATATTTTGCTGTTTAACAAGCTTTCCTTGGGGTTTGCCATAACATAAAATTTTACGACATGACCGAGTCAGTCTCTGGTACCCTTAAAGCATACCAAACCCAATCTAAAATGCTTGCTGTTCAATAGTTGACGCTGTAAAGCTTCCAGCTACAGCATTTACATACTTTGTGGGAATTAAAATACTAAAAAAAAATAACATACAAAGGCAACAAAAAAAAAAGAATAAACTTTTGCATAAAGTTTGGAGCTCGACATGAAAACTTGCAATTGGCAGCGTGAGTCCAACGTGTGCTGGAAGTTGTTATAATATCTAGTAGTAGTATTAGAACTCCAGCTCCAGCTTGGTTCGGTGCAAAAAGTTTCCCTAAGCTGATAGGATTCTTTGTTTTAACGACTTATTTTAGGGGTAGGGTCAGCAGTTAGTGGAGCAGTGTGGCGGGGTAGAGACAGATGAGCACTTTTCATTACTAAAAAACCAAAGTTGTTATGCTTGAGCATAACCCATAAAATCCTTTCGGTAGCTAAAGTATTATAAATATTGCAAATATTCAATAAAGACTGAAGCCAAGGGTCAATATTGCTCCAACACATCTTTTTTTCTTTAGGCCTGGTCAACTTTATGAACATCTTTAAAGTTTTACTTATTAATATACTCTGTTTATAGTAAGTAGTTTGATGAATTTGTAAAGTATGTACCATAATTTATAATCTTGTGAACTAGAGTTGTGGTCTTCTTAGTGTGTATAATGTTTAAGCCAAAATGATCATGTCTGTATGAACAGCAGTTTTCCCTAAAATAGAGAGCGATTGGAGTAATCGAAAGGTTCAGAGATGACAATAAAAAATGTGGAAATAGGAAGCACGCAAAAAAAATTTAATTAATGCTAAAATAAGATGAAAGAATTAAAGATCTCGGACTAAGATCTATATTACAAAAATAGCTTTAAACAGTAAACTTAAAAGTAGAGTTTTCTGGGAAAATAATTGGAATTCGGCATACTCAAAATTAATTATGAAAATAGTTATATTCAGCAAATTGGATATGTAGTGTCTTGTAATCCTAAGAAACAAAAGTAAATCGACCTTTTTTCGTCACAACACAGAGTGGTGCTAATGCAGTTCCTAGCGCCGCAAAAGTAAATTTTCAAACTTGCTAATTCAGCCGATATTTTTTAATTTTTCGATAGCTAATAGAACACCATATTTAATGGTATTTTTTTTTTTGGATGACTCTTCAAATTCACGCAGTTGTGAGCTGTCAAAGTTGGCATTTGTAGTAACACGTGCGAGAATTTGTTCTAGCAATTTCGAATAGTAAACTTTAAATTTAAAAGGTAAAATATTCGAATATCGTCCAATCTTTTGATTCAAAAAAATAGTTAAAGGTATATATTTAATAAAAAAAATGTGGTACAGTCGAGCCGGTGCCCGACAGTGGAATACCCTGTACCTTTTGTGTCAAAAAAAGTTTTCCTGCATATTCCATCTAAGAACTTTCCAATTGGAATTTATTTATTTTTTGGTGCAAAACGATATTTATCGAAAGTTACGTCAAAGAAGCTATTTTAATTATATTGGGTAAGTTTCAAGTTGATATGTTGAGGGGTGTGGGAGAAAACACGGTAAATCGATTGCGGGGGGTGGGGGCACCGCATCGATAAAATTTGGATGTGGATTTGTTCATTAGAGCCACATGAATGAGCTTACCAAAAATTGTGATTCTAGGTCACTTGTAGCCATAATTGCGTAGAGTCAAATATTGACGCAGTTTATTGGCAAGGGGAGGTGAAATTTGAACATTTTTGACTAAAACTTTTGCTATATTTGTCCGATTTTGTTCATTTTTTACACATAGATGCATGTATCCACAACGCATCGCTCTGTTAAATTTCAAATGAAAATATTAAACGGTGTGGCTAAAAACCGCGAAAATCTACAGCGGGGGAACGGGGAAAGATATTGACATGATTCAACAAACTTCATCTGCTTAGGAAATATGCGCATCAGCTGGTAAAGTTTCGTGTTTCTAGCTCTTATAGTCTCCGAGATCTAGGCGTTCATACAGACGGACGGACGGACATGGCTCAATCGCTACCCGAGGTTATGATAAGCATTTTGGTATAAAGGACTTGGGGTCTGCCACGCCTCCTTCTGTCCGTTACATACATTGCACAAATCTAGTATACCCTTTGTACCTATAGGTACAGGGTATAAAAATATGTCTGTGACCTGTGCTTAGGTGTGTTTGGGATAATTACTAGTTTAAAAACCTTCTTCGATATACTGTATTTTCCCATGTACTATAAAATTCTTTAGAGTAAAAGTAACATAAGGCCGGCTAGATCGGGCTTGATTCTTGTTTTTTTGTTAGTACTGTCCATCTTGAGTGTAAATTATTAAACATCAGCTGCCACTTTTTGCCGGTATTCAAATAATTTAGCTTTTTAGGAAACATGTCGGTGCAAAAGCAAGTGCTGTTTGAAGACTTGTTTCATGGCTTGTTGATATCGTCGGACCCGTTAATAACATTAAAGAGCAAGATTTTGCAAAAATAAAACCGAGTTAGACAAAAACTTACATTCACCCCAAATAATAATAAAAGTCTATTAAATTTTTGTCACTATTTAATAATTTTTGTGACTATTTAATCATTTTTATAAAATGTAAAAAAATTTGTATTTTTAATTTTGTAAATTAAAAAAAAAAAAACTCATGAAAATTACTTTGACAAAATAAAAAACAAATTAAACAAAAAAAAAAATTAAACCAAATTTTTAATTTAAAAAAAAAACCTGTGAAAATTACTTTGCCAAAACAAAAAAAAAAAATTAAATAAAAATTAAAAAAAAAAAATTAATACTAAAAAAAATTTAAAAAAAAAATTTTAAAATTGGGTGTTACTAATTTAGGCGCCGGGAACTTCATTAGCACCACTGTGCAACATCTCATTTCATAATGGGATACATTTCCAAATTGCAGCTCTGGTACAGAGTTGAAAGTTTGTGTATTTGACCATGGTAACAAGCACAACATTTACAAAAAATTTTCTACCAAGATGACCCCTTCTTTCTACTTTTAACATCCATGTTACACTATACTGCGTATTCGCAATTTTAAGCATTTTTGATTAATTTCACACTCTTTAGAACTTATCATCAATATTTAAAAAAGACTTTTTGACTTTGGTTTTGAGCTATATCATAATCTTTTAGTTGGTTTATTCGGAATAAAAGAAAGTTTTTCATGACAAAAAAGCATTTCAAGTTCGTTTAGGCAAAATCATTCAGGAAGACTTCAATACATATAAATAAAATTAAAATATAGTTGAAATATATTCCTATGTGGGTTTATTTTTGTATTTTAACAAACTCGTTTTAAAATCAGAGAAAATAAATAGAAAGCATTGGTGTCTATATTTTTATATAGAATTCATTTTTACGATGTCTTTACTAGATGGTCTTATCCCACTGAACTTCTCTTCTTAAAGCATATTATTATCAGCTGATTCAAATACCATAAGTCCAGGTCAAATATGACATGGCCTGTTAATCATATTACACAGGCAGAATAAAAATTATTCGGCCCATCCAGTATGTGTGTTATAAACAGTTTTTAAAATGTTTAAAAAGTTTCTCCAAAATTATCTACCAGCTTTTTTCAGAATTTTCCAAGATTTCTGAAAAAAAACTAAAAATTCCGAAAACACCAAAAATTTAAATTTATTTTTATTTTTATAAACCTTTTTTGCTTTATCAGTCATCGATGGAAAGGAATTGAAGTGAACATCATACAAATGCGCCAAACATTAGCTCAGAAGATATTTAGATTCAATTTTTATTTACAATTTTTTAAACTACTTTGTATTAATATTATTTTAGAAATTCCGCAATAATTTTTATTTTTTAATTTATTTATTTATAAAAAGCTTATATACTATTTAAAATAGTATAATAGCTTATAAAAAGCTGTAGCGACTACGCTTTAAGCATATATACTTAGTTTGCTTTTTTTAATTTATAAAATAAAAATTTAAGAAAAACTCTTATTTTCAATTTATAAAATAAAAATTTATTAATAATTTTTGTTTTTTATTTTTTATTATATAAATTGAAAAATACAAGTTTTTTGCGATTTTTTAATTAAAAATTATTTGAGTTAAAAATAACGATCCTGAAATAAAATATTAAAAATATTTGTCAAATAGTTGCCTATATCGTCAATATAATTGCCATGGAGAGAGTATCGTTAAAATCAGTGTTAGTATTTTTCATATTTTACAATGTAAATGCGCAACACTTTTGAAATGTCATGCAAGTCCTGCCGTGTCCTTTGTGTTGTCTGCCTTCCTGTTGTTTGACAAGAGAGTGCAGCAGCTCTGTACAGGTGGGTCGTATCTGTCTGAACGGGGTCTGTGGGCAGGCGTACGATAGGTTTGTGGTTTACGTTGATACGTTGGTACATTCAATTAAAATTTCAACGTACACGTAACAACTTTTATTAAAATTACGAATGCAGGCAGCTGCACACAGATACACACACACACACACACACACATACGAATGCTATTTGGCATGTTGCATACTTTCCATAGCATACCTTTGAGGGCTATGCATATGACATCCATTTTTAACGCACAGCGCGTGCAGCTACTGCTGTGTTAGTGTGTATCTCTGTGTGTTGTTTGGGTGCATTTGTGTTGTCTCTAATGAAGCTCAAAATGCGCTTGCCGCCAGTTGCCATTCAAAAAAGGCGATGTTATACCAGCAGTAAACGAGTTAGAACCAACAAATTCGCAACAAATGAAAAAGCCACCAATGCCATTTTATGACACAATTTTCAAAACACACTCACTCAGTACCCCTATGAGTGTGTGTGTGTGTGTATGAGTGCGTATGTGTGTGTGTGGGTGCTCAAAGTGTAAATGCAATTTCATGACAGCCACTGCAAAAAGTGCGTACCATGCATATAGAGAGAGTATAGTAGAAGCAAAGCTTTTGAGCATGACTTTTATTTAAAACATTTTGCAAAATTGGAAAATTTTCATAATGCCCATATTTGATTAATGCAAGGTAACCCAAGGTTGCCACTTTATTCTGTGCCAGGGTCGCTCAAACAAAATGTAGCAGAAGCAGAAGAATCGGCAGCAGTGGCAGCATCAGATTAAGAGAAGACAAAAGAAAACGACGAACTTCAACTGTCACAATAAAACTTTCTTTCTTCTATTCATGTATTCACATAATCCAAGATGAAAAATAGATTTTCCATACAAAAAAAAGAAAGAAAGAAAGTACGTTGAGAGAACAAGAGAATTTTCCGACTGCTGCACGCTGTGAAAATGCTGACAAGGACATTCCGCTGAGCTCAACGACTCTGACGATGTCGTAGCTGACTGACAAACAAACGGACAGACCGACTGGACTAACCAAACTGACTCGTCTAGGTGGCTGACTGCCATAGTGTTTGGCTGACTGCAGGTCCGACGGAGTGGTTGGTCGCTTCGCTGCTTGTTACAACAGCTAAATGGTTAAGCGCACTGTGCACTAGTCCAATAAAAGAAGAAACTACTAAAAATTTTAGAAAAAAAAAGAAAGTCAGAAGAATGGAATGCAGACGAAGCTTGAATACTCTATACTGCAAAATATTGGTATATTTATTATAGATTCATTCATATGGTTTGGAATAGGTATACCTTGAAGGGGTCTAGTTTGTTAAGAAACAAAATGCTTTTAAAAATATAATGATGCAAGGCTTTTGGTAGTTGAAAAATAATTTTAAAATAATTAAATTAACAATATTTTTTTTTTTACCTATGAGTGGATTTAAAATATTTTACTATGTGTTCGTAAATATTTTGTTAGAAAAAATTACTGGTATAAAATATTACTACTTTAATCACCTTGGAATGTGGTGATTTTTTAAATTATATTTTTGATTTTTTTTTTTTTTAATTGAATTGGTACTACTACTTTTACTTAAAATAACTCTTATAATAATTAAATAATAAATAAATAATAAAGTATTGAAGATAAAAATAATATGTCACAATTTTGTAGACAACGGCAAGACACAAAAAAATAATTGTTCGGTTCGGCTTTTTTTGTTTTCCGAAGCACGGCTGATTAATAAAAAGTCATTAAGGTTAGAAGAGAAATTTTAATTTTACGACATTTTAGATTAATTTAACTTTAAATTAAAAAAAAATTATTAGTTGTTCATTTCTAAAGTAATAAATATTTTTAAAAATCTAAGCCAATAAGAAGAAAAAATTATTTAAGCAATGATCGAAAAAAATAATTGGAAAAATAAAATTTAAATATTTTTAAATGAATTTAAGATATAATAGAAGCTATAAGTGAAGTTAGATATTCTCACTTAAATCAAAAATTCTTGTATAAATATAAGTACTGAAAGTAAATAAAAAAGTAAAATAGAATTTTTTGAAAATTTTCAGTCTAAATTATTTAAAATAAATAAGGATTATCATATATGTGATAAACTATATTGAAATTAAATTATAATTGTAAACGCTGTAAACACGTCTTATTTGGTCTTCTCTCTACGATCGGCTGACTGCTAGCCTTTGTGCTCGTCAGCGAAACTTAACCTATCCTATTCTACTTGCTCTATCAGTATCTTTTATCTCTAAGTACCTTACTCCCGCTCTTTATGCTCTTTACTGTAACTGCTGTGGCCTAGTTCCCCATTTCACCTATATCCCACCTATCATAATGTTATATAAGATATCATAGTAAAAAATTCTCACTTAAGTCAAAAAAAAATTTCGGGAAAAACTTAAAAAAAAGGTACCAAAGCAATTAATATTAAAAAGCTTCACAGAGAATTTAAAATGTTAATATAAAATAAGACATTTTCAACCAATCTCGAAATTATTCAGAAAAAAATATTTTTAACATATAAAATAAAATAATAATGTAGAAAAAATTTAATTAAAAAAAATTTTTTTAAATATGTTTTAAATAAATATTTCATAAAAATTCCAAATTGTTAAAAAAACATCAAATTTTTTTTACATTCGTAACCAATTAAAAAATTAAATAAAAACTTGATTCGATTGTTGGTTTCGATTTAGGAATATTTTTTTGCTTGTCGTTGGCCCATACTTTGTGCAAACTTTGACTTGAAATTAAGCTGCCAGCCTTAATACCCTAAACAATTCTAACAAATAAATAGACAGCCATTCTGCAATTGGAAATGTATTTATTCACCATATACGATGGTTTCTTCAACAAGTTGCAAACTTCACGAAAAACCTATAACACTTTCCACCACATGTAGGGCATAATAAAAACTCTTAAAACACAAATCGACGGCGAGTGGTCTGTTAAATGTTCCCGGCATTGGCGTTTGCTTGGATTTGGTTAGTCTGTGAGTGTGTGTGGGTTGATTTGGCTTCGTTTTTGGGCTGTTTCCCACTCTTTGGCCATTTTTACCAAATGACTTTGCTACATGACAATGAAAATCTGCATTGCTTTTATATTGGAGTTTTCTTTCTTTTTTCCCCAATGCCTCGATGTGTTTTTTTTTTAGTTCTTTCGTTTTCTCACTCAGCTTCGTTTGAAAATGGTCATTTTAGTATTCCCAATGCTGCTGATTTTCTGCTGTTTCTGCATTTTGTGCGTTTTTTGCTCATTCTTTGTTTCTTTTTCCCCCGTTCCGAGACTACATTCTACTACTGTACATTCACTGATGGTGGTCTATTTGGTTGACATTGCTGAATTAAACCAATCACTACTATTTTCACACTTAACTTGCAATTTGCATAAAATATTACCCTAGACCCAAGCGGCGACAGCGACAACGACAACAAGGGGTCACATTTTGTGGGTGGTCGGAATTTGGCATTAAAGTAGAAAATACGCAGCTTTTCACAGTGCGTATAAATTGATTCGATTTTTTTTAAATCCACTCACTCAGTCACAAATACATACATGCAACCAGCTTACAGTGACGTAGGCAGACTTTTGCAACCAGGGGTAATATGAAACACCAGCAGAACGGAAGGGTACTGTTGCACCTTTTGATATTTGAAATAGAGTGGATCAGAGAAGGGAAAGATTATATTAAAGATCCATCCATTAAATCCTCACTGTAAGCCAGTTTCTTATAATACTTTGCAACTGACTTAGACAACCGCCTGTCTGTCTGTCTATACGTCGCCTAAATCTTGTGGATATAAGAATTGGAATAATCACACATGAGATTTAGAAAGATAGGCGGCTTAAAATTAAAAAGCCTAGTTTCGCGGCTGTTTCGATAACAAAAAATTAATACAAAGTATTTTTTTTTCAGCTATTGCATAATTTTTGTGTACTCATAGATGAGAAGAGAGTACTTGAGATGAGAAGAGAGGGTGCTTAATCGCACCCTCACGTCTACGCAACTGACTCTATTGCATTAAACGTTGCCTACTTTTGTGCGCACCGAGATTCCTTTTAAGAGTTAAGTGAATGCTACAGTTGAGTTTATGCTTATTTTTTTTCTCTCATTTTTTTTTGACTCTTTTTATATGACTTTTGCATGTGTATTTGTGCATGGCGTGTGCAGTCATTAGTGGAAACGTTGCCTAAAACTAAATGTAAACTAAACTAAACTGAACTGAACTCGAGTTAAAACAAAACATTACGCTACATTTAACAAATGGGTTAGGGCAACATCTCTATGAAATCGTCCAAAAGCAAGCCTTAAAGAAGGACTTGACAAAGGCTCATACCGTGCACATTGTCGGGTTTTGGCTGCGTTAGAACAGGACATTAAATGCCCCTTTTGCACATGTCCAAAACAGAGACTAGCGCAATTTTAAGCTTTTTGCATGTGACAGACAAAGGTAAAGTGCGTAGGCTAGCTCCGGATTTATGAGTGAGGGGTACGACAGAAACAAAACCTTAAAGAAAAAAAATATGAGGAAAAAGAATTAACGTGGAACATGTTGAAAGGCACAAAACATTGCTTTGAGTGCATTTAAATAAATTTTTCGTCTGAGAACTGAAACAGTAACTTTTGGAGTATGGCTGTGGCTAGCAGTTAAATTCGCTTGCTTAGACTAGACGGCTTTGAAGAAAAGAGATTATTTAAACTCTTTGATTTATGTAAAACTGGTGATCCTGTTTTCTATGAATTATTCTATGAAAAGTGTGTAAATGCAAAGTATGTTTGACACCAAGGTCTGTTTAACCTCATTACTTAAGGCTCTGAAGAAAATTGGTTTTCAAAAAAAGCAGCCCCTGAAGATATGCTATGTTTCTTGCAAATTAATAAAACTTTGGTCTTCTGTAAGTATAGGGTGGGCCATCTGTTGGTTTGGTAATAGACGCTGATAATGATCCGTGGTCTTCAATTGTTGCGTCATTTGAATCTTGTAAGCGTGTAAATGCAGATCCGCAAAGTGGTTCTAGCAAGGAGTAATTCTTGTGAACGATGGCGCGTCGATGTTCCCGGCGACTCGTCAACACTGGCCTCAACTTTTTTTTTTTCACAGAACGATCATTTTCATAGTACGCCTTTACCAAATTTATGCGTTGTTCGGTTGTTAAACGATCGATGACTAAAATTGACTAGTTTTGAACTTGACAGATCCGAGCTATGAATGTATAACAACTTAACCATCAATTGGCCCACCCTATACATTCTTTTTTATGTAAGCACAGTTTTTTTTAAAGGAAAAAGGACTAAAAATGAAGTTATGTTAAAAAAATTTTAAAAATCCTGTTCTGGTTGCTATAGTACAAACCAATTCAATTGCTTTTATAGGGACTCTAACTAAGAACTTTTAACTCTAATTTTATCAGTCGACAAACAGTTAATTTCTTCTTTCTTCTTCTTGCTTAAAAGGTTCGTGATTTTACTATAGATTTCGCTCTTTGAAAAATATACCTTTAAATATAGTAAAATCAAAATCTACATCATCTCCAAACATGCCAAAACCCTGACTATTGCCATTTAAAAAATTGGTGTTTCATACTTTCTAATAGTTTAGTGCGTACAAATTCTATTAACATTTCTTAAAACTTCTTTTTTCTTAGTTAAAGATTTTTAACAATCATATAGATAGTTTTGGCCAGGTGCGGATCTTCGAAGTGTATATATATCAGAACTCGCAAAAGACTTTCAACTCATTTTCCACCTGGTGTGTGTTGGAGGTGGGGGGGAGGGGCGGTTCAGGACCCGAAAACTTCCCTTGGATCCGCCACTGGTTCTGGCCCATTAATGTATTGGCTTAGAAACGAATTTTTTTTTAAAGAAAAAAATTACTATTTTGGGTTTAAGTTAGTAACAAAAAGATTTCCTGACTGAATTATTCTTTATAAATAAGACTTATTAAATTGGTTTATTTTCAAGTTTTTAAGGAATTTCATGAATTTTGATAAACTCTAAAGCACAATTTTTGTACTTGTGGATTAAATAAATGATTTGATAAAAACAAAATTTGAATTTTCCGCATACATGAATAAGGATTTATCTTTTGCTACAATTTAGTGAAACATTCAAAAAGTGCTTTAAGATTAAAAAAAAATTAAAAATTTCGTTTTTAGTTAATTTTAAGTTGAGACTTAAAACAGAATTTTTTGTAATTCTAGTTTGAAAATTTCATCATTTGTTGAATAAAAAAAAATTGTATGCCTTTAAATAAATATTCAACCACAATTTTAAAACTATAATTACAATATATGCAAAATATTAATTGTTTATACATAACCCGAAATTGGTTATTTTTGCTTAAATTTTTTGGAACTTAAAAAATTTATTTATTTATTTACTTATAAACAGCTCCTACCTAATTAAAATTATAGTACGAGCTAGAATAAGCATTGGTGTTTATTTAATATATAATACAATTTATTACTAATTAATCTACATTTATATCAAGTTGTATAATTTGCTTTCTTTAAAAAAATTAGTATATAAAAAATTAATTATTTATATAATTATAAAGTAGAAATGAACTCTAAATTGAAATGGTATGTCTTCAGAGCAACTTAGGGTTACAGGCTATTTAAGAAATAAATTTAAATTAATTAATAAATTACAAAAATGCAATTATTTATCTGTTGAAGTTTTTTTTTTTTAATATGTCTGATTTTTAAATCAATTTAATAAAATAACAATAATTATCCTTTTTTTATGTCGAGAGTCCACTAAGCGCTGACTTTATCCAGAATTCTGTTTGTCTTTTTAAAATTTTTTGAAAATTATTTTTACACTTACAAGGCACACCAATATTTGATATTAAAACACTTTTATTTTTATTTTTTATTTATTAATATGAATTATCTCTAAATGGAATACCATTGCCTTAAAAAAATACAAATTTTATTTTCATACTCAAAAATTTAAATAGCGCAGACCTGCAGCGTTTACATTGGTGCGCCCAAATTATATTTCAAAAATTATGATGCTTAGGTTTACATTTTCAAATCGCACATCAAACTCAACTCAAATCAAATTTCATGCATATTTCCAGCTCTAAAATCCAAACGCGAGGTATATTAAATGGAAATGTCTGTTACTTTCACTCTCCAGCCAGCTGCGTACATAAATCATAATATTGCAAATGTAACCAACGACAACTGCAACCACTACTACTACAATACTAATATATAGTATGTATCTATATCTACAGCAATGCAGTTGTTGCTGTTATCAGAATGCAGATTGAGAGTGGATATGAGCACGGGCAAAAATCACATCATTAAAATGCACAGAATTTGTTGACCAGACACGTCACGTCGAGCTGTTTAAAATGTTGAAAATTGCATTGTTACGCTTACGTGCGCAGCGAGCAGATACAAAAAAGTCAACAAACACATATACATAGACACTCTCCCACACACAGATACTCATGCATAGATATTCATCCAGACACACACATACCATATATGCAGACTCTTGCATGCAGTTGCCATTGTGTTAACAAATACACTTAGGCAAACACATAATTTCGAGTATTTAACTAAAATAAACAGGGTGTAAAACATTTTACTGCACACCCACACGCACTCACACAGATACATAAAATATACTCATACACCAGTGTACACACTCTCAGCCAGTCACACACATACACAAACAAGCATTCAGTATGGACTCTTTTGCACTCTGTGACTCTGTACTGCTTTTTTGCATATAGTCTCTCTCACCCTTTCTCACATGCTTAGGCGTACACTCCTCGCCATTTGAATAACACAGTTTGGTTTATTGTCCTAACTAAATAGTGCTAACTTTTTGAAAAAATATTTTTAGTAAATAATTTAAATTTAAATTTAATTTTTAAAAAAATGAATTTAATCGTTTAAATTCATTTTGGCGAAAAGTTGTCTATATAATAAAGAGCATCTATTTTTTTTATTTATTTATTTAAACATTGGGCATACTCACAACTAAGTTTTGAGGTTTTTTATGAACTTTGAAGATTTATTGTGAAAAAATATATTGAAAAAATACTTCTTAATCAAACTATTTCCCATCTTTTTACGATTTTGGCGCATTTTTCAGGTAGCTTTGTCTCTCTTGTAAAATTCCTCGTCTTTCACGTCAATCCAGGATTCAACTCAGTTAATCGTTTTTTAATTGTCCTGAAGCACTGCTCGGCTAGGCCATGTGTCATTGATCGAAACAAGCGGAAATCGAAGGAGGCAATATCTGGAGAATATGGCGGTTGACGTAAGTCGTACCATGGAAGTGCCTTCAAAGTATCTTTGATGACTCTGTCGCCATTTTGCCGAGCGTTGTCATGTTGAAAAATTACCTTGTCGTGCCTTTTGGCGTATTGCTGCGGTTTTTCCTTCAATCACTGGCATAGTTGACATAATGTCTCCCAGTGCTTGTTTCATTGTGTTTGAGAAGCTTCTACGAGTTGATGCCACCATAATTATTCGATTTTGCCTCTGACGTTCATGAATGGCCGTGCCTCTTTCACGATTTTCTAAGCTTTGGATTGTCGTAGTAGAGACACTTTTTGTCTCCCGTCAAAACTCGATGCAAAAATCTCTTCCAATTTTGTCTTTGATCAGCTGTTCGCATGTGCTTTTGCACCATTTTGAGTCGCTTAGAAATGGCTTCCCGTGTCCACTCTTAATGTGTCACCAAGTTCCTCTTTAGTCTGGCATTAATTTTTATACAAGATTTCCTCCAACTCAACGTCTTCAAAGTCATTCCTTAAACAAGCAATAATTTTTGGCATAGACAAAAGGAGTTCTATTCTATTGATACACTTAATTCATAATTACTTTGGTATCGAAAATACTTAGAAATTCCGAAAAAAAATCGTTTTTTATCGATAAAAAATAATTTCGATAATCTTAAAGTTAATAAGCTATTTTTATTAAATCTAAGGGGCCTAGAGATTTTTGTTTATGGTACTGTGACTTTTATAAGGGACTCTCATTACTATTTATTCCTTTCCTTGCGTTGCCATAATACTTGAAATCTTTGGTTTGTTTTTGGTTTTTATAACCTGAAAATCTTGCAGTTCTTAATATTAAGGGTAATAGTAATGAAGGCATAAGAGAAAATCACAACTTTTACCATATTAACATGCTTGAGTATCTTCGCAATTCTTACAAATTATGAAAATTTTGATTTATACTCAAAACATGCCCCGATTCCATAAAATCTTAAAAATTTGAAATTTTTTATATATTTTCTTTATTTTCTAAACAATTATGTCTCATGCCGTCAAACGGGCCAAGATATCGACGCGCATCATTGGGTAAAGTTTTCTGTCTGAGATTTAGCTGTTTATACGGATGTACAAGGCTCAATCGTTAGTCCAGGGCACACGGATTGATTTTAATTTGAAATCAATTGCGTTAAAACAAAATAAATTATAAACTCTCAAAAATTTAATTCTAATCAAGTGACGCGGAGTGTACAAGTGCACATAATATTTGCATTTTAGTCACTTGCACTTTTGGCTACCGCTTTTGTTGTTGTTGTAGCTCTGCTTTGCTCCTCCACTTCTTTTTTTTCTCTTCATATTCTTCTCCTTCTCCTGCAGTTCCTGCTGCGTCCATGCAACGCTTAGAGCTGTTGCTGCTGCTGGTGCTTCCATCGCGTTGCTTTTTACGCAATCTCTTTGGCGCATCTTCGCTTTGTGCTCTCGTTTTGGTTGCTTCTTCCTTCTGTCCCTTTGTCTCTCTTATTCGTTTTGTGCGTTTACTTATGCACATTTCCATTTGCAATTGTTATTTCCGTCTTGGATTGCCTTTGTTGTCTTTTGCCCTGCCATCATCAATGTTCCTTTTCGTCAGCTTTTCCTCATACACGCTCACACACACGCTCCATAAACATGTGTGCTCCATTGCTTTTTATCTATTTTTATTGTAAGTTATGCAAAGTGCATGTTGTCTGTGGTTCTTTATAACAGTTGGTCACATAAATTTTCATATGCAGTGTTAAAGAACAAAATGAAAATGTAAACTAAATAAGTAATTATAAGTAAGATCTCCAAAAAAATGGTTATTTTTGGTGAAACAAAGTTTGTATACCCTTGGAGTTCTAAAAACGAACTTAATTTTTTTAAGAGAATTGCGTCAATATCCGAGCTTTTTTTTTTTTTTTTTTTTTTGCATGTTTATTTTTTTAAACAAGTTTGGTATAAACATAAATAAACAAATGTAGTGGTATTACATAAAACTAATCACAGTCTCTAGTCGAGCGCTCGTGACAAAAATTCTTATATATTATTCTAATATCCGAGCATATTATAAAATTAATGAACTTTAATATAAATCCTAATTCTATTTATTTTGGCTAATGCAATAGAAATAAAGAAATTAAAAATATAAAAAGAATTGTCTGTTTTTTGGCATTTTGACAGGTTTTCCGAATATGGCGGTGGATTATTATATATTTTGTTTTATCAATATTATTAGTTTGTTTATTCTTGAAATTATTTAAGCCCAGAAATAAATAAATATTGTTTCTGTTTCATCTGAACTCGATGGAACAAATCTTTGCAAAATTTCAAGATTTTAGTGGTTTCTTTTATCAGTAACTTATAGCCAACTAGATTTTTGTTTTTAATTTTTTAGATCGAAACTTAAAAACAATCTGTAACCCGTAGCAGTCTTCTTTGAAGCTCTTTTTTTTAAGGATAAAGCTGGATAAGGTACTCTTAACTATTTTTAAAAACTTCATGGGGCAAAAATAATTTTATGTTTCCTAAATTTCAGTTTTTGAACTTAACGCATATAGCTTAATTTAAAAAAAATGTTTTTTTAAAAAATTGAAATTTTTTGATTTGTATGTATATTTTTTAAATATGTCTATCATCTTGTTTTTTTTTTTAAACCGTATTTTGATATAATATGTATCAAATTGAATTTAGTTTTCGTTTCTTTGTTGACCTATTTTTGGGCTATCGAAAGTATAAGAAAATTTTAGGTAATTGAACTCTTTAATTTGCGTTTTCTGTTGAAAATTATGTTGAAAGTTGAGCCATTTCTGTCCTGTTTATTTTCTGGAATTTCGACAAGCCCAATAAGCGCGTTACAACTAGGCACATCTGAAGAAGTCACCCCTCAGACGTCACACTTGTTTATTATACGACGGAACGTCATATAGTTCCAAAAATTTTTAACTGACTTAATAATGTTGGAATAGTATAGTATAAGTAGTGTGACCATTCAATTTTTGAGCATTCGGGGACTTTGGGCTATTGAAATCGGGACATTTTGAAACCAAAAACGGGACACATGGTCACACTAAGTATAAGGAATAAGGTAATAGTTTGCAGTAAATAATGCAAATAACGCTTCAAAAGTATTTGATAATAGTTAAAGGTGCTTAGTACCTTTGTAGTAGCTCTTTACAAAAGCCATACCAAATGGCAAATACTCTTACTAGAGTGTTCACAAATGTAAGAAAAAAACTTGGCAGCTAATTAAAAAGCGCTGTAAATTATGTCTACCACACAAATTAAACTAAAACTAAAATGCAAATGCCAACTAACTAACTAGTTGGATTGTATGTGTGTGTGTGTGTTGTTATATACGATATTATATATTGTAGGTGTTAGTTAGTAGGAGTCCGCCAACTACCCACACACACACTCATATTCAGCTTCATTTGTGCGTATAGTGTGACGCCAGCGTCAACTGAAGCAGCGACAGCGGCTGCGTTGGCGACAGCGACGGGCACCTTAATTAAAATGCACAATTTTGCACTTTTGGTAGGTTCTCTGGTTCTACGTTGGGTCTACTCCTGGTCTCCATTTGGGCACTTGGCTTGCCCATTTGTGCTGCATTTGCATTAAAAGCTGCATCCACATAACATGGCCAGCAATTTTGCCTTGGCAACCAATTGTACCCCAATGCCATTTGCCACTTGCTGCTTGCCACTGTCGTGCAATTTATTTGCCGACTATTTTACACTTTTTGTTGCAGTTGCTGCGCAGTCGGCAGCAACAGAGCTTCAGATGCGCTCCCACTTCGTATTGGACTTCATTTTTTATGCTCCTTTCTTAGGAGTGTGTAAGGTGTATTTTAATTTCAAACAAGCGTTTGTAACGTTTTTTTCGAACAAATATACGTATAGTACAGTAAACGAAGGCTCAAAAAAGACGAAAAAAATACTTAATGGATGAAACTTTCAGGGATCGTAAGGGAACTTCTTGCGTTGCACCCCCCCTACCCACAAATACGAAAACTCGGTTTTAGACTTAGAACAAGGTCCCTAACGATCCCTGAAAGTTTCATCCATTAGGTATTTTTTTCCAGATGAAACTCTTCGTTTACTGTACTATATGTTTTCCTAAAAGCTAAAATCTCAGAGATCCTAAGGAGATTATTATACCGAAAATTTTCTTAAAATAGTAAAGTTTGTTGCATGAAGTTGACATCTGGTTCCTGTTACTTCTTGCAGGTTTCCAGTTTCTTTGACTTGAAACTATTAAGAAAATGAAAACGGCTTAATTTTTTGAAATCGCAAATGCTGCAAAAGAAAAGAAATAATTTTTTTGTAAATTGTTGAAATTTTTAGCTTTTATGCTGTTATACTAGTTTTATAAGGTGTAAAAGGAAAGTCCGTAACTCACGAATATCCATACACAAGTGCCAAAAACCTCACATTTTTAACATCAGCATCGAATGGGTCTCAGCGACGACATGATCCAGAGATCATCCTGATCCTGAGATCGCATACCCACACCTCAGGAGGAGCATAAGCGAGTCCGAAAAGAGGTAAACAAGGGTTTGGGAGAAGAATACTAGTTTTATAAGGTACGATTCTACTGGCGTCTAAATTAAAGAGGCAACCACCCTTTTGGCGAAAATGGATACTCTGCCGGCCGATCATAGCACCTTCTGATAATACGCTGCTCAAATCTGAGGTAACGCAGCTAATTCAAACCAAATCAAACAGAAAGTACGCGTAATTTCTGGATGCAGAATTTTGAACTCGCCCTTTAATCTGAGTGACTTAGAGGAGCAATTCTTCATTTTCTTCGGCAGATCTTATACAATGATCGACAAAAAGCCCATCATTACAAAGAATCTTGTGAAAACAATCCTAATAAAAAGAGTGAAGATGAGTTGCTTCAATTATCCTTAACCAAAATCCTCTCAAGTACGGACTAATTAGAATACACTTCACACAAGATGACGTCACAATTACTTGTTTGTGGCGAATTACATAGAAAACAATTATGTTTGAAAAAAAAGTGGGAGTTGAACGATAATCAAATTCTTCATGCCAAGTTTGTGGGCAAAGACAGCCATATGTTAAATAAACAGATCAGAACTCTTTTTTTGTGAGGCTGTATTGGTAATAATGAGAGGTTCGAAATATCAAGTTATTAACATCTTCCAATTTGTAATACATTTTTTGATGATAATAGGTAAAAAATTAGTTCCAAAATTAGAATTGTCTGAAGGGCAAAAGGGTTCCGCCGTAAAACCTAACGCATACGCAAAAACCTAAATCATTAAAAAAAAAGAAAAAACCGAAAAGAAAAGCAAACTAAGCATTCTAGCCATTTTTCAGTGGAATAAACGCATAAAAAAAGAAATTGAGTCTTTACAAGTACACATGCAGAAGAGTTAGATCATGTTACAGCAGAGCTCTTATTTTATTTATAGAAATTTAAAAAAGTTCTCTTTCATAGATTTTTTGTAAATATTTACAACACTTCTTATTAATACATAAGTTGAAAGGTAAAGTTGAATCTTATCTAAGATTAACTCAATAAATAGAATTGAAATAAATTAAAAAATAAATTTCCCAAAAAGAGTATAGCATATTCCACTATCGGACATTGCCTGTAGTAAATGGTAGCCCGACTTTATTTTTTATAACTTTTACTGGCCGCTGTTGTAATTTTGGTGTGGTCTGCGTTCATTTCGCGTATGAGCGAGTAAGGACTCCCACTCTATCCTCTCTCTATGACTCTGCATTCGCCCCAACTCTCACAATGCGGCAATGCAACATTTACAATTAAAAAGCTCAACACAAAATTTACATTGTCGCTTGATGGTCTGCCTGGCAGCAGTGAGAGCAACAATGAGACAGACAGACGTCATCAGCTTTAAGCCTGGCCACTAGCCGCTCACTACCCTCTCTCGTTCTCCAACAAATGCATTTATTTGTGCTCTTTTTACTGGTTAGGCTGCTGCTTTGACTGACTTTTGGTATACCATAAAATTGTAACGCCACTTTATGCGTTTTATGCTTTATGACCACAAATGAGCGTAGCACGTTTGTATATGTGTATAACTGTGTGAGTGAGAGTAACTGTGTGTGTATGTGTGGTAGTTGTGGTTCAACTTTTATGCACGCACACATAGAATTTGATTATGGCATGAGCCTGGCGTTTGCCTCTATTTTATTTTATTATGTTGCACTTCTGCTTTTTTTTATGATTTTACTGTTTTATGTTGCATAAATGCTGAACTTTTTAATTTTAATTGTTAAAAGCTTTTTTGTTAACGTGGCACTGGACATGCAGCTTGCCACTTGCAAAAACCACTGTGCAACAAGCTTCACCCCTTCACACAGTCTGCAGCATGTTACTCTGCTGCATTCATTTTGTTTTTTTTAACGCGCTACACCATTTGGCCATAAAAATTAAGCAACATTAATGCATTTAAACTTGTGCACAATCACAGATACTGTTACAATCATACACGCACACACACACCCGCTTACTTATATACATTTCAATATGACGGCCAGTGTGCCATATGCAACAGTTTTTAAACCCCGCCTGATAAATTAAACACAATACACAACGCACAAAATTTCAGATCTCTCTCGCTCTCTCTCTCTATTTCTCTCTCGCCTCAGTTGAGTGCAGTTCAGTCCAATTCGAAATTCAGTGTCATTTAACTTGGCCAACTGCGTCTGGTCAGCACACGCCAACTTGGTCCGCCCACTTGGCCAGGCCAGACGTCACTTATGCAATATTAAGCATACGCCGCGTGTTGCAGTTATAGATAAATTGTCGACGCATTTAATATGAAAAATTATGGCACAAATGCAATTGAATCGTTGGGAATTTATATGTTTTGCTTTAAACTGAATATTTTCCATACAAAATGGGCAGCATATTTGTTGTTTTGGCATTTTAAAAATATTGAAATGAAATAACTTTAACGAATATACAAAGAATTTGAAATGTGGTTTTGCCTGCAATTTCATAATATAAATATGTTTAAGAAGTATGAAGGCTATCAATTATGCCATTTATAGTTCGCTGGTTTCAATACAGGTTTTAAAAAACATTTTTAGCTTTATTTATTCTATTTTTGGGAAATTTTTGTTTTGTCAATAAATAAAATTATTTTTGACTAATTTGTGCATTTTTAGAGCTTTTTCGGCGTGCCAAATGTCTTCGATGCTGCTATCTTTGTTTGTTACCTGCCAGTTGACTGAAGATCTTGTTGACCATTGACACTAAAATATAAACCTTAAATTATTTTTACGAACTCGCGAAAATTGTTCTCTAAGAAATATAATGGTAGTAAAAACGATATTGATAATAAAAGCAAGTTTAATAGTAGTTTGAGTACAAAAAAATATCATTAAAATCGCTTAAGCACAACGGCTAGAAAAGTAATAATTTTTTTCCAAGTGTTATTGGCCATGAAATGTCACATAATAACATTTTAATGTTAACTTTTTATTGTTTCAGATTTAAAAATAATGGCAGTGACTTCGAATGTGTGAAGAGACTTTTAAGTCTCGAAATCTGTTTTTTTGATACTGAGCTTATTCCTGAAGATAAAGATTTTTCTAAAGAGAAAGGAAACTGCCTGAAATGTCGCGTCGAGACAATCCTGATGTATAAAAGGTATTGTACAGTAGCGTAAGTACGGGCAATAGTGAAGATAATGTCTTATTTATTAATGCAAAATGCTCTAAATTTTGGCAATGTGTTCGAGAAGATTTTGAGAATTTAAATATATGAAATTTTTTTTTTTATTTTAATGAAACATTTGCTGAATTTTTTTTGGATAATGAAATAGTAAAGTAAAAAGTAGTTGCAAAAGCTCGTTCTCAATTAAATGCACATATTAGCCGAGTGATGACGATCCAAATGAGTAGATAGTTTGGGATATAGATGCTGGTACAAGTTTCCATTTGTAGCTAATAAATTTTCATAAAACAAATTTAAGAAAATATTTCCATATTGATAACCACAATTGCTGCCTAAAGACAAAATACAAAACTAAGGCCATTGGAAATCATTTTCCCGAAGTTACAGCTTTGTGCGTAGAAAAAGTGTTTTAACATTTTTTAGCGAAAAAAACTGTCATTCTTTTTTTTATTATCTTGTTTATTTTCAATGTTTTGTTAATATATTTTTGTAATTTTTTGTAAATTTAAAAATTTACAATTTAATTAAAAAAAAAATTAAAAATAAGTAAATAAATTTAATCTAAAAATAAATTTTTACAGCAACGTGACTGGTTCTTAGTGAATTAATTGTACTTTTTTAACATTTTTTTTTTTTCGACCCAAAGTTTTGATGCCATTGCCTTTAGCAATATAACGATAATGCTTTTAGTATCATTATACTACTCAGTACCTTGCTAAGCCGTTTCTTTCATAGTGTGGGAAATTATTTACAGTGGAGATTGACTTACTTAAATAAAAATTTAATTAATTTTTTAATTTTTAATTTAGGTGTCTATTACTATTACTCAGGTGTTCATTCGAACGGTCGTATAGAAGGAATTAGATCAGTTGATAACCGAGATTATGATAGGCCTTTTGATATAAAAAACTTCTGACCTACTTCCCCTCTCTCTGCCCACTGAACAAATTCCAAATATGCATAATTCAGCCTTTATAAGTGATATGAGCAGCCTATAAAAAAGACTAAATATAATTTATTCAAGTTCATCGCTTATATAAAAAAAACATATAAATATAGTTTGTTTTTTCTTTGCTTCGTCTAGAGTCACCTCAGTTGCCGCAGAGGACCACTAAGGTGAGGTTGCTGCTGTTGTCGAATTTGTGGAACTGACGGCATCTGTGCAGGACTGGCAAGTAGGTTCTATAAAGGCATCCTTAAGTCTACTTGGTGCAGGTCAAACATACGACTACTATTATAGAAAAAAAAAATGTTGTTGGACACTTGAAAAATCTAACAAACATGAATGATCTTGATAATCATTTTGAAATTATTTTCTCTTTGAAGATTTCTTCTTCTTGATTAAAATATATTTTTTAAATTTTTATTTAACAAATTAATTTTTATAATTGGCTTAGCTTAATATAAATTTAACAGGCACGAGCTACTGTGGCCTTCGACTTGATTAAAATATATAACCCATTTTTTTTTTGCAATCCTGCTACATTTAACCTTAATTTGGTCTTACGAAAAGATTTTTACAGAACGGAATAGACTATACACATTTTGAAATTATTAAGCAAAATTTATTCAAAACGCTGCCTTACTTTAGGCCCTAATTGTTTTCAAAAGATTTAACCAACTATATTATATGAATTCTTGCATAACTTTAATGGGCCTATAACTATAGGATCTCTCCTACAGGCAACATACACACAATAAAATTAAGAAAAACAAGGAATGAACGTTGCCTGGATTGTGTGCTTAACAAATTTTGTAATCCTTTAACAAGCCCTGTACTTCCGGCTTGGCTCTTACGCACGCCTTCGGCTGTTGATGCTGTTGTTGTACATATTTGTTGTATCTGTTGTTGTTGTTATTTTGTTGTTGGTGTTGTTGTTGCTGTCGCTGTCATTGTCTTGCGCCTCATCAACGCATAATTAATCTTTCAAAAATCATCAGTCGTCGCAGGCATTAATCTTTGTTAAAACGTTTCACGCAACTTTTAGTCCATTGTTATCCATACGCCATGTGTGTTTTTTTGTATCTGTGTGAGAGATGTCTGTGTGTGAGTCGCATACAAAACGAAGGCGACGCTGAGCTCTCTCTTTGTCTGTCTTTCCTTACAATTTCATAATTGTGCGGCTGTTGTAGTTGTTTTTGTAGCTGTTGCTGTTGCTGTCGCTCTGAAGTGTATGAAGGCAAAATATTAATGCATACTTTGGGGCGTGCTGGCTGTACATACATATGTACATATATACACATATGTATGTTTGTATGTATTTTTACTAATTTGTTGGCAAGTGGCAGCAAAGGCTTAAAGCTTAAATGCCGTTGCCAGAATCGTTCAACCTCGTTGAACGCTTCTCGCTACTTCGTTTGAGAACATCTTCGTTCTGCGCCCTAACATATGCAATGAAGTCAACTCAGTTCACTTCACTTCACTTGGCGCGCTTCGTTGCAATGATAAATGATGTCATAATGCAACTGCTGACAACAAGCAGCGGCTGCCGCATGCTCTCTCCTCCAACGTAGCAGCTCTCAGCTTTCCACTCTCTCTCACACTGTCTCACTATGTTTGTCTGCGTGTGTGTGATTATAATAGAAAATAAATGAATGATATGTTTTTGACACGCTGTGGCAGCGCAGCCTTTGCCGCCATTGTCTGTACTCCATTTTGTGTTTTTTTGTTTTTGCATTTCGTTTTTTGTACATATTTCCGTTTCTATTTTCGTGTTTTTATTTTTGTGTCTCGTGCGCTTTAAGTTTCACCAAGCGCGAGATGACGACTCACTTATAAAGAAAGGCATCTTTGGCATTGACGCTGCTGAATGCTGACAACAACAACAACAACAACTGCGGAGATACAGGCACAAAATGGCGCTGGCATTGCTCTTCATCATGCTCAATTTGCGCAAATTGTCTTGTCTCGCCTTGTTGTTGTTGCTGCTGTTGTTGTTTTGTCTGTTGTCAGGCCTTTGTCAGTGTTTGTCGTGCTCAGCATCAACAGCAACAACAATTGCACCAACATGGCCATTGACAGAGACAACAACTTTAAGTACGACGCCATCGAAACACACGCGCAATTGATTTAAATATTTTTTGACACTTGCGTATATAATTGCTGGCATTAATCATGGCCGAACAGCTGTCGTATGTGTGTGCATGTTTAGTGTGTATCTATGTGTCGCTACCAAGTTCAATGCCCACGTTTGTTGTATTCTTCTTGTTCTACATGTTCGTGTTTTTGTCTAACTCGAAGCATATAAATCGTTAAGATTTTGTTTTTATTTTTTGCCATAAACCGAATAAATCTAAGATTTTCAGGGCTGTTCTCAATTTCACAGATATTTTTCTTATTAAATGTTAACACAATTTGTTGGCTTACTTTTTGTTTTATCGGCCAGGTATGTTCTGCGCGCCCCTGAGCCCGAGTTCGCATAAAAACAATCTCAAAGAGGACTCTGATTTCTCGTTCGAATTTTCTCAAAGCAAGATTGGTTCAGTTTAGAATTTATGAGAATTCTTCCTACTTTATTACGTTGAAATTGAGAGCAAAATACTTTTAGTCTCAGCAGTAGGACTAAAAATTCTTCATTGAGAGCGTTTGTTATTAAAAGCATGAACTTTTCGCATTTTGCCTTTTGTGTTCTCATTTAAACTTTCTCAAACTAAGATTTTTTTTCTTGAAACCAAACTAAACTAAATTGTTGTTCTTAAGATCATACCTGACATACTTAAATAAGAAAATTCTGTGTACAAAAAATTAATTTGATTTAGAATTTAGATTCTCGTAGAAGGGTTCTCTGGATGGCACATTTTCAATCTTTTCTTTCTTGGTCCCATAGTGAGTCGCCTGGCTTGCGCATTTGGGGGAAAGTCAAGGCGTTCGATTTACTTTTGCTTATAAGACCACAAAACATCGTCAGATTTAGGAATTCTTTAGTCCTTTTCACTATCCCTAGTGCCAATAGATATCCGCTTTTAGCCAAACTAATTTTGTTTGCTAATGTTCTGGTATTTGGACACCTATGTGTGGTGAACCTTTTTAGTAGACACAGCTTATTTTTGAGTGAGAGTTGCCAAGCCATTTTTCCAGCTCTTTTCCAAACTGATCATAGCCATATGGCTTTCAAAAGTTAGTATCCTGTCCGGAATTAAACTCAGGTATTAATGAGCATATCCATGGTTGGAGCTCTGTATTATACGAATTTTAGCGATATTAAAAAAAGTAAATTATGAATGATCTCTTCCCCGGGCCAGGAACACAGTTTTGTTGTATGACTCCAAAAGTCGAATTTAATTGAACTGGTGTGTATTTATCTTTAAAAGATATTTTCTGACCTTGCTAATGTGCTACTTTTGGTATTATTTTGTAGCCACAAAGTCTTGTGGGCTTATAGATCTAGGGGTTCAAAATGGTCGGATCGACGGATACTGCTTAAGAAGTAACACCAGCGTGGAGCATGGTTTTTTAAGGTAAATTTTCGATCTTTTTTTTCAAAGAAAATTTATTTTATATTCAAAATCCAAAAAGGTGACGATGTTATACATATTTTGGGCTACAAAAATGAATTTTTCCAAAGTAATAATATACAAAATGGCGCCTGTAGATAATTTTCAAAGAGGCCTCCACGGAAACAACCCCCTTTAATCTATGGAACAAAAGCAAGTTAACCCCGTAGGGTTTTTAAAATATATCGGTATAAAAAAAAATGGAACTTTTAAAAAAAAATTTTATTTTCGTCAAAAAAAAATCAAGAAACATGAGTTGTAAAATAAAAAGTTTTTATTATTTTGACAAAATCCTACGTGGCTCACTAGAAAATGATGTAATAAAGATTGTGTCAAAATTTCAAATCGATCGGATAAAAATTGACTAAGTTATTCGTGAAGCCATTCGAAAAATAAATGGTTTCGAGAAAAACGCGCTTAAGGTTTTAAAAAAACCTGTTTTTGAAAAACACTTCGGGACATAATTTCTAACATAATTGTCTATCAATTTACCTAACTGCACTGGTATTACCCCTTAATTGATATCCAAGTCGATGATGATCATATTGGTATTAATAACTTATGGTCGTTCACGCGCCCTTCTGTCCATTAAATAGCTTTAATAGTCTTGATCCAGATATGCCATGCTTAATTACATTCAAATGTTTCAAGAACTAATTGAATTCGTTTTGGGCATGTAGGAACTCCTAAAGAATGTTTGCACGATCTTTGGAATGAGGATAATTAAATGTTTTATATATCAAAAAAAAACTTGTAGATTTTTTACAAATTCACAGATGAATTTACTTTCATAAATATAACTTAATTTCGATCAAGAAATTGAAATCCGGAACAGTCTTATTTTTAATATTTATATAGCATACTTTCGTGCGACCTGATTTCTGTACCCGTAATTTATGTGTGTGCTTATTTTATGGCAAAACAATTTGCCTAAAACATTAACAAGCACTTTAATACGCCTGAACATAAATTTTATTTTATATAAAGGTATGTATTGAATTTTTTTCAAGATTTTAAGCATGAACTTTTCGCATTTTGCCTTTTGTGTTCTCATTTATCCAACGGCGTAAGTTATTCTTTGACGGCGTGCCTTTAATGATGTTTTTTATTATACCCTTAAAAAGAGTAGCTGCAATATGGTTTGAGCTGAATATGTTTTTTAGATGAGTGAGTGAGTGGATTTTCTCTAGCTATTGGAAGGACAGAAATTTTTTTTTTTAAATAAAATATATCGGATACACTTGTTGCATTTAAAATACAATAATGCATTTAATTTTAAGTTAACAATTTGCTTTATTTGCCGAAATAATATAAAAATATTGCTTAAAGTTAGCTTAACATATTGAATCAGAGTTAAGATATTATATCTTTACAACTGAGAATTTAAGAGAATAAATTTATAAATATAAAGGAATTTGACTCGAAAATTGAATGCTAAGGAAAACAATGGCAAGCAAAAAAGCCTTAATTATAATGGAAAAAAAACAAAAAAAGTTAAAGGATATATAAATTAAGCAGATGCTTAACTGAAGCTATATAATGCATTTATTAATATGCAATATTATATATTTGAAATTGATATAAACTTTTATTTTATTTCAAAGGTCCGTTTACGTTCTTCTTTTATACAAAAACTAAAATTTTTTTAACAATAATCAAGGCACTTTCCACAATCACAAAATGTCCCGAAAAACAAATTGCATAAAAGACGCTTTTTATATTTCATAAAGCTTTATTGATATTAAGTACACAAGAACGTTTCAAATCAAAATTTCTTTTAAAAATTCTACCTCTACTTTTAAGCTCAAATTTTGTTGCTTTTTAGAGTCAGTTCATTTGTTAATAAAATCTTAACCTTATTTAAAAACAAAACCTCTGCAAATAAAATGTTTGCCAGACAACTCGAAACAAAGCAAAAGGCCATGGAACAGACAACAGACAACTGAGCGTCGATTGTCCTGGATTTGTCATTGTTGTTGTTGTTTTTGCTGTCTGCTCTCATTTTTAGTAGTTCACAACAATTGTTGCTACTCTGCATAACTAGTTCTGTCTCGTTTAAACAATTGGCAGAAGCGTGTTAGCTGTTTTAAAATGCGTAACGGGAGTTTGAAAGTCATTTGTGAGAGAAAATGCCGTTGTTGTTTCTGAGTGCTGTCCCGCTCAGGCACATGCATTAGAATAAGTGACTAAGGTGTGCAAAATGTTTGTGTCCTACTCATGCTTAAAAAAAGGAACAGCAAAACTTAATCGTCTGTAAAATGTTTGTTATTCCGTAACTCGAGAACGGATTGTCCGATTTGTTTTGAAATTTTTATATTGTGTTCCTCTGGGCCATCCCATTCCATGGTTGCTTATCGGAAAAGTGTAAGAATTTTAACATTTTTCCATAGGCAACGTAGAATTTAATGTCATAGTAAGAAAATTGCATTTTTTTTTTAAGTAAATGGCTGCCTTTTCTTTTCTAAGAAAAATATTTGTGCCCAAATTAACCCTCATCTCCTCCTTGTGTGGAAAACCACACAAATCAATTTTGAAATGCAATTTTTTCAAGTTTTTTTTTCAGCGATCTTCATAAAACTTCTTGACAATTCCTGAAACATCAATATAACACAAAAAACGTATAATTTAATAAAATAATATTTTTTGATATCGAGATATTCAAAAACTTACGTTTCTTACCCTCGTGTGTGGTTTTCCACACATATGGGATTTCTATGTGTTTTTCACTATAAACAATTTGTTTTATATGTACATGCATTTTTTTATGTATATACAATATGTAAACATGCGCAGATTGTTTCTGTTGCAGCACAAAGAAGAAGGAAAGAGAATCCAGTGGCGTACGCATGATTTTTTCAGGGGCCCAAAGTAACAAGCAAATTTGCACACACTGTAGACGCCACTGGAGAAAATAAAAATGTATACCAAAGAAAGATACCGTTAGCTATGAGCAAATGCAAACGAAAATCATTTCAGAGACAAAATTTGATCAGTGTGCTATTTGCTTTGTGTGTGGCCAGTTGATAAATTTTGCTTGTGAAACCATTTCATGACGTCATAGTTCAGTCGTTAGACACGTTTTATAATACAAACATATATTGAATCAGCTTGAAATTAAATCATGGCTAGACCAAAATATATCACAGACGAGGAGTTAGAAGAAATTATGAATGCATCTGATGATGAGGATCCCGATGACGATGACGATGTTTCGTCGGGAGAAACAGATGACGGAAGTGAAAGTGATTCCAGTAAACCAGAAATAGCAATTGCACGACCAGTGCAAGATCAAACCGGAAGATTACGGAAGGAAAATGTTATCAATTTGCATCCAGGTACAACAAGATATGCAAAAGCACGTGTCGATGACATCAAAGATGTTTTCCTCTTGTTCTTTCCACCACCAATCATGAATATTATTCTGAAGTTGTCAAACGCATATGCATATGCGAACTGTAGTGACCAATATATAGAAATTGATTCAAATTTGTTGAAAGCATATGTCGCTGTTCTCATTTTGGATGGAGTGTACAGGTGTGTCTTTTTTTAGTTTTACGCTCATGCTTGTAATGAATCTAGTGTTTTCCAATCAATTTTATTTATGATGAGGTGGCCCAGGACCTTGTTAGGCAACGACTCACCCTCAGCACAGAGTCGCGAATCTTCTCGAGAGAGTACACCAACAACGTCTGGCATTCCTCGAAAGAGATGTAAAAGCGTTCCGCCAAAAACAGAAGGAAAGGCATGGTGCCACATATGTTATACTGATAAGTCAAAGTATAAGAATTATACTTATGATACTATTTGCTGTTTCTGTAAAGGTGCTTCTGTAAGGTGTTTGGAAGCGAACACACAATCGAAATGTTTGTGTTAAATGTATTGAGGAGAACCTTATATAACTACATAACTAATATAATATAAAAAATAAACACATAATATTATTATTAAAGAGAAATTATAATTATTATAAAAAAAAAATTGTGTTTTTTACTTAAAAATGCATATAAATCCCATATGTGTGGAAAAACACACATGAGGGTAAGAAACGTAAGTTTTTTTGAGGAGGAAATGAGGGTTAAGAGTACACATAGAATTTGTTCCAATTTGACTTCAATGAAATTTTATAAAATTTTAAATTTTCATCGTTTATCTCTCCGAAAGCTTAGATTTCAAATTTTTTATTAATATTTTTTTAAGCTAAGTTTAATTCATCCATGAATTTTGTTTGGCTATCAAACTTTCAAATAAAAAATTCCGATGTTTAAAATCTACTAATTTCATAATTTTTTTTTTTTTTTAAAGAAATTTATTTATTTTAGACAGTATTATTTAATTACTATTAAAAACATTAGTTACAAAATTTATTATTTAAAGCACTGACCCCGATGGGTACTCAAATTTTGGCAAATAAAATTTACATTTTTGAAATCTATTCCAAAATATTTTGAACCTAATGTAAAGGTTCAAATTTGTGTTTTTTGAATTTAATAAGCTTATTTAAAAAAAAATGTGAACAAAACATTGAAAACATATGCGCAGCTTACTTTGCCGTGCATAAATACATAATGGTAAAAATGCAAAAGGGTAAAAGTACAAAGTGTCAAAAAAAAAACACGCTCAAAAGGCATTTGCGCTTGACAGGGCACAGTTGCCTAAAAAAACGTTGCATAAAGCGCCAAAGTCTACTAGGGTGCCCGTATTTTTATATTGATTTTGGTATATTTTTTTTTTATTTTTATTTGCTAGAAAGGTAAACAACTGTTTGCAAAGTCTATATATTTAAAAATATATTTGGAGTTGTAATTTCTTTGAAGTTGGAAGATCTGAAAATACATATTGTACTCGCATTTACTTTATATTTAATGCTTCATATTTTCTCGCATTGATTTTGTTTAACAAAATTGAAAATTGTTTAACAAAATCAAAGCTCGGCCAGGCCTTAAGACCTGTATGCCCGACAAGATAAATACCCAAGAATTTTTGTATAGATCATTATTTATCAAGGAAAACTTACTTTGTTCAAGAAATTATGGTGGTTACATACAAAAAATAGAACCCAACATACCTTTTTTTGCGACTAGGAATATATTGACGATTTTATATCTCTACATATGGGAGCTCTTTAGAAGTACAGTCCCTTGCCATATTATTAGATCCATGCTCAAAAATGAAGCTTTCCTTACTTACATGTTAGTAGGCATTTAGAGGGCTATTTTATATTGAAACACCAAAAATGATAATAAATACATGGCATACATAAAAATGTTTTTTTTTTTAACATAAAAATGTTATTTTTTTTAACATAAAAATGTTATTTTTTTTAACAAAAAAATACATTTTTTCGAAAAAATCAGTAATTTGTGTGACCACCTTTTGCAGCCAACACAGCTTGAATGTGACGAGGCATCTCTAGGTTGTGTTTCCAGACGTTCTCGATAGGGTTCAGGTCAGGTAAATTTCCTGGCCAGTCGAGAATATCCGCTTGTTGTAGTCCTCCATCGTGAACAATTTTTTTATTTGAGGGAACAGCTAGGTTTTCAAAACTTTATATAATAATAATTAAAAATAGAAATTTATAATAACAATGATAAAACAAGAAGCAAATCAAAAAAGTAAATTTTGCAGCATAGATCTAATGATATGGCAAGGAACTGTATGTTTAAGTCAGTTGAGTTAAATTCTCATAGTTTATAGTTTATATAAAATAGCGTATTTAAATTTCGTTGCACCAATTCTGCTCTTTGTTAATTTTTTGCAATTAAGCTGCTGTTTAAAAAGACTATGCAAATTGCTTTATTTTTTCCTTTTTTTATATTTATTTTATTTTTATTTAACGCGCTTAAAAGCATTATTAAAGTTTTCTTTGTCTTTTATATTACGGGACAGCCGCTGGCAAGCTCAAAATGTGTAATTAAAATCATTTGCCAGACAAAGTGCATCCATAGAGGTATTTACATGCTACCAACACGCTACTGACACATCCTTCTGTGTAGGTAGTGTGTGCAACATTTCCGCCTTTGTTGCCACCGCCGCCTTGTCAAATTTATCAGCAAATCAATCAAATGCTGTTAGTAAAGTTCAGAACCCTTTACGAACTACTCCTTCACCTTTCAGAGAGTGTGTGTGAAAAATGTTGGAAATTGATGCCAAGTGGCGCGACAAGCATCAACCGTCAATCGTCAATCGTCAAGCTGCAATGCCTTTGACCGTTTGCCATGAAAATTTATTTGATTGCCGGCTATAAGCAACTGCTAATATGATACAAGTTGACGGGGACGAACGTTGCTGGATGGAGATGACGATGACGATGACGTTAAGAATGACGAGCAGCATGACGAAGGACAAGTCGTCCTTGTTGGATAGTCCGTTTGTGTTTGAACAGACGAAACTCGCTGACTTGCCGGATACTCGTGCTTGGCTAGTGGTTCAGTGACTAATGCTAACTAAGCATCGGAGCGGATTGTTTGTAGTTGAGTTTTATTAACTGTCTCTGAAGTTGTTCCAAACGCACGCAAATACGTACACTGTAAGATTTTCGAATTAAAATCGAAAAGCTTTGTACCTAGAAATTGTATTGGCTACAAATGATGTTTGATTCGTTTGAAAATAAATTTTGGATCCACTAAAAAAAGGGTTGCACTTGATTAACGTTTCGTTGATCTCTTAGCTCTTTGAAGTGCCATGGCGTTATGGCGTCCTATGTATATGTGGATGATAAAACTTGTATCATAAAAAAAATAGAGTGGATTAAAAAACTATAAAATTATTTAACGCTTTTACTTAATTTTTAAGCGTTTCACTTGATTTCTGTTTTATTTTTACCTTTCGCTATTTACTCTGCTAAAGCGTCTCATTTGATTTTTGGCTTCCTACAGGAATTTTTAATTTTTTAATTTTGACAGAAATTTCCAAGATATATATATATATATTCACACAATACTATATACATAAAGTCATTCTATAAAAAGTTGAAAGTATTGCCAAGTATTAACCTCCATTTTTTCTTATTTCAAAAGCCATTTTTTGTTTGCCTCAAGAGTATTGTAGGATAATGATGAAAATAAGCGCATTAGTCAAATTTGAAATGTTAATAAGTTTTTTAAAAAGACGATACAAATTATTTTACTTTATTGACATCAGCCTGATAAAATACGTTTATTAAAATCTTTCACTCTATATTTCGTTCGTTTCACTTGATTTTCATTTCATATATGTATCTCGCTGCTCTCAGGGTTTCACTTAATTTCGACTTTCTTTTATTAAAAGCTTTGATTTGTCGAAATTATATACTGTCACAAACACAAAACATTAAGATTAAAAAAAAAACTATTGAATACCTTTAGAACTAAAGATTCGCATATTCGTAAATTTTTCTTTTCAAAGCGTTTCAACTTGATTTTCGTTTTCAAAGCTTTCGATAATTTATTTTTTCTTACCATTATCTACTCTTTCTACCATCTAAGAGAGTCTCTTGATTTCCGATTTAGCTTACCGTCAGTTTTCCGCTATTGAAACCAATTTTCATTATTATAATAAGTAGCTGTTGCTATGCGAAATAGGCATGCAACATATTCATTAAGAGAATGCTGCATGACAAATACAAATACATCCATGATAGAGCTTCTTTTAATAAAAAAAAAAAAAGTTTTAAAAAAAAACAATGCAACGATTTAGTCTTATTTTTTTTTGGGAATCACTTAGAGCTTATGTATTTAATAGAATTAAGCTCAAACACATTTTAAACGTTCCGTATCAGGGTCTCCCTGCTTTCATCGTAATTTTTAAGCTTGAGAGTCTGGTTTAAATGAGGGACCATTTATTTATTTTATTTTTATTTAATTTAAAAAGGTACAACAAACTGTACTTAAATTAAAAGAATAAAAATTAAATTAAATATTGAAAAATTGAACGAGGAATAAAATACATATGAACTAATTCGCGTCACTAGCCCGGTGGGTGAACTTTTTAACGATATGCACCATATCATATCAAAAACTGGCCAGTTACAATAACCAAGTGGAAAAAAGGAAGTTATATTAGGAAAGATTTTGTCTTGTTTAGAAAGAAATCATGAGGAAGATGTGAATGCTTATCATTATTATTGTAGGAGTAGGACAAACAAAGTTTTACATCATCCGCATATATAAAAATGCGGGAAGGATCACTTGTGGAAGATCATTAATGAATAAGATAAAAAGTAGAAGACCTGGACGGCTGCCTTGGGGTATTCCTGACGTGACATTAATTACTTTAGATTCGCAGACGTTAAAAAGTACCTTCTACACACGATTACATAAATAGGATGAGATCCACTTTAAAAGAAACCCTAAACGTGTTTTATAAGTCAATTGAATTACTGAAATCAGTATAAATGACATAAGGTTGCATTTAGCTAATAAAACCATTGTTAATAAGAGAAGAAAATTCTAAAAGGTAGGTAGAGGTGGACCGACGTTTTATAAATCCGTGTTGGGAGTCAGATATTCAAGAACGACGGTGGTGCTGCAATTGTGAAGTGACAATTCTTTCAAAAACTTTTGGAATGGATGAAAGCTTAGCAATACCTCGGTAGTTCTCAATATTGGACTTGGAACCCTTTTTATGAATAGGGATAATGAAGAAATCATTAGAGATGGCCGGAAAAAATTTAAGAAATTGGAATAGCATCGGGGCCAGGAGAGAAGGAAGATTTTATGGACATAAGAGATTGTAAAACGTCAGATTCTAAGATCTCTGGATAAGCAATAAGGTTTGAGCTAGAAAGATTAAAAGGATAGTTGATAGAGATGGTTGTTAGAAGAATATGAATTTTTACAGTATAGCGATGCAGGAGAGAGGGAAGACTTACGTTTAGAATTAACAAAAGAGAACATTTTCTTAGGATCACTACAGGAGTTAAGCCTAAAATGCGCAAGATAATTATTGTAGCATATTACATTAAGAAGAATAAACTTGCTGCGTAAGCAGAGCCACTTTGCTTTAATCTTTTATAAGAAAAAGACTAACGATTTTTTAAATTAGACGGACTGGGCGTGAACCAAGACAGTTTAGAGAAAAGACTCAGGACAGACTAGGGGACAAAGAGATCAAAAGCGGCGTCTAATATCCGATAGAAATTATTAATGCATAGCTGAAAGCTCTCAGTAGACAACAGACATATAATGCTGTACTCTTCAATAGTATCTGTTTTTGTTTTTTTTTTTATTGAATCAACCGAGCCTTTAAAGTTAGCCTCTGATTTTTTTCGCCTTATATTCTTTCTTGATTATTTTGTTGACCATTTCTTTTTGGAAACCTGTGAATTTGTATAATTTATAATCTTGAAACATGTAATTTTTAAAAATTAAGTCTAGGATAGTATTCAATTTTAGAAAATAGGAACAGTTTAGTTGAGTATACGGTTCATATGTAATACTAAAAAAAAACAGCGAATCAATATATTTGTAAATATTTTAGTTGAACTAAAACGTTGAAATGGAAAATTTTTAGTTTTTGTTGCGAAACATTTCAAGTGTTATACTTGTCTTAGATTGCATAATTTTTCTCAGTGTAGACTAACACACATATAAAACTACAGACATATGGAATCTCAGCATTGTAAATCGTCCTTTTCGCTCTGATCTGTTCCATGTTTGCTGGCAAAATTGCTTGTGATGAAGACACAGTCAAGCGTCAATCAGTCAGTCACTGCCGCAGTAGCAGCGGCAGCAGTCACTGTCTCTATATATGTCTGTCTCTGTCTCTGTTGATTTGCTGTCTCTGTTGGGCCAGTCGACTTGTCAGTTAGCATGCCTTTTGCGTTTGGCCAGCTTTGGTACAATGCCAAAGCCAGGAGCGTGGCCAGACATGTGTGTGTGTGCCCATTTAGTGTGTGTGTGTGTGTGTGTAGTGGTAGTTGTATGTAGCTAGGGCTCGTCGAGAGAGAGATAATCACTTTGGGAAATTGCTCATGAATGATTTGTTGGCATAAATCAATTTGATTGATGAGCGTCAATATACTTATATGCCGCTTTGATGTGGGCAATTCCGGAACAGACTCATACAAGCCTTATATGAAAGAGTGCATGTGTGTGTGTGAGAGAGAGTTGGCAATTGTGTGAAGGCCAACTAATTGATCCATTAAGCATCAACTGCTTGGTTTGGTTTGGTTTGGCGGTTCGTTGATTCTTTTTTTATGCCACTTGTTTTGTTTTGTATTTAGTTTTTTTTGTTGCAACCATCATCAACTTTTGCCACATCTTTTGCTTCCGTTTCACCCTTTTCATACTTTTTGACACACATTTGGCGCACATAAAGCAACCAACTGTCGCTGTGGCAACTTTTTGCTATTTCAACTTGAGTTGTTATGACACTTTTAATAACTTTATTATTACATTTACATAGTAGCAGCAAAAGAAAACAACAACAACAGCAGCAGCAGCAGCAAAACGGAAGTCGCCATTTTCTTATGCTTGCCAAGTTCTTGCCAAAGAAATGAGTGCCATTGCATATGTTTGCAGTTTTTTAGCTCTCTCTCTTTCTCTGTGTGTGTGTGTGTGTGAGAGAGTTTGTTTGCGTGTGTATGTTTGGCCTAGCTGTCTACGCAATTAAAAGTTTAATATAATTAAATGGTTTTATGACTTTGCGGCACTTACACGTAGTCAGCAGTCGTGCCCCATACTCTTGCATTCTTTTGACTTAGCCAGGCAACCCTGTCAGCCATTTTAAACTGCCAGCAAGTCAAAAATTCCAAGCACACACTCACACTCACTCAGTCATAGTTGGAACTCAATGGCAGACGTCTCAGTTTCTACTATATAGCTATCTACTACTCCGGCTATCTTTGCTATCAAAGCGATTAAGCCATCAAAGTTTGCTTGCGACACGCAGCATTAACGATTCTTGGTGGGCGTTGTGTGTGTGTGTGCAGGGGGTGTGGCAAACTAAGTGCAGCTATCATTTCTACGTGTACGGAACGTCGATAATTACTTGGCCAACGTACTCGCAGACATCAGCAGAAATTGGCTTAGAGCAGTGTCGTAGTTGGACAAACCCGACAATGTATTTGTGGCTTAGAGCGCAGAGAGTGCGCGGAAATCGAGGAAAAAGATTTTGTCCTAATGTCATCGCTACAAATCTCATGTGTCAGTTGGTATTTGTGCGTGTATGTGTATGTGTTTGTGTGCGTGTATGTGTGTGTGTGCTTGGGCGTAGCTTATAAATGATAGCGGCAGACACGCCCAATGCCAAACATCAGATTGGCTAATTTATTTATGGTCAAAACATGCACACAGACAAACAACTGAGCCAGGCTAAAACGGCGTTAGCCACAGTTATATAAATATAGACGAGCTTTGCCAAAGTGTCTGTTGATGTGGGTTGACGGGCATACAGACAACTGACATTGATTCGTTAGTTCGAGGGATCAATGGGCCGTGACTTTAAGGGTCGTAGGAGCAGCAACTGAAACAGTTTATGGCTTAAACTCTAAACTGAAACCAAGTAAATAGCCAAAATTGATCTCATAATTTGTTTTCTTGTAAAGCACAAATCAAAATTACCAAAGAAATTTGATGTCGGTTTTGAAATTTTTCTTGGCTTGTGCCTTATGTGCTACAGTGTTGTAGAGATAAAAGTTTTGATGTTATTTTGTATGGTTTTTAACGCAAAATATTTTCTTAAATGTTGCACAAACGTTTTTAATCAGAAAAAAAATAAAAAGAAATTTACTCTAGCTATTGTAGACTAATTTGATTGATCTGAACTATTTTAGCCAAAAATTAGGGTGAACTTGAAAGTCGGGAGCGGACAACATGGAGGCTCAGCCCTTAGGTACTCCATCGGACATCTTCAAAAATAAAAAAAAAAAATATGGTGGACGACTTTGAGTACAAGCGTACTTAGTATCTGCATAACGTATTTATATAACTATTGCAAGAAAACAGCACCACAAAAATTTTTTTTTTTAATTTGCCTCAACTCAGAATTAGACCTTGGTATCTACACGTCGTATCGTCAAGGTTTGAGGCCAACCCTTTACCAATTCAGCTAAGCTTTTATATGATTTTGCTTCAACAGAAATTCGAACTTCCGCCTCTAAAATAGTATTGTGCGATTATCTCTGATATTCATGGTCCGATTATAAAGATGCTTTTGAAATTATTATTTTACTATTTATTATTATGAAATTGAAGAAAATAAAGCGCTTTAAAATTATATGAGAGAGGCAGGGGGCGTGGTAGAAGAACAAAGATGTGCTTGATCTACCTGTGCACCTAAAGAGTCCAAATGTCATGTTTGTTTATCCTAGCTTTGATAGTTTCCAAGATCCAGGCGTTTATACAGTTGGAAAGACAGAGAGGCGGGCAGACAAATGGACGGATGGAAGGATGGATATGTCTAGATAAATTTATTTTGAGAGGGATTTATAATAAGTATAAAGCTAATATCGTAAGTATGAAATAAACTTGTTTTACTAAATCCAAAAGTTGGTTGCTTTTCTTATTGTCTCTGAGGACGCTCAAACACAAACATAATATATGTTCTTTACCCTAAGGTATAGGGCATGCAAAAACAAAAAAAAACAAAAATTTGTTTTTTCAAACTCGGTTACAGAAGGAGACGTCGGAGATCGCCCAAAGGTACCTAAAGTAGACTAGATAAGTCGATACACCCATGTACATGGGTCTGTATGTCTGTATTTCTGTATGTCTGTATTTCTGTATGTCTGTATGTCTGTATGTCTGTATGTCTGTATGTCTGTATGTCTGTATGTCTGTATGTCTGTATGTCTGTATGTCTGTATGTCTGTATGTCTGTATGTCTGTATGTCTGTATGTCTGTATGTCTGTATGTCTGTATGTCTGTATGTCTGTATGTCTGTATGTCTGTATGTCTGTATGTCTGTATGTCTGTATGTCTGTATGTCTGTATGTCTGTATGTCTGTATGTCTGTATGTCTGTATGTCTGTATGTCTGTATGTCTGTATGTCTGTATGTCTGTACCCTGCAGGAATTCGGTGTCATATAAGTGGCCTCAACTACTCCGAACGTAACTAGTTTTTGAATGGTTAAAAAAATAACAAGCGCGGTATAGGATAAAACGGTAAAGGAGAGCGCTCTCTCTGTCAAATTTGTACCGCTCAATGCTCACGCTCTCTCAGAGAGTGATTTTGTTGTTTTTTGTGAAAAGAGATGAATTTCGGGTATACTTAAAAATGTATTACAACCAAAAATGCTGCTGTACAAAATAGTCATTTCATATTTTGCAGTGGCATGTGTGGGCAAGCGCGAATTTGGTAAGTGATAAATATTTTGTTATTTAGTATATTTAATTAATAATAATATGTATTAAAAATAATTGTTTTATTTTATTTTCAGTTCTATAAGTACATATAACTCATAACTTGTCTCTTTTTCAGTTTTATAAAAATAAGAAATTTCTTGTGTTATTTATTTTCAGGAAAAATAAAAATAACGTAGTTACCTTAAATTACTTAACAATGAACATTTAAGTTAAACACATGTATGTATATGTGTATATATGTAATTAAAAAACTTGTAAATTTTCAATCTATAATTTAAGAATTGTAAATGATTGATAATAAGTTACTTATAAGCGAATAAAATGATTACAAATTAAATTAAATAAACTAATTTTTTAATACAACAATAATTACTAGTTCAATATTTGGGTTAAATATACTACAACGAGAGCATACCCAAACGAATTATTATATTCTAGTACGGAAGCGACTAGTTTTTTCCCATATGCACTCGAACCAGTTTGCTACCAGTTGAACATCATACCCAAAAATTCTGGTTGCTTCCTATGACAAGCCCATGTTAAAAATACTAGTTAGCCAGGAGCAATCATACTAGGTTTGGGACACACAGTTTCACCGTCGGGGTGGTTGGGAACCAGTTCTGAACTAATTTTTTTTCCTGCAGGGTATGTCTGTATGTCTGTATGTCTGTATGTCTGTATGTCTGTATGTCTGTATGTCTGTATGTCTGTATGTCTGTATGTCTGTATGTCTGTATGTCTGTATGTCTGTATGTCTGTATGTCTGTATGTCTGTATGTCTGTATGTCTGTATGTCTGTATGTCTGTATGTCTGTATGTCTGTATGTCTGTATGTCTGTATGTCTGTATGTCTGTATGTCTGTATGTCTGTATGTCTGTATGTCTGTATGTCTGTATGTCTGTATGTCTGTATGTCTGTATGTCTGTATGTCTGTATGTCTGTATGTCTGTATGTCTGTATGTCTGTATGTCTGTATGTCTGTATGTCTGTATGTCTGTATGTCTGTATGTCTGTATGTCTGTACCCTGCAGGAAAAAAAATTAGTCCGAAACTGGTTTCGAACCACCCCGACGGTGAAACTGTGTGTCCCAAACCTAGTATGATTGCTCCTGGCTAACTAGTATTTTTAACATGGGCTTGTCATAGGAAGCAACCAGAATTTTTGGGTATGATGTTCAACTGGTAGCAAACTGGTTCGCCTGCATATGGGACAAAACTAGTTGCTTCCGTACTAGAATATAATAATTCGTTTGGGTATGCTCTCGTTCTAGTATATTTAACCCAAATATTGAACTAGTAATTATTGTTGTATTAAAATATTAGTTTATTAAATTCAATTTGTAATCATTTTATTCACTTATAAGTAACTTATTATCAATAATTTACAATTCTTAAATTATAGATTGAAAATTTACAGAGTTTTTAATTACATATATACACATATACATACATGTGTTTAACTTAAATGTTCATTGTAAAGTAATTTTAGGTAACTACGTTATTATTCTTTTTCCTGAAAATAAGTAACACAAGAAATTTCTTATATTTATAAAACTGAAAAAAAAAAACAAGTTATGAGTTATATGTACTTATAGAACTGAAAATAAAATAAAACAATTATTTTTAATACATATTAAGCTGAAAATAAAAAGTTCAAGTTATTTGGTGTACATTCCTATAACACTTAAAAAAAAAAAAAAAACAAGTTATTTGTTTTATATATATGTAAGCTTAATATAAAAAACTATAGGTAACTTGCTACTATTAAATTACTCTTACAAAATATTTAAATATAATAAATAATATTTAAATATACTAAATTACAAAATATTTATCACTTACCAAATTCGCGCTTGCCCACACATGCCAATGCAAAACATGAAATGACTATTTCGTACAGCAGCATTTTTGGTCGTAATACATTTTTATGTATACCCAAAATTCATCTCTTTTCACAAAAAAAAACAAAATCACTCTCTGAGAAAGCGTGAGCATTGAGCGGTACAAATTTGACAGAGAGAGCGCTCTCCTTTACCGTTTTAACCTATACCTCGCTAGTTCTTTTTTTAACCATTCAAAAACTAGTTACGTTCAGAGTAGTTGAGGCCACTTATATGACACCGAATTCCTGCAGGGTATGTCTGTATGTCTGTATGTCTGTATGTCTGTATGTCTGCTAAAAAAAAAATCAAAAAATGTTTTCTAGGAGTAATTAACAGTCAAATTAAATATTTTATTTTTTTTTTAAAAATGCGGACGCGAACAACTTTGAGGTATCCTTTACCACCACGTTGCTTTCAAATACGGTATATTTGGCCGTGCACGGGAAAACGAAAAAAAAAAATCTTATTCGAATTTGTTTTGCGTGCTCCGAAATCCGAATGTTTTGCTGTCGCCATATTTCCCTTGCTCTTTGTTAGCACAGCTTTACACCACAGAAATCATCCACGACTTACTATTCCTATTACAAGGAACATTTTTTTGATGCAAGACGAACTATTTAAGCAAGACATGAACATTTTTTTATAGAAGACATGGACCAAAAAAAAGAATTTAAAATATTTATAAATAACTATTTAACTTGAAATAGAAAATGAATGAAATATAAACTAAGAATATCAAAGAATATTTAAATAATTATTTCAGTTTAAAATGCGAATTCGTTTTAACTCCTCTTGCCAAAAAACATTCGGTTTCAAAACGAATCTGAATAAAATGTTCGTATTTGTTTTCAGGAGCACGGCCGTTTGTAAAGGTTGTTCGAAGGTTTCAAATTTGGTTACAACATCTTCATAAGGTTCGCTTCCGACATTATTGTACGCCATCTTAAGAAATGCATTAACATATCTTTAAAGGAATTTCCTGTTAATTGCCTCACGAGATTGTCAAAGCACAAACAAAATTAAATTCAGTTCTTTTTTACTAGTATTTACTAAGTCTTTCATTATTTGATTTTGCAACATTCCTTTTGTAATTTTGATATAACAAGTGTAAAATTGCACCAAAAATATTTGTATCTATCTTGAGCTATTTAAGGACAACCGCAAAGAGCGCATTATTCAACATGATACGCGAACATTAGTCAAGGGGATGAAATGGGGCTAGAATATATGCAAATAAATGAAATAAAAGATGCATACAAATCATATATAATACAAATTAATAGCCATCAACTTGTACATTTTTGGGTCACATTTTTAAAATAGGTTTGTGCCTTATTGAAACGCATTAGGCTGACCTCAAATGGGGGGTTGAGCAACGGCACTTCGGGTGCTCCAGGCGCTTTGTCCTTGCCATGGCAAATTAGTAACTCGTGGGCATTTTAATTGCGATGGCGATGGCAGCTTAACAAAAAAAAAAAACAAAAAGAGTATATTCTATATGTAAAATAAGAATAAATTCATTTCTACCCTTTTCAAAAAAAAAAAAATTAGAGCAAAACAGGACCAAAAATATTACAGACGGCAGAGAAGATGCGCCCCGGCCTAAATGACTTAACTCATTTAATGTGCCTCTAATGGGATACAATTTAAATTTAATTGATTTCGCCAACAATATTTAAGTGTGTTTGTTGTTGGGGCAGCTTTTGGCCGGCAGACCGCAAAAATTTTTCTAAATTAAAAATGCCTTAGCAAAATGCGCAACACTTTAATGGCAGCTTCGACCCATGCATTTACATATAGGTATGTTGGTTATAGTATAGTATGTACCATATATAATTATGTATACAAGGCTTCAAAGCGATTCGAAGACCTTTCGATGCGGCAAAAGTTCGTTCTTGGGAAAACGTTTTTGGCTTAACAATTAAAATAATTACAAACTTTTTAGAAACCCTACGATTTGCAGGTATTTCATTATTCATTGTTTGAAACAAATGGTTTTGGCTGAAAAATTGATGAGGAAATTTTTTTATAAATATCTTTTGTAATTAATAAAATAAATTTCAAAGTGCGCTGAAAGTGGAACTCAGGAGTCTTAAAACATTGTGACTGCTAAAGTGAAAGCTAAGAGAGGAAATAATGAGCAGATAAATAGAACCCACAAAATACCTCCCAAAAACCTTGTAAGTTAATGAGTATATAGTATTTTGTAGTATAGTAGATAGGTCATTCGTGTACCTACTAGTGTCGGGACCATCGTCTTGAGACAAACCACATATGTTTAACCGCCAATGTATGCCAGAATGCCCAGATAATGTCAAATTATATTACGAGCCATAGATAATACATCAAGGGTTCCAGATGTTTCCACTTAAAACTTAAAGTTCCTTCATTAAGTTCTGGGTTATCTATCCATTAAGTGATTTGTATTCGGATCTAAAAATGTGGAATGGCGATGAAAGGAGAAATCATTTTAGAAAAATCGAGGAATCTCTTATTAAACTTTTTAATAGAGGCGTCAAATTCTTTTCAATTGATTGGTTCTTTACTAAGCTTCGGGTTTATTTTCCATTCGGTGGCTTGTTTCCAGATTTTTGTACTCAGCAAGGCAAAACGTTCTTATCAACAAATTTTTCAGTTGGGGATCAACAATTTTACAAGTAAGCGTACATTATATGATATTTTTTTTTTTTTTAATATGATATACATATTTTGATAATTTTTTAATTTATTCTTTTTTTCAATCGCTATGTTCGAGTATTGTTTTATATTCATTATTGAAAAAATAGTTGCAAAAAAATTGTAATGTTTCAACTTGTTTATTTTTTTAATTCTAAATGTTGTACTAGTACGTAAGTGAAAACCTTTGTTGACCTGATATGACATATTAAAAAGTCTGCTCTTATATTCATTTATCACTTGATAAATAATCGAAATTTTTTAAACATTTTATCGATCGAATCGACAACATCGATTGGTAACATACGCTTTATAGTTTTGGAAATGCATACTTTAAATACATTTTTACATAGAACCTTTGTTAAAATATATAAAAATTTGTATGTACAAAGTGCCATGGAAAAATTGCACTTGGTCGAGCTGGAGTGCAACCGTGGCAACATTTCATTGGCTTGGATCCAAAAATTTGCTTTGAAAACCATAATGTGAAATAGCCTTGGACCGCCAAACCAAATTTCATCATTAGTAACACGGATTTTTCAGCCTGGCTTGCATTCCTATCTGTTGTACCAGCAGGTTTTATTACGCGGCAAGTCAACCAAGCAACCATCAGCGTGCTCTCATATTGATTAAATATGCTAAGCGGTGGAGTCTTCGTAGCTACCAGAACCCGGGGACTGAGGTAGACATGCTTTGGCAAAAATCGGTTGACAACACTGTGTTTTTCTTTCACTGGCTCGCTGATTTATTGGTTTAATGCACCCGGCGCAGGCGGCCAACTCAAGCAAACGCCCGCATAAAAATGGCGCAACAAACCGCAACGTGGCTGCGAGGTGACGTCGACGGTGACGGTGACGGTGACAGCAGGAAGGAGTAGGCAGGCCAAGCTGCAAGCCAACAACGGCTGCCAAGAGCGCAAACCTTTGGTGCCCGCAACCATTTCTTGGAGAAGCTTGGCAGCTAATTTATGTGCGCACGCTGCAAAGAAAATGCTGGCAAAAGGTTACGCTGTATATCCTTGCCAATGGGTGCGTATGGTTGTATGTGTTTATGTTGGTCTGGCATTTTCATAGTGAAAATTATGTTTGAAGTTGTAAAAGGGATTGGTTAAAATGGTTAAGGAGAGAGGGTGTGCACTGACAAAGGCGCAAATGTCAGCGTGTATAAAAATTCGCATTTTAATATTTGCTAGTAAAGCTGCGGTACCGACCCGAACACGCCCATCCGCATGGGCGTTCTGCCCGCTTATTTGCTTGCCATTTTATCTGTAACCAACAGCTGGCGTTTGTTTGCGGTGTCTGTTGCCACCTTTCGCTGCTGACGTCACTGGCGCTGCATTGCATGTTGACTCTCTCTATCTCTCTCTGGTGTCTCTTGGCTACTATCTTACCTTTCCAACTGCCAGTGCAACACTAATTTATTTTATTTGCCAGCAGTTGACAGCGTCTCACTGCAGCCCTACTCTAAATATGATTCAAAACAAGCATTATAAAATGTATTGCATAATGCAGGGCGCCCTGACTTGAAGCTGCTTATACTGCCTGCAACTGCAGCAGCTCCAAGTGCTCTCCATTTGATATAAAGTGCTTTGACATTAAGTGCTAAAATTTGCTGTCAGTTACTTGGTACACTAGTTGCGATTCCATGGCACCATCATTTTGGACAGGCTCTAAGCGAGTTTTGTTATCTGTAAGTTAGCAAGTAAACAAATTGCATTAGCCAAGCGAGGCAGGAGAAAATGCTCTCAAAAGATGACAACTTGCCTACCTATAGCAAGAGCTACAGAGAGATGTAATACTAAGAATATTGTAAGCAGTTATGTAGCTGGAAGTGCTAAAGTTTGTGGATATTTTGTAGTTGTTTGATCTCGCTGCGAGAGCAAAGTAAGGGAACTGTAGTCATTGTATTTAGGTGTAATAAATAGGTATCTCAAACAGGACTGTAGGTAATCAACAGATTTTGTACCAAAAAGCTTGTCTTTAAGATTTGTAACAGTTCACTGTAGACATCAAATCTGAGTGGTTCTTGCTGAACGTTTTTAAGAAACATTTGTTTCAAAATTTTAAAAAAAAACATTTTCATCCCTGGCCTTTACAAAAAGATTGTGTTTAGTCGATCTTCTGGCCAAAAATATTTTCTTAGATAATTTAAAAATATTTTACTCATTTGCCGAAGCTTTCCCTATGAAAAAAATGGATTTTAGAACATTTTTATTAATTTAATATATATACTTAAAAAAAGTTCTTTAAATAAAATTATAATAAAGTTTCCAAAAGCTTAAGCTAAAACAAATCGGGAAAGCAAATATACGTCTTAAAATTAAAAAATTGGCGAAAAAGAGTGGAAAATTTAGCAATATAAAAATTCAAAAGAAAAATTTTAGAAAATGATGGCGTGGGTTAATTTAATAATATTTATTTGCCAAAGTTGGTTACGATATTTTCAAAAACAAGCAAAATTCAGTCGAATTTTGCACCAACTTTTTTTTTTTACCGATCTGTCATATGGGGGATATATGATACAGTCAACCGATTTTGATCAAATTTTTTACATTACTTGTGAACTCTAAAAAACTTTTGAATGCCAAATTTAGTTTCGATTTCTACATAAACAATCGAATTATCATCCTAAATCTTTTTGCTTTTTTCGAGGTCCTCTGAAGCACCCGTATGGGAGCCATATAACATAACCCCGATATCAAAAAAATAAATTAAACTTGTCTCCCGTAGGAAAATAAGAGCTCTTGCTCTTGCTCTTACCATCTCTGAGATCTAGGCGTTCATACAGACGGACAGATGGACATGGGTATATCGACTTCTCTAGTCTAGTCTAACTTTGGGGGGTACCCGACGTCTCCTTCTGTATGTTACATACATTTTCGACTTGCACAATCTTAATATACCCTTTGTAACATACGGTACAGGGTATAAAAAGCGTGCCTTGGGATTTAATTCCGCGAACAGATTGAAAGAAAATTAAAACAAGTGTAAAGTACATATTATTTTTCAAAAATAAAACGCAGTGTAAAAATTAAATCAAAATTGTTATTTGTCAATAGTATCAGTTTAACCCTTGACAAACCCTAAAAGGGGACATGAACGCCGTCTTCATATTTCACTTGTTTTTGAGTTTGTAATGCCAATGGCTTTAATTAGCTAAATTTGTAATTCACTGTATACCAATAATTATGCTTAATTTAAAAGCTAATTAATTATTTATAATAATTCCCTGACTCGACTATTTATTCAGTTGCCCCTAAGTGGAACATGGGGATCTCTATTAATAACTGTTCAAAGAGAAGAGGGACAGTTTATAGACGAATCCGAATGGCGGTGTGTTGAATTAATATAAATTTTCTTGAGCAAATAGCGTATTTTTGCTAACGATGCCAGTGCCAGGCCAAAGTACCAGTGCCTCTACGGGGAATCGAACCACCGACCATCGGGTTACTAAGTGAGTACGCTACCACTACGCAATTGATGGATTATTTAATTGCTGTAAAACTTTTTCTACTTTAAGAATTTAACTCATTCAGCAGTCAATTTTGTGTTAAACTCTAAATCATTAAATTTGTGGAAATAATATTTGTTGCCTAATAACACTGTCACACAAAAAAAAGGGTTGTGATCTGGAGACGAGACATACCATATGTTTTTTTTTTGTAGCACGTCAGGTTTCTGCGGTACGCTCCATAACATGCGAGTTTTTGAGGCTTTTTGAAGATCGAAAATATTGCGAAAACATAGTGTCTCCACTGGAATCCTAAAGTAAATTTATTTTATATGAATATTATCCAGTCCGATGTCGCGAAGAGGTCAATTTTATTGAAACTTAAATCTCGTGACTTTTTGAATGTCAACGAAATCTTTGTTCTCTTTTTGGGATGTTCAGCATGTCCCAACCGACTAGTGATGAGCAATATTCACGTACCTGTGATTTGTCACAAGTATTTTAATGTAACGAGTCGTATCAGTGACTAGTATTTTGTCACAGTCACAACCGAAGGTGACAAAATACTCGTGGATATAAAAGTTCGTATGAACTGCGACAAAATATTCGCAAGTACAAGATCCTATGAACTGTTACAAAATACGCGCCAAGTATTTCCGTACCAATAGTAACAAAATACTGCAAGAGTAAATACTGCAGGTAAATACTTGGCGCGTATTTTGCATTTTGTATATTATGTTATGAACGGTTACAAAATAGGTGGCTAGTATTTATTAATTTTTATTTTCGTCGCTTTCCTTCACCATTTAAAAATACTTAAAGGCATAATAAAAATCTGCGATATTCTTTCATAAAAAATTTATTATATACTCGGGGTCACTGTCACGACCTTTTGTCACTGATATTTTTTTGTCACAGTCACAGTTGTCGCTGTGACTGCAAAATTACAGTATCGCTCATCCCGGTTGAACCGCCTCTTCTGTTCAGAGTTATACCCATACAAGAGTATATTTTGCATAATTATTCTAAATACTTTTTCAATCGGCTTCGAAAACTTTAAAAAACATTCTGCTTGATCGATATTAATATCGCTTGACAATCTACCCACAATATTTAGATATTACTATATAGATAGGAGGCACAATGTTGGCAAGAAATCGAGAAATGTTAGTACACGCACAAGATTTTCCAATGCCTAATTCTACCGCCCATATATGGTAACATTGCGTATACGTATTTTTTATAAGTCTTTTAAGCTAAGGTTTCATGATTTTTTTGCATAAAAAATCAGCTGGTTGTTAATCAAATTTCAGGATAACCATCACATAACTTTTATTTGTAGAATTGTACTCCAGATATGCACTTTAAGAAAATATAACTAAAATAAATATATTTGCTCGTGAAAATATGAGATTTTTCAAAAAAATATTTGGTGTGGCAAAATGGTTTTCACACTTATTCAAACAGGTACAGATATAGCAGTAAATATAAAACTTTAGATTCTTATTTAAGATTCAACATGCGTACTTTTTTATATTTCAGCTGGATATAATGTAAACTAAAGAGTCAATGAGTGAAATGGGTGGTAAGTTTTTTTACATAAATAATTATAGACGTATTTTTAAAATAATTTGAAGATATTTTATATATTTTTTTTTCCGAAGTTAAAAGTCTTTTTTTCTGATTTTTTTTTATAATCGGCTTACATTTTACACCATTTCAGTGTTTTTCAAAGTTTTTACGCTTCAGCAATGAAAAAAGCTTTTAACTTTGCTGCAAAATGACTTGTTGCCTACTTACAGGCTGACGATTTGATTCTTTTTTAACAGTCTTATAAGAGGATTAGCTACTACTCGTATAAATTCACTTAATAGCCAAATACAAGAGAAATACTTTGCATTATGAACATTCCTGTTAAAGAATAGTTGCTTACACAGCTCTACTACGGTATGAGTAGACTTTCATGGTCATTAAGTATACGCCATATATTAAATAAATAAAAGTCAACTAGGGGCAATTATTTCGCATAATTAAATGGTAAATGAAAATTGCAATATGAAAATTGCAATAAATTTTAAGCATTTTGCATTTGCAGCCAAAAAATGTTTGACAAACTGTTGCTGCTACTGCCTCAGTATTTGATTTTTTATTTATTATGATATTTACATTTTTCATATATGTAAATGTTATATGCGTAGCACAACAACAATGCACTTAATTACAACTGCATTATTATAACGCTACAATGATTATTATTTTTAACCATTTAAGCTCCAAAGCCGCGTCGCATTTATAAAAAGCGCATTAATTATGCTAGCTATTAATGTCGGCTGTTGAAACCAAAAACAAACAACTACAACAACAAAAACAACAGTAGCATTAAAAAATTGGCATCACTCGGATAGGTTCACGACTCTGGGATACGCTGTATAAATTTTTTCTAAGAAAAATTTTTACCCACAATGCTAGTGACTTTACTTATTTAGGGCACAAAGTTTCTGGGTTAAAATACTAATGCAGCAACACAATTATAATTTCACTTTTGTGAGGCTAATAAACAAATAAAAGTTGTTTGTTTTCTCTCACGCAAACCACATCGCTTGAATATGGCTACAATACATTAGTAGGGTTGTTTAGCCAAGTTTTAAAGTATGTATTGTAGAGTATTATTGGCTCGTTTGTTTCGATGAATACTTCCGTTTTCGATGCAATATCATAAAGCATATTGCTGATTGAATTTTTCAATATATAGGGTGTTTTTTTTAATATATAGGGTGTTTTTTCTAAAGCGGGGAAAAGAGATATTTAAATCAAGTGATTTTTGAGATATTTCATCCAGCAAATCGATGGTTCGATATTGTAAGGAGAGGTTCGATATGTAAGGAGACTTACATGCGATTTCAAGATATACTCGACGCATCTTCAAGAAATCCAAAAAAAAAAGACTCATCTAGATTTACAGTATATTACTTTTTGATCCGGTCTTCAAGTAAAGACATATTTTTTTTTACACGATATTGATCATTTTTGCTGTTTTGTTCTTAGCAACAAGATACGACTTTTTGAAAGTAATGATATGTTAAAATTGTTCTACGGCGGATTAGGTTAACAGAAAACTTGACCAGCATGCGCCTTATGCGCATCTCCTCGAAAGACTTTGTGTTTGTATCTCTGATGGTCTCAGGAGACCTTGGTGTTCATACGTACGTAAACAATAACCATGATGTAGCTGATCTTAATCTTATGACCTGCCTTTTGCCTACACAAATCCATAATACTCTTGACCAGCTGGCTGCAGGGTATACAAATACGAGAGCAAAAATTGCAAGCGTTTCAAAAATAAATTAAAATTTTATATATGGCTATATTCCTGGAAAGGAGCCAAGGGAGGGCAAGCGGGAGACGCTTGGTATGGATGGGTTTTGTTGTAATGGTGTGCTTGTGCCCATATTTAATGTCGGTCATAAGAAACGAACCAGGACGAACACATAATGATGCACAATTAATGCGTGGAAAGCGAGTTATATTTACTACAACAAATATAAGCTCATAAATTTAATGATTGTATGTAATTAGTGGGCAAGGTTAATGGCTTTAAATCATCAGAAAGTCAGCACCATCAAAATTCTTCTCCTTCTTGCTTGCTTTCATATTAATTACGTACATATAATTTTATGGAGAGATATTTTATTGTTTTTAATTTGTTTGGAGTTAACTTGCACATTGTTGGAACTACAGTAGGTCTTGGTTTTATAACTTTTTTAAGGTTTGCATTACTGCAGATAGGATTAGTTTTATTAACACCATATTTCATAAGTTTTTTTTTTTTTTTTGTTTTTAATTAATTTAACTTAATTCTGTAACGCGAACATCCGAGTCGAATGTGGCCATGTCTGTCTGTGCTTCTGTATGAACAAAGGTATCTAAAACTATAAAAGCTAACCGGTTGAATTCTGAAAAAAATTTTAATAATGGATAATAACTAAACTTTTTTAGGTAAGAACTTTTTTAGGTCCTACAAACTGCGCAAAGCCAAGCTGTTTGTAAAACTTTTTACGAAAAATCTATAGTCACCAAAAGCGGTACGCTGTTTTATGTTGACTAAATTTTTAAAATTCTTTTACGTTGTCAGAATACCACTGCCATCAATTTCATATTCCAAGGTAAAACTCACCACCTTCACGTAACTGCCTTTTTTTTTATTACCTATCTGTGAATTGATATATTTTTTTTAATCTATTGGAATTGTAAAATCTTTTAATAACTCGTTCCTAATTAAACTTTTTGGGAAGAAGGTAAATTCACCAAAATTGGTATATAGGGTCTTGTAGACTAAAATGTAAAAATTAATTTTTCTTTTTTGGGTATATGATGATGTCTTAAGTGTTCTTTAATTAAACTTTTAAAAATATCTTTGTGGTATTTCCCAGAAACTCCGATTGGACTTTGGATTATTCGTTTGGCAGGCATGACTGTAGCATTCTCAATTCGATGAATACTGTACATATCAACTAGAGTGCAGGGGATATTATAGTCGAGATGGCTCGAAAGGCGCAGGTAGCAGAGCCCCTTAGTCTTTTTTTTAAAGTTGTTTAATTTAAAATTGTGTTGGAAATTATAATTGTGACTACTATTTTTTGCTAAGTAAATGGTATATATAGGACATTTTTCAAAAGTAAATGGTATATATAGGAAATGATTTCGTTTTAGACTTCTAGTTTTATGGCTATAACTCTGATTTGCATTTAAAAATTTTTTTTTTTAAAGTTTTCAATATTTATTTTCTTAGCCCATAAACATAATAATAATTTTCTTTTTGTTAAAATTTTCAGCATCAGCTGAAGTCCGTCTGACTTAAAAAATTAAATTTAAGCAAGGTTTTAACGTATTGGTACTTGGTGAAATTTTACAAGAATTGTTTTAGAAAAAAATGGCATTAGCTATAGCTTTGCAATTAGAACGAATTATGTAGAGTTTTTTGATCTAAGAAAATTCAAGACTATTTTTTATGCAGTATAAAAGACCATTTTTTAAAATATTTAATGTTGTGTCGTATAATAAATTATGGTTACTTTTTTAATCTAATCTATTAATTTAATCTATTATTTTTATTTTTCTATGCACAAAAAAATGACGATTAAATCTGAAATAAATTTTTTTTCAAATATTTCCTTTCTTTGTTATATGGATTTATGCAGAGTTTCTCGATTTTAGAAAATAGCGACTTCATATTTTTTTGCGATAAAAAGACATTTAAATCTTAATCGTAAAAAACTTGTTTAAGTAATTCTGCCTTATGCTCCGACTAGGAGCGATATCTTGTATTCAAGGAAATAAAAAAACAAATAAAAAAAAAAATTTTCAAAAAGGAAATTCTTAAAAAATAAATTTAAAAATGTGTGAAAATATAGGTACAACTTTAGTTTGGTGGGTCAAAATTTTAAGTTTCAGAAATAATAGCTCAGCTGTCTAAGCAATTTTTTGATGTTCAATATTTAACGCTAGAAAGATAATGTACGTCTGGAAGTCGAAGGCGTTTTCATTTTTTTACACTCTCTTTCAGTTTGCTCAGTCAGTATCGCCAGCTTTTCAATGCAATCTTTTTTACAAATTGTACGTCGCGGAGACGTATCGTTATCTTTATCGTTTATGTTTTTTTTAATGCTTTAAGATATTTTGTATGCTGAGCTTTAAGTGGAATTAAAACTTTGTTGTTGAAAGTAATAGTTAAAAAGCCAAGGTCAGACGACACAAAGATTTTTGGTATACTAGAAACAAATATATTGTTAGATTCGGAATGGGTAATAATAATTTAAGTAATGTGATTGAAAATGAATTTGTTCATAACTCAATATTAATAATAATAATATTCCAAGTATTCTCAACTGAAGAAAACAATAACTATTATGGAGGCAGCATCATTCAGAGTTAGATGGACACCAATTCTAAAGTTAGCGGGAATCGTCTTCTATTAAAAAACAGGCGATAGAAAATGAGTCGCATGTCCAAATACAAAAATCTACTTTAATTAAATTGAAAGTCATTACTGTTTTTATTTAAATGATTATTTCCATTGTGAGGAGGCAATTTGCCAAAAGGGCAATAGGTAAACTGCTTGGACTGCTTGGTGAGAGTAGCGGTGAAAGCGCGCCTACTCTCACCAACACTAGTTAACGTATAGCGGCCTTTAAGCTTGGCGTAAGTGTAGATTAGGTGATAGGGATAGTGTTAGGTACGGCGGGATCTTTTTTTTCTATTAAAATATATAGATAGGTAACTACAGTGTCGCTTAGAATTTCTTAGTATAGGTTTGGGCGGGAATTCCAGGATTTGGCGGCGATCGAGGCCAATATAAGGCGGATCGCCAGCCAAATCGGAACAGTCTTAGTGAGTTTGTGAAAAGAAGGAGTATGAGTGAGTTAGTATAACGATAAGGTTCTCGGTCAGTGAGTGAAAGTAAAAAGTATTAGAGTCAGTGCCGAAAATTTAAAGGCTGCGACCGCGTCGAAGTTTATACGTTCCGTGGACGAACAACGCCAAGTTTTGCTACTAGGATTTATATCTGAGTAATTGTATCGCTAAAAATATTATTTTCTGTAAAATAGAGAGCGTGCGGGCTCGACTTAAGTGTATTCTGATAAATAGACCGCAAAAAGGTGAATAATATATTTTTAAAATTTTCGAAAATTTCGAACTGCGTATGGGCCATTAAAGCAAATTCGTGTTTTGTTTGAAATATCGAAAGTCTCAGCGCGTTATAAATTCGTTGTGTTATTTACCCTGGACATAGCTGAGTTATCCCAGCCGTTGTTCTGGACAATACCAGAGGTCGTTATTATTATTATTTGGCTTTAACAACCCTACTGGGTGTCTGCCTGATGCACAATTTGCCTCCACACGTCTCTGCTTTGTGCGCGCCTCCTCCAATTGGTAATTCCAAGTGATGTTAGGGCTTCAGTCACTTGGTCTCGCCAACGTATCCGAGGCCATCCTCTCCTTCGTTGTCCGCCAACTATCGCGTCGAATACCCTACAAGTTGGTGTTTCCTCCTCCATACGTGCGACGTGACCCAGCCAGCGAAGTCGCATGCCTCGTCAATGTCGCCATTCAGCTTATAAAGCTCATCATTCCATCGAAAGCAAAAGGTACCGTCATCGCAAACAGGTCCGAAGATTTTGCAAAGAATTTTTCTTTCGCTCAGACGTGTCGTTATCTTTTCAGGGTTAATTTCCATTTCATGTTTTGTTTTTTTTAAAAATACCAAACCACAACATTGAGTTTTGTTTTGGTCGCCATATAAGATTGCAATAATTTTTGCCATGCTCAATATTTTTTTTCAAATCATTTGAGTATCTACGTATATGTATAGTAGGGTCTATGTATCATTGGCGCCTAAGCCCAAAACTTCACCAAAAGGTAAACGCAGTTAATTCATTGTCACATGCCAGGCTACTCCTACCATATCCATATACACTCCAATATAGTACGCTTCATCATTATTAATTTCCGAGCTATAAATTTCACTTTGCCGCATTCCGAAAAAAAATCTAAAGTGGAAAACTAAAGGAAACCTTTAGCCTTTGGCATTACCTTTTGTATGTATGGTCCAATGGCTTTGGAATTTTGTCTTTCATTTTGGTTATTGTTGGGACCGCCTTCTGCTATGCTGCCTCTTTTGTTTATGCCACACAATGGACTGCCGCAGTTTTTTAGTGTTTGCCTTGTCGCTATTGTTGTTGTTGCAAGCCTATAAAATGCATGAGAATTCCATATATCGCACCATATATGGTATATACACCTACCTACCATATACACACACATATATATATAGTATGTATATAGAAGAAGTAGTACCTCATCACATGCTCCATAACATTTTGAGGCGGCACGTAAAAAATGCAAAGCACTCACACATAAAACTTTACAGCCACTGCGTTTGATGTTAAATCAATTGAATGAGTGTGCGTGAGTGTGTCTCAGTGTGAGGTTGTGCGTGAGTGTTCGTGAGTGTGCGTGCAATTGATTGCTTTGTGGCTCAGTTAAGCCCCAAAACTAGGCGGTAAGTCAATTGGCTGTTGCCTGACTGACATGCCACAACCTTTGGTGACTTTTTCTCAAAACAGTGCCTAGTGCTTCCGCATTTCAATAGTGACTCAATCTGTGTCCCCCATCTTGACCTGTCTTCCTTCCCCCCTTTGTTTGCCAGGCACAAACTTAAGCTGAAGCAAGAGCGGCGGCATTCTTAAGACGCTTATAGGAAAACATTAGCAAGATTGCAACGCACTATTTCTATGCATGTGTGCGTGCGGCTTTGACTTTGGCTTGCATGCCGCCTGGCACTGCTCCTTGCTATCTTCCTTCTACCATACTTCTTTAGCCTTGCTTTGCTTTTGCTTTATTTGTCCTTGCATGAATAGCACAAAAAGGAATAAAAATTACAATATTGCCAACGTTGCCGACGACTCTGTGGCGGCTGCTTTCCTTGCCTGCTGCAATGGAAGGCAAACAAACACAATGAATGCGCTGCCAACACACCAGCACACATACAGATACACCCAAACACACACAGATACTCACACACACAGTGAGTGCACGTAAAGCGTTTGCTGATAGTGCGAACCGTTTGCTGCCTTAAGCTTTTTGCTATTGTAAAAGTATTCCCTTATTCTTACACACACACATTCACACTTGCACTGAGAGAAAAAATTGATGCTAAAGTGAAAAAAAAATCATTTTTAAGTTAAGACACTTTGAAAAGTTCTAAAAACTTCGTTTCGTTTGTTTTTATGTACGGGAGATTGTTAAAAAGAGGATGATTTAAAAAATTTGTAATAAGAAACGTCATCGTTTTTTTTTCTTCGTCCATAAAAATTGAATTTAAAACAAGAAATGGAAATAATTATAGATACGTAGTTTAGGAATTGAAACATCAAAAATATTTTATTAATCAACATTGTGTTATGGAAAGCTTTTAAGGTCACAAATAAAATAAATTCGATAAGATTAATAAACTTTATATACTTCAATGATTAATTTAAATTAGTGCAGTTTTAATTGTTTTTAGAGTTCCTCTCGAAACATTTCTTTAGCACTGTGAACCAATGTTTAGTCAACATTTTTTAAGGTATCTATTACTGACTGGATTTTTGCTGCTTTATACCGCCGATATAAAAAATTTTCATGAACTGTCTGTTCGAACTGTTCACGGTTTTTTTTAAATAAAAAGAAGATTGTCTTGGTGTTTTAGTTGTCCAGTTAACGATTGTTTTAAAAAACAGTCTCCTTGGCCACGTTTATTTTCAAAATAAAGTAGACAATAAAAATTAATGCTTGTGCTTACCAGCTGTCCGATTCACATCTATTTTCATATTTATTTTTGTAGAAAATATTGGAATACAATTACATTTACTCAGAACTTATGCTAAGATTAATTGCATTATATTTATTCCAATCAACGAGGCCCACAAAGAAAACATGAAGTGAACTTTATAATTGACAGGGCTACCCTTATGGATTTTCAAGGTATTCTAATTAAAAAAAAAAACTCTACTAGTTTAAAGGTATTACAATAATAACTTCAATGTTTACATCACTTATCGCATATTTTGACAACAATCTACTACATTTTTGGAAATAAAAATAAATCTGAAAATTCTTCTATAATATGTGCTTATATAAATCTAATTTTTTTTTAATTATTTTATTGCCCTCATCCCTTCTCTGAGCCATTCTTCCACTTGTAATACAAAAAAAAATGCAATATATGATCGCTGTAAATTCCTGTAAAATATTGTTTTTTTTTATACTTCGTATAAAATTACATTTAGAGTTAAAAATATGAATCTAATTTTTATATACATATTTTTAAATATAGAACTTCTATATACATATATGATATTAATAGAACTTATGAAATTACCCTTAGAGTTAAAAATGTTTATAATTAGCATAAAATAAATACTAATTACAAACATTACGAAAATTATTTATTTATTTTATTTTACAATTTGAGCATTTCTCTATAATATGCATTTAAAATTGTTTAAACATCTTTTGTGGTTTTAAGACTATGACTTTTATAAAAACAAAAAATTCCAAATACATATGGGCGAAAATAAGTGAAGCGGACAACTTTTTTTGGTAGAGCTACTAGCCAATAGTAACCACGTCAAATTTTATTGAAAATTCCGATTAGTTATCGAGCTATCGATAACTGAAAATTCGGTTTTTCATTTTTAGACTATTCTTTGACAAGCAATATCTTCTGAACGAATAAAGATATTGATTTCCGCTTCACTTATTTTCGCCGATATACATTTTTTGACTTGTATAAAAATTGTTTTCTGTTTATATTTTTATACCCTGTACCTATAGGTACAAGGGGTATACTAGATTTGTGCAATGTATGTAACGGACAGAAGGAGGCGTGGCAGACCCCAAGTCCTTTATACCAAAATGCTTATCATCATTTCGGGTAGCGATTGAGCCATGTCCGTCCGTCCGTCCATCTGTATGAGCACCTAGATTTCGGTGATTATAAGAGCAAAAGACACGAAACTTTACCAGCTGGTGCTCCTCTTTCTTGAGAAGATGAAGTTTGTTAAATCATTTCGATATTTTACCTCGTTCCCCCACATTAGATTTTCGTGGTTTTTAAGCCACACCGTTTAATATTTTCATCTGGGATTTAACAGAGCGATGCGCTGTGGTTACATGCATTTGTGTGTCAAAAATCTTCAAAATCGGATAAATACAACAAAAGTTTTAGTCACAAATGTGCAAATTTCACCACTCCTTGCCAATAAGCTGCTTGACTCTACGTAATTATGGTAACAAGTGATCTAGAATCACCATTTTTGGTAAGCTGATTTATGTGGCTCTAAGGAACAAATCCACATCCAAATTTTATCGAAGTGGACCCCCCACCCCCCGCAATTGACTTGCGTGTTTTCTCCCATACTCCTCAACATATCCACTTGGAGCTTACCTCATATACTTTAAATAACTTCTTTAACGTAACTTTTGATTCTCATCAAAATCGGCACAAATTTACGAAACTTATAGGAATAAATATGGTTTTGTACCAAAAAAAAATGTTCCAATTGGAAAGTTCTTAGAAGGAATATGCAGAAATAAAATTTTTTTTTTAGAAAAAAGGTACAGGGTATTACACAGTCAGGCACCGCCTCGACTGTATTAAATTGTTTCAAAACGGGTAATGTTTAAAATGACGACAACAACAGTCAAAAAAGTACAAACCTCGAAATCAATTTTTCTACATAAAATTTTTTTAATTAATTAAACCATAAAAAATGATCGTTTGTAAAATTTTACTAATTTTCAGTTAATTATAATGACGAAAAAAAAATTGCAAAGAAGTACATTCTTATCTTCCCTATGTTCCACTACGAGTAACAGGACATAAGAAGAGGAAGAAATCCCGTACTAAGCTGAATAAATACGTTGGTTTCATTATTTTTGGTTTTTGTGTTCGTGCCGAACCACACTCCCATCTCTAATAACAATCGAATCAAACCGCACATGCTTAGAAATATTGGTTCAGTTCTATAGCTGCACCTGCTTTAGAAGCTTAAATTATATTGATGTGGCAACTACAATGGGCAGCGGCCAACAGACAGAGAGATAAAGAGCTTCTCCAGGTACCTAGCAACCCAGCACTTTATACCATCTAATCACTTTGCATAACAATTGGCCAAATTACAATTCGCACAAAGTGGTTCGGTACAATTGATTGGTACGTAAGCAAATCAGCGTGTAATTCTGGTTCATAGTTTAATTGCGTGTTTTTGCAAAAATGGTTTAACCATCAAAAAAGAGAATGAAAGAGAGAAAGAGAAAAGGAAAAAAAAAATTGTATTCTACTGGACTGTAGCTAACTGTGGGATACCCTGCACCTATTTTGTAACAAAAAGTTGACGTAACTTTCGATTCTCATCAAAATCGGTACAAATTTACGAAACTTATAGGTATAAATATCGTTTTACACCGAAAAACAAAATGTTCCAATTGGAAAGTTCTTGGAAAGAATATGCAGAAATACAATTTTTTTTCGAGAAAAAAGGTACAGGGTATTACACCGTTCGGCACCGCTTCGACTGTATTACATTTTTCTATAAATACAGCATATACTTTCAATTTCTTAACCAACAAGTAAATTTTTCATTTGTAAATATAATCGACTAAAAATAAAAACTCGATTTTCTTAAATTTTGCGTTATGCAGTTTTGTTTAAAATACTCAATTGTTTGGGTATAAACCAATTTCGAAAATCATGTCTTCATTTCTAAACTCTCTATTCGGATATAAAGTCAAATAGCTGTTAACTCGAAAAATATGAGCTAAATTTTAGGCTTCAAAACATATCTTAATTAAGTCGAAGCAGTCTTTTCTCAATTGCAAAACATCAACATATTAACTAAGAATATTTGTATATCCGCAAGATTGGACAACACATATAATATTCTTTGAAAACAATTTAAAAAACGGTTTTGACAGGCAGTTAGTTTAAGTTAGCTCCTAACGTTAAAGAATCTTGGGAGAAAAGTTCGATAAAAGCTCAATATTTATTTAAATAAGTTGTTTAAGTATTTTAGAATGACTCTACACACGATAACCTTTTTGGAAAAATGTGTAAAAATCGAGATCTAGGTGCACTAACGAACGAATACATGATATTATCGATAACCGAGTTAATGCAATTATTTGTACAAAAAAATTATCGTTTGTCTATTTAAATGAAATTTATTTCGTTAATAAAAGATTCTGAAAAACTTTGCACTTAGTTACCTATTTTTCTCTCTGTGTACATATGTGAGCATGTTTGTATGTCCGCATTTGTTGTTGTATTAAAACTTTCTTTTAATGGCTTCCGGTTATCATTATTGGCGCAACGTATTGGCATTGTATGCTTCATTTCGCCTTAATTCTCTCACTCTCCTCCATTCTCTCTCTCTTTGTCGCTGTCTGCACCTTGGCTCGATCTCTTCCTGCACTGCGTGTCTATAAAGATTCAGCGCATTGTTCTTTACTGATGCTTTTCGTCATGCAAAGAAATTAATATTCGCAATCCATTATCTTTCCTAATAATAGCTAACACATACTGGCACATACACAGATACAAATACTAACACATACAAATTCAACACAGACACACACAAGCACTTTCGAGCTGCAAATACAAAAGCCGACTGGCGCTTGGGCATTTTTAATAACCTTAATGGGCGCCCCTTTAAGCCTTAAAGACAATCAGTCAGTCGGCGGTCTGCTGGCCTAGTCAGCTCTCTTGAACCCGCCCGATGTTACCTCTTTGTTTCTAAGCCCCTTGCTGCCTTTGAACTCTTGACCACAGCCGCCACCCAACGGCACAATCAATCAATTTAACGCTTTAAGCTTTTGACAAATACGTCTACGCTGCAAAGGCTGACCCGCAAAATCTTTTAAAGACTCGACACCGATACAAACACACAGATACTCTGACACACACACACACACACACACACACACATAAACACACATTGATAGATTAGCAGCTTGGCTTGATACACTGCGGAAGTGTTCAACTGTCCATGATTGACACACGCAGTCAGTCAGTGCCGGCAGACACGCCCCCCACTCCTGGCTCGTTATGCCCCTGCCTTTGCCTATGCATCAGCCTCTGTCATTGACTGCAAAGCTAATGATGACAAATTTTTTTATGGGCGTTATGAGCATCATTGGCACGCGCCGCTCGGTTAAAGTGCATGGGAATATGGAGAACACATGCATGATAACCCCGGTCCCGCCTTATAGACAGACATAGACAAAGACATGCAGCGACGGACAAGGTCTCTCTTTATTAATTTGACAGCATCAACAGGGACTAACTGAGTGGCGGGCTGGCTGCCTGGCTGGTTGGTTGGTTGGACATTGTGGCACGCTAATGATTGAAATGAACTATGCCTTGTCCGGAACGCGAGTACGAGAGTTAGTCTTAGGCAAAGACATCTGCGAGCACGCTCCGGATTTCGATATAACGTTTTTTTTGTGTACTGTAGTGCCGAGTTTGAAGCGATTTCAATTCGATATTATACCTTTTGAATTTCGTATCGATAAGAATTGCTTTTAAAATTTTTCAGACAAAATTAATTAAAAATTTATCGAGGAAAAAAATATTTTTTTTTTAATTAAACCAAAAACCTTTAAAGACTCTAAAATATTAAATTTAATAATATTTTTAAAAATTTCTTATTATTATGTCTAAAAAATTATTATGATAAAAGCTGTGAAAATCTGTCAGGCCGTCGATAATCACTTCCGCGCCCTAAGAACATTTTTTTTTTTTTTTTTTTTTTTTTTTTTTTTTTCATATTTTTTATTTGCAAGCTGTCTATTGACATTTAACAAATTTTGTAATAATATTATAAATTTAACCGGATTGGTTACGCTCCATTGAGCAACACCAATTTATATTAATTAAATGGTATATATTACATTACATTATTTATTACATTATTGTTTTAAACTCTATACGGAAGATCGAGTACATGAAACCTTTTTAGACGCCTAGTATCTCTGCTATTGTCTAATAGGTTTAACGCTAATGGGTTTTCATGGTAGTTTAGTCTATTTATATATCTTTCAGCTCGTTGCTTAATTTCTTCTTTAACTAGTAGAATATTGAGGTCTTTGTGAATTTCATAATTGCTGACAAACCAGGGAGCCCTGACTATGCTTCTAAGTGTAGTCGATTGGTACCGTTGGAGGATTTCGATATTGGACGTACTTGCTGTTCCCCAAAGTTCCATTGCATATGTCCATACCGGCTTGAGAACTGCTTTGTAAAGCCGTATTTTATTATCCATACTAAGCTGAGATCGCGGACCTAGAAGCCAATACATTTTTCTTGTTTTAATTTTAAGCTGCATTTGTTTTGATTTTATATGCTTAATCCAAGTGAGTCGCCGATCCAAATGCACTCCAAGGTATTTGACTGATTCTTCATCGGGTATGGACACGCCATTCAAAGTCACAGGAGGGCATTTTCCTCGTTTCATTGTAAACGTAATTTGGACTGATTTTTGAGTGTTTACTAAAATTCTCCATTTTTTCAGCCATGTTTCAATCAAACCAAGTTGTTCTTGTAAATTTTGTGACGCAATGGCCGGAAGTGCGCTGTTTGAAATTATTGCTGTGTCATCGGCATAGGTTGCAACTTCAACATTGTTTTTTATGGGAAGGTCCGCAGTAAATATTGTGTAGAGCACTGGTCCAAGGACACTACCTTGAGGAACCCCGGCGTTTATTGAGTACAGTTCCGAGTGCTCATCAGCATGTTGTACATAAAATTTTCGATTGTTGAGGTATGACTTGAGGAGTAAGAAAAACGGTGCAGGAAGCCATTTTTTTATTTTATAAAGCACACCTGCGTGCCAGACTTTGTCAAATGCTTGCTGAATATCCAGAAATATCGCTGCGCTGTACTGTTTGTTTTCAAATGCATCCACTATCTTTTTAACAATACGATGGCATTGTTCAATTGTACCATGGCCTCTTCTGAATCCAAACTGATGTTCGGGTATGATGTTGGTGGCCTCTAAAACCACTGCCATTCTTCTCAAAAGTATTTTTATACCCTGTACCTATAGGTACAAAGGGTATACTAGGTTTGTGCAATGTATGTAACGGACAGAAGGAGGCGTGGCAGACCCCAAGTCCTTTATACCAAAATGCTTATCATAACCTCGGGTAGCGATTGAGCCATGTCCGTCCGTCCGTCCGTCCGTCCGTCCGTCCGTCCGTCCGTCCGTCCGTATGAACGCCTAGATCTCAGAGACTATAAGAGCTAGAGACACGAAACTTTACCAGCTGGTGCGCATATTTACTAAGCAGATGAAGTTTGTTGAATCATGTCAATATCTTCCCCCGTTCCCCCGCAGTAGAGTTTTTAGCCACACCGTGTAATATTTTCACCTGAAATTTAACAGAGCGATGCGTTGTAGCTACATGCATCTATGTGTAAAAAATGAACAAAATCGGACAAATACAACAGAAGTTTTAGTCAAAAATGTGCAAATTTCACCACCCCTTGCCTATAAACTGCGTCAATATTTGACTCTACGCAATTATGGCTACAACTGACCTAGAATCACAATTTTTGGTAAGCCCATTCATGTGGCTCTAATGAACAAATCCACATCCAAATTTTATCGATGCGGTTCCCCCACCCCCCGCAATCCATTTACCGTGTTTTCTCTCACACCCCTCAACATACCAACTTGAAACTTACCCCGTATACTTTTAATAAATTCTTTGTTGTAACATTCGAGTTTCATCACAATGGGTAAAAATTTAGGGAACTTATAGGTATAAATATCGATTTTCACCAAAAAAAAATAAATTCCAATTGGAAAGTTCTTAGATGGAATATGCAGGAAAAATTTTTTTGACACAAAAGGTACAGGGTATTCCACTGTCGGGCACCGCCTCGACTGTACCACATTTTTTCAAATACCTTAGCGAATGTCACCAGCAAACTAATGGGACGATATGATGACGCGTTTTGTTCAGGCTTGTTTGGTTTTGGCAGCATTTTTACTTCGGCGCATTTCCATTGGGTTGGGAAGTACTCAAGTCTGAGCATGGCATTATAGATGTAGGACAGAAGTTTAATGCATTTTGGAGGTAAGTTTTTAATGGTGATACCATCAATTTTGTCATATCCTGGTGATTTCTTAACATTTATACTCCGAATTTCAGCTTGCACTTCTGCGACTGTTGTCTTCCGGATTGGCAAACTTAGCTGGCAAGCCGAGTTAAGAAAATTGTCAACCTCTGTCACAGTTTCCTGGTTGTATTCTGAATTAGGTTGAAACACTGAGTGAAGATGTTGTGCAAATGCTTCCGCAATTTCTTTATCGCTTTTACACAGTCTACCATTGTTGTCAACTATTGCCGTTTTCCTTCTGCTTGGCCGCTTTAAATAGCTGGTTGCTCTCCAAAGACTATAACTTAGATCAGGTGTGAATGGATCAAGGCTTTTAAGATAATCCGATGTTGCATCATTTTTTAGTTCCCATAGTTTTTGCTTAAGATCTTTGGTAGCTTTATTCAGCAACTGTTTATCAATTGGGCTTCGGCTTAGTTGCCACTTCTTTCGGAGTTTTCTTTTATTTTTAATTAATTGTCTCACCTCCAGGGACAGATATGGTTTGTTGGATTGATTCTCGCTCGATTGTGGGGTGCAAAAAGCTGCAGCCTCATGAATTGCCTTAGTGAGAGTTTCAATAGCAGAATCAATTTCATCTCCTGTTCTAAGAGGTAAGTCAAGGCGTATTTTGTTCTCAAGCCAGTTTTTAAAAGCTCCGATGTTGGATCGTCTTGTGATGATTTTGTATGGCCGATTTTTCAATGTCACTGTAGCACCATAGGTCACTATACTTGGAGAGTGGTCTGAGCTTAATTCAAAGTTTTCTTCAATATGCAGTTGGTATTGTGGTATTCCATTGTACACTACAAAGTCTAATAGATCTGGAATTTTTGTGGGATCTGTTGGCCAATATGTAGGTTTTCCGGTGCTCAATGTTGAATAATTCTTAGCATTAATGCATTTATAAAGTTCCGTACCTTTAGGATTCGCCAATCTAGATCCCCACCACGGATGTTTAGCGTTGTAATCACCGCCTGCTAAAAAGTGGCTGCCGAGATTTTGAAAGAACAGCTTAAAGTCGTCTTCTTTCAAAGTAGACCTAGGAGGAACATATATTGCGGCTATGGATGTTTCAGTATGCATGCACTTAATTTGTATTATGGCAGCTTGAATGGTATTCTGTTGAATACTGGTTAATTGTGTATATTTTAGTGTGTTTTTAATAATTATAGCGGCACCACCTCTAGCTGTGTTAGCTGGGTGATTTGCTACAATAGTTTCATAACCATTTATCTTAAAGAATGATTTTTTATTAAAGTGCGTCTCAGATATTAACATTATATCAATAAAATTTGATTTTAGGAAGAGATTTATTTCATTTAAATGATTGGCAAGCCCATTGGCATTCCATATGGCTATACGTAGATCTAATTGCATATTTTAGTAACAAGTTTAAGGATCATGTCTAGGAGATTTTTAGTTTGTTCGTACTGCTTTTCAATAAGTTTGTGTATACTATTTAGTGCCGTGGTCACGCTGTTGTCTGTTCCATCTCTTACTGCTTGTGCGTATGTTGGCTGGCTATTGTTGCAATTTGTATGGTTTGGTGGGATTTGTGTGTTTATAAATGTATTCTGTTGAGTCGTTCCATATTGATTTTTCTTATGTGCGTTGTCCGCGGAAGGCAGCCTGCCAGATACCAGCTGTTGATAGATTCTGCAGCCTTTGTAGCTGGCAGTATGATTTTCTGAGCAATTTGCACATTTGGTTGGCTGCTTTTCTTCTTTGGGACATAAATGACTTGGGTGGTGCAATGAGCATTTCACGCAATTAAATACTTTGTTGCAGTACGTCTTGGTGTGTCCAAATTCTTGACACCTATAACATTGAACAATGTCTCTTACTTTTTTAGGGGGTTCAATTGTAACTACCGCGTTATTAATGTATTTTAGATTATAAATTTCACAATTTTTGCTGTCTGGCTCTAGATCTAGGAAAAATATATTCAGTGGTTGCTTATCTATTCGACTCTTAATATTGTTAATTCCTCTCACTACATGCCCGCTTAATTCGATAGCTGATTTGATTGACTCAATTGGGGTGGAGTAATGCAAATTTTTGAGTACTACTCTAAAAGCTCTCTCTTGTTTTAATTGGTATGTGTGGAATTTCACTTTATCAATTCTCAGCCACTTTATAAGCTCTCTGTATTTTTCAACTGTCTTTACCATAATTCTTACTTGATTGTCTCTTTGTGTCTTATAATTGAATTCTCTAGTAGAAATTTTTGTTTTGATATAATCTATCAGACCTTCAATACGGCTGACCTCTTGAACAAATATAGGTGGTGGCTTAGGAATTTCCGGAGCTTCCAAATTGGCAATTGGCTGAGCACTTTCGCATTCGGTTTCCTTATCTTCATCTTTATCGTCGCATGTATCACTTAGTATGGCAAATGCATTTCTTGATTTGCTAGGTCCGAAGTCCAGTGCTGGGAGCTTTCTAACAGTTTTTGGCGAGCTATCACTTGCTCGTTTTAATATGCGTGGCTTAGAAGGACATTGTTGCCATTCCATTCCCCCGCCATCATCGTCAATCATGCTGCTATTGGGCAGCACCTCGCTAAGTGCTTATCTATATTAAAAATCCAAACACAGGGCTGTTATCTATATTAAAAATCCAAACACTGGGCTGTTAGCAGTGTAAAGACAGGGTTGTTTTGTTTTGCCAGAAAAGTCTAGAAAATTCGCACAGACACTGAATTGTATTAGATTGATTTTTTTGCTTTGTATCCCAAAATTCAAATTTTATTTAATCTTTAGGCACTTATGTTAATTATTAAACAACGATATTGCCACAAATGTGGACTTGTCCATAGATTTAATTAATTTTATTATAACTTTTTATGAACACGACAAAATTTATGACCGTACGTGTCAGCGCTGCCAACTCGATTGATGCCCTAAGAACATGAATTTTAATTTTCACCTTAGATTTTTTTTTAACTTTCGGAATAATTTTTAGCAACCCTTAAAGAGCTTCAGATCGGTGAGAATCCCGCCATTCCTCTTGTCCTGCAGAGAGGCCTGATGTCCTGATTATAGCTAAATATCTAAAAAAAAAAAAAGATAGTTTAACATATACCTGTCGGCCAAAAAAAAAATCGATCTCTTTGATTTTGATGATTTTGAGTAATCGATAACTGAATATTAAAGTTGACTTTTCTTTGATAATATATATATCGTATGTGAGTTAAAATGTCTGAACAAATTTTTTTTCAATAAAATAAAAATTTTGAATTTAAAAAACATATGTACTACATTGTACATATATATTTTTTTAATCTTTTCGTTTTTTGACATTTTTTCAAATTAAAATTTAAATTTTGCTCAAAAATACGATTGATAATGGCAAATTTAAAAACTATCAATGAATATTATTTATTTTATTTATTTGAAAGATCAACATAAAATATATACAGTTGATTAATTTAAAAAAGATAATACAAAAAGAAACTTATAAACAAATATATTTTTTTTTTTTTTTTTAAACAATTTATAATAAGCTTATAATATAATTAATACTAGTTTGGGGGAATTTTATTTGCCCGAAGGCCGTCTACCCACAGCCTATTGTGGTCAGTAGCAAAACGAGTTGAACCAGCACTAAAGAAAATAACCGAGTCTCAAGATATTGAACAACAAGCGTGACGAAAATCGATTTTAGGAAAATACAATTTTCTCGTGCTTTGAAAATATTGAAAATGTTCCAACAAACTTTAGAGCGTAAAAATCGCTACAAAATTGATTTTTTTTTTCTTTTAAATCCGAAATACTCCTGAACATTTCATAAAATTTATTAAATATTCAAAATTTTCGATTTCGATTGAGAACTTCTCGATTTTATTTTGATCGCCATAGTTGTGCTTCTTTATCAATATTATAATGCCATTTTTTAAAAAACGTTCCACTGACTCGCATTCGAAATCTGGAACACTAATCCTTTAAGAAGTTCAAAACCCCAACCCACTTGAATTTCTTATGTTTTGTGCAATATTGGAATCCGGAGCATGCCCAAAAGAGAATGCGCTGCAGACAATAGCCAAGGCTATAGCAATGCTACCGGGCCACCATGTGATTGATGGTTATCACTCACAGCAGCAGGAGCTCTAACAGGAGCTGGAGCAACATCGTTCCGACTCTTTCCTCATCAGCGTCTGCTTCAACGCTGTCAGCTTGGGAGCAGTTAAATGGCGTAGGTGTGTCATATTCTCTATTTTTCTTCTTGTCTTTTTTTCTATTTCACTTTTTTAACTTATTTATTGTATTGCCTGTTTTCGACCGTCTTTGGTATTTGGTTTGTTTTCATTTGCAGTTTTGCCAGCTAAAAACTTGTCTAAAAATTATGTTGCAGCATTTTATGTGGCTTGATGAGTTCAGTCAGCTGTCTCTCATACAAAAACAGACATACACTAGTACAAACATCGCTAAAAAAAACTCATAAGTTTATATATATAACATAAATGTGTGTGTGTGCATTTGAAAATTTCTCTTTAAAAATGAATCGTGGTCATGTTTGATAGCAAATAAGGCCAATTAACAAAAGCAAATACGCAGCATTAAATTTGCCAACTGAAAATAAAGAAGTAAAAATTTGAATCAATTGGGGGCGGTGACCGACAGTGGGATACCCTGTAGCTACTTTTTTTTTAAGTTAATAATTAATTGCTCCAAATTTTGCAGGTCAATTCAAGGGGATTAATTTACTGGCGTAGGGTGGCTTTTGAGGTATTGTATGAAAATGTCGACGTTTCTTTATTTAGACGCTTATGTTTGAATTAATGCTTGGGTAGTTTTAATTAAAGGGGTCTCAAATTTTTCTCCTATATCTATTTGTGTTAATACGATTATAATTTTTGCAGCATTCGATTATCAGCAAGATGAACAACTAGCTTAAAACATGCTAAATTTCGGCTGTGTAGATTTTATAGCTTGGGAGTAACCTCTCGGCATATTCGTCAAAGTCGACATATACTTTTACAGTGCTGAAATTTTTGGGTATTTGATATTGATAGAACTTATGAAACGTCAAAGGTTCATAGTAACTTAGGTAAATGGCGTATACGTAATTATATTTAGAAGTCTTATTTCTCAATATTCAATAAAATTTTTAGTCGAATTTTATTATAGCTAAAAATTTTCGATTTTGAATTAAAATCTTTTCGGTTTCATTTTGCTTTTTTATACCATTTTTTCCATTTATGAAGTAAAAAGCACCTATTTGCATTTCCAAAACTTTCTCGTAGTCAAAAGCCAGAACACCAATTTTTTTTTTGATAGCTCCCATAATATTCGCAAAAAATTTTAAACAAATTAACCATGTCTATTTTTTGTCCATATAAGGATACATTGCGCATACGTAATTTTATCCCATGCCTAAAATTCGGAAAACAAATATATTTTCATATGCAAATATAACTCTCACAATATTGAAGGAATGTTGTAGTTTCTCCGCCACACAACATTGATTTATTTTTGTTATTGTTAACATATTTTTAATTAATTTTAAGGTAAACCCTTTAGTTGAAAAGCTAGAATTATAGTTAAATCTGTTCATCATTAAAAATGAATGCCATGGAAATAAAATTAAATTAATTAAATATTATTTTAATACCGTCTCACAATAAGGATTCATATTATTATATAAAGTAACGTAAAATATTTTATTAATAAATAATGTCATATATGTAATACAGTTAGCAATATTCCACATTAATTTATAAAAAAGTTTTTTTTTTTTGGCAATGAGGTAGATTTTTCTCGATATAGCGCGTTAAATCGTATATTTTCTTTAGTTGCTCATGTTTTTTAATTAACAAAAATAAAAGGGCTTCTGAACTCCTTTATCGTCGAGCCACACATCGAACAGGCTGGCGTTCCTGAACCCAAACTTACCAAGAACTATACGGTGCATGTGCGGCTTTGGGCAATAAGTATTAATAACAGATTATAATAATTTAAAGAATATTTTGACATAATTTAATAATTTAAAAAAAGGGCGAAATTGGCGAAAAATTTAGTGTTGCCCAAGTATCATAAGCAAAAGTATTTTGTTTAAGTTATCAAGGACAATATGAAAACTATTGATAATAAAAGCATTTAACAAATATAAAGTGATTCGTCATATATTATTTTGGTTACATCAGGTGCGGATCTAGGATTTGGTCTTCACTTTGAAGTGTAGTTATATCAGAGCTCGCAAAAGACTTTCAAGCCATTTTTCCAACTTTTTTTGGGGTGGGGGTCCGTACCCGAAATTCCCCCGTGCATCCGCCACTGGGTTACATATACCATCATCTTTATTTTCCGCACCTGTCTGGAGAATGGATTTGTAAGGTAATTTTTCGATTTTTTTTCAAAGGAACTTTATTTTATACTCAAAATCCAAAAATAAAAATTTTCCAAGGTAATAAAAAAAAAAAACGGCGTCTGTAAAGAGCTACGAATACATGGGCTAAGAGAAACCTCCACGGCTGCTGCTTTCTGAAGTCGCCATTGATCAGAATCATAAAAAAACAAAATTCCACTTAATATATGGACCAAAAGCAAGTGAACGTAGGTGTTTTAAAAAAATATCAATTTTAAAAAAAATTAAGTTTTTTGTTTTTTCGTCAAAAAAAATCATGAAAATATAGTTTTAAAATAAAAAGTTTTTATTAAGAAAGTGATGCTATAAAGATTGTGTCAAAATTTCAAACAGATGGGACAAAAATTGACTGAGTTATTCGTGAAGCTATTCGAAAAAAAAGTAGTTTCGAGAAAAACGCGTTTACCCGAAGCCACGTTATTCTATTTTAAAGTCGAGCTTGAGTTTCGTGCTGTTTGGCATGAATCAAAAGCTGATTGTTGATAAGAGTTTGTAAGCTTTTCAAATTGTCAAGGTGGCCAACACAAAACTTTTATTCATAATTCATATTCATACTCTTTAGAATCTTCTACCTTAGAACGCATCGAGAGTGTGTCTGACCTTGGTGTTTTGTTTGATCATAACCTTAAATTTAATAATCATATTTGCAACATCGTGAATAAGGCTAGAGGTGTTCTTGCTTTTATTAAGCGTTGGTCTAAAGAGTTTAACGACCCTTACACAACCAAACTTCTTTATATTTCTCTTGTCCGTCCAATTTTGGAATATTGTTCCTGCGTTTGGAGTCCTCAATACCACCTTTATCAGGACATGATCGAGTCCGTACAAAAGCAATTTCTCCTTTTTGCACTTCGTGGCTTAAACTGGGACCCAAATATCCGACTGCCACCATATTCTGATGGACTTCGCCTTATAAAGCTGCCTTCCTTAAATCATCGCAGAACATGCCACGGCGTGTTATTCTTGCATAAACTGTTACTCGGTCTTATCGATTCCAATGTACTTCTTAGCAAAGTTACTTTTGTCATACCATCCAGAGTAACTCGTAATTTTCGACCCTTAGCCTTACAATTTTGTAGATCAAATTATGCTTTGCACGATCCTTTCCGTGTCTTATGCTCTAACTATAATAGCTTTAACAATTTCCTCTCTTTCGAACGGTCTATTCAATCTATCACTTCTTCTATCTTAAGTCACCTTGACTTGCCACTTCGAGCATCCTTGACAAATCCTATATTATGAGTCACCCACTTGGTCAACGGTGATCCATTGGCTCTTTTTGCGATATAATGTTTAATTTTTATCTTGCTTCCTTTTTTCAACTTTAATATTGTAAATCCAAGTTTCTGGCCAGTTCTTGATGTAAGTTGGTGCATATCATTAAAAAGTTCACCCATCAGGCTAGAGACGCGGATTAGTTCATATCAGTTCCCTCGCTCTATTTTCTTTTCTAAATAAATTATATGTACTTTTTTATAATATAAGGTCAACTGTACGTAGTTGTACCCCTCAAATAAATAAATAAATAAATAAAATTCTTGTACTCCACTTTAAGAAAATACAAACAAATAAAAGATATTCCCCTATGGATATTTTAAAAATTTTCAAAAAATTTGCAATTCAGCTCAGTGTGCTGTGTTAAGATTTGGTCTTTCTTTCTTCTATATATTTACTGAGAATTAGCAGTCCATAAAGATGGACGTTTATCAATCGCAAGTCGAAGTAATGATAAGCATTAGTTATAAGAAACTTATAATCTACAAAAAGGCAAAAGAAGGCCCTAATGGCTGTAGGGTATAAAAAGCAAAAAGTTAGTCTTACCTTGGAACAACGAAGTAAACTCTGAAACAAGTGAGAATAATATTTAAATTGAAGTCGGATCACGGGAAGGCTTTAAGCTCCTTTAAGGGATGATTTTAAATTTAAAAATAAAGAAAATTAAAAAAAATTTTAAAATAAACGCTGACATCGCGATGCCCTTAATTACAAATTTACAGGGTGTTTACAAGCTTTGAACACGCTCTATAAGCTAAACCCATACTGATATGCGAATAATGAGGATTTTTTTTTAACGAAAACTACGGATTGCGGGTATTCTAAAATACTGTTATATTGTGTTTAATATGGCGGCCGCAAGCTGCAAAAGTATTCATCATTTCAGCTTAAATAATAAGGATAATAGCCAGCAACCAGTGATTTAATGGAGATTTTACTCTTATTTAGTTTAAATATCAAACTTCATGGAATAGTAAAAACCATAACTTTGGACGTATTGCACAAATATTCAAATAATTGCGGTGAAAGCTGGAATTTCAATCATATTGCAGCATAGCGAATCAAAATTCTTGCAATTTGCGGCTTAAATGAAATGATTTTTGTTGAAATACGAAATGATTGTAATGCAAAAATTTAAAAAAAATTAAAATCACATAATTGCGGGCTCAGTTGAAACTACTACCACTATTTTTGAAAAAAAAAAAATTAAGAAAACAAGTTTTTTAGATTTATAGCACAAGAATTAAGTAGTAAATTATAAAAAAAAAATTTCTTTTTGGGTATACCTCATCCAACACACAACACTTTCTTTTTATTTTTTGGGGATACCAGCAAAATTTTTTTAATATTTATGCCTAAACATTACCCCGTAGAAAATTGAAAGACGATATTAACATATAACCCAGAGCTGGAATCATCTCGATTAGTATTATATTCGAAGCATTTTTTGTTGCTGTGTTGAGAATTTATTGTTTATTATTAAATAAAACTATTGGATACATTTAAATGGCGAGAAGCGTTAAAATTGATACTCTTTCTTATTAAAACCCTTTGACCCTTTTGGTATTGCCTTAAGAAAACAAAATAATGAAAATTGGTTTCTTATGGCAATACACAGGTATGTATGCAATGTAAAATACAGGCAGAATGTGGATCTATCTAACTCTAGTAAAAATCCACAGTGTACATATACTCAACATAATTTTCTCTTTCCACGGAACTTTGATGTATTTTATTTCGGACAATATCCCAAATGGGATTTTTTTTTGTCTATGAAGTTTTGCGATTCCGTGCGAAATATTACGAATTGCGTAGACCCCTTTACGAGAATGGCAGCAAAGAGTTGCTTCTGCTCAAAAATAATACATTAGTACATTTGGACACTTATTCAATTAATTATTTTTCAACAGTAATTTAAGCAAATTAATTCATTATTGGATTAGGTCATAATTGATTGCATATTTTGCAACTTGTTGCTTTCAATTTCAGTAAAATGAAATAAATTTAAGTATTGCTTTTGCCCAATACACGAGTTTGCATGAGTCATCAGCTATCATAAGCGTTGTGAATGGCAAAATACATTTGTTTACATTTTAAAATTGCGCTAAGGTAGAATTTTTTTTAAATGCAACTAAATGAAGAAAAATCGAGGGGCAGGGTACTTAGAACATTTGCATCGCTTTAATATCGTACAAACACAGATTACTCCGAAATTTAATAACCTTTTTATGTAACAGTTTTTGAGATTAAGATTTATGTGTAAATTGGTGAATTTAATCAAATATTGGGTTTAACTAGAGATTTTGAAACCATCCCAAAGAGGTGTATGTGCCAATTAGAATTCTGGCGAAATTTGAACGAAGTATATTTCTGTGCCTCATTTAGTCATCAACTTTAACTTTTTGTCGCTGTAATTTAGACTTCAGTACTTAAGTTCCCTCATAAAAGTATGCAAAAATAAAATTTGATACAAAAAGTACCCTTTGCCGTATCCCTCTGTCCGCCATCGTCTGGACTGTATCACATTTTATTATGACATTTAATTGTATTTTATTGCATTCAATATTATTTGATTGCATTTTATACAATGGCGTCTTTATTATGTATTGAACAGCTGAACGGAAATGGCAACATTTACATGTCTCCCCTCCCTCCCTCGCTTCATCTATTAAGAGTTTACTTTGTTTATGTGTGTGCGTGCGTGTGTGTACCGTAATGAGCGCCAAGACATTTTAAAATGGGCAGCATTTGGCTTGTCTCTCTCCCACACTGCCGCTCTCTTACACCTGCCCAACGAATGCTCTGAGGTCGTCGTAAAAATTCCCACTCACTAAAAAGCCAAAATCTCGTTCAATTGTAGGCCACAAATGTTGCCAGTGGGTAAAAAAGTATTTTACTCGTTTTACAACAACAACAACAAAAAGTAATTGCCAAAAACAACAATGAGCAGTAAATTTATGAGCAACACTTTGTAGCTGCGACATAAAGAGAAAAAGTACCAAAGCCGCAGCATTAAAAAATTTCCAGTGGGAAATTTACTCTTTATATATGGGATTTTCTGCTGAATGGAAGTGAGTGCCGAGTATAAGAGTGCAACACTTGTATGCAGAGCTAAATTTCCCTTGCTTAAGGGAATTGTAACTTGTGCTTAAGTTTGAAATTTGAAAATGAACTAACGGCCTGCCCCAAAGACAAATTACTTGCCTCTTGCACTTGTTGCCCCCGAAACGCAAATTGGCCAAAAGCTGGCTTCAAAATGGCAAAAGGCTACAGAAATTGGAAGCAAATGCTGCGTATGAATGTAAATAAAAAATTTGTAAACAAACAAATTCAAAAGCAAAGCAAAAAATTGCGTAAAGTGACCGAATTGGAAATACCCTTTTATTTAGATAATATACTACTTTGGAAATTGGCTGTTGGCTTTTTATTTAGTTAAGTAAATTTCGCGCTGAATTTTGAATTTGAAGCTTTATAGCTCTTACTATTGGGATTTACGGAATTACGATATTTCATGTTCATATGTTGGAAAAATATTTCTCATACATTCAATAGCCCTCGAATTAAGTTAGTTATTAATAAATTAATGATTAAATTTTTTTGATAATTAATTTCACTTAATTTGTGAAAAAAGATATTGTGTACCATCTAAATAGAAAAGGCTGGATTTTAATACAGTATAGATCTCACAATTTCTCGATATCGAATTTTTAAAATAATCGAAATGAATGAGACATAATTTTTCGTACTAGTTCTTTAAGATTCGCAAAAAAATCGTGTCATAGGTGTTCGTTCAGTCGTATTTTAAGAACTATTAATAAAGATAGGAACTGCTTAACGCGGTTTTAAAAAATGCACTAAATTATTTTTAGTAAAAAATAACACCTAAAACACAAAACACTTTAAAGAAAGAATAACTGCTCTATATATTTGTTCAATTTGAAAACAGCTGATAGCAGACAATTTTATTAGTTGCGGGAATACCCTAAATATGTTTTTTCTTAAATTATTACTCCTTTGGCTTTCAATGTGACAGCAATAGCTCAAAAAACTAATTTAATAAAATCTTGTGATATAACGAAGACTTTCAATTTCGTTAAATTTAAGATCTAAAAACATAAAAAACTATAAATTTCCTTGGCTTCAATAAACGGTAATTCATAATATGAATATAAATTTTCTTTTTGTGAAATTAATGTTCTTTATTGTATTTTTTCGTTTGTTCCTTTCTTATAAGCTATTGAAATAAAAAATTTCAATAAAAAATTTAAATTTGAATAAAAAAACCTAACTTCCTTGTAAAAACTATTATTTTATATCATAAACTGATATTATTTTAGTTGGATTTTCAAACGGAGAACCAATCCCCTACTTTTATATGGATACTGTATCTTTTTTTAACGCGAATTTTTTTTACGCGTATTTTCCGGGAACGTATCTATCGCGTAAAAACAGAATTAGGGTATTACCGAATTATAACAAACACTAGCTAATATATACATTTCTTACGAATGAATTAAAAAAAAACCAAATTATTATATTACAAACTTAACTTAAGATTATGTATTCTATGAAGTGCTTAGTATCTCATCTTATCTTCTGACAATAACTAAGAAATACATGAAATGGTTTACATTCTTGAGTATTCAAGGAATTGAATTTTTTCCATCAACGCGCAGTTTTTTATAAAAATTAAAAATCCAAAAAGATATGCAAGTGTTTTGATTTTAATGAGTTTTTTAGAACGGAATGTCTGTCGCATCGAACCAGTTTTGACTTCGTTTGATTCTCTCATCTTCTATAAGAATCTGACTTTGAGGAACTTCTTTAGCATCCGCTGAGAAGTCTTAGTAAGTCAATTCCTTGCTTCCAATAAAGTTTGTGCGCACAGTGGCTCATTTTTAGATTTTTTTAAAAATAAAAATCATAACTTTTTAACCACAGAAGATAGCTAAACAATTTAAAATAAAACAGGGTGCTTCGCAATAAGTTGTTAAAGTTTAAAATTTTTCTTCATTTTAAATTATTTCAGTAAATTAGCTAACGTTAGCTTATAGTTATGATTTTCTCATTGCAACTTTACATACAGGGGCTTTAGGCCTCTCCACTCGTCATCTAATAATGGCCGGTTTTGATTGAACACAATCTGCTAGATCTTGGCTTAAGGCCAATACGCAGAATCCCATTTGGGATATTCCATTAAATTTTTTTGCATTCTGCGTAGACCCCTTTAATGGTTAAATTTTTGTACTAATGACTGGTTTTCTACAATCTAAGTAAGTTTTTTTTATTAGCATTTACCAAATCATAAATCGTTTTTCAAATATTTTTGAATAATTCTCTTGTTTAAAAAGTAGTTCTCTATTAATCAACCTTTCCAAATCAAAAATTCTTAAACCGGAAATATCTTTTCAAGACTTGATATTTTTCGTAACTTTGTACATCAAGGAACACAGTATAAGGAATATAAAATGAATTGGTATCGGAAAGCTTTTATACATCCCATTTTAGCATAATTCCATATTCCAAAAGAAGTCAAATTTATTTATTATAAATTTAATTCATGGGACAAATATTATACAAATTTATCCACATATTAGTCATTTCCTTGTCCCCTTTTAAAGCGTATTTTGCATCAAATATGGTTAAAGTAGTAGTTGTAAAAATTATTTGCATCATAGTGACTGAACACAAATAGTGGAGTTATATTCATTTTTTATGTATTTATTTATTTATTTATTAATTTGCGACTAAAATATGCATAGTCGAACTTATATACTGCAAATAAAGATTAATACATAATAATATTTTAAAAATAATTTACATAGTTAAGCGATTTAAAGCATTATACTCCCGGCAAAGAACATGAAAAATGTTTAAAGCTTCATAATCCATTGTGCAATGTTTCAAACGAAGAGGCTTGAAATACCTAAAACGAAGATTGGGATCGTTGAACCTTTTCCTTTGCAAAAGACACGTCACCAGTTATAAACTTTTACGAGAACGAGTTTCTCAGTGAGGTATGCCTTGTCTTAAGTGACGGTTCTAAGCAACGACTTCCCTAAGAGGGTAGTTTAAATATAAACTAGATATAGAGAAAGCTTTTAAGAGCGTAAAAATATTTAAAAATTGTTTGTGAGCCGATTCAATTTTGAAGGTGATCCATAAAAAAATATCATACGATTAAATAAAAATACTTAAAAATATATTATATATATTATATTTATATTTTTCATTTTTCTTACAAAAGCATAAATAAATCTGACAAGTATCTTATAAAATGACTACAATTTAATTTTTTTAATTTAAAAAAAAGAATAGTTTTTATTTTTAGCTTAGCTACTTCACATTTGTCAATTTCAATCGAATCCTTTTATTTGTCCAGAAAAGCCAATGTCAAAAATATGTGAACGTTTTGTTACCCTTTTCTCTTATTTAAACCGACGATTAAGTGCTGGGTAGACAAATATATGCAAAGCTGAAATCCCTCTTTATTTTTATCCACTTTTTAAGCTGCTCAATTTTGTCAACACCTTATAGGTTCACTAAAGCTTTCTGCTTAATGTTACATACATGCTGCTGAACTTAATATACCTCTTTTGATCTATGATTAAAGTGTATAGAAACAAAGAGGCGCTGAGTACGATGGGCTCTGCCGAGCCTTAAGCAAATGCAAAGTGAAAATCAAAGTGAGCTTAATAAACAGAAAATTTTCAGAGTATTTAGCAAATATTTAATTTACGTCACACTGAAACAGGCAAAGTAAACAAACCGTATACGGAACGAGTTTAAGGGTCGGGGTGCTCGAAGGGCTGCAGTTGGGCATTGGGCATATGAACGGAAACGGAAAAAATGAGATTTATGACGTGTACAACGGACTGGCAATGGTTAACACGCGCCGCCTGAACGGGGTGGCAGCAGGCGACAGGTGGCTGCACTTGGTAGGATACATAGGGGGGCTTGAGCCAAAATACGACAGGTGGGCTGGGCGTTGACGGGCTACCCATTTATTGTATAAATGTGTGTAAATAAAAGTATGTACATACCATAAATGGTATATGAATTATTAAAATAAAAGTGAAACGGAAATATAACAAAGGTTCAGTAGCATTTATGACAGGAAAACGCGAAACGCAATACACACACACACCTGAAGAGATTGCCGTGGCACGCATCTAAACGAGATATGCCACGCCGGAAATAAGGTCACAGCAGCCAAAAAAAAAACAAAACACACACACACACCCTGAGCATCGAGTCAACCCACCAACCAAAACTCTTAAAGTTACGGATACGGCTACGACTGTGTTTACGCACTGCCAAATCAAGATCCCCTATAAGTAGGCTTCATTTAGTAAAAGCAAAAAAAAGCTTACTAACTAACCGAAGGTTGCGTAGTTTCAGAATTTGTTGCTCTTGTTCTCGTTGTTGTTGTTGTTGCTGTTAGCAAAGTTAAATACAAATTCATGTAAACACACGCTATTAGGGCAAAGCCGTACACAGAGAGAAACTGGGAGTTTCCGTGTACTCAAATAATAAGCAACTGCTCTCAGCGCTCAGGGTGCACAAATATAAGGTGCTCTCTTGCTGGGCTCATAATATTCATTTTCGTTGCGAGTGTCTACATGGGAATGTGCTCTCACTCTCTTTTTATTCACAAAATTTATGCGCCCCTGCCGGCAGACTTACTATACCTATTATTAGCAAGCAAGCATACTGGTTTTATCGGCAAAAAAATACAGAGCTATGGGGTGAAAATTTAAAACACTCACTCCAAAAACTAACGACAAAAATTTCAAACCGATTGGTTTACGCCTAATTGACTTAAGTACTCAGTAAAAAGCAAAAATTGTACAAAAAAATTTGGAATTTTATGATTTTTAGAAATATACTAGGGGGCTTCGGTCCCTACGTACTTCACATGCCAACCATCAACCTGCCTTCAGCGTAGTGGCTTAAAGTCTTAAAATATATCATCCTTTCCTCAGCACAATTGGGACTGTGAAGTCGGAGTATAAATGCACATGTGCCAAGTTGCAAAATGATTTGATGAAAACAAATTCTACCCAAACTAATTACGAGACTGAAACATCGTACAGTGTCTTTAAAGGCTGATATAACGAGTAGGATCAGAAAATAGTAAGAGTGAAATTCTGTGAACGGAACGCTGTGAGGCAGTTGACCGTCCAGGCGTGGTCGCGGGGAGCTTTCCAAAGTCGCCTTCGGGCAAGCGGATAGCAAGCACATCCTTTTCGATGAACCTCTGTTTAAAAGTGTAGTCGCGATTCAAGATTGAGAAAAATTTCGAGCATTGAGCGTCAATCTCGGGAAAACCGCGATGGAGGCCTTTGGAATGCTGCCATGAACCACTCATTAATGATCGAAACGAAGACTTCCAGCACGCCGGTCGCCCATTAACGTCAAGGATTAATGAAAATGTGCCCAAAGTGGAAGCACTTCTGGATTCTGAGCGGCGCAAAAACATTCGTCCGATTGTTGATGAGTTAGGGATTCCGTTTGATAGCGTCCAAAAAATTATTTTCGAAGATTTAGCCGCGCTGCTTGTGACGTTGTTTCAGACCAAGCACAGGGTTGCCACTTGTAAAAATTTAAATTAATCCAGGCCTTTTACTTTTTAATACTACCCTGTAAGGGCTAAATTGTCGAAAATATATACGACTTCTTTTCCTACTTAATTTCCCCATATCCCACTCAAAACACTTAATTTTATTAAAACTAACAAGAAGTTCAGGAGTGTCCAGGGCTCGATGAAAGGTAACAACAGGATGTAAAGAGGCTGCAATAATCTGTGTGAGGCTTGTCCAGCTTACTGGATTATAAGATTTTTCAAAAAAGAAAACAAAAACAGAAATTTCTACAAAAATACGGATCTTCAAAACCGACAACCTCGAAGACCATAAGAACTTATAAACCAAAGCAAGAGTAACGATGACATCCATAAGAAAGGGAAATATTTCCATTTCAAGTAAAACTGTTCCAGTTTATTACAACTTTAATCTAAATAATTTTATCAGATAAGAACTGCCTTTTCATTTATTATACCTTATGTTTGAAGCTTTTCAACGAAACTTAATTGCTTGTCAAATCCGAGATTCTATGCTCACCGCAAATAGATGTCTTTCCTTTTGTATGGGACTTTTGCCTTAATGTTTTTTTAATCTCGAGGTCTTACTTGTCTGCATCTTGTTTCCCGAGGATGTTATCATAACCAAGAATGCAACTGCTTTTTGTTAATCTAAATGGTTTCAAAATACACCAGTCAAAAAGTTCATCTTACTCCTGTCATATATGGTATCCTGACTATAGGCATTACAATTTTCCTGCTCTAAAAATTACTGAGACATTTCTGATAATTTGATAAGTTGTAGTGCAATAATTTTAAAAATCTTTGCACTCAATTGAAGAACCTTTTTCAAGAATAGAACGTAAGTTTGCCTAACTAGACTATATTTTTTGTTCTGCTTCAAAGTCCTCGGACGACTGTCATCTCTCCGTGATTGTTTTCAATTAATATAACATTTTTTACTCTTCTCATATTTCTTGACGTCTTTTAATGGAAAAATCACAAAATACCGAAATGGTAAGTTCTTTATTTTAATAAACATTGACGACTTAAATAATATCAGCTGAAAGCACTCGATTTTTTCTCTCTGTGTAGCCTTAGACCCAACCAGACTGCTTATTAATGTTCATTGAGGCGATCAAAATCAAGTCGACTAAGGCTAATGCTACGCACATTTTTTCGATCCTGTTTGTGAACTTTTTCTGCGTTGTTATTTGCAATTTTCTACAACAACAAAAACAACAAGAGCCTTGCTGCTTGCTTTTGATTTTTGCACATATACATAAAGAGTATATTTATGTAAGTGTGCGTGTGTGTGAAGTTGTTTGTTTTTGCTACGTTTTTTAAGGTCGTTTACAGCAAACATTTTGGGCTTAGTCTTGCCTCAAATCCCTCCCAGCCCCAGCCCCAGCCCAAACCGCCCCCACTACCTATCCACTCAAATATATGTTATTATTATGACCAAGTTGTTAACTACACATATAAGCATTTTCCTTAGCCCTGCATTTTAGCATAAAAACAGATTTGTGAAATCGTTTGGAAAAAATATAATCAAAATTGTTTTCAAATGGCTTACAATTGCTCTGCCAAACGCCCATACCCCACCGCCTCCTCCCAAAGTGGGCGTAGCAACTGCCTCTAATTATGTGCCTGGGTGCTAACTGTCAACCAATAGGCATTCGCATTCGCATTCCCATCCCCATCCCTATCCCAGCTTGCCATCCATTACTTGCCCCTATATCATATAATCGTCCAGCGTAATTTAAGGCACGCACTTGCCGTTGACAACTAGAAAAATTGCCTTATTTTTTTTTTTTTTGTGCTTGCTTTTGGGGAACCAAGTGTGGGAACTGAGTGGCTACTATTTCTGGTATGCGCCAAGTTAATAGCCAAAGAACCGTGAAATGCCAACGCAACTTTCGCTATTCCTTGTTCACAACAGTGAGCTCGAGTATGTTAGTCAAACAATTACTTTTGTGGCGGTTTTTTGTTTCCTTCGAGTGTGGGTACTACATCTGGAAGTTGAGTATGAAGTACTTTGATAAGGATGGGTTGGTGTTTTTTTCCTTTTAGTTGGCGACATGGAAAGTTTGTAGTGTGTAGGGGTTGTGATTTTTTTTTTTTTATCAATAGAGCGGGGTTTCATTCTTAGTTTGAGTTATGTATTTATATGAATTGTTATTTTTAGATAAAGGCGAGCAGTTTAATTAAGGAACTATTGTTTATGTTTATTTTTAAAGTCGATAACTTTACACTTAATAAAATATTTTTACTAATAACTAGATATGAACAAATTCGATATTGTGGAGATTTACTTAAAAACATATAATTAGATTTTACTGATTATACATCAAAGTCGATTGCGTATTTATTAAAAATTAGTAAATTAAAGTTAGCGCTTAAGAAATTAGCTTTTTCCTATAACTGAAGTTGCTACTAATTGAAAAAATTGGCCGGTTCAAATAAAACCAGTTCCATATTGGAAAATAAATTTTTGATGCCTTAAAATTGTTCTTACAATATTCTTTAAATCAGCTTATAGTTTAAAAATGATTCAAGCAGTATTGTCACGCCCCTACCCACAATTACGAAAACTCGGTTTTAGACTTAGAACAAGGTCCTTAACGATCCCTGAAAGTTTCATCAAGTAAGTATTTTTTCCCGCTGAAACTTCGTTTACTGTACTATTGGTGATTGTTAGACAAAAAAGTCAAAATTTACAATAATCATCTATTACAAGTTTTCCCAACCACGATTTTTTCCATGTGCACTACGTTTTTGTACAAGACCTATTGTATTTTGATTTTTTTTTTTTGTATGACAAACAAAGTTTCTTATCTCGGACCTAACTGTTTTTGTGTGGTCCCGTCTACTTTCTCTAAATCCCGGCATAAATAGTGGAAAAAAAAATTCCACTGACTCATAATCTAATATCATAGCCAGAGGTCACTGTCCCTCACCTGGAGCAGTAGCGACTCCTCCTCTTTTGCCTGGACGTTCCTGGAGCTGCATACCTATCATTAAGTTTTCTAATTAACTATGTGTCTTTTGCTGATACAACGAAGGGAACAGATTCAGAAGAGAAAAAATGAAGATGTCCATTTCTCATCAACGTGGCGTGACTGGATTCTTGCAATGCTCTTAATAATTGTATCTCTTGCCTGCTTAACTAAATTACGTGTTGAGTCAGCCTTAGCCTGTAATCCTTACTTGCTCTTCTCGCCTACGCTGTCTGCTCTGCGATCTACGCATGCTCCTGCTCTGCAGTGCTTAACCCTAAGTTTACCCTAAGCTGATTTTATGCCTAACATCTTCAACGTGTCTGCCTGCGATCTACGCAATATATTACTTTCCTGCTCTGCAATGCTAAGCTCTAAGTTTTATCTGATGTCGCTCCTATGCATAGTGTTGCTGCTCTGCAATCCTAAGCTCTATGTCTTCTCTGTGCTGTGTTCATAGCTTGCTCTTGTCGCTGAAGTGTTGGTTCCTCAGCCATATATGCCTTATATCCCTCTCCTGCTCTGCATTTTTATACCCTGTACCTTATGGTACAAAGGGTATATTAAGTTTGTACAAGCCGAAAATGTATGTAACATACAGAAGGAGACGTCGCACAGTGGCACGGCAGCCGCAAAAGCGTTGCCAAAATCAGATTTTTGATGAAAACATTTTCGTCAATACATGCATCTGATTTAGAATTTTCCAAGGATCAAGAAAATAAAAATTGTATTCAATTCGGATGAATAGTTTAGTTGCCACAGCCGGTCAAAGTTGAGTATATTTTCAAATATAAAAAAAATCGAAATTTTTGGAATAAAAGTTCATGTTTATGATTGTTTTGTAAAAAAACTATGCAACCAATTGCTATTTTCTTGATTTCTATAAAAAGGTATCTGAAATTTGAACATAAAAGAGAAAAAATGACATCGTATCTTTTCTGGTTTTTTCAATACTTCCGTTTACCTGAACCACTATATTTGGACAACTTTTTCAACTTTGGAAGAACAGAAAAAAAAAATACATAGCACTACAATTTTTGTTTTAACATAAATGCTTTTGTTATTAATTTATTTACCTGCTCTATAAAAATTGTCTGCCTGAATTTGCAAATTTGGCTGTAAGGCCAGTAAAAGTCCAGAAACCCAACTCCAAAATATGCTGACGCAGGTATAAGAAGAAGAACACGCAGTAGATGCAGCCACTAAATTTAGAGTTGTTTGCTTATATTTTTACTTACAATAAAATAAAGCATACCTGTGACATTTGAAAAATGAAGGATTAATCATGCCAATTTTTTTTTGGTATTTACAGGTATTTCTAAAACATTTAATGTAAATACATTTTTACCTGTTATGCGTTTTGTGGATACAGGACTTAAACTTAGTATATATTTCCCTGAATACTTCTAAAATATCATAGTCTTGTTTTTGCATTACAATAACACATATTGCAGTGAAAGTATCTTTAAATATAATTCGTAACCATTGATTTTATATGTGTAACGATGTCTTTGGAAAACTTTAATGTTTAAACTATTTGAGTTGTTCAGAAACTCCAAAAGCGCGAATGAATTCGTTTCGGCCATCAGAAAAGAACTTAACGTTGAGGAAGGAAATATAGAGAAGTTTGATACCTTAAAAGGCAAACTTAATCTAATTTACGCTCAAATAAAAAAAAAAGTGGCAAGACTCCCATCGCTGCCGAGAAAATTTTATTGAGAAACACGAAAACTGGCTAAAAGGACTTAGCTTCCTCTTCAGATCCACTAGTTGCATCCCTTAGACAAGTGAGATCCTATACAGAATTTACAAGTAGTTATTCAAAAGAAATGTGAAGTCTTTTAGATATTCCTTTAAATGTAAATGTGGATGTTTATTTAAAAAAAAACTACTGATAAGACGCATTATGTAAGATTAAATTAAATTAAAAGTTAAATTACATTTATTTACTGAAACATAAAATTATGAACAAAAAACATATCAAAATTTCTTTATAAATGAAAAAATATGTACTTACATATTTTCAATGGGAAATGTTGCACAGGCAACAAAATCCAACTTCCGCAACATATTTCGCAGCTTTTATATAACATATCACCATGTATGAGTACTTATTTTAAAGCCTGAACATTTTTCTTTTAACTGCAATTTAATTCATTAAAATATCTCAATTGGTTTAGAAAATATGATAAAAATATGTACATATTTTTCAATGGGAAATGTTGCACTGGCAACAAAATCCAACTTCCGCAACATATTGTGCGTCGGAGACCCCCCAAAGTTACTTAAAGTTTGATCAGCGTGACCAAAGAAGTCAATATACCGATGTCCGTCTGTCTGTCCGTCTGTCTGACTGTCTGTATGAACGCCTAGATCGAAGGGATGGGAAGAGCTAGAGCAAACAAAATTTCAGATAAGATTCCTTATTATTCCATAGGAGAGAAGTTTATTTTCTATTTTTTTGATATCGGGATTATATTATATAGCTCCCATAAAGATTTTTCCGAGGGCCTCGAAAAAAAAACAAAAGTTTTAGATGGATAATTCGAAGAAGATATCGTAACCAAATTTGACATCCGGAAGTTTTCATAGGACTGTATCAAATTTGATCAAAATCGGTTGACTATATTATATAGCCCCCATAGATCGGTCAAGAAAACGTTTTTAATGCAAAATTCGACTGTTTTTCGAACACGATTTTTTTTATAAAATAAACAGTAACGTGAAATTTTGAGGAAAATATTATATATATTTAAAAATAAGGCAACATATATATTTTAGTGTTTATAAGAAAAAAAATTTTAGCTGAAATGTCCGAAAATTTTTATTTTTTTTGTTGATTAATAGATTTGTATTATTATTTTTGAAAGCATTTTTTGGAGCAGTTTTTGTTTCTTATGTAGCTAGATCCATTTCTTTCACATTAAATTTTCTTATAGCGATGCTTTTATGCATTATAGCCTGGTCGATAGTTTACGTACCTTACTTGTCTTTTTAAGTATAAGAATAGCCAAATTGAGAAATATATTGATTTAAAGCTAACAATTATGATAATCTTACTAGCGTCAGAATAATTTTTACATATGGATAAATTTTTTTGTTTTTAAAGTGGTTTAGAGAGATACGTTTAGAATGTCTTAAAAAATTATTTACCAAAAGCTTGAAAGCTGAAATTCGAAGCTTCTTAAATATATTTGAGGAATAATAATGAATGATCATCAAGTTCATTTGAAAGAGATTTCTGGCACAGCAGTTTTTTGTATTTTACTTTTGATAACAAATACGTATTTGAAAATCATTTTCATAAAGCCGCCCAAAAGTATGCTTCAGTTTTCTTTGCATTTCCCTAATTATTAGTAAATTAATTATGTACAACTTGATTCAGCGGCCTTCTCTAGGTACTAGACAACTATTTTGATATTATTGTTTAATAAAATATCCACATAATTAAAAATGTATTAGAAATTCATATATTATTATATCAAAAATTTTAAATAATTCTTAAGATGAAACCATTTCTTTTGTTAATTGCTTTTGAATACGAAAATCAAAAACGAAAACTCAAGTTTTGTTTAAAAAGTCCCTACAGGCGCTTTACATCGGCTGACTCTTCTGATAAAAACAACTGTCTTCGTTCAAAGTTAAATGAGGGGTCTCCGCCGGTTATACTGAGGCAATCCCGGCTCAACTATACCCTGTACTTTCCTTGGTTTTTGCAGTGCTCATCCGATTTTAGGGCGCATGTGTATTATAACTCACGAAGTTGCCAACCGATCTTAAACAAACTTGTTTGTTTGGATGGGTTATATTAAATGGAAGGTCTGAGTTAACAATCTATAAGTAGAGGCTTGGGTGAAAACAGTTTTGGGGATTGGAGAGTGGCAACCCCAAAAAAGTAAAATGATTTTTTAATATAATATTTCGCATAGGTCTGCATACCAATTCGGGTAAGTGTAACTTTTTCAAAAACATATTTACCTAAAGGTTGTTGAAGCTTCTGTATATTTGCCTATAAATAATGAAGTATCCAAAGGATTTGAATAAAATATGAAGCCACAGATGGGCTTGTGAAAAATAAAAATCGTTTGATAATTTTAATAATGCGGGATATTCTATATCAAAAACTGAATGCAATTGAGAAAAAAGACCATAAGACACAGCTTTTGGTAAAATTTCATATTTCACCCTCTTTTGGTATTCGAGAAACAGGCAATACGGACAGACTCTGGTCCTCATCATTTTGGTATGAAGGTTGAGGGGTCCTCCTCGTTTACTTTTAGGTGTAACACACACTTTTTTGTTTTTGCAAAAACTTAGTTAATTCTCTGCACCTAGACTACAGGGTGTAAAAAAAAAAATTTCAAAATAATTTGCTGTTCTTTGAACTCTATTAGCCAAATTTTCATATTCTGGACATCGTGTCTTAAACATTAAATTTCTCATATTAATAATTTTAAAAACAATATGTTCTTGATTACATTTTCTGCCCACTTTCATTGCCATAAAGTTTTGTTCAAAATATAGCTTTTTTATCTAGCTAAGCAGAAAAGTTCACTTGACCTCTTACTTAATTAATTATAAAAGCTTGGATCACGTTTAATATATATTGTTAGATAGTGTTTTAATAGAACTATTGTTATTATTTCAAAGCCCTCTATACGCTTGGAACAGTTTTTTTCTAGAGCTAAATACTTTTACTTAATGACAATGACAAATCGAATAGTACATGCCCAGCCATATGGATAAAAAGCTCAATTAGGGAGCTTATTTTTTATAAATGCTATTATAGTTTACAATAGTTCGTTCCAACAATTTCGCTTGAAATTCTTTAAACGTATTTAAGATATCTTTTTATTGTTGCAATATTATCATTGTTCTCGGTTGTTTTGTGGCAGAGTTCTTATGTTTCAAGTAGCTTACGCTACTGCGGCTGCCCCTGCTGCCTCATCCTCTAGTAGTTGTGTATTGTGTATGCTGCTCTGTCATTTTCAATACTTTATGATAGCTGCCATTGAACTCTCTATGAAGCACACATAAATTCACAAAAAAACAAAAAATATAAAAAAAGAATCCAATAGAAACTATGGACATCGAGAACATAGTAAAGTCGAGCATCTGGACACGCGCTATTCTTAAGATGTGGCGAGCATCGGAGTCGCTGCCGCCAACAATGCAGCAAAATATTGTAGAAGAAAAAAAAAACCATAGAGTTCTGCTATTTTTGTCATGAACCCCAAGCATATAAAAAAATAGGAAAAACGTAAGAAGATACAGCTTTACGCAAAAAAAAAAAAAACAAAGTCCACATACACATAGATACAATACATACACACATCATCATTGTCAATTGCCGGATGTGGAATGTAGTACTACGTCAGGGATGGCGCCACAGATAGAGTGGGACAAAAGTGTAGTAGTGTGTTTGGCTGTGTTGTGTGTGTGTGTGGGATAGGGGCAGTGGGAGAAGGGCGCCAGCCAGCAATCGCTGCTGCTGTATTCATTGTTGCCACGTAATTGCATTTCGCTATCGCAGATATTTATAGCTCCACTCGGTCAAGAGCAATGGCAACCAGCAGCGGTTGGTTCTAGATGTTCTGCTCTGGAACTCTGGAACTTTTACTGTGGCAGCAACAGATTTTTCGCAGCGAATGCGGTCAACCGCAAAAGCGCAGCTCCAACAACAACAAAAATGGCGACAGCGGGCAGCAGAAGTCGTAACAAGGATAAGAGCGCTGGGGAACTCAGGGGCTTCTTTGTTGCTTGCTTGGTTCTAGTTCCCGATGTTGTACTTGTTGGTGCTGTTTGGCATTAGTTTGCGTTGTTGGTCCAGGCAAATAAAAATAAGCCATGACTAAAGACAACGTTCAGCGTCATTATTGTCAATATTAAGTGTGTTTATGCGTGGGTTATCATAAATAGGTGGAAATTGCGAATTTTCCAAAAGAAAATTTTATTCGACAGTAACTGATGACTACTGATGATGACTAAAGTAAAAAAAAATCCAAAACAGTAATGGGATTGCTTTTTTAATATTTTTAAGAAAGCCGGAAGGATTACATTGCCACACAAAAAAGTTTTTGTCGCGCTTTATCCGATAAATATCTACATATTTATAACAGCACCTAACCTCAAAAAAAAAATTATTTTTTTTGAGACTGCTTGTCTGGCAATGTTTTAAATGTGCTTTTGGGCTCGCTGAGTCCGAATCCGAGGTCTGGCTTCTGAGATAATTTCCAAAATACCTCTCTTTATGAGATATTTTAGGATTATGCCAGAACCCTGACGTGCTTCGGGTTTTTGGAGCTCGGATTTGGATTCAGCGACTCTAAGAAGATCCGAAACCCAAAGAATCTTTTTCCAGTCCTGATATTCGATAATATTATTTATGTGTTTTTGGTGTCGCTGACTCCGTGTCTGAGGTCCAGAAAACGCCTAGTCGTCAGGTTTCTGAGAAAATTTTCAAAATACCTCTTTTATGGGATTTTTTGAGATTACGTTGGAAACATGGCATGCTAGAAGCTTTGTGATTTCTAGATTCTAGAGGGGTTTCTGAAGCTTAGAACAATCAGATCAGAGTCCGAGAACAAAAAAACGCCAGCACATCAGATTTCTGAGATTACCTTCTGAGCACCTCTTTTGCTGGGATTTTTGAGGTTATGTCAAAACCCTGACGTCCTTGCGTTTACTTGACGTCAGATTTGAATTCAGTGCTTCTATAAACATTAAAAAAAAAAAATGGTCTGGGCTCTGGATCCAAAAGTTGGTTTTATGCGTGGCTGTGTAATTAGATCAAGGTTATTCAAAATGCAGTGTACTTAAAAAAATTCGTAATAAGCAACAATTTATTATAAGAATGTTCGACCGTGAAAAAATCTTATATCTTTAAACAATTAAAAGATGAGGTGGTTTCTAGTCCTTGCTACTAGTGGTAGTACATATTAACATATTCTAAAACTTTTGTAAGATAAAGGAAGAAATATTTTTTTCATTTCTTTTGAGTGCACATAAACTGAAATAGTAGAGGAGTACATATATATGGCTCCACCGATTTGTTTTTTATAGACAATACTGGTCCAGAAAGGGTTAGTAGATTGTTGAGATTAAAAGCGACCAAAGTCGAAAAAAGTAACATTTTTGAAAATCACGAATTTTAAGTTTGTTTTTTATTAACAAAAAATTGTTTTCCCGGTTTTTCAAACTTTGAACTTTTTTCTTCTACCATTGGATTTGACGTCTTTATTAGAGATAATTCTGCGAACAGCAATTATTTTTGTTGTAATTAATTTCTTTTATTTCTTAGTATTTGTTGCAAACATAGAAAAAAAACATGCTCCGATAATAATTGTTTTCTATTAAGAGATAGATTTAAACTCATACATTCTGGACTTTATACTGACTTTTATATCTGAAAGGCTTTAAAAATCCTTATCCAAAAACACATTGCTTTTAAATACTCACGAGTTTCTTTCTCGATATTGGCCATCTTATAAACATCGCCTAATTGCCACCACATTACAAAGCACATTGAACATTGTCATTGCATTTCGCGTGCAGCTTAACAGCAGCAGCAGTTGCAGCAACAACAACAAAATCAAGGGATCTTTCCTTTTTTTATAAGGAATCTTTGTTGGTCTCCACCACTTGAGGCAACTTTAGTGAGCAGCAGAACTTCAGCGCATTAGTCTCAGTTTAACAATGGCGTCGGAAGCCAATTTTTATTGAACTGAAGCAGCCAGCAATGGGCCAAGTGTGCTCAACCACTACAGGCTTACTGACAAACTGAATGAATGATGTATGGAGTATGGAACTCATGGATTGACGAATTCACAAACTGGCATGTACCACTGCGATAAGCTGAGCTCTTAACAAAGTTCTACAAATTTTCGTTTGTCGTTAGTTGTTTGTCGCTTTCGATGTCATTTGCTCACTTGGCGTATGCATAATATTCAATGTGTGCCTCACTTGACGTATACGCAATAGTTCAATCTTTGGCTAACCACATTTGATGTTGTGTATGTTGCATCTGATATTTAAGCATTAGGCAAACTGATGCCATTTATGTGGCACGCTGTGTGACGCTTGAATTTCAATCGCTTTGGTTTGCTCAGTGGTTATTCACAGCGTGGAAAATGCAAATGTTTTTGGGGTTTGAGATGGAGAGAGAAAGACAGTTAAGCTCTGTTTCTATGTCTGTCAGTCTGTCTATGGCTGCTTGTAATACATAGCAATTGGCATATAAATTTAAACCAACACATAGTCGGACACTCAGACACGCACAAACATGCACAGTGAGAAAAATGCAAGCACTTTGCACTCAAAATGTTAAAAGAAAGCTTCAATATTATCAAGTAATATTCTTTGTTTGTTGTTTCTCTAAAAAATATTAAAAAAAATATATTTTTATAATATCGAAAATAAAATTAAAATTTAAAAAATGAGGCGATCTTGTTTCAAGTGGTGGCACATGTTGATTTGGGAGCCAATAACAACCTAAATTAGTTAAACTGCTGTCTTTATCATAACCAATTCTTTTTTTGCTTCATTTTTCCAAATTTGAGAAATTAGTACTTAAAAAAATGTCTAAAAATTAAAAAAAAAATTATTTTTACGTGTTTCGGAATTTTTGATAAAAATATATTTTATTTTGGGAGCTACATTTTTTTAAAAAAGTTCTTGCACTTTAAATACCGTATCTCTGGTTTTGTTTATAGTCTATTTAAATTTATTTTTTTGTAAGGCTGTCAAATATGTTTTATTAACTTTTTTTTTTGTAGTTCTCCATTCATTTTGATTTTCTTCGGCAGTTGGAAAAACTTTTTATTTTTGTAACTTCTTAATGCAGTAGTTCCGCGATTCTTCAGATCGTGGTAATAGGTCCTCTTATATGGGATTTAGAAAAAAGGGCGTCTCCAGCCATTCGCAAGGAATAAATAAAATTTGTCCGAAGTACCCTTGCTTTGTCAGGTTCAGTTCAATGTTTTGGTTTTCCGATTTTTGTGTCAATTAAAAAAAATTTTACTCAACTTTACTTTGTGGAACGAATGGGATCGGGAATGAGAGCGCGTGCGAATACTGCGATTTCCGCAATATGCTGCGAAATGCGCATGATGGGTTTTAATTGATTCCAATCGAACGAAAATTATGTTATTAAAAGATTATTAATATATTAAAGAAAAAACTTTAGAAAGGATAGGAACAGGTGGGATACATTTTAAAGGCCTCGGGACGCGATCGCAATTAAACATTTTTGTCCATTTGGAGTACTCAAACAACTCAACTTCTGGGCCTCGCTTTTCTCTCAGTGTACAAATGTTATTGTAAGCATAATTTTCTTTGCTGTCCGTTGTTATTTGCCTTTGCTCTGTTGTAGTTTTTAGCCATTAGACTACGAACCATTTGAACCGAACGAGCCTTTGCAACAACTACACATTGCACTGCATTGCGGCAGTTGTTGTTGTTGTTGTTGTTGCATGTTGCATATGTGTTGTTTTTATTGTTATTTTGCTTAGTGCTTGCAACGTCCCCAAACGTCCCACTTTGCTCCTAGTAATTGCCACATCAAGGCATATAGTAGCAGACGTTGACTGCAACAAAAGTAAACTAAATTTACAGAGTTTTAGTTTTAGTTTAAAATTTTTCAAAAATAACAAATGCATAATTTGCTTCTACCGGCTCGAGAGTTTTATATATACATAGATATATATACATAGGTAGTTGTTGTATGTAAAGTAACAGATGCACAACAAGGGCAACAACAACAACAACAATTATGCCCAGAAATAAGAGGAAAAAAATTAAACTGCAACTTGCTTAAATAATAAATATAAATGGACATGTGCATCCTGCTGCTCTTGTTGCACTCGTTTGCTGTTGTTTTAGCTTCTGTGGCCAGCCTTCTTTCTCTCTCTTTATGTGTAGTTCGCCCTTTTCACTCCATTTCGCTCTGGCTGCTGGCTGTCATTAGCCGTTGTGCAAATAATTTACTTTACCACATTTACTTCGATAACTAACCATTGTGTTGTTGTGCTAGTTGTTGTTTTTGTTGTTTTTGTTGCTCCTGGCATTCCATCTATGTGTGTTTTTGTGTGTGTGTGTGTATGTGTATCTGTGTGAGGTTGCTGTTGCCATTATAGCCATTGTCACATATTGAACGGCTCAGCCACAGTAAACTAATGTGAGTCTGTGTATAAAATCCCAAACGGTTCCACCACTGAGACCAGGGCAGCCAAATCGAAACAAAATCTGGAAATGAAAGCAAATGTTGAAATTTTTAAGCAAAAAGTAGTGCTGGGATCATTATAACTTGTCGACAGTTTTTGGGTAGTTTACTTGATAGTCCTTTGCCTCTTGTTGTCTGGGTTGGCCAGCTGATTCATGGCTTCTGACCAACATGTTGCATGAGCGTTCAAAGACCCTATTCGGGCACGATGCCCGACAATGGGATAGAATCCTTTTTACCTGCATATAGCGCCTGTAAAATTTAAAAACGATCCGAATGTATTTGATGGGTCCGGCAATAGGTCAAAGGTCATAACTTGCACTTTTCCCGTTTTTGACTGTATTGTTCTACATAAACTTTAAAATCTTGTTACCAATCAGACAAATTATGGTTCAAAAGGTCTCATATCTATCAAAACATAATTTTAAAAAAATATAGAGTCGGCTAAAATTAATTTGGTAAGCTCTAAAATTGATTAAATTGACTAATTTCACCAGTTTACAAATAAAAAAAAATGTTCGTATCCTTAACATTTTTGAATCGTTTCTGTAGTAAAATGACATGCTAAAACCGAAAATGCAGTAAAAATTTTTTTTCATGAAACAGGTTTCGAGATATTTTGAAAAAAACATTTTTCGAAATTAGAAAAAAAAAGTGCCTCTACCTAACAGCAAATATCTCTGGTTATACTTAAGTGTTTTCGATAATTTTGGACTGTAGATAATTGAATTACCCATTGATTATATGTGGAACATGTTTTTGTCAAACTTACGGTTTGGTCGCTAGTTATGCATTCATATGAACATTTTTTATGACCTTTGACCTATTGCCGGACCCATCAAATACATTCGGATCGCTTTTAAATTTTACAGGCGCTATATGCAGGTAAAAAGGAAACTCTTTAGGGGGTGGCGTTATTGATATCGACGGTTTAAAAATCCTCCATACCAGCGGCGGCCACCCTAATAGATACAGGGTACAAAGATTGCACTTAGATGGGTTAACGATCTTAGATGTCGACATGCACAAATAATTCGGATCTTATGGTAGGACTTGATGCACCTTACTCTTGTTCTTCTAAATCTAGGTCACACAGATCTACCGACCCGTAGAATAAATCTTTGGCAATAATGAGCTGACGTAAATTTCGTAAAATTCCTTACCAAAGATTATGTGTTTAAAAAAAAATACTTTTTTAAAAATTCCGTAAATTTGCTAAATATGACACTTTCGAACTTCCAAACAATTTATGCAAGTTCTCCATAGCCATTTTATCAAAAGCAGTAATGCATTTATTTTTTTTTATTATTTTCTCTTTTATTTTTATTTCAAAAGATGTTGTTCAATTTAAAGTAATTTCAAGTAATCCGGCAAACTACCAGAAATATTGCTGATAGTGTAGGAAACCTGCAATAATGCTTCTGACGTCTGGAATTTTGAAGAGACTTCAAATGGCAAACTTGAAGCTTTCACTATTTTGTTTTTAGTGCAACTTGGCATAAGCAAGAGCTTAATATATATCGATTTATAGACTTCCATGATTATCGATTGTAACTTATCGGGTTTTCAAAAGTTGTGCTATTTAAATAAAGTTTGTCACTGTAACTTGTATCAAATCAACTAGTGACTGTCCTTATTAGTGCTGGAACCTTAAAAAAATGACAGTGTGTAGCCCTGGTAAAGCTTCTTTTGTAATTGTATCGATTGGAGTTGTAGCTGACCAGCGGTTCGCTACGTCTATCTATGTATAAATATATGTGTGTGTGTGCGTGTGAGTATCGTTCCACTTATTGATTTCAATTAACATGCAACAGCATGTCTCCTTTGTGTATAAATATGTGCACAACAACAATGCAACACACACACTCAGATACACAGATACACGCTTACACGAACAATGCAATGCTGCATGCTGCATGCAACATTCACTCGGGCACTTGCTGCTTTTCAATCTTTTTCATAGGCTAATGTTACACTTGTGCATCGTTACAATGTTGCCCCAACAATGCTGCAGCTTCCTCCCATCCTTAATATGTTTATGTGTCCATGTGAGCTTGTATCTATGTGAACCAGATGCTGCTGCTACTGAAACAAATGCTAGAGGCCATTGTGCTTGGTGTTTGGCTTCTCTGCTCTCTTTCAATAATTATCAATTTTCTTTAGTCTTACACATATACATATATATTTTTGAACAGTTTGTTTGTTTATTTACTTGTTTTTTGGTTACAAGCATTTAGTACAATTTGTTGGGCAAACAGTGCGTATGCGTGTTATGAACTAGTAAACTTTTGTTGCTGCTCGGTCTGTAAGGGGCACATGAATGTTTGAGAAGCTTGCAAAATGTTGCATACTTAAGGGCTGCTGAGTAACTCAACTGAGTGATAGATAAGCTCGACATGTTGCATGGCAGTTGTATATAAGTTTTAAATATTTACTTGCTTTGCAATGCAGTTGAAATGGCTAGAAAGAATGGAAAACTGGCTTATTGAAGCTGAAGAAATTCTTAAGAAATTTTTGTTTTACTTTCACTCAAGCTTGGTCCAGTGAGCTTAATTTATTGGATTGGAGCATACTTTGTATTACATTGTCAGCTTGATTACTCTTACATTTAAATACTTATATGGAATGTTGGTATATAAAGGAAAATTTAAGGTATAAAGTGAAAAAGTTTTGTACAAGAATTTATACTTTTTAAGATTTTGCATAAATTTCAGTTTTGATAATTTTAAAGACGAGATTTTTCTGGATAAATATGGATATCTAAATGTAGAAAGAGTGTAAAGTACGAGGTTAATATTGTCTAGTACCTCTAATTCTAACTCGTGAAAATCGAAGACATATTTTCACCGTCTCCATTGCACAATGGGCCCGCGAAGCCAAATTTTAGCCAAAAGTCCCCCAGAAGAAAGTCTGAATTTGGCCAAAATTACAATTTAATATGACTTTACACATATTAAGGTATCCTGTGAGAAAAAATTATTAAATTATAAATAGTGATTTTTAAGTTATTGGCAATCAAAGTTGACATTTTGTATTTTTTGAGCTTTCGCGATAATTTTCAGAAAAAAAACCTGCATTTACCATGATACATATAGCTACGAAATCTTCATTAACTTTATTATTTATAAATATTACTTCAGAGAAAAAATAAAATTGAGCTTAAAAAGGGTTTGGTTTTAAATATATTCGAGTAGTTATAAAGATTTTGTTGGTTTTTTTATCATTTGGCTAATTTTCTTTAAAGGTACCCTCGACTGCCACCCGATATTTGATCGAAAAAAAATTTATAAAAATCTTTATATATTTACAAGAAAATGTAACTCTTCACGATTTTCGGAAATTGAATTTTGTATCTAAAAGATGAATTTTAAAAATTGACCCCCAGGAAATTGTACTATTTTTTTAATTTCTTAGCTACCTAAAAGAATGCTTTAATAACCATTTTTTCAAAAGTTGTACTAAAATGTAAAAATAATGTACAATTTGAAAATTTTATAGCATACTTACAAAGATGCAAATCAAAAACTTTAAAAATGATCAATTTTGACGAAAAAACGTAAAAATTTAAACATGGATTTTTTAAATTTTTTTTCAGAAATTAAAAGAGCATGCCAAAAAAATTATAACTTTTAAAAACCAGATTGATTGGTGGTGTCGTCTTTTTGTAATTGGCTTGGAAAGCTGAAAATGTTTGGGGCTATAATTCCAAAACCATTCAACATTTTAGGTATAGGCTATTTTGCAATGTATGTGGAGCTCATATATATGGTCGCGAAATATGGTCCAATTCCACTTAACAGTTTTTTTTTTTAATTAAGTTAAAAATTATTTTTTTTTTTTTTAATTTTTTCCAATTTTGATCTGAATTATCTATATCTCAAAAAAATCTGAGGAAGCTGAAACTTCCCAGAAAAATAGTTCAAAGCTTTACGAACACGTGTGTAAGATTTCATCACTCTAAAAAAATTATTATGGAAATGCCACAAATTTTGGCAAAAATATGACAATCTGTGCCCACAGTGCATTGTACGAAACTTTATATAGAATGTCCATAGAATTTAAAAGGTTATATCGATTTCCAAGAGAAAAGTAATTAAAAAATTATATCAGTTTCTTAGTTCAAAAACTTTTAAAATTATATTCATGCCAATAATATAGTTAATGCCTAAAAAGTAAAGTACAAGAAGTCACTACAAAATAAAAGTGTTTTATTTTTGGCATAATTTCTGTTTTATTTTAGATTTATAAACATAAAGCTTAAATACAACATTAATGTATATACATTATTAAAGTTTGAAGTATATACTTTTAATTTTTTTCTTAATAACTTAAAGTTGACTTTGAGGCCACAAAGTTGTGGAAACATTTATATACATAGAAGAAATATATATAAGGTAGTACACATTGGTATAAATAAAAAATGTATGAAATTTGGTTAGAAAGACCAAGTTTTGATTGGGAAAGAGCATTTTGAAGCTTGTTATTGGAACTTAATAAATAAAAATTAAAAAAAAAAATGTGTTTATAGTTATTGATGTCGTTGTTGTCTCTTTCTTGCTCAGTCTTTAAAGTGAACGAACTGTTTAAAGTTTAAGATATAAAATTTAAATTTTATTTAATTTATGCCTTGCAACAACTGCATGTGGCATGCTTTAAGTTTGTGGCAAGCATATTTCAAACTGCTGTGTATTGTTGTTGTTGTTGTTGTTGTAGCTATAGCTCCTTGCTGCTCCTTTGCCTTTTGCATTGACTTCCGGCCAACCGCATTTACTTACCTCCTATGGCTTAAACGCTGTGTGTTGTTGTTTTAGTTGTTGTTGTTAGCTTTAATAGCCAATTTTTTTCAAAGCCTTAAGGTCTACATCGCCGTAGTAATCCTCGCTATAAACGAAAAGAAAGTATTAAATAAATAAAAAATTCCTTTGCTTTTAGCTTATAGTATGTAACAATAAAAGCATAATGGTAAAAAAAAAAAAATTGGAGCAACTCTCAGAGGGGCGCAGCGTTGAGTTCTCTCGTTTTGGGGTTTTTCCTGATTTGTTTAATTAAATTTTCGTTGAAAATATTTGCCGTTGTTTTCTTTTCTTTTGTGTTTTTCTTGGTTTTTTTTTTTTGCCTAACATGGCCTTTCTCTTCTTGTTTTTGCTGTCACGCTCGTGGCGCCCCAAATGAAACAACGGGCTGCCACATTTTGTGTCATGTGTAGAAAAGATATAAATAAGGCAGTGTAAAAATTGTACGAGTATATATTTATATGTATAAAACCAGGCACATAAAGTTATGGCGGAATATTGTTAACAAGTCAAATTAAATTAGTAGCTATGTGTTGTTGCTTTTTTTTTTTTTTACTAATTTCTGTTTGCTTTGAGTCCTTGGCATTCATTTGGTATTTGTGTTCGGGTGGCTGCAAGACAATTGAGTTGAAGTGCGTTATAAATTAACAAAGGAAAATATTTATTAAAACCATAATTAAAAATAATTTCGTTAAAATCTTGTTATGAGCGCAAATAGTTGTTGGAGTGCTCGCCTCTTAGGCGACAACAAACAAAGAACAACCCACAACAAGGCAACCACAAAACCACACAAGGATTTCTCTACACACACACACACACACACACACACACACACACACACACACACACACACACACACAAGCTCACACATACAGAGAGAGATAGTGAGAGGAGCAAAAAGCAACATTAGATAAATATATAGATAGCTCTGCTTTGCGCCAGCAGCAGCAACAAGCAACAGGACGTCAAGGATTAAAAGCTGCTCCGCGTTTGCCGCAATAACAACAACATCAACAGCAATGGCTACATCAGCCAAACACAGTAGTAGGCAAGAGGTGCAGGGCGGGCAAAGCGAGACAGCGCTGTGCCACAAATTGCCTTTTAAGCGCGCAACACATGCAGCAAGGACAGCGAGAACAACAGGGACAGCTAGGACAACGATGAACAGTGGTCAAAATTGTCGATCAGCAGGAATGATTTGATGATTTTTGAAATTTATTTTGAATTTATAACTTTCCAACAACGTATTTTTTAGTTTTGAACACCACAGTAGGTTCCAAATTAATAGGGGCACCTCCTTTTCGGCGCAAAATTATTTTTTCTAAACGGAGTGTCAGCAAAATTTTTAAAGGATAAGTGTCTCTATAAAAGACGACTTCATTGAAAATTTGAAGGAATATTTCGCTCACTTTGCATTTAAAGGGGTCTACGCAGCACGAAATATTTCGCACGGAATGACAAAACTTCATATAAAAAAAAATATCCCAAATGGGATATCCCGTAATATCCCATATACAAAAAAATTTCCCAAATGGGATTTTTTTTTATATGAAGTTTTGCGATTCCGCGCGGAATATTTCGTGCTGCGTATAGGTCTTAAGTAAAAAAAATTAGCACCGATAAAATTGTGCCCCTCTCAATATGGGTTACAATATGTGACTACTTCCTGAATATATTCAACACTTCTGAATAAAGAAAAAGGACGATTTTGAGTGTATTACGTTTTCTATTGTGACTTGTGAATTTAACAATGCAGTTCGTTGTTATAGTTACACTTTACTGAAAATATCTACAACAGGAATTGATATTGAGTATCTATAAAAGTGTAACTATAACGATAAATTGCGTGTTTAAACTAGAAATTCGGAATTGGAATTGAAATCCAGCGCAGCATTTAATATTTCCATAACCAATTTGTAGACGTTAATTAAAATAATTTAATTTTTATTATAATTGTGTCTCTAGAATTTTGATCTGAATAAAATTGTTTTTTAAATACCCTGAACCAAAATTGCTGCACGTGTTTTGAGATTTTGAATACGATTGAGACACTACTTAAAGTAGTTTGTTCTGCTGCAACCTTCACTTACGAAGATAATCTTACAAAATAAATAAAAACAAAAATGTTACAATGTAATTTTCTGCATTACAAAAAAAAAAATGTATTTTACTTATGTAAAGGAAGAATTTGAGCTTTCATAATTATAATTTTTTCCAAAAATTTAAATAAGTTATAGCTCTTAAAAACCAGATTTCATTTAAATTTTCGTAAGCTTAATAACATAAAAATTCAAAAAAAAAAATATTTTGAAATTTCAAGAAATTTTAGTACGGAGCAAGATATCGTTTTAATTTATAGAGGACTTAAGGTCTGCCACGCCTACTACTGGCTATTACACACATTACACAAACTTAGTGTACGTTTGACAGGATGTAGGGTATAAATATGAAAGTTACACTGGCAAAAAAAAATCAAAATCTTTTTGTTAAAAAGCGAGCGTTTTGATCTTAGAATAAGAGCAACTTTTTTATTATTGAGAGTAAAATTCTTAGTTCAAGAGAACTTTGAAGAATAATTGCGCTCGATTGTAGATGGCTTTTTAGACAGAAATTCTTAATTTGAGAAAGTTAAGAATGATTTTAAGAAAAATTGCACTCAAAGAGCAGTTCGGTACTCATTGTTAGAATGTTTTACCTTGATGCTGAAATAGAGAGTATCTTACTAAAAATTGAGAAAAAATTTTTTATAAAATCTGAAGTGAGTCAACTTTATTTTTGAGCAAATGCGAACTTGAATTAAGATCGACACTTTTTTCTGAATGTAGATGGAAGCAACACTTTATTAATTTGGGCCTTAGCTCATGCTGAACGACTTAACAAATAGTAAACAGGTTTCAAAGTATTTTGTGGCAAAAAGTTCCAGCCTATGGCTTCAATGATAAATAACATTGATGGATTAATGAAAAGTTGGAGGCATTTGGCATTTTTACCTACAAGGATTTTGCAAGTTACAAAAATCATCAATTGATGAAGTGGATGTCAAAATAAGAAAATCTTTATTCAATTAAAGAAATTATAGATGAACCGGGAGTACATATTTAAACATTCTAACTTAGTAGACAAATGCTTACTTCAGAGTGAATCTTAAACTTGCTGGCAAAACAATACAAAAAAACTTTGGTTTTACTAGCGGGCAATTATTTATCTAACTCTGCAAATTCAAATGGCTAGCTTTAAGCAAAATTTAAAAATTATAAAAATAAAGCAAACTAACTAACTAACTAGCGGACAATTAAACATAAAAAACACCAAATAAAATTATTGAAAATTATGTAGTTTTTAAAAAAGTTATACTGTAAACTTTATTATTTTTTCTTAAAATTTTGTACACAGTGCTGCCTGAAAAAGTACAAACATAATATTCATCGAATTTTTTTTCAAAATTTCGACCACTGTGCGACACTGCGGCGTCAAGGACACCGCCTGGACAATCCATATAGCCTTAGCTTCATATAAAATGCGCGCATGGACAGCAGCAGCAGAGTGGTCAGCAGGGGCAGCATAGAGCGGGGCAGTCAAAGACGGTGGCTGAGACGCTGGCAGAGGCAACGGTAGCGGCAGAGACAGCAAATGACAAAAAGCGCAAGGCTATTAAATTAAATTAAATGGAATTGGCCAAAAACCAAGCGGACAACTTGCTCAGACGAAGACGCCAAGTGAGAGCAGGAGAGAGTATGTTGCTGTTGTTGTTGTTGTTGTTGTTATTGCTCATGTTGAGAAGTCAGCAACATAAATGCTGCGGCTTAGCAGCTCTCTCTTTATACCCTGTCTCTCAATTACCCACTTTATAATATCCCTATATGTCACTGTGTTTATGTGAGAGAGATAATTGCAATTGCGATTTTATAAAAGTTAGAGCATTTGGCAAACCCAAAGCTAGTTGTGATTATCTAGTAAGGAGGTTTGCAAAGGGGTTAAATGAATAAACTGGAAGTTGGTTTTAAAGAGACCATAGTTGCTGGATCTTAAATAAAAGGAATACTCCGTTGTTGAGATCAATGTCTGCAATAAGTGACACTGATGCAGCAAAGATTTTTGAATTGTAGCTAACCTTAACTCGGACGTGACCTTTAACTGTTTCAATTACCATGGAATTCATATTATACATTTTGCATTATTTTTTTTTTTTTGCTAATAGTCTAATCCTATAAAGTTAGTATATTTTTACATTAAATGATGAAGATAATATAAATACTTTCTTTTCTATTATCTCAAAAAAAATATGAGACCGCCTAGTATTTTAAAAAAAAGTTCTTTAATTAACAATAAAAAAATGTACGCAACAAGAAAATACATTTTTTTTAGCTTTATTTATTCGACAGTGTTGAATAACATCGCTAAAAAGTGTGTACATAATGCAGGCCATGTATGGTATATCTACCATAACATTAAGTTCTAGTTTCTCCGGGCACTAAAAAATTTATAAGTACGATATATTTTTAGAAGTCTATCGCTAATGAGTTTGCATAGAAATTCAGTCAGTTTATTTATTATTATTTTCAATTAGTGTCTAAACTTCTTCATCAGGGTGCCCTTTATCTTTAAAAAATGTCAATTTATGATGTACCTGAAATTGGAAAAGCCTGTTAAGTCCATACTGGCTTAAAAATCGCTTTGTACAGGCTAAACTTATTTTCTAAGCTAAGTTAAAACCGCGGTCCTAGCAAACAGTAATTTTTAATTTTTGGCAGACATTGAAAACAGTGTTGCTCATGATTTTGTATAAAAATATATGTAAAGCAGTTTAGTTTTGACTTCACGATGAAAATTATTGTATAGCGACAACATTTTAGAAGCGAAAACTATGCTGAGATCCAAAAAAATATTCTCTTCGCTGCTCTGCCTATCGAAATGATTAAGTTGCAGACTCGATCAAATTAACTTGCAAAAATTTCTTTATCGAAAACAACTTTTTTTTTTTAATCCGCTTCAAAAGTTATCGCTGTACTGTAAAATAGGGAGTATGTATAAAAAAACCACATAAAAAAAGTCTGTTTTGTGTTCGACTTTTAAAATTAAGGCGTCAACAGAAAATCGTTATAGAAGAAAGATAAACAATATTTAAAAATATAGTGCACTTAAAAAATTATCGTAATACTGTCAGGTGAGTAAAAAAATACATCTATTAATGTTTTTCATAAGTAGTCTTCTGCTAGTTTTATGTTATAAATCGCTGGTCACATTTATTTATTGTATATGATCAAAGAAAATTTATGTTCTTTGATTTTTTTTTATATAGTGTAAAAACATTAAATAAAAAAGTATAATTTAGAATGTTTTAATCAAAAAAAAAAAAAAATACAAATTTACGGCGAAAATAAGTGAAACGGGCCACTTTTTATGTTGACCTTTTCGATATTGATTATTTTCACATATGTGATAGAGGTACGTCAATTTTTATTTCGAAATTCGAAATAAAGAAACGAACAAATATTTTTTTATGAAAGCTAAAATATAAATTTAAAACAAATTGGATTTTTTTGTTTTGTTAACCATTTTTTACATTTTAAATTTCAAATGTGATTTCAACTTCTTTTAAAAATGTGACTAATTAGTAAAAGCAAAAAAATAAAAAATCGTTAACTCCTATAAATAAGTTATGTTTATTTTAGCGACGGCAACTTCAATGTTCTCCATAGTTACCTTTCATTTATAAGAGTTACCCATTTTTTTTATTTTTTTTTTTATTTTTCGCATATAATTTACATATATGTCAATTTTATAAAGCCTATAACCTACATAATGTGTGGCTTTGAATAATTAAAATACAAATAAAATAAACAATCGGCCGCGCTTCGGAAAACAAAAACGAATTTTCAATAAAAGTCGCACAGCTGTTTAGAGTAAGGGAAATATAAGAATTTATCGAAAAGTGTAAGGCAATTATGAAAATTAATTACATAATGTGTGGCTTTGAATAATTAAAATATAAATAAAATAAACAATCAGCTTTGGATAACAAAAACGAATTTTCAATAAAAGTCGCACAGCTATTTAGAGCAAGGGAAATATGAGAATTTATCGAAAAGTTTAAGGGAATTATGAGAATTAATCGTAAAGAGTTAGTGAATTATAAGAAGTTATCGGCATGGCTAATACTTGTTAACCAACTTTTCTGTGAAGCTTCTGTGTTCTCAGTTTAGCTTTTTTACAAATAGTGTAGTATCCAAAACTCGCAAACTAAACGCGCATAAACTAAGTTACTAAATATGGGAAGCTGCAAAATATAGCTCTTGTTTGAGAGCTAAAAATTGTTTTCATCTTTATGTTTTTTTTTTTAGTGCTAGCTGTATTTTTTGTGAAGTCCTTGGCTAACTTTAATTTAATGAGTGGGATCCACCTATGTAAGTGCACTCGCTCTATGACGTCTGTTGTATATTGACAAGCTGTTAGATGCTCATAACTTTTTTAAAGTTCCAGCGACAGGTTTTATGAGCGGAACGAAGTCTCTGTGGGTGACATGATAGAGTGAGTATTTTAGTCTATGTGTGTGTGTGTGTGTGTGTGTGTCCTGGTCTAGGTTTGTGCTCTTATCATCATTAAAATTAATTAGAGTCAAAATGTTAAAAAAGGATTTCCAGAATTGAGTCAACAGTTTGGAAGGAAGAAAGAATGAGTTGGTTATTATCCATCAAAAGCAGTCGTCAGTGAGTCGGTCGGACAGTCAGTCGGTCAGTCGGTCTGTCAGTCAGTCAGTCTAAGTGTGGGCTGGTCAGTGGACCAGCGCCTTCCTGGTGACTGTAGTTAAGCAAGTAGCTACAAAGCGCAGCAGTGCGTGGCAGAGTTGCAACGAAAGAGTTAGGTCTCTAAGCAGGAAAACCGCACTGGCTGTTTTATAACTTTGTTTAAGTTTAATCATTTTTGTTTATAAAACACTTTTATGTGCATTCCCTGCACTTACAAGCGCCCCCTTCCCGTCCACTCTTTGACTCACTGGTGCTACCAAACTTTTGCCATCAACTTGTTTGCTGTTCATGTGCATATATATATATATTTTTTTTTTTTTTTTGGGTGTATGTTTTCTGGCCTTATTCTTTATGCTACTCAAATCTGCTAACCTCGGCCGCAAACATAACTGTATGCAGCAGCGGCAGCAGCAGCAGCAGAAATGTTGCATGCAACCCTGGGCGTTTTTGGTTAGTAGTAGTTCCTCTAGCAGCAACTTTTAATTGGAGATTGCTTACTTAATGCACAACGTAACAACAACAACAGCCAGGGAGAGGAACAGAAAAATTTTTAAAAATTGCGTGTGTTATTGTTAAAGTGTAAGCAAAACGAAGACCGACTGTGCGATACCCTGAACTCTTTTTCTACAGCTCAAATTTTAGTAGGTAAATCCAATTGTGTAGAGCATATGATATTTATCACAACGAACGACATTGCTTGATGTGACTAAACCGGGATAATTAGCTAAGTATATATAAGTACTCTATTTAGATTTAGATCTTGCGACATTTCGTTTAAAACATATGCAGACTTACAAAAACCCAAACATTATATCCAATGTATTAGTACTGTAGTTCTAGACTACACCTTAATATGAAAAAAAATAGTCGGAGTTTTTATTGTTTTATCCATTTCATTTTATATATAAAAAAAAAATATTCTTAAGTTAAAAAACTAAAACTCCCAAACTTTGTGATTAGCAAAAAAGAATTAAGCTTCAATGTCGCGCATATTACATTTTTTTTTTTAATGTCTTAAAACTTTGAAGACAAACCGTTTACCAAGTTAAAAAAAATATTTGCTCAAAATCAAAAAAATTTTACATAGTCATAAATAATAAGATATTTAATAAACAATTAAGTAATAAAAATAATTTATCAAACAAATTTTTAATAATTTAACTTGTGTGGTCACACTTTTGTTAATTTGCTTATGCTTTGGTCATAACTTAAGACTCATAAGTTTCTCAAAGTGAAGATGTTTGTTTAATGGAGTTTTAAATAATTCGTTTTTGTCATAAGATTTTTGGAAATAATGTAACTTTCACAAAACTTAACCGATTTTGTAGACAATTGTAACTTAAATCAATATGGCCGTAATGTATGTGGTAAGACCGTACGTTAAAAGAGTTAAACAGAATTGCAATGGCAATTTTTAAAATCAATTTAAAAAACTTCTATTAGTAACTAAGCAAATCTTTCTGTTAGTAAAGTTTGATGTCTCTAGCTCACGAGATCTTAGTATTTATGATAGCAGGCTGATAAACAGACATAAATTTATCGTCCCGACTGGAAAGATTAAATAGTATGTTTCAGAAACGCTAATTTTCGTCAAAGACATAATGGGAATTTTTTTTTTGGCAAAATTTGCTTTCTATAGCTCTATTATCTTTGAGATCTCAGCAAAACAGTAAACAGATAAGGACAGAGAAGACATATATGAGAAAACGAATTTTCTTCAACATTTTTTTTTTCTTGAGTCGTGAATAAATCAATTATCATAAAAATCGGTTTAGCTATTCTGGAGTTATAAACGCTGTAGCTAAATTTTTTTTAAATATAAAATAAATGTATTTAAATATTTCCAAAATGAACGATGAATAAATACTTATATAAATTCCTTAATTAAAAGCCGTGGGGCTTAAAGTATTCCGTGCTTGTCGTAAATGGCAACAAAACAAATCACCCATATAAATTATTTATTTATTTATTTACAATATGTATAACACTAGCAACTAAGGCTTTCGGCTATATATAAATAATATTACTCAAGAAACATATACAAGCCTTGTAAAGCAATTATTTGTTTTAGAGTGAACTTCCAAAAAATAATAAAATAAATCCTCGAATAAAGCTAAATCAATCCAAGTTTAAATTTTGCAGCCAGCTTAAGTTAAGAGAGTAGATCTAAGACGAAATTAATCTTGTCGGCTATAGCTTAGAGAGTCCACTACGCAGTTGAGCACTATTAAGAAATCTGTCGCACAAAATTAAGAGTTCTCTTTGGCAACAACATAAGGGTCGACAAACTTTTTTTTTATCAACCACACTTTTTTTTGACCTTATTGAGCATAAAGCCAACATGCTAATACATATACCCTTTAAGTCTACGAGTTACGGGTGACAAAATTTAAAGCAGCAGAGGGAGAGAGAGAGAGAGTGAGCTTAAGGGAGAGCGCAAGAGCGAAAGTAAACGTGTAATACGTTAAATCAAAAGATGACAGCATTCGTTTTGAGCGGCTATTGCTGCATGTGTGTGTGTGTGTGTGTGTGTGTGTATGGGTGAGTGCGTTATTTGTATGTGTGTGTGTGACAACAGTCCGTTTAGTTGATGCCGACTTTTTGCTCATTGCAAAAATTGTATGTGTGTGTGTGAGTGAGTGTCCCTTTGGCGCGGGCTTTCTATGCATTTGCCTTAGCTGAAGCGACAAAGCCACACACATGCAGAACACTCACACACACACACACACACACACTGAAGCAGAAAATGTCCTTAAACGCAATGGCGGCGACTGCAGCAGCAGCAGCAGCCTAACTTGTGCCTTGAGTTTGTATAGTTTTATAATTTTTATTTAATTAGTTTTAAAACTTTTGCAAAAAGTTGCCACTGTGCGACGTCATGTGTGTCTGTGTGTGTGTGTCCGCACACTAACACGCTGACATTGCACACATAGAAAAGTCACATAGCAGCAACGACGTCAACGTTGTCGCCGTAGCTTAAAGTTGTCGCTTTTATGAGTTAGTGGGGCGCGTCTACAAAAGCCGCCTTCATTTGTCGACTCTGGGCCATGGCCCAAAAGAGCGCTGCACGACGTCTGTCTTGGGCTCTTACCAAGCTACAGTGATTATACCCTGTACGCATAGGGTCAAGGTATTTGAGACTTGTGCAATGTATGAATAAAGAAACTTTTATGTTAGTGGGAAAAATTTATAATTTTTAGACTTCTTCCCATTACCATATTCCACTTAGTCTTATTGTTAAACAAGCTAGAGACACTATATTTGGCATGTAGAGTTGAGCGAGCCCAATAAACTATCAAAAGGCGATTTTATCTCAAAACAGCGGCCTGTTACCTACTTGTTTATAATTCTTAGCAAAATAAAGCAAACTTTGGCGCATATAATAATATTTTGTTTGTGTAAACTGAATGTAGGGTATTCAATAGTCAGGCACTATAACCGACTAATTTTCTTTTGACATAGCTACACATACATGTAAGCTCAAATGTGTCTGTATGTGCGCAAGTTTACTTTAGTGCTGGTTCTGCCTGCAATTGTGTTGATAATTTGAAAATTCATTTAAAGTTTTTGTATCGCGTTTTTGTTTATAGAATCTAATGAATAATTAACAAACTTCTTGTGCATTTCCAAAGACGCCAATGGGCCACACACACTCATATATGCACACACACACTTAGCCAAGAAAAAGTAACCAACTTTTCATTTGCGACAAATATGGCTGGCGTCAAAAAGTTTCATGTTTACTTATTATTTACAGACTTGTCGCAAAACTTGCCTCAAAAAATAGCACAAAAACATATACTCTACAAGTATGCATGAGTCAGTGTGTGTGTGTGTGTGTGTGCGGCACTCACTCATACATTCAAACACCATTTAGACCAAATTATAAATAATTTACGAGTGTTTAAGAGTTGCTCGCCAGTTTAGCCATTTTTAGCGAATTTTTGTTGACAAAAAACGCCAAAGTTGGGTGACTTTTATATGTCTGGCCGGTAGTTAACCGGAATTCATTGCCTAGACTAAACTTGGCCTTGTTGGGGGTTGTTCTTAAAGAGCTTGTGATTGATAAATGGCCCAGTAAGTGAAATTAGTGAGAGCTTGGTAAGGAAAGATAACAAGTATATAAGTGTTGACAATGGCTTTATTGAAAAAATGAATAGAGAGGGCAAGAATGAGAAAAGTTTTTCTTTGAAATATTGCCGGAAATTCTGCAGTCAGCTTTAAAAGTGCGTTTGTTGTAAGTTTTTCACTGGAAACGCAATAAATGCAATTAAGGGCTGTAAATCTAAGAAATTTCTCACATACTTTCAGTTTTTTGTTTATGTCCAAAACTTAAGGCATTCGATTATTTCTCCGATTTGTGACGTTACTTTCATTTGCCAATACATACTCCCTGTAGTTCTAATTTGTAAATTTCAAAAATTTGGAAAACGAATAAATTTTTTGGATTCGTTTTGAATTGACTTGATATAGGTACAAGTATAATCATCAATTTGTTTTCGGAGTCTCCATTGCAGTTGATGCCACAAGGAAATAAATCTCAATCGTTTGTACTAAATAAAAATTATTTTGTCTTGGATCTCTGGTCTCAAATTTCAAATTCGTAAACCAATTTTCGAATGCTTATCGATATTTGTAATGACGTGGAGACACTTTTTTTTAAAGTCAATATCGGGCTTTTTCGCTATTTCTGAAAAAAACTTTCCGTAAAAAAAAATGCGCCCATTCACTAAGGAAATTATTAAAAATGTTGATCATACCTAAATTCTGTTCAATTCGAACTTTGCCAAAATCCGAATATTACAAAAAATTTGTTTTTATCAATACTAAAAAGCTGCCTGGTACTTAAAGCTTTCAACCATTATCATTCAAGGAACTTAGATCTACTTTTCCAGACATAAACCCCCACAAAATTTTGACAATTATTTGGTTTTTTTTTAGGTTTTCGTATATATTTTTTTGTTTTTATGTATAAAATAAAATTATAAGCTTATAAACAAAGATCACTTAAATGTACAAATCTCTAAATTTTATGCTTCATTATGAAAGATTTAATCTTTCGTCGATGTTTCTTTTCTGTTTTTCTTGTATTTGTATTCTTTGCACATTTTACATTACACTTGTTTCTTTTTTTTAAATTTATTTGTTTTTTTTTTTGTTGTTGGTTGCCCTAAATTTTAGTTGTAATTTTGAAATGTACTTAAGATGTTTTCAAATTTTGAAAATATACACACAGAAAGATATAGCAACATTTGGGACTCAAAGACAAGAGACAGCAGTAGATATGTTTGATATAAATTAGAAGAAGAAAGTGAAAAAGGATGGTAAAAAAAATAAAGAAGGGCAAGGAATGAGTGGATAGATTGATAGACCACTGAGTATTATTATTTTTTTTTTTATAAAAAAATTGAGTATTTACTGTTGCGAGCATATATTGTAGTGTGCGTGATGTATGCGTGTGTGTGTGAAATAGTTTTTGTTTTGTATTTGTAGAGGAAAGTATTGAAAGGGAATTGGACTCTTGATCTTGTTGTAGTTTAAAGTTTCAGAAAAAAAAGTTAAAGTTATTTCTGTTTTTTTTTAGTTATTGGAGTTATTGTAGTTTTTGTAGTTGTTATGTTTATGAGGTGGCTGCTTTGGTTCTGGGCGTGCTCTTAGTGCGACCTTCACTGTTTAATCCAGCTAGAAGCTCGCTCTTGCGGATGCTCTTCAGATCCAGATCGCCATAGTAGTCTTCGCTGTAATTGTAAAGGGAGCGAGGTAAAGAGATATGTCAGAACAGGTCAAGAGACAGAGAGAGAGTAAATGTAAATGTATGCAAGGTAGATGAGTAACGAGTAGTAAGAGTACTTTTCTTTTTGGTGAGCATGTGAGTTAATGTGCTAAAGTGGGTGCAGTGAAGCAAGCGTGACAGTTTTGGAGTCGTCAAAAAAAAACTGACCAAAAAAAAAACAAAACAAAACACAAATCGAAAAGAAAACTCCAACTTAAGTGGCACAAAAAGCGGACACAAAATAAACCAGGTGCTTAAAATATAAACTATACTAGGCGGAAAAAAAGTAGGTGGCACTTACCAGCCGGGAACATCCTCGGGATCCTCGCAGTTGCCAGTGCCCTCACCATCACCAATCTTGAAGACTGTGCCAATGGGGCAGCCATATTCGCGTGCAACACCCTCCAGGCAAATGTAGTACTTGCGGCAATCCTCAGGATGTGCATGTCGCGAGAAGGAACCAGTGTTAGCCAACTCACCAGCAGCGGGGCAGGCAAAGCCGTTGGCAACCTCTGTGGAGCAATAAGCGTAACATGAGTAAAAAAAAAAATGCTTTTAGGGCGCTCTAACTTACCTTCGTTCTTGCACTCGGGCACCTGATCGGCCCACATGCACACACGAGCATCGCGATCGTAGGCCAAACCAGGTGAGCACTGATATCTGGAGGGCTCACCGTTCCAGCAGTTCCAGAACACATCACATTTGTTCTCATCGGGGAAAATACCATACAAGCGTGTGCAATGTGGTGTAGTAATTGGTGGTTCTGCGTAACGTAAACGATTAAAATGTTTATCGATATATTAGGTATGTGCTTGTAAGTGACTTACCCAGCTCCGAACGTTCACCGCATTCTACATTATGCAGATAGTCACAGTTCTCCGTCAGAAATTTAGAGTCTGAGGCATCGAAGGCCAGACCATTACCGCAGGTCTTTAGCTCAGAGACGCCATTGTCGCATTTCCAATATTTATCGCAAGAGCTATCGTGTGGATAAAAGCCGAAATCATCGGGGCATTTGAAGCTAGATTGAGCCACAGCTGAAAATTGAAAGTGAGGTTATGAATAATGTGCATAAATAGGCTTACAAATTGTAATTAATCAAAACATTGCTAAAGGATTTTGCTACACATTTTTGGTAGTATATACAACTATAATATTATAATATGCTTACTAAAAATGTATTACATATGGCTATGCAAACAGTTGGGCAATTATACGCCCAAAGTGCCCTACAATAACAAATATTGTAGCCGCAATGGGCATAACTCAAACAAACATGGCCGACAACAAACCAAACAACGTAATCACAAAATAATTGCAATGTTTAAACAATTGAAATGCTGGCAACTACGGCTTGTAGCACAATGAGGCGTTGGGCGTGGCATGAAATTGTTTAAACAGATTTTGAGTTATTGATGCAGCAGCAGCAGCAGCAGCAGCAACAACAACTTGGCTGGCAATGAATTTGATTACATGCCACATAAATAAAACAAAATGCTATACAAACATTTCATGCACAAACACTGTGAGCATAATGAGCATAATAATGATGATGTTGCTGCTGATGAGCAGCACAATTTGTCATACAATTGACATTCACTTTAAAAAGTCGCCCGTGTTGAGTTGCCAATAAATCTTGTTGGCAACTTTTTCGTAGACAACTTAAGATTCAAGCGTTGACAGCTCAGGGCCAACTGCATTTACTTAAAGCCGCCAGGAGGAGGTTCGTCGTATGAATGTTTCTCTTGTTTTTGGCAGGTATAAAATTACATGACACAAAGGTGAAGCAACTTGCAACAACTTCAAGGACTACAGTTCGAGCTACTATCTCTCGCTCTCTCGCTCTCTCGCTTACAGCCTTTTGCACACAAACCTTTAACCGCAAAGCGTAACGAACTCAAATTGCATACAACTAACTAATGCGGTATTTACAGTGCACAGCATTTAATGTAAAATCAAATAGCAGTTCAGATTGATGCAAAAGCAACCAAAAAATAATTACATTAGCAAGCCAGCACACTCACACACATGCACAAAGACACCCAACTGACATCGAAAATAGGATTAGGTTGGCAGCACTTTACCAAAAAAAAAAATAAAATGCAAAAAAAATCGTGACAAAATGAACAAATATCCTGCAAGTTGGCATTGCGCTGCCATGATGTGTGATAATCTAATTGCAAAACCACAGCAATGCGGTCACGTTTCAAATGTTCGTTTAAAAGTGCGTGCCACATGCTTTAAACAACAGGGTGGCAACCCTGCGCCTAAGCTGACCAACCGCATGAATGCATCAATTGAAAAAAATATCACGCCTGGGCCGCTGTAAAGTTACCTCTTCATTAAAACACGCTTTAAATGAAATGAAATCCTGCACACAAGCACACACACTCACAGATACACGCACACATTTACAAATTCCATTTTGTATCAACTAATCATATAATATATATAGAATCTATAGTCAGGGACGCATCCAGCGGCATGGCTTTGGTGTCTCTTGTTGTCCCCCCCAATTTAGAACATTTTTGGTCAAAAGGGGACCAACATAGCTTAAGAATTTATAAATGCTCCCAATTGCAGCATTACAAAGAGTACGAAAAGCAATTCTTCTAAAAATAATTTTAAATGTTCTTAAATTAGGAATTTTCTTTCGTAGAAGCTGTCGACACTTAAGCGCAGTTGCTTTAAAAATTATTCTAAACAGTCTCAAATTAATTAAAATAAATTTTCTACAAGAAAGTTAATTTGAAAGTAGAATTTTATTCTCAAAAATAAAAAATGCCGAAATTCTGAATTTTTTTCTCAGTGTAGAGTTGCTAAATCTTCAAAATTTTTATGCAAAGTATTTTAAAAAAAAAAATTTTTATTTCTTTTTAAATAAATTGCAAAATCTGAATCAAATGAAAAAAAATGTAGGCACCCCTATTTTTGGCTTGATCCGCTCCTGGCAAAAGCTTATGAGCACCTACTCTACTGTGCGTGTGTGCGCGTTTGTAATTTTGTATAAACAAGCGCATAAAATTATATATTGTGTTTAATTAAAAATTGGTTTTTGCGTAGCTTTTATTTATAATTATTTGGTATATGATCAAAGTCAATAACAACAACAACAACTTTATGGAAAACCCGTCAACCAGTTGGCCTATTCAACTGGCCCAAAACAATAAACTTGCATTGATTTGTTATTATTTTGTTGTTTTTGGTCAGCGTCAGATTTGTCAGTTTTTTTTTGTTGTTTTTGTTTTTTATTTTTGTTGCATTTGTTTAATTTTGTTAATTACGCAGTTATTTAGATTGTGCTTTTTAAATTGTGCAAAAGTTTTAAAATCTATTAACGTTTGACCTATAAAAATTGTGCGCAATTTTGTATAAATAAATATATAAAATATTGCATGACTACGATTATGTGCATAGGCAAATGAATGAATAGGTTTAGTCGCTTGAATCTAATATTTTAATATGGAAAATTTCTGTTTCGAAATAGAAGCAAAAAAGTTAACTTTTTGATTGTGTAAAAAAATTCATTGGAAGCCAGTTAATTTAAACTATTAAAAAAAGGTAATTTGTTTTGTTTTTTATGTGAAACTTTTACATATACAAAATGCAATTTGTGCTTTAAAATTCATTGGAAGGCGGTAAAGTAAATTGCTTTTAAACTAACACACTATGGTTTCCAAGAAATGTCTGGTATTCTGGTCATATTTCCATTACTGCAATATTAAAAAATTTAAAATTCAGTAGAATTTTTGTCTCTATGAAAGCTTCTATGAAATAAGTGCCTGGTTTTATTTGAATTGAAGTGAAATATAAAGAGCTAAAATTTTGACAGAAATTTATTTTTACAAAGGCTTCTGGGAACTAAATGATTTATTTCAATTAGGTTGCAAAATATTTTATTCATTGTAGAACGCTCGATTTCCTTTTTGTTTCAAATGTTTCGGTTTCATGCATCTTATTTTTATATGTAAAATTCAAATTGTTTTATATTTTCTGCAGTAAAGTATATTCAAAAGAAAAAAAAAAGAAAAATAAATAAAAAGTACAAATCGAAACCAGCTATGAATATTATTCTGCTAACTCACTGCTTTATTTTGCATTTTGGAAATTGCTGCTAATTTGTAGAATCTATTTTTGGAACTTACTGCTAACTTCTAATAGCTATTTTGGATAAGGTGTTTATTAGGAGAAAAAACCATTCAGATTTCCAAAGCTACTCTTAAGACAATGTAACTGTTGAGCAAATAAATAATTACATTTATTGCAATTACAATAATTGCTATGAATACAAAAATAATTAGTCAACAATTTAGGAATTGTGCTCTCCATCTAAAATAAAAGCTTTTTTTTTATATCAAAGCATAAAAATTAAGTCAAGTCACTTAGCAAACTGAAGCGACTAAGAGTGGGTTACATTGTGCTTTTGACAAGAATTGTAATACACATAAGATGGCAATTTCTTAACAACTTTCAAGCACTTAGCCACACACACACACAGATACATTTATAGACACTCTTCTAGGGAGAGAGAGCACATTAAGCAAACAACAACAAAATGTGCAAACTTAACAGTTATAATAATTTAGTTTCTCTGGCTGCTGAAACTGCAGCTAAAGCAACTGGAAGCAGCGTGGAAAAATTGCAATCGAAGAAGAGAGCTGCAGGGTTGGGTACTACTATATAGTTAGTAGTAAAGTTAAGGGAGCGAGCAGCAGGCAAGAGAGTTAGAGTGAGAACAGACCGCAACTCTAATGCGCTTATGCAGCTGTGCCGTGTGTGTGTGTGTGTGCGTTTATTTGAGTGTTTGTGTTTGTGTGTGCCATACTGATGATTGTGCATTTGCAGAGCAGTCATAGGTGTGTGTCTATGTGTGGTATTTATTTGTGTGTGTGCATGTGTGTGTGTGTGTTAGAGTGTCGCCACATGTTAACTAAACAATTACCACAGCGTTGAAGGTGTGTAAAGAGCAGTATTTGCCGCATGGCAGCTGCTGCCTGGCTTACCGGGCGTATGCGCAATCTAATGATAATAAATACAGGCAGTCAGACAGACAGACAGACGCCTAGTGCATACTACCGCGTTGCGTGGGTTTAGTAACCACAGCGGTTTAACGCGCTTGCTGAGCCGGTACATGTTCTTAAACATTTTCATAATAGTCGCTCATAATTGTGAGCATTGTCATTTGGCCATTAGTCTTTTTGGCTAATGCTATGCTAATTTAAGTCAGGCTTGGAGCATTCCAGAATGCTACCAAAAAACAAAATGCTAGCCCACATTTTTGGGACTGCTACCGCTAAAAACCGGCTAAACCAGCTCATGAGTCTTACTAACCCAGTGCTTAAATTATTAAAATCTTTCGCTTTTGTTTTGTATAATTAAATGTATCTTGGTAGCTGCGCCACGCTGACCGCACCTTGGTTAGCAAACTTTTAAATTCCTTTGGTTCATAAGCTGCTTGTACAGATTGCGGCTTGTTGCTAGTTATTTAATTTGCTATTTGTTGTAATTGTTTTATCTATTAATATTGCTCACTTAATTACATATTTCTCTTTTTTGTTTTTTTTTTTTTTTATTATGGCAAACAATGCAAATGGAGGAAATGCTCTTTGCACGACATATGTGTGCGTGTCCCTGTGCGTGTTTAAATAATAAATTTTTATTGACATTTTAACAGTTTAACCGCCATTTGTATTGGTCTTGTCGGTTCAATGCGCATCATTGCCTATTGGCCATAGTTGTTGTTCTCATTGTTGTTGTTGCCGTTGTTTATCTACAATTGTACATTTGTACATCCGTTCGTCCATTAACATAATCATTTAATTAACCAAACACACACTCACACACACATACACACAATTTGCAAACTTTATTAAATTGCTTGCTTATAAAAAATGAATTAATTTATGTTTTAACTTAAATGACAGACGCTGTCGCGATGCAAATAACAAATAAATTAATAATTTAACATTAACAATGCATGTATATATATGCATATGCACAATTTACAAATTATTTATAACAAATAATGATAAAAACTTTTTTTTTCAAATTAAAGATTGTAATGGATATGTCAAATCTGAATAGTTGCTTACAATATGTTGTGTGAAAATGATTTTAGTTAATTAGCTAAGGGAGTTTCTTTGCTATGCGATTTAAATTGGAGATGAATAGGTTTAGGTCTATCTATCTATCTATTACTTAGATGAAATTTCTATTTTACCAAATTCGGAATGATTGGAAAAGTGGAAAGGTACATTAAGAGAATTTTGATTCTTTGCTGAACCATTTATTTGTGTAATATTTTTATTACCATTGATTTTTACACAGTTTTTAATATATGTGCTCTTAATTCTTGATCTATGTGCCTAAATGGTAGTCATTTCCATTGGAAGCTTAATTACATTTTTAAAGATGAGTGAAAAGATTCGTTTTAAAGACAGAGAATTAGAGTTACAATAAGATAGCGAGATATAGAAGATGGAAATGTTTAATGGAAAAAACTTTGATGAAACAGATAAAAATGGCTATATACAATATATATATAGAAGAATTGAGTCATAAATATGTACATCTACAGTTCCGTCGATAAATGAATAGCTGAATAGAGAGAAATAGATCGATGAGGAAAGAGATAGATAGATAGATGGATGGAGAGAAATAGATCTATGAGGAAAGAGATAGATAGATAGATGGATAGAGATAGACTGAGAGAAAGATAGATAGATGGATAGAAATAGACAGTGAGAAAGTTAGATAGATAGATAGATTGATTGATAGATACATAGATAGATATATATATAGATATGTATGGATAGATGATAGATAGATAGATAGATAGATAGATAGATAGATAGATAGATAGATAGATAGATAGATAGATAGATAGATAGATAGATAAATAAATAGACAGATAGATAGATATTTATTTATATAAAATTGTAACTTAGAATTAATTCTAGGGTCAAATTAGTTTAAAGCCAGAGCAACATAGGCCTTTAGGCTAAGATAGATAGATACATAGATAGATAGATAGATCGATGAGGAAAGAGATAGATAGATAGATGGATGGAGAGAAATAGATCTATGAGGAAAGAGATAGATAGATAGATGGATAGAGATAGACTGAGAGAAAGATAGATAGATGGATAGAAATAGACAGAGAGAAAGTTAGATAGATAGATAGATTGATTGATAGATAGATAGATATATATATAGATATGTATGGATAGATGATAGATAGATAGATAGATAGATAGACAGATAGATAGATAGATAGATAGATAAATAAATAGACAGATAGATAGATATTTATTTATATAAAATTGTAACTTAGAATTAATTCTAGGGTCAAATTAGTTTAAAGCCAGAGCAACATAGGCCTTTAGGCTAAGATAGATAGATAGATAGATAGATAGATAGATAGATAGATAGATAGATAGATTGATAAATAGATAGATAGATAGATAGATAGATAGATAGATAGATAGATAGATAGATAGATAGATGGATAGAGAGAAAGACTGACAGACGGACAGACAGATAGGTGGATACAGAAATATAAAAAAACATGCGTTGATACAGAAAAAGAAAGGTAGACGCATAAAAAAAGAAACGCAAAGAAATCCGGGACAAAAACATAATAAAAATAAGGAATGATAGAGCAACATATGTAAAGGTTCACATATAAATAGATCAACAGAGAAACAGAAAGATAAAGATTACTCGAGAATATCGCCCCAAAGAACAAGAACTGACAAAGAGACAAATAACACTATTTTCGGTAAGTTTTACAATAAAATCACACAATTTTAGTGATTTTTAAAAGAATTCCCCTCAGAATGTTCTATCTACAATATGAGAACAGTTTTACTAGCTATCCTCATGGAGTGCGGAGACAGCCTTGAGCCATATGCTTTACAAAATTGCCATATGGAGAAAAAAATGATGCCAAATTTAAGTTTTAAGCTTTACATAAAAAGTAAGACTCATCTAGAGTCTTTGAAAACGTTAAATAATGCACATATTGAAGCAAATGAACTATGGAATTATTTTTCAATTTTCAAAGAAGCAACAATATCTTAACGAACGCCCACACTCAAATGTTTTTCCAACAAAAGCTACCACCAAATATCATGACAAAAAACCGCATGGAATAATAACAAATTGTTTACCTTAGCTTTTTCACCTGCAATAAATATGAAAATCAACACGATAGAAAGCACATTGAACCCAACAAAAAATATCATACGAGCTAGCGCCTTCCAGGAAAACAGTCCGGAAAGTGCTTCAAGGCGTCAGCTTAGGGCCACCTTAGACCCTGCTGTTCCATAGTCATAGTTATAGTCATAATCGTTAGCTGCAAACGTTGCAATCACATGTCATATACGCCACAATGGTAGTAGTGTTTGTATAGCTGTCTGTGTGTGTGTGTGTGTGTGGTGGCACTTGTATCTTTTCTATCTATCCATCTATCATTTACTTGTGGCAAATTTGTTGCCATTCTTGCTGCTGCTCTTGTTGCATTTGTATTGCCAGCCATTGTTGTTTTGCTGGCATTCAGTCATGCCACAGCCCAATAGATACTAGATACATTTCATAGTGCCTACTATATGTAGTATATAGAGAGGCCTTTGCCTCTGTCTTGTCTTAGACCAACAACGGCATAGCATATAAATCAAGAAAATTGCTGACATTTAAGCACGTTTCGTTTCATTTTGTTTGTTTGGCTGGCCAAGACCCGCATCCCCGTATTCCCACCCAGCTTGTGGACCTGTCTGGCCTGGTATTTGCACAACGCCAACTTGAGCATTTCCGCTAGTTGTAGCCGCTAGTTGATGCCATTTTTTTTTGTTTTTGTTTTAGCCGAAAAACACTTTTGCATAGACGTTGTCAACAGCGTCGGCGTCTACGTCAGCGTCAACGTAATGATATTTAAATATTTACCTACACTGGCTGCAAATGTAGGTTAATCTTTTGTTTGCATTGTTTTGTCTATTTCGTATTTATACAACAATCAAACTTATCGTTTCTAGCTTCATCTCTTTTAGACACATAGTCTGGTGCAGCTCAATAAATATAGAATTTATATTGAGCAATAAATCTCGTATTTATCCTTGTCTTTCAGTTATGCGTCACACATATTTCAATATTTTTCAAATTTAACGCATCAACGGCAGCTTTGTCCTGCTCTCTGTCCCTTGTTTCCCGCTCTCTCTCTGTGTGTTGCGCTTGAGCTGCCAGCAATTGTAACGAGCAAATTGATACTGAGAACAGGAGCTCCTTGACAGAGATTTCTCCTTCAAATGGGTGTTTTTCGGGTGTTATAGGTTCTCAAGTGGCATGCAAATTGCCAATGTTGGAAATTGACTTTCAAACCGTTTGGCTTAAATTATGCACAAAATTCGTGCACTTGGAATTTTTACAGAGGTGTAGTTGAAATTTTTTTTGTTACAGGAAGGAAATTTTTGCGTCCAACAGGAAGTGTGAGCTAAAGCTAATATTTGTCAAATGTGTTATCACAAGGCAAAATATTGCATATGTTAAGGTTTTCAATTATTTTGTCAATATATTTATGAAATTTTTGCGAATATTTATATAGCCATGCCGGAGCTCAAAAATTTATTTATTAAAAATTTCAAATAATATTTTCCATTTCATCTTTATGTATATACAGGCATCATCTTAATTCATATAGTTATCATCTTAATACCAAATTTCATTACGGACATGAAAACTCTTTTAGTTCCAATCATCTTAAGATATCGTATTTACGATTTTGTTTGATTTTTGAAAGACTTTAAAGAGCCATTGCTCTGAGGTGTTAAATTTAATCACAATGCAAATTTAAATCCTACAAGGAATTTTCGCTGCTAAAACAATAAGAATGTTGAAGAAAATCTTTGTCAATCTGGTCTTGTCAAAATTAAGTGCTTTTGAGTGATACAAAACATAGAAGGTTCGCGAAAGTGTTGAAGAAGAAGATGATTAGCAAGCCAAAGAAATCAAAAAAAGTGGCAGAGACATTTCTGATACTGATGTCATCCCATTTGGATTTGAAGTTCTCGCTTGCGCCTAGTCACATCTCATTTGGATCTGATGGTATCTCAAGGAGATGCTGCCACCATATTCGCCTCATTTAACTACATGGGCATTATTGGTTCCAAAAATTTATGGGTCTTGACAATAGTCTATTGACAATTCTTCTGACTTCATCTCTTCATCTCTATGCACCATCTTAACCAGGTTAAGATCAGATTCTTCGAAAAAATATGTAAAACAATATATTTCTTACTCTTACACCATAGTGCGCTGATTTAGCTTGTTGTGTATTGGAATAAATTTAAGAGACTATCCGAGGGACACTGTTTTCAGTCGTTTGAGCAAATATTAGAAGGTAATAATGGAAAATTTTTTTGCTTGAGCTCAGTCAAATCTTATTTGGTTTCGACAGTTTCACCATCATCATCTATCATCTTAACCAATTTTTTGCCAAAAATCTTAATCAAAATGCAGATTAAAGTCTGGTTCAATATTATTTGGACGAATTTCAAATTTGCATGTCATAGGTTCAAGTATAAAATCCATCTCTCTTTGCGCATTAACAATCCCAAGCGCAGTCCCGCCTTCCGCTAGATAGTACAAGTATGTATATGAGGACTGCAGCTATCTCGCAAATAATTATATAATTTATTGGTAGAACCGAAAAAGATTTTACCGTCACAGCTTTATAGCGTACTAAAAGTTGTCGTCACATTTTATCAATGCTGTGTATTTACTACGGAGTTGCCCAGTTCCTCATTTGCTTTCTTCAGCACCTTCAATGCCCTTCCGGTCTACGTTTCTGAATATTTTCAATGTTCTTTGTGCTTTCAGTGCCTATAAATCAGCTGTACAGATAGTCTACGCCTGTCTAACGTTTATATTTTTAGCACCATGTCAGGGCTTGTCGGGGCTTGAACCTAAACGCGACGACCCTTCATGCTGCATGTTAATGCAATGACAACGTGGCTTGTTGCACTCTTTGTTGTTGTTTTTATTGTTTTTAGTCGTTTTAGTCGTTTTAGACCATTTGATGTGATTTCTTTTTTGGTCGCTTGCAAAAATAAAAACTTTTCAAGCGTAACTTGCCCCGTTGTCGCTGTTAGTTGTTGCTGTCTCTGTGGCAATAGCTAAATTTATTTTCATGTATTTGCCACCATTTTTTGGTCTGCTTTTTTTTATTTTTTTGTTTTTACTCTCAGTTTTTGCAGGCATTATTTTAGCTGCGGTTGTGGCATGCACCATGTGAGAGTGTATCTGTGTATGTGTCGATAGCAGACCACAAAAAGCAACAAAAAAGCGAGCAAAAAAAAAGTCAACAACAAAATGCGGAAATTTATTGTGTTTTGACTTTTTAGGAAATCTTTTGGACTCTCGAAATTGTTTATCGCTGTGATTAGCATGACTGTGGTAACTATTTTTTTTTTTTGCGTAACAGGAGCGGGGGCAACACTTTGCTATACTTGAATGCCTACAAGTGCTGCTCTGAGGCTTGTTGCATAATTTATGTTAACAACAAAAGCAACAGCAAAACGTGCCCGCAACAATCAAGTGTTAACAACAACAACAACAAAAAGTGTTGGTTAACTTGAACTTGACAACGAAATGCGCTTTCATTGTGGTTTAGGCCTATTAAAAAAAAAAACAGCTTTTATGTGCCGTTTTTTTAAAAACGCAAAATTGGCCACAATTAAAAATTTAAAAGTAAGTTGTAAGTTGGCACGACTTGCCTTTAAGAGCAAAGTAATGTGGCAATAAATGTATGTGGCTTACAAAATGCATAACACGCAATTTGGCTGGGCTTTGGGTTGAATAACCAAATAACTTTGAGCCATAAACCAAACAACAAAAGCCGCTTTGAAGTTATTGAAACAAGTTTCATTCCCAATTTTGTGATGATGTCTGAGATTTAGAGTTGGCCATTAAAAATGCCAAAGGCGCGGCTGCTGCGCAGTAGTTAAAATTCCCAGGCCCAGCCTCTTCATTATTAGTCAATAATCGCAATGAAAAAAAAAAAAATATCAAACAAAGCAAAAAATAATTAACAGCCTGTAATTGAAAGCTCTTTTCAATGTCAATGTCAAATTGAATGTTTAATAAAGCGATTAGGCAAATTTTTGCTTAAAAGCATTTTGAAACCACACCTAAAATGTGGTTTATACAATATATTTTTTTTTTTTTTTTTTTGCGGTATGGCAGTCTAATAGCATCTTAGATAACCTGAAACTTTAAGCTAAATATCATTTTCAAAAAGCAACAACGACAACTGCTACAAGTTGCAACATGCAACTGCAACCAAGCTGAAACAGAAGACAGCAAGTTTTTTAAGGCGTGTGCAGCGAGCTCGATGAAGTAATGAAATCGTATTGATTCGTTAGACAGTTCCACATAAGTAGTTGCCACACACACACACGCAAACACACAGCCTTAAATATATAGATACATTTGTATCTGTGGTTGCTGCAACACGAAAAAATTTTAAAAAATGCAAGTAAGTAAACGTAGCCCAGGTCTTGCGAAAAGCAGCAGTTGTTTGGAAAAGTTGCCTGCTAAGTTTCTGTTTTCATTTCATTTTCATTTTCGATTACGAGGCATTTTTCTATTATATTTTTTTTGTTTTTCGTTTCAGTTGGTTTGCATTTGAAAACTCATTTGCTTGTTGTTTTCCTTTTTGAAGTAAAAGTGGAGCAGCTAGCTATGGGTGATAGTTGATTTACTCGTTTCCTGTGCAAGCAGCAAACCATATACGCTCCTCTATAAGCCACAGACTCTTCGAGACGTTTTTTTGGCTAACAGGCGTTTTAAGCACTTTGTCTTAGTTTTTTGCCGTTTCTTGTTATTTTTTCGGCCACACTCTTAACTATAACACTAACACACTCAACTCAAGTGACAACAAGTATCCTTTACAACAGTTTTGACAGTAGTTTAAACAAATTCATAGATTATGGCTTAGTTGGTACATACCGGCTCCGAATAATGCAACAAACACAACTAAAAACTTCTTCATTGTGAGGGATTTGGTTTGTTTTTTTGAGATTTCGCGACGTACCGAAATTTAAATAAAAATCACCAACAGAGCTTTGTTAAAAGCTGTTTCTTCTTTTCTTTCAAAAAATCGCTGTGACAACGAACCACGAAGACCGACGACTGTGTGTGGCTGTCGCTGTTACCAGAGCTTTTTATACCGCTGCGCTGTGCGCTGCGCACGCGCGTCAAGGCAGCGAAAATGCTGCTCAGCCGCAGTCAAAAGCAAACGACCAAACAGCGACGCGCAGGCGCAGGCCGGTAAAGCGAGCAGCGCACAGTGGTTAAAATTGGTTATCTAGCTGGAAATAGTTAATAACATAATATTTGAGGTACTTTTGTTTTTTTTTTTTTAAGTAGAAAAAATTCATAAAATTAGGCTTGCATGAATGTGGCAATAAGTACTTTCAAAATGGAGTGCATACTAATTTAATTACACTGACTCTACTTTAGATACCGGCGAATTTTAGAAGTACACTTCATGAAAGTCGGGCAACTTTTTAACAAATCAAACTCATTTACTTGTGAATATAAATTTTTCTTTAAAATTTTTGTGTAACAACAATAATTTTATTTCCAAGCTTACCAATTAAAAGGTATAAGCAAAAATACTCTTGGCATTTCATGGGTTTTTTATTAATTTTTTTACCTCTAAAAATATTTTTTATTTGTTATATTAGTTAGTTTGTTAAAAATGTTTATACTATCTAAGTAGAAAAGTCCTTAACTCTTTATTTTTTGCATATTAGATATCATAATTTATATCATCTAATTTTTTTAGAATAAATGAATAAATTTTAAATTCGTTGCAACTCTTGGCATGACGTTACAAAAAATATAAGTAAGAAAGAAATATAAGTATTAGAAATATTTTTGGACCGTAATTTTTCTATTATGAAAATTAAAAAATTTCTTGGTTTTTAATTAGCCTTAGTATTTGACGTGACGTTACCTAAGTTTACATAAAAAATTTTGTAGTAATCAATTGTTTTTAATAATTACTCTTTAATTATTCCATTTCTAATAACTGCATGAATATGTTTTTACAAAATTGTTACATATAAATATAGTTAATACTTAAACATATACAACAAAATTATTGACAATAAAGATTTTTGGAATTTGAACAAAAATTTTGTAATGCGTGCACCTATTTTTATTTTGATATAAGGCTAATAAATAAAATAAAAATAAATAAATAAGCCATGACAATATTCTACGATCGAAAGCTGTTAATTTTATTTATTAGGGTAATTTTTGAGCGTGAATAATAACTCAAATCTATATATCAGTTTTTCATGCTGATCGATTGGTTTTATAAAAAAATAAAATCAATAATAAAAAAAATTAAACACTAAGCCATGCTCCGTAAAAACGAAAAAAATTGGGTTTTTCGATTACACATGTACTTATAATTTAAATTAATTTTAAATTAGTTAAATTTTTTTTAACCAAAGTCAAAACAAACTGGGAAATAGCAAAAAATAAATAAACTGAAATAAGTGTTTTAACCAAAATTCGATATTTTTAGATTTTTATTGCATAATTAGTGCAAATATCAAATTAGATATTTATTTATAATTATTTTTTTTTTTCTTATCAGTCGCTCAGCTGTTAAGTTCAAGGGAAATATGAGAATTCATCGAAACGATTAAGAAAAAAATTCTCGACAACAAATCGATATGAAATGGGGATGATAGAAAAACGAATAAAATTTATTCGCTTTGAATTTTTGAAATTCGGAGTATGTCTGATAAAAACTTTTAATAGAGTTTGGTTTTCGTTTGCTTTGTCTAGCGCCTCCTAAGTTGCCGTAGAAGAACCCTATGCTAAGGTTGCTTTTGCATATATCAGGGTGCGTCATAAGCATAAGTTATATATGATACCAACTTGCTTAATAAAACATAAACTTAAAGTTTATGAACCTAAAATTTGTATTCGTTTTTGCATGAAAAGTTATAAGTAAAATTTACATATTCCACTCCAAATTCAGAATAGCAATGTGCATTTTTTTTTTTTAATTAATACGTACTCTAAGCTTGGGTTAAAAACATTTGATTAATAATTCAGTAAGTCAAAAAAATTTTGATGCAGTAATAAATTATAAATAAATTAAATTATGCCAAATTATAAAATTTGTAAAATTCATTGTTTATTAATTGTGCTCCCAGACCGACTATTCCTCCCACTGTGCAGTGTGGCGGCGTCAACTGGCATTGCAATGCTGCCAGCGAACGGTACAGCAATAGCAGCAGCGCAGCAGCGCTGTAGTGAGCGGCTGCGTCGGCGTGGACGGCTGGCTTTATGTATACTTCCAGTACATTCACATATGCCACGTCTCTCGCGCTCTCAGTGTGTGCGTATCTATGTGTGTATCTGTGTGTGTGTGTTTGTAATTGTAAGCGCTTTTTAACTGTTTGTTGTTGGTAACTATTTTTGTATGCAAGCAGCAAAGTGTTTACTGTTGACGTTGACGCTGGCAGCGCTGCCAGCTTCGCAGCAGGCTACATGTGGCCCATTGTTGCGGCTACAAGCATTTGTCAATTGATCTGCTGCGGCTTTTTTATTTTTTCTTTTTCTGTGTAGTTCATTGTGCATTTTTAGGCGGGGGTTGCATATGGAATTTCATGTATCTCCATTATTAAAGCAAAACCAATTGTTGCCTCGAAAAGTTCATTTTTTATGGTGTATTTGTATCTGCATCTGTGAGTGTAGGCAGGGCCAACTATCATCCATTTGTTGTTGACGTTTCAGCTAATTATGGCTTGTGCTTTGGCTTTGCCATGGTTCGGGGTACGGCCCGTAACAAATGCCTGTCAGTCTGCCTACCTAAAAAAAAAAAAGAAAACAAATTTAAGATCACATAATAAGCAATATTCATAGTTGAACTTCACCTCGTTGCAGCTTTACGCTTTGCCATTTCAACTCTGTGTGTGTGTATGTATGAGTGAGTGTCTGTGTAGCTGTGTGAGTGGATGTGTGTGTGTGTGTGTGTATGCGTATGGGTGGGTGATTGGTCTATTTGACTGTCTGTGTATCTGAGTCATTCGACTGGCATTTTGCAACCAATCTAGCCGCATTGCGTATACGTCATGTAAGCCTGATCAACTCTCGGTTTTTTTTAAGATTTTTGTAAAAAGCTGCAATAAGAACTCACAAAGATCTGTAGTGCTTTTTAAAAGCACAACAAGACAACATCAATTTACCATGTTCCTAATATGTATTGACATTGAAGCGGTTATGACTAAAAATTTAAAAAAATAAATAATATTACATAGAAAATATTAAGAAATTTCACAAAATATTTAACCAAATTATTTAAAAATATTTCTATGGAATAAAAGCTTACTTATTGTTATTTATATATATAAGATTTTTTTTTCGTAGTTTTAATTTTGTAGTACCATCTTATAAGTAAATATTTTTTATAATAATAGTAATAATAATATATATAAATAAAATAGTTTTTATAGCTTCTTTTTATGACTTTATAAAATTTTAATCGCAAAACGAGTTTTTTTTAAGCAATAATTATATATCGTAATTATTTAAAAACACTTAGTGAATTTTGACTGTTCAACTATTTTTTTAACTAGACACAACAAAAATTCTTATTAAAAATTTGGCATATTGTTAGTCTTTTTAAGTTGTTGTTAAAATGTTAACAAACTATTGTCGAGTTAACAAAAGCAGTAAATTTTAATTAAGCACTTAAAAATAAAACTAAAAAAGTTAAAAGACTAACTAATCCGATTCTCTAACTTGTTGGGTGAGCTTTTTTATGATATGATGACTAAAATCATTTAAATAATGAAATGGGACTTCTGTGTGAACAATTTTTATACCTAGTGATATTTATTATTAAAATCCTGATAATTGTAGCAGAATTTTTTTGTGTGGGAATGGGAACTTTGTCTCGAGTAGCTCAAATCACAACAGATATTTGAACTGCAGGGATAATAACCAATGAATATTATTTATTTTAAAGTAGCAAAATCCTTAAATACCTACGAATAAAAAGCTCTAGAGTCTAGAAGTTTGCTTAGTCATAGCTTAAAAAGCTAAATAAATTTGCATTTGTTTTTGATTTGAGCAAATGGAATTTTTTAATTAAATTATTTTTAATCACTTTGTTCGTGTAAATAAAACAATAAAAGTTGAAAAGGTAATTATTGAGTAACATATAAACGCATCGGACAAAGATTTAGGCATGTTTGGAAGAAGTATTTATAGTTACGCAGCTGAGTAGTTGAGTTCATAACACGTAGGCCACCACAAGCACCAAAAAAGCTGCGAAAATTTGCAATAAAATTAATACTAATTAACTTAATGAAAGTAATTAAAAGTCGTTAATAAGGCAAAGGAATAGGTTTTACCATAAAATAAAGGCTTTGAGGTGGGTGGTTAGCTTAAGAAAAAGTATTCGTTTTCTTGGCTAGTACGATCATGTGTGTACAAACGAAATTAATCTTATCTGCCTGTTTTATAAAACACTTTTTTCCTTGGTTAATATTTTTTTTTTTTGGTTGATGAAATGGTCTAATCGAAAAATGCAATAAACATAGATCTAAAATTCAAAAAGTAGCCAAAAAAAAGTTTGCTATAAGACAAAATTTAAAAGGAACAGATACGATACAGAGTTGCATTGAAAATAAAACTCGCAAAATAACTCTTATTTAAAAAAAAAAAACTAAGAAATAATTCGTGATTTTGAGACCTCGTATTTGATTACGATTTCTAAATTTGGATGACTTTATATAAGATATCACTGCAAATAAATGTATTTTTACTGATGCTACACACGCAAAGATATTTTACTAGTAGTATAATTATAAAAATTAATTTTTATTTTAATCATCACCGTGTGGCGCTCTCAGTCTCCCGATTTGATGTCTCTTTTTTTCTTCTTAAATTAAATCTGTCATTGACATTCTATGAAATTTTCAGCTTGATAGCTTGACATTTGTAAAAGTGACGCCGTATTGCGTACATCTGCAATTATGCGTATTTTCGATTTTTTTAAATTTAAAAAAAAAAAATTCCATCGTTATCCGTGACTATTTGGCTAAAAACGGAACGAATACCGTCTAAAAACCACCGAATTCACCTGATTTGGCTGCCTGCGACTTTTTCCTATTCGGTCGACTCAAGAAACTGCTCCGTGGAACGTTTTACAGCACCCGAGATGAGGTCATGGAAACCGATAATAAAAAATGTTTCGAGGATTGGATCAAACGTCAATGACAGATGTGGCAATTTAAGAAAAAAAAGAGATATCAAATCGGGCGACTGAGAGTGCCACACGGTGATGATTTCCATAAATGTTTGATCAAGATAGTAGTCGCTTTGTACAACACTGTTCAGTACAGAAGTGAGCAAGCAGTGCAAAACTTTTTTTTAGCGCAAATTATTGCTGGGCATTTCTGAATTTCTGTAACAATACCTAAGATCGTGAACACCCCAAATATGTTGTGTGTTAATATTATTAATAGTTATTCTATTAAAATAATTTATGAGCTTAGCTCCTTTGGTTTTCCTAAGTAATTGCTTAAGTATAATTCAATTTATTACTCGTATAAAAAAACCGCCGTCTAATAATGCACATAAACTAACAAGTAGCATTAGGCCCGGCTAAAAAATGTTTGTTTCTTTCGGATATAAGTACAATCTGCTGTCATTCAAAGTTAATCAACTCAATTAACATGATTTCTTAATGTAAAAGCAATGTGATGGTCAACCAGTGCCCCAATGCAATGCAATTGAAATTATGCATTCGCTGCCGTCTCAACTATATAAACAAATGGCTGACATTTACGTGAAAAACAGGCCGTAGTCGCAACCCTGCTGCGTGCTCCTCTGCTGCTCCAGCTGCGACTCCAGCTCTCAAATCCAGTACGGTGCGTGCAGTTAAGTAAAAGGTAGGCCAGCCAGTTGTTGTTGTTGTTGTTGTTGTAATTGCCGGCTATTAAAACTGACCCAGCGCGGCGGTCAACTACAGCAGTGGCCACTCAACGGCTCCAACAATTCCAATGACTCCAACGACTTGGTCGAGTGGCGTGCTCAAAAGCAAACAAAAAGAAACAAAAAAAAAGTGTGCAATTAAATGCAAGAAAAATGATTCAAGGTTTCGGAATGCAGGAAGAATATGAAATTACAGCAGCAGTACGAAAAATATAGTCAGTCAAGAGACAGACCATGATATGAGGTGTATCTGTGTGAAACTCTATATGTATAGGTACTATGTGGCCAGAACAATTACAGCTGCCGACCGACTTGGGCACTGCATGTAACTTGAGCTCTGACTGTGACTTGTCTGCAGTGTCTTTTGGCATCTGTGTGTGTGTGTGTGTGTGTGTGTGTGTGTGTGTGTGTGTGTGTATCTGTGTGTATGTTATTGAAGTGGAGCGAGCAGTCTAGAAGAATTGAGGCGGTTGTCAGCCGCAACTACAACAACCACCAACAACAAAAACAACAACAAATCCACATTGAAAGCCGCAACAATGACGGTCGGCTTGAGGCAGGCCGGGCCGTGCCGTGCCGGGCCAGGCCAATGAGACATTCAGACATCTGGACAGACTTCGAACCAGTTTAGAAGTGCAAAAAACGACAGCTACATAGCACAAAGTAACCCACCTTGTCAGTTATGCTTTCGCTTTCAATACATAGTACCCCGACAACAACAACAACAACAGAATACATAACTATATAAATATTTATACAAACATACGTTGTTGTTCCAGAAATCACTTCTACAACAAATATAGGTTCGTCTTTGTAGAATATTTTATGGTTACCTATAATAAAGGTATAGTTTGCATATGTAATGCATACAAATTTTTATTTCTTTCTAAAGTTACTTTTTTTTCAGATTTATAAAAAGTTTCTGTAGTAACTAAATTTATTAAAAACTTTAAAGCTATTTATTGTTTATATCTTTACAAGCAACAGTTAACTATTATTTTTTATAAATGTTTAGAATAAAGATACTTTGCCTTTGTTTAGCCATTTAATATGTTATGTATAAATTCTAATTTTAAAAAAAAGATAATCATAACGATTTAAATTATTAAAATAAAATTGAATGAAATAATAATTCATTTAAAAAAAAAATTTTTTTTTTTGACCTAAAAATAAAAATTGAGAAAAAGTAAAATATTATACATTTTTTAAAATTACGAAATAAATTTATAAAACCTTAAAAAAATAAAGGTTGGTGATAATATTAATTAACATTTCTTTGAAAAAATTTAGAAAATTATTTTTGAATAGTTTCAAAAGAATTAAAATTAATTAATATTCATAATTGAAGAACATTTAAAATCAAAGTCTGGAAATTATAAATAAATGTAAATGTAAACTATAGTAATATACATCAAGGTTCAAAAGCTGTTAGAAATAACTTTTTATTGTTTGTAAATTTAATTTTTTTAAAATAAATATAAGTTTATTATATGCAGTTTTCTTATTTTTAAATCGCCAATCCAGTCTGCTGAGCTGAACTGAGTACCCAACAGTATGTCGAGATTTAGCCATTAACTTGAAAAATTACTCTTCTATATAAATTTCGAATTGTTGTCTAATTTTTAGTTTTCAATTTATCTTTCTTTTTATAATCTTTAATTTCAATTTTTAATGGGAAATACAATGCATCATAAAAATTTATAATTTATTTATTCATAATTTTTATTTTTAGTTCAATGAAAAGTTACAATTATATTTTTTTTAAATATATAAATTTATTCGGTTTTTAAATAAATACGTTTACATAACGTATTATATAATAATTTTTAACCCCATAATTCGTGAAAAATCTAATTAAGTTTTTTCTGCTTCTACTTAATTTATTAAGATAAAACCAGCCTGAAGGCCTATGTTGCTCTGGCTTTAAACTACTTTGTTCCCTAGAATTAATTCTAAGCTACAATGTTAAATTAATAAATAATAAAAAAAATATTACGATAAAAAAACGGAACTACTTTCTTCATATGCGTAAGGTTTATTATATTAATGATACTTACCCCTCTATTACAACCTAAGCTTGAATCATTGTGTTCTGTTAGTACGACAGCAATTACACCGGGCCCCTGAGATAACTCCGTGCCCGTGGGGAATCCCCACACCTCTCAAAATATGGATTTGAAACTTACTCCATATACCTTATATACTTAAATTTGGTCTTGGTTTTCTATAGAATTGCTTAATTCTTCATCTTTGAACATTTAATATAAAGGTGACTATTAAATTATTAACTTTAAAAGGTCTTTAATCTCTTCTGGCGCTACTTAATTCTATTTATTTATGAAGCTTACGGAATAAAGTGACTTTCTTTGTATAAAATCTTATTGCTTCTTACGATATATGCGTGAGAATTCTAATCTAATTATAAGTTGAAAACTGTTTGACATTGAGTCTCGTCTAGTTCTAGAAAATTCTTCTTTTTAATGAAGATTTAAAATAAAGCGATTTTATAATGAGGCTTTGTAGATTAATATCTTTCTTTGAACAAGTTACTTTACTAAAGTCAACCTTGTGTTTTATTTAAATAAAAAGTTTTACTTGTATATCATAGTAGGCTTTTGGTTTCTGGGTGACTATTTTTTCGGGCGTGAACCTGTTAAACCCGTATGTAAAACTAATATATAACAAAAATGAACAACTCAATAAGTTAGTTAGAGAGGAGGCCAGAAAAAGCATTGCTAAATAAATCAGTCGGTGTTTAATACAAATTTTGCGAGTAAAATGATGTGAATTTGCGAAACTATTCATAAATATATTTTTTATTACTTTTGAGCTTAAAACTTGCCAAATTTTCAAATAAGGCTGATTAAGATAAATGTTAATCTGCAAAGGCTTTTCTTGAAAAGTGATTTTGATGCAAGTGTCAAGTAATATATTTTAAGCGTTAAATTTTCTATCTAACAGTGCTTAAATGTCTGTAGCTGTTAAATATATGGTATATTAATCATTCTTGTAACACCAAAGATATCCTATAAAAGGCTTTCGAATTGGGATTTCTTAAAAAAATAAAATGCAATTTATTCAATTTTAAATTTATATTTATTGAGGTTTGCTCAAACGCCTCTCTCCATGTCTACTTTATATATTGTATCTTAAAATTAGGAAATAATTAAACCCCTTTATCCCATGTGATACATAAAACGATCCTGACTCATACCACTAGAGAATACTTAAAGGGAACTTTTGGTACTGCACCCATGACAAATTTTTAAGCTATATGAGTGCGGCTTTAAGTTTTCAATGGCGGAACTGTGTATCTACTACAAAGGATAACTTTATGGTCTACAGGCCCTTGAGAGCCACCGCACATTGAAGATCTAACTTTTAATGGATAGATGAACTGGATCTATTTCAGAATTTATTTCACATGGTATGTGCCCATGCTAGCTTGAGACCACGGACTGGAATTCTTCTATAAAAAGGTCATGACTTCAAGCTTGGTAAGCGTCGATGTAGTCTTAAAACCTCTGCCGATCTATGTGTCACAGCACCCGGTGGCATTTGATGTAACGCCACGCCAAACTGAAGCTTTTTCTGCATTTGGATTAAATTAAATAAATATTAAACCCTAGTCAATAAGATGCGCCCCGAAAAACCATAACCAATGGTCACCACCCGTGCTTCCAGATTTTACCCCTATTGGGGTTTCGTGCCAAAGACACTTCTAATTTAAATACCAAATAGTTAAGGGTTGGTAACCCAAAAATGTTTTTCTAATATCTAATGAAGCAAAGCTGGGTAATACTTTGCTCCTCGAACATAATTTTGTTGAGAAACCTTATCTAAAACCAGTGCATTGACCAACACTGGCCTCATACTAAGGTGTCCTTTTTGGTTCCCATTTAGTCTACTTCATACGATGAGCAGGGCGGCACTTTGGACTGTAAACAAAGTTTCAGGGAATTTTTCTAAAATACGTTGGACCTTCAAAATATTTTTTGCGCTACTGTCCAACTGTTTTAGGAACGCAAATGCTTCTTTGATGAACCTATATAATCACATAAGAGAGGTGGTCTGCAGAGTTTTCATTAGGAATTCTTAAGACTTTAATAAAGGAGTATCATTAGTATCTCCTCATTCTATTTATCGGGTTTTACTATCAAATAAATTTTTTTTCTAATCCATTCCTAAGGGGATATTTTAAAGGTAACTTTTTTTTGTAAGCAATAATCATACAAAAAAAAATTATTTTTGGGTGCTTCGTTAAAATTTTAATCCAATGTCCACAAATTTCCATAAATCAAGGTATTTTGAAGATCATGTCAGAACCATGGCGTTCTGAGATTTTTCGGAATTTCAATTTTTGGCTTCGAAACCAGCAAATCAAAAAGCACACCCGGATTTAAAAAATTGTTTTTAAGTTTTCAAAGGTTATGCGGAACCCTGGCAAGCTCGGATATTTCGAACATAGGATTCGGAATCAGCGACATCAAAAACATGAAATTAAATCATCGGACACACGGACTTACACAATTTTTTAAGCTTATAGCAGAATTCTGGCACGCTGATATTTTTCGGACCTTGAATTCGGAGTCGTCGACCCTAAGAACATGAAAAAGAAATTGTTGTACTACCCGCACTTAAAATATTTTTTTTTAGTTTTGTCAGATTATGTCAGATCCCTTACGTGCTGGAGTATTTTTGTGTGAGAATTTTGAATTTTTTTTGGAATATCTTATTCGTTTCATTGCAGAAAACTAAATGTCAAAATTTCTGAAATATATGATATCCGATATCCATTCAAGATGCAATTTATATTCAGTCAGAAATTTTAAGATATTATGTGCCAGTACTTAAAACATGATAGTAAAATTTTGTCAAATATTATCCAAATTTTTTTAACTCAGGCATAGGTGAAGAGTTAAAAGTTATAAAGAGAGATTTTGTGAAATAAGTTTGTAGCTAACCAAAACACCAAGATTCTGATCTTGTCATAAGACATCTGATCCGTAGCACTGTCAGCTACCGAAATTACCGCAGACAGTAAAGTTCTTGAGGCCTTATTTTAAAATCCTTTAAGATCTGCGGAACACATGCGACTTCAAAAGCCATTAAAAGGCAAACAATCAACGTCAATGCGTTACATATAAAAAAGAAACATCTACGACACACTTTTCTATGAGTCTTTCTGTAAACTTTTGTTTTTTTTTTAGGGTTTGTAACTGTTGGGTGCAAGCAAAATAGCGACAAAGACCCAACCTAGCAAACATGTTTGCCATGCAGCTGTCTGCGGCTTGTGATACATTTTTTTTTTTGTCTAGAGAAGAAAAAAAAAAAATTCGAAATCGAAATCAAAAGAGAAAAAACTTTTAGCTGGCATTTTCGGGTAGTGCAACAACCAAAAAGCGGTTTACACTCCCCAACACGAGTAATATTTAAAAATTTTGTGCCCTGCCTTGCCATGTCATGCCATGCCTTGAGTTGACTTAACTTGGCTTACTGCAAAGGCGTTGCAATCAAATTGAATGCCAAATTATGCCAAGCAGTCAAAAATATTGCAGCCTTTTGGCTTAGTCTTTAAAAATTTCTGCAAATTTACAGATAGTTAGCCAACTTACTAAATACAACTCGTAATTTACCAGACAACAAATTAAAGGTATTCGAAAAATGCAAAAATTGCATCAGTCGTAGAGACAGCAGGGGCGGATTTAGTAAAAGGGTACAAACTATGCACAAACTATGCAATCCCGCAGAGTCCCCCGCTGAAAATATTTTTCAGTTGCGCCTCTGAAAGACAGCCATGTCTGCAAAGTGGTCCGGTGACTTTGTTGTATTCGCAAAGACTAAATTGTGAACGGTGCTTTAATTGTTGATTTTGTGCCCCATTTGTGGGTGGGTGCGGCGTCACAGTTGCAGCGCAGTTGACGTTGCTGTCGTGCTGGCCGGCGTATGTGCAACGCGGAAGAAAAGTGTCTCTGTCTCTGTGTATATAGTGTGGTAAGTATGTAATGAGTAAGTGCTTGCCATTTGTATGCTATCTGATTCCTCGCACACCCAAGCACACACACACACACCTGATCAATCCTACCCAGCCTAACTTTTATGGTCTTAGCCAAGTTCTTAACTTTAAATGCAATTTGTTGGCTTTTAGCAAGTGCATTTCGAAACGGCAATTTGTCGTTAACTGTAGCTGAAAGTTCGTGACTTGAATCTTTCGATTTACCCAGTAAATAACAATCCGTTAGAATATCTACTATATAGGCTTATTTAAATATTTTCAATTTATTTATTTCACTTGACTGAAAATGTTAACACATTTGGCCTAGTTCGCTGTAGTTGTTGTCTTTGCAATCAGCAGGAAGTGGGCGTAGTTAATTTTGAGGTTAAGTGATGTATGGAATTTAAACTTTAAACGAGTTTGTATATAAATAGATAAGTATAAATGATAAATTGACAACTAAAGGTTATATGAATGATTTTATTTACTATATCAGATCAAGATATTTCGAAATATATATAGTCAATACTTTGAAAAACGAGCATCTAATAAAAGACTGCTTCGTTTTTCAATATTTAACTAACTAATGCAAGTGTAATAGAGATAATAGCTATTGAGAAATGCCTTGATTGTTTTTAAAAATATTTTTCATTAAGATTATGTAAGATAATGTATTGGTAGCGTACTCACTTTGCATCCCGATTCCCCGCAGAGGCACTGGTGCATTTGCCTAGCACTGGCATCGCTAGCTCAAAGACGCTATTTGCCCAAGAAAATATTTATTAACTCAAAACACCTCCGTTCGGATTCGGCTATCCCCATACTCCGCCCTGGGGCGACCGCCAAAATAGTCAGTCAGGGAAATTATCATATTAATTTGTATTATTTGCTTATACCAATTTTTAAAAAATTTTTTTCTCTGCTTGTTGTGGGGATCTTCAAGTTATGTGAACAAATCTTTTGGCACCCAAATGTTCATGCTATTTTGAATGTACGACTACACTGGTGGAATTATTGCCTAGGAAGGCCCCAATTTCCACATACTTTGATGATTCCACCGGCCCATAAACTTCGCGCTGGGCGAGGTCTATTCGGTCGAGTGTCATCCAATAATGAACATTGGGTATCAAATTTGTTGATGGTATGGCGAATAGTGGCCTCAGTAGGTCGATTATGGCGACCATAAAATAACCTAAGCGCGCGAAAACCATTCTTTACAGAACGCGAATTTTCGTAATATAATTTTACGATTTGTAATCGTGGTTTGGGTGTAAGTTTTTCCATGATGATATGGCAATGAATATTGAATAAAAAACAAATGGCAACTAGACAGTACTCCCGCGTGGTTTATAAAAAAAACCCTATTGAAAAAAAAACCTCAAGATTGATGACCTTTTATAAATAAAGATCCTCAGAGTATCCCCAAGAAAATATTGACACGAAAATTTTGGGTGTTTAGTTTATTTACTTTGCAATATCTTGTACCTATTGCCTATTAGTGCAATTTTACAGGTAACAGGAGTATTGCCAGTCCCTGTGCTGTCCGACTGTCTGTCTGTCTATACTTAGACATCTAAGATTATAGAATCAAGTGATCTTTCATATACCAAGAATCGCTAAGAGTAACGCTTAAGCTTGATCGCCTGTCCGGATCTCGGAAACTTTAAAATTTTATCAAAATGTGAACCCTGTTTTTCCATAGCACAATTTTGATGGCAGATTCGAATTCAGCGCAAAATATATGGGTTTTTTTTTTTTATTAATTTTGTTCCCACTAAAAATCTTTTATCTTTCTTCACATAATTTGATCAAAATTCTAATACGTTCTATCTGAGTAAAAAAGGCTAGAATTCTAAATTCATTATTTTATCGCAATAAAGATCTCATAGAGGTATAAAGACGTATCTTATTTTTGAGAATAAATCTACTATTACTATAGTTCTAAATTTTTTGAGCTTAGGCCAATTCTAATAGCGGATTCGCATTCAGCACATCAAAGTACATAGGCAAATATACGACGTGTTAGGAGTTATATCGTTATTAAAGTAGAATTAAATAAACAAAAACGCACCGCTGGAAACCGCTTCCTTAGATAAAATATACATTTTTTTAGTTTGTTTGACTCACACGACCTTGCATACCAAATAGGGTGCTACAGCATTTATTTATAGATATGCCCAATAAACACCACTTAATATTTTTTACCTCAAACACTTGCAGTTAGAGCGTATGAAACTGTGACAAGATTTGATTAGTATGCAGTTCTCTGAATTAAATTGGCCTAACACTTTTTCAAAGACGTGACTTGATTCTAGTTATAGATGGAAAATACAGCCAAAACGCTTTTGGGTTATGGGTGATAAAAATTGTTTGTTAGCATTAGATTAAGAATTTTGTGTCACAGTTTGGATCAGTACCCCAACTGTATATATAACTAAAATTTAAAATTACAATAATTGGGAAATATTCAATACTGTCAACTAATAAGCTCAAATAAAAGACATGAAAATGCAAAAAGCTTACGTTACGAAAATTATTTCTACATTTCAAACCAAAACGTTTGTCAAAGACAAAAGGCCAAAACGTTTAGGTTCATGCAAACAAAACAAAAAGTGTTAAGATAAGTGTTACCGTATAACGTTAAACGACTATGATTAGTATTTATCAACACTTAAGTTATAATTGGCCCGAATGGCAGACAATAAATACCACTTAAGCCTAAGATGATCGACACAAAAAAAAAAAAAACCAAAAGAGAGTTTAAATTTTTCGTTATTAGTTATCTTATATTATTTGAAATGATATCTAATTGCGAAGATTTATTACTGTTGTTAATAATAAGCGTACGAAATTTGAGTTAACTACTTTTAAACGTTCGAAACACTTTAAAAACAAATAGTTTTTATTTCAAATGTTTACCAAAGTTAGCTTTAACTTCATTTGCTTAGGTTATGCATTATATTATGCACGGCAATCTTTCAAAATTTGCTTACGTCACTTAACACTTTTTCTTATTGCAATATTTAACTTACTTATATGTGTATTATACAAACATATACGCACTTTACATAAGTGGGCTATAAACCACTGTAAACGTCAATATGCATCAGTCTGGCCGTGACTGGGGGAGGGGAGCTGTAAGCCCTTTGGCTTAACAAACGCTACTAAAATATCTCGAGCTGCAGCCAAGTTTTTCTTCATATGTAAAGACGTGATAGATTTGGGGAACATGTATTTCATTTTACAGTTTACAGCAGACAATTTACAGTTAACAGTTTTCATTTATTAACTAATTTAGATTTACGTAATCCGTTATAGCCAATACACGCAAACCCATACGTTTAGGCCCGAGGTCAATGATCAGAGAAATTTACTTTCAAAAAAAACTGTTTTTCAGTGTTTGTTGTGGTTTGGCGACTGAAAAGCGCCATACAACTCTTGAGATATTATAGTATATCTAATTTGTAATATGTATGTAGTACCTCAAATCGAAATGAAACAAAAGCACTTAAAAAATCATTGTAAATGAAAAAAAAAAAAGAGCTTAAAGTCTTTGGTAATACGCACAACTTATTCAACATGGCTTAGACATGTGCCGCTGGGCAGACCTGGGCGTGGTTCGAGGCTCATCAAGTTGATGTCTATGAGCACTGCACAGTAGATACAATATAATACGATACGCTGATCATTTAACTGACAATGGTGGGCTGCATTTTACCACACTTGAAAACCGAAATCGCAACACAATGAATAAAATCTGCATAATTAATTCCCACCTAACGAAAAGCGAAATGAAAATGAAAACGAAAACGCCAACGATGAAAACGAAAACGCTAATGAGTCTGATGTTTTGCACCAAATTGAAGGCAACACAAACATTCCGAGGTTGTTGACTTCTTCTACTACAAAGTACCACGGCAGGCAAAAGGCGTTGACGCTTATTTTGGTTGGTATTTTTTTTGGTTTTTTAATCTTTTATTGTTTTTTTTTTTTTTTTTTGGGCCAATTGCAATTCGCGTGTGTTTTTCACTTTCGACTAGATGATTCCACTCCATTGTTTCCACCACTGGCTGATTATGCAGTTAAGAGCAGCTGTCACATTAGCGAGCTACCGTATAAAACCCACATGCTACACACAGATGTATTTTTAATTACAGTCATTTGAAAACTCAATATTTAAGTAGTTGCTGCCCAGTGCCACCTAATATCATCCGAAACCCAAATCCCAAGTGCCCCTGACAAATTGTTGCTTATAGCGTGCAGCGTCGTCGTGGGGCTTAGCGTTGAAGGGGGCATTGAAATGTGTGGCAAGGGCGGAAGGTGCCTTAAATCCCGCGCCTTCCGAAAATTTTTGTTGTTTATCATGATGGTATAACAGCATTGTGACTTCAATTGTAGGAACATAGAAGGCGAGATCTCTCTTTTTTTCCGATACATCATATCCGCTTAGCCAAGTTACTTTTGGGAACTATTCCATTTAAAAGACGGAAGAGATACTTCAACCATCTACTGCCAAATTCTCGATGACTGAGTGGCCCACAAAAAAAAGTGACGTAAACTTAACATAGATAGGGCTACCAATAAGGATTTTGTGCCGCTGCATCTGTATCTGTATTTGAGGACTAAAAAACCCCAACACTCAATGGTTCTGAAATAACCTCAAAAAACCTATAAATCTAATTATTTTGGGGGCTATCTCAGAAACCAGACGTGCTGCAATTTTTTACCATCGGATTCGCATTCAACGACCCCAAAGACATATAAAAAATTTTATAATATAACCGGCCTCGAAAAAAATTTGTTGAAATTTTTGGAAATTATCTTATAACACAGCCAAACAAAAATAAAAATCTTTTTCAAGTTCAGAGGTCAAAACAAGTTTACAATGTAATATATGTCAGGATTCTGGCATAACTTAAAAAAATGGTATTTTGGAGGTTTTCCGAGGTCTTCAAAAAAGATAAACTTTGTTGATTATCTCAGAACTCTGAGGTGCTAAATGTTTTTGGACCTCGGATTCGGTTAAGCGACCCCAATGGCATAAATCGCAAAAAATGGTTTGGGGTTTTTGGAGTTTTTTTCGGAACCCATTGGTGGTAGATACAAATTCAGACTTGCTTTTTTGTGCTTCGGTTTCTCAGTAAGATTCAATAAATATGATTCATCGAGGGCTATGGATCATTCCATTTACTTCATTATATTAATTGTAATCTTTTTTTATTTTTATTATAGCTAAGTGTATTATTCAATTTGTTTTTATTGTAAATTAATAGAAAGTTTATATTTGGTTATTAGCGCTTCAAAATCATTTTCATAAAAACTATCAACAAAAATTAATAATTGTCAAAATTTAATTTCCACTAGTAACAGAGTTGCCTATAGATTAAAATCGAAAACTAAAGCACTTTTTTTTTTTACAGGCTATAAATCTAACCTTCATTTATAATGGGAAGCCAACTTATGGATTTACGATGTATCTACTTTAGAGTCTATCGCCACTTAAGTAAGCATATGCACACATTATAGGCTGAAGATATAAGGTAAATTAAAACATTTTCTAAAAATCGATTTGTCCAATAATCCATGAGGATTTTCTTATCAGTGCAAAAGAACTTTCAAACCCCTGTTTGAATATTACTTTTTACTAATTTGAAATTCTTAATTTTATTATTATACTTTTGTTGAATATAAGATTAATTTAATAAATCGGTATTGCCAGTAAATTTCCACAAAAGTTTGATGAAATCATATGGTTGCTTTAAAAATGAAAACCAATTTTATAGTAAAGTTAATTTTTGGAGAAATCGGTACTCATGAACATACAAAAAAAATGGTAAGCCAGTGCTGCAACACGGCTCTGTAGAGACATTCGATAGCGTTAAAAATTGAAACCATTTTCTTTATCGAATTTATTGCATTTTTCTTTGGACCAATTGTGCATAGTCAGATGGTGGCAAACATTAGGCCCGAAAATACACTATACAAGGTCAAGGTTACTGTTCATAATGAAAATTCCTATAAAATTTTGTGGTAATTTGAAAAACAAAAATATTTACTGCACAAATACTGCGGTACATGAAAATCTCTCTTAGATACAGCAGCAATGGGTCTGCGTAAAAACTTTTTTTAGAGCTATAACCTCCAGGTTCTCAAAGGCGGCCATAGTCTTATTAGTAAAGAGTATATTCTTTGGTGTGGCTGATTCTTTGAGGATCTGCAGAGACGTTTTAAGTAACTTATGAGCCGAAGAAATTTAGTGGGATATTTTATTAATTAACTTTTTATTTAGGGAATTATTATCGATAGACGACCAAAGTCTTAAACTAATAACAGGGAAGACATGCCCTGGACCGACGGATTCTCTAGAAATCTACACAGACAGTTCATAGAACTCATTGTTTACTGGGCCTAAAATATATTGTGGGAAATTTAATATAGTACACTTTTGAGTCAGGGAATTATCACTTCTAGTATTCCCTAAGAACCAGATCATTAACTTTTCAGTTCTGAATTGTATGAATAGTAGAAACCTAAGTCTCGTGCTCGAAGAGGCTGACTAATGTCCTCTAATCGTTTGGATGCCAACACATTGCCATGTAGACCTAAAGTGGCAGCCCAAGTTTCTAAGTTTCTCTAATTATTCAGCAATCTAAATTTATATATATATGTATAAAGGTTAGGTTAGGGATAATTAATATAAAAAAACACTTTCTGAGATATTAATAAGATGCCCAATTCGCCATTTACAACAAATCTTTTATAAATTATTATTATTGGTTCTTTTCGATGTGATCTGTAATCCACTATTGGCTCTTTATAATAAACTCCGGTATCGAAGATATAATCGGGTGCTCCCATCATCGTTGATTGAGTGTAGTTATGTACAAATTTCTAAATTCTAAACGTATAATTAAAGTGTTTCAACTATAGTGTCCTCTAACTTAGATCAAAGCATTTCTTCAAAAAATTAGAAATAACAAAAAATTTTTATTTTCTGTTTGGTCAAACTCATAAAACTCATTTTGTAAAGAAACGAAGTTTGTGACGCGCAAAACATTCGAATCTGGACCCGTCCCAAGTAAAACGCGGTCGGAATCTTTACGTACATGCCTCTATAAATTAGCTTTAATACCAACAAAACTTTCGAATTTGCTAGAACTTTCAACTATTGCGCGTTTTGGTTGATTGCCTCGAAATAAGCCCCCCCTTTGACTACGTGCCTGCTGGAATACCTCAAACTACTTTACGTACGGCTTTGATTTGCATGGACGACCCGCAAAAATTGCAAAAAGTTGCACAATACGCGAATGTTGATGTATTTTTAATTATATTTTTGGCGCGCACTTTCGTTGGACAAGCTTCAATTTGTAACTGTCATTAAACGCAGCTGTTTCGAGTTCGAGGGACCGTCTCTATAAGCAAATGGTTCCAGCGTCGAATGGCAGCTACATGGCACTCTACTATATATACGTACAACATCTTTTGACCTGACCAGGCCCAAATAACCCAAGGTCTACTGCCCAAGTGCAAGCTGTATTGTTATCTCGTAATCAGTTTTATCAAAAGGCATCCAGTTTTAAAACATTTTCTACTTGTTGTTTTTTTTTTTTAATTTTTTGGTACAGGGCACGAAATCAATTCAGTTTCAGTTTCAATTTTGATTTCGATTTCGGTGTCTCAGCCTTACTTAAAATATGCTGCATTGTTGTTGTTGTTGCTGCTGCTGCTGCCAAAAAGCCTGCAAAAACTGGGTTATAACCTTGAAATTGACAAAAGAAACGTTTAAAATTCGAACAGCTCGCCTCGTTTCATCGATAAATTCAATGCGATGCGATGTGATACGGCAGCATGACACAAACAGGGCACAGCCTCAACAGAAACAACAACATTAAGCACAACAACCAGTTGGGAGCTCCAAAGAAAGCCCACAAAATAAAGACAAAAGCTAGACAAACCAGACAAACTTAAAAATATATTCAAATCTATGCTAAGCTATTTAAACCATCTCGAAAACAAAATCTGTTTACCAATGAATGAAAACATTTTAAACACTTGACCGCATGTTGAAATTCCTGCAATAGCGGCTTTCAAAAAAAAAAAAATTTCCAAAAACTTGAAACTATCTGTCTACGCTGTTGCATTTTAAATTGCCAAAGGTCAGACCAAAGGCAACTAACGGTGCAGCGCATCTCCAGAGTTGCATGCAGCTTGTGTCGTCATCGTTTTGGCTTATTGCTCAACCACAACAAAAAAAAAAACTGGTGACAAAAAGCCGTTTTACCAATTTACTTGTTGGCTTGGCTAAAGACACCATAAAAATGTATTTTAAAAATATTAACTATACAAAAAATTGACAACTGCCGTCGAGAGCAAAAGAAAGAAGAGAGAAAAATATGTAAACAAGCAAACTGGATTTATAATTTGAACACGCAAGAAAGAAAAAAAAAAACAGAAAAAAAACAAGCCAAGGTCATTGTAAAGCTGCCGATAAAGAAATTGCCGCCTCAAAATACCGAAAATAAACTAATGTATACTATATAAGGCATGCTACAACAGAATCCCAGCTTAGTTTTTGTTTTTTTTTTCTCGAAGATTTCGTGGAATCGTGTCTTCGAGCAGGTGAGTGGAAGAACCACTTTCAACATTTTTTTGTTTTGTGTTTTTGACCAACTACGCAGATTTGTATGGAAGATTTGTGTGCAGATGTGTTGATCTGTTGCTCCATTGAGATTGTGATTGCAATGATAATGATGATCGCTTAAATGATGATGAAGTAGTTTGTGGTGCTGATGATGATGCGTCTTAAACATGTTTCGCACACTCCAACTGAAATCCGGTTGCTGAAATTCGTGTAAAGTGGGACGACGATGTCGCCCCTTTATGAACGGCATTACTATTACAAAAAACATCTGTAAGGTGCAGTTTTGGGCCTCGAAGCTAATATACTCTTGGATTTGTTTGAGATGAATATTTTGAAACCGACAGATTTGCGTTTTAATCCCAAGTCCGGTCTGTTCAATTCGGATGATGTTTGTTTTTTTTTTTTTTTTTTTTTTTCAAAATTTCGATTTATCGATAACTAAAATTCTATTAGGTAGACTATTTTACGTAACAAGCGAAACAAAATATTAGCTTAATTTTTTCTTTCAATTACAAAAATGGGTTTATAGAATAATGTTTTATTATTTGGAAACATTACGGGTCACTAAAGGCCTTTAGTGATGTCATGTTCATTTTAACTACTCATAAAATTAGATTTAACAGGGTGGGGTCAAAAGTATTATTAATTATTTTACATTTTTTAAGTGACTGTGTAGTTCTTAAAATCTGACACAATGTATATTACGCGACCCCCAGTGCGCGCACATTTTCTGGAACTCGGTTTCCGGGAGCCCCTTTAGAGATGCCGCCACTGCCCCTGAGATGTCGTCAAGCTGTATCGGTTTTCGTTGAGGTCGCGCTTGAAATGCGTTAAGAGGAAGAAGTGCCAGATCTGAACTATGGTGCGGTGGGGCAACTTGACAACCCAATGCTTGACCAGAGACTCTCTCATCAGCAGCGCTGTGTAGCACGGCGCTTTGTCATAGTGGAGCTTCCAAGGATCGGCAATGTCTGGCCGCAAGCGGAAGTAGCGTTTGCGCAACCTATCAAGCATGTCCTTGTTCAACCTGGCGTTCACAATTTATCCAAGTGGTACAAACTCCCTATTTGTGAACCACGCCAAGTGCACCAAACCACGACGGCCAAAAAAACAGAAGAGTTGGATTTGACCGTTGAATGCTCATTTTGGCTTTCTTCAGATGCGGGGAGTTGTTGGTGTGCCACGCTACGCTCTAGCGTTTGGTCTCCGTCAAAGTTATTCCGAGTTTGACGCAGAATTTTATGATGATCATCAGATTTCTCCATTTCTCGCATCGCGACGGTACTTCTTAGCCGAGGTTCACGGAAATGGACTTGCTAGCTCTTCCCTTGTCCCAAGTGGCAGAAAAAATATCGGTCTCTTCGGAATACAGTGATAAAAATATAAATAAACGGAAAAAAAAAATGTTGCAAATATAATTAAAATTTAAATTAAATAAACTTATTTTTGCCTATACGTATTTGGTGTTCAGAAGATGCTAGATGGCTATTTTACTCAGTTTGTAAAGAAATTTAAAACGCTCTAAAGTGCTTTTTGGCAAATAATGTTTCCAAATAAAATCAAGAATCTTGAATATTAGTTCTCAAGACGTCTAGGATGTTAGAAAATCCAAAATCCTATAGACTATTTTACAATAAAGACGAAAACTTTCATTCAGGCGAAAAACCTGTGAACCAGGAGAGATGAAGGACTTGGTTCGACTAGACCAAAAATCGCATAGTCTTCGAATGTAAACGCAATAATCGTAGTTAATTTCTTCAATCAAACCATAACAGAGTCAGTTTAGAGTTATTTGAAAGTTAAAAGCCAAAAAGTGTAAGTAGAGTAGTAGATGGGTAGAATGTTTGGGTAATATTGGCACCAAGATTATTTGAAATATAAGATGATTCATTGTGCAATATTATGAAAAAGAAAATGTATAATGTTTGCAAATTATCAAGCCAATGCAGATAACAGAATGAATTATAACACGGATGTTAAAGACACAATGCCATTTTTCTTGTGCAATGCAAATTCAAAATTTCATCATAAAAAGCTCAGGCTCGAGTGTTCTGCCCATATTATATTTCTGAAGCATTTTTTAAGATTTTAAACTTGTTAATACATAGTCATAATGCTATTTAAAAATTATTCGAAAGAGATTCACGATTAATTGTAGGCCGGCCTATGTTGCAGCATGCTCATTAAACGCATAAAGAAAGATATAGGTTAGGTTAAATAGGCAGCTCAGATTAACTGAGATCACCCAGAGACCATGAGGTCCATTGTGTTGCCTAATTTGAGAGAAGGAAGAAAGGAGTTGGAAAAGGCGGTTTCTAATTATGAAATAGAAGTTAATTCTAAGTTACATATAAAAGGTTTGTAGCCAAAGCAACGAAGGTTTTCAGGCTGACCATAGGAAATATTTTGCCATTCTGCTTAACTCTCAGGTTTTAATTTCATCTAAAAAAAAATTATTTTTTCTTGAACGATTTTTGGATTCGAAAGTCAAAACATGTTTATCGAAAGTTTTTGGTGTCGCTGAATCTTAGTCCAATCTCCAAAAACTACGAGCAGGGCAGGGTTTGACTCCATAAACATTTTCTGACCTGCGTACCAGCAAATCTTTTTTTTGTGTATGGTTGTGTTTTTGTTTTCTAGCGGAAACATGAGGAGACTCTGACGTTTTTGAAATTAGTTTTGTTTAATCAATAGTAAATAAACAAACATAGGCAAACTACTTACTTAATTAATTGAGATAAGCCTAGTTGATAACCAAATGAATTTTAATAATAATAATCTAAAAATTGAAAAAAAGAACAGAATTCGAAACATACGCGGAAATCTCGCAACTGTCGCTGTACTTATTGCAAAATTTTTAAAATATAACTCGAAATATTGTTACGTTTTCGGAAACTACTTTGTATATCAAGAGAAAAATAAAAAAAAATCGTCAGATTGACAAATTGATTATAAAGTCAAATGGAGTAAAATGAATTGATAATGCAATGAATTAAAAAAAATGCAAAGAATTAAAAGTTATATTATAAACTGCATTAACCTAAAGCAATTTAAACTTGAAAGAGAAAAAACTAATGGAATCAGAACAGCAGATATATAATGCTATCATATCCGAAATTAGTATAAGGAATTCTTCAACACGCCACAAACTTGCTGACAATCACTATAATACCGCTAAACTATCCAAAGAGTATTTTATAAATGCTGACAAGTGCCGGCAAGATGCCAAAACAAAAACAGAAAATCAATTAACAACACAGATACAGATACAGATACAAATACACACAGCTGCGTCTTATAGTGGCCTCATTGGCAGGTGTTGATCAATATTAAAACAAAAAAAAAATGCAACTGGCTCTTCCACAACGCCGCTGCTAGCCAGAAATTACGTAAGATCCAATAGCTCCGGACACTGAATATTTTTGAGAATCTGTCATTCCGTCGCTGAGCGTCTGAAATAAGCCAGCGAGCATATTGCGCAAAACGCTGCGTTTGGGCAAGCCTCACTATCAGTGTTGTGTCGGAAATCGCTTTCTTTAATCGAATTTCAAATCAATCCCAATCAAACTACATTGACACGAACACTCGAACGAAAAGTACTTGCTCGATTTTTGCAAGCGAATACTTTTCAAAAGTATCAAGTGTTCGCCTCTATTAGTTTGATACTCCTTGGTGTTTCCAGAACTCTTCATAGTTCCATGAACCACTACATAGTTCGAAAACGTGCTTAAATAAACAAAAAAAAATGACGTTACCTCACCTATATTAAAAAAAGTCTTTTTACACCAACTCATAACTACTCCTAACTCCTAATTCAAACTACTCTATTTTCCAAAATAAATGACCAGATGCAATTCTTGGAAAAACAAGTTTCTTAATGCGCACAATTCTCTTTTATCCTTTTTTCGTTTTTTTTTTTTTTTAGAAAAATAAATTGAGATAAAACAACATGGGTGGCAAAATCCAACCTCTGATCCGATCGTTGACCAATACCTCTGCATCTTCTATTGTAATCTAGCTTCAATTCTTAGTCAGCACAATCTTATACAGATATAGGCCCTAATGCTGCCGATTCATCTGATCGACTCATGCCGTCATTTCTGAGTCTTCTTACAAACTTCTTCTCTTCTCATCGATCTCTATCTTTTTGGGAACTTAAGGTCCAAAAGGCTGTTCCTTTATTTAAAATTTGTCATGGAATGAAATCTTTTGTATTTCTGACCCCTTTTAAAACACAACGCCTCTTAGTAACCGTTGGCTTGTGAAGGGTCCGACACACTTACTAAAAAGTTTGTTCAGAGGTGTTTAGAGATTTCAGGCACATGCCCGCCAGAGAAGCAATCGTAGCTTAAACTTGAACTATCGATTGCGGCATGAGACGTTGTGCGCGCCTCAGTGATAATGACATGGAAACTGTCCAGTGCTTATCACCAAAATATTGCGTTTGTTCACTCGGAAGCAGCTTGATTGAACTTGAGGTAACTAAATGGGTTATCTGTGTTTGAAGCTACAATGAAATCAGGAATGTCAGTTCTAAGCGCAATTTGCGAGCTGTTCACAGTATTCGCTGGTATTTGAAGCGTGCAAGATACGGAAATAAAAACCCAAAATTTTGAATTCCTTAGCCAGAATGCGCGAGAAATTGCTCTTAACTCTAATGCTGCTCATGGAGCTGGTAAGCGTGTGTGTCTGGTTGGCGAACTGTGATGAACTCTAATGCTGGATTTTGATTTAAAGCAGCACCTGAGCCTGGGCTTGATGGGCGGCGAGCGACGCAGCATTGAAAAGTGCCTGAAGAGCTTCGGTGGTCTGACAGACGAGACAGCGCAACGTCTGGAACGCTATACCAACTGGGGCGACAACTACGAGGAGATACCCTGCTTTACACGCTGCTATCTAAACGAGATGTTTGATTTTTATCATGAGGTCGCCGGCTTTGATGAGCGCAAGATTGCGGCACGCTTCGGACGCGCCATTAGTGACGCATGCAGCACGCGCCTGCAGCTGGCGCCGGGACAGCGGAGCAGCAGCTGCGAGCACGCTTACAGCGGCTTTCACTGCATTGTGAGTGTGAGTATTATTGATGATAAGCACTGAGTGCATTGCTCCAGAACAAAAAAAAAAAAAAACACTGTGATAACTCGTGCATTGACTCGGAACAGCTGGAGAACGATCCCTTTATACTGATCGAGAGCATGCCGAACATAACGCAGTCAGCCAAATCGGCCATGAAGGAGTGTCTGCTGCAGATGGATCAGGTGGAATGGAGTCGTATAGCGGACTACAAACGTTTTCCCGTCCAGGAGCCCATACCCTGCTTTACGCGCTGCTTCATAGGCAAGTTGCAGCTATTTAATGAACGTTCACGTCTCTGGCAGCTGGATGATATGCGTGCCGTACTGGGCGTGCCACAAGCACACGCCCAGGTGCAAGGTTGCAGTCATCGCAGAGGACGTAATCCCTGCAGTACGGTCTATCAACAGTTCACCTGCTATGTGATGGCACAGTAGATTAGCTGGGATTTTATCGAGTCTATATATTAAGAAGGCATGGCGTTTTATGTAATACAAATTAAAGTCAAGAAAAGTAAGGCATTTAGTTTTTTATGGTGTTGCTGGTCTCCGTTTCCGTCGTCGTCGCCAGCATCGTTGTCGTCTCGTCCAGCACTAGATTGCCATTGATGCGCTCCCAGCAGCGATACTCTTCATACATCCAAGCACATCGCTGTTCCGGCTGTTTACGTTGCTCCGCGCTGCTGCTGCGACAGCCACCAAAATCATACGTCTCCTGTCGCGTGGGTCCAAAGGCCTTATGCCAATTTTGCAGCTGCCAATTGCCCTCGGCATCATAGAACTGCATGGCATCGGCAAAACACTGAAACAAACAAGGTATATTCTCCTTGGCCTTAAGCTTGCTGTACTGCAGCAGCTCCACATAGCTGGCATTCAGCTGGCGTGCACATTGCAACAACGTGGTGTAACTTTGACCCGCATGTTGCTCCGCCTGCTTCAGGCAGCGCATTCCACGATACGCATAGAGACAGCCATTGCGCTGCCGGCGCTGCAGCTCGTGGCGGCAATAGTTATAAACATCCGCACTGAGTTCATCCACCAAACGCTGCTTATGCCAGCTATTGGACTGTATGTCGAACCAGCCCTTCTCGCTGGCCAAACAGCGCATTAGGCAGGGCACCTGCTCCTCCGTCCACTCGGCATAGTGCGCCAGCTTCTCTAGATCACTTTCTAGGCGCTTCGGGCTGCTCAGCTCACCCAGGCACTTCTCCATTATCTTGACATCGGCAGCCAGCTCAGCTAGAATCTGCAGATTGTAGCGTTTAGTGAATGCAGCATTTTCGTTTAGAAAGTAGCTATGGGAACGCACCGTGGAGCCGACAGTCAGTATGATTAACAGCTGTAGATACATTGCGCTGTAGTTACTACTTGCTGCCGGACACTCGGAATGCACAATTATAACTGCGGCTGGCAAACAGATGCCGCAGTTATCGTCAACCCTAGTGAGAGAGGGCGCTCTGGTCGACTTGCAACTGGGGTTATCAGCGGCCGAGCGATTAGACCCAGCTGAGTTCAATGAATGCCACTGTTCATAATGTCCAGAAAATGTGCATAAAAGCGTCGACAGATGATGTTGGCTTAGGTCAGTTTCGCTTCAGAGCGTCACTCCCTTTGGAAAGAAGATTTTTTTTTAATATTCTTGATGTTTTTGAGTGCATTTCGAATTAAGGGAATAAATTGCCGCCCTTCAACTTTTTGTTGCATTATGGATTTTTATTGGAAAGATTAATGTCTAAATTGATTATAAAACAATGAAAACCTTACGTTTTTGCTCTATGTACGACTTTTATAGTGCATACTAGCAGTTCTTAATGTATTTATTATTATTTATAATAATAATTTATACAGGGATTAACAAGAAAGCTGCAATTAAAAAATGCGCAGTTTTTTCCATTTCAGAGGTTATATTGTTTCGGTTTGATATGAAAAAAAAAGGTTTTTCCAGTGCCAGAATTCATTCGAAAATGCGTCCTTTTTTTATGCTGAAAGAAGACGTGTCAAAACTAGAAAAACTGAAATTTTGAGAAAAAAATTTTTTACCTACGAATTGATCTACATTAAAAATCTTTGGGGCAGTTTTTGGTACCTTTTTCAGTTAGACCTTTGCTCCATCTAGGAGCCTAATTAGGACAAATCAATTCAACTAAAAGACCTAACTTCTTCATTACATAGTCTTGGTTGGGTGAGATTCATTGGACTAACGATTTGACTTTGAATAGATTAAGAGTTCATCGCTGTTTGCAGCAAGAATGGCTTCTTCACTCAATGAATCGTAATTTTTGAGATTAGCAATGATGATCTGCAGCACTTTGTTCAATTGGCACAAGGAATAGCTACTCTGCTATTCAGGATAGAGGCAAATTCAAAAAATTCAAGATCATATTCGGTCCAGCATTTCTTGAGGTATAAAAAGTGTCTAGAGCGACAGCTCGATTAAGACTGTTTTTAGGCAAAATTAATATCAAATATTGCTTAGTTTAGCAAAAATTGGAATGTACATATAAACAAATTTTGATAGCTTTTATATTGTCAAAATTCTTCTACATATAAAGAAGACTTTGTGTACCTATATCAGAAAGTCTTCGGGATCTAGTGGCTTACACGAACATATGGCTAAATCGATACCCGAAATAATGATTATAATTTTGAAATAAATAATTTATAAATACTTACACATATGTTAGGCACCTTTTAGAAATCACTAATACTCCCAAACCTTTAGCGTACAGGGTATAAAACGTACACTTTTATTTGTGTTCAAGAGAGTAACCCACTTAAGAGAGTAAAGAGATAGAGCGCTCAAGTGGGCAACTGAACCAAGTTTATTGTTCTTTAGGGTATCACAATACTGAATTGTTTGAATTTGTTTCCGATTAGGCATAAATCTTGCGCACTATATGACGATTGATGGGCAGCCAGCAGGAGAAGACACGATTGGCCCAGGTGCAAGTATCCGACTCGGCTTCATTGTGATCAATGCACTTCTCTAGGCCATGACGCACTGCCTCGAGATTCTTGTAGTTCTCGTAGGTGAACTGTGTAATAATAGCCTTCTCATCGAAGCCCTTACGCTCGGTAAAGAGACCCATTTTCTCTAAGAAGCACTTGACATAGCAGTTGGTGCGACGATGTTCGGGAAACTCATAGTTCAGAAACTTCTCATAAATTTCATCCGGTACGGGAAAGTCCTCATGACATTGCTGATGGGCCTGCACGGCATCATCATGATTGCGCAGCTCGAACTTGGCGCTGGACTGCCGTAAACATAAACGTAGGATTAAGGAGTGGCTTTTGTTATACCATTTAGTGCACGGTGCTTACCTGTCCAGCCAACAGGCAAAGCAGCAATAGAGCGTAAAATTTCATGACGTTGTCGCGTTTTCCGTAGACTTACTTATGGGAGGAGGGCTTGCGTGCGAATGTGCCAACTGGCCAAGTTAAGCGACTAAATCGGGCCAAGATTTTTTCATAATTTTTATAGCCACGCGCTGTCGACGTCGTCGTCAGACGCTGACGCTGACGCTGCGTCGCTGAAGCTTGGCTTGACAAACTCTAGGCGCTGTCGTAAGATGTGGTATATACTACCCAGAAAAGAAAAAAATATATGTAGGTATATATAATATCGGAGCTGACAAACTGAAACCAAACCAAGCCAAGCCGAAGCGTATAACACGCCAAACTTGTTGCCGTCTGACACTTGGCGCCACCTTGCACCACTTCGCACCACCGCCAAAGCGTTCAGTGGTGCTTGGCTTTTGGCGGTACCCTTGCGTCAGTTGCTCTTAAGAAAAAAAAAAAAACGAGTAAAACTAAACTGGTTTGAGTCTGAAACTCTATGGACTGGGACTTGCTGTCAGCGGCATTGTTGTTGTGATTGTCGTTGTTGTTTTTGGGCCACGGGTTATATAATCGTCAACGACGAGTGCCGTATAATGGTTACGTTTACGTTTTGTTTAAGCCAATTAAACGATTTGTTTTCATGCCACAAGCATTTACTACTTGGCCTATACCACACACACTCGCACACACGAAAAAAATATTTTATAAATTTTAGCTGCAACAAATTCTAACACCTTATCGAGTATGCTGCACTTCCGCAATTCCATGTCCAACCAGATGCTGGTGTCCAAGCACCATATTTTTTTCAAACACAAATTGTTTGATTGCTTTTTGTGGGTTCGTAACTTTTCCCATTTTTGGCAGGAGTTTGGAATTTTCTGTGAGTTGGTAGGCCTAAATAAATAAACTAAAATATTCAATTGAATTTATTTATTACCGGCCAATTTGCTAGCTCAACGGATTTTTGCATTTATTTAATTAACGGCCGGGACCATGCAATATGCACAGATTGCCAGAGTTGGAGTCGGAGTCAGCGTGCGAACCACGAACTACAGTACTCTTACCCTTTTTACACAGCTTTTGGGTATAAGTTTTGTTTTACCTTTTTTTTTGTAGCATGTCACTGACATTGGTTGGGGTTGTTGAACCCACTACGCTCGGTATATACGTTACTGGACTGGTTGCATGCACTCTCAATAGAAGTTGGAGGAATGCTGAGAAGTAGGGATATGAACGGTAAGCTCTTCCGGGATGGGCGGAAGGAGGTGGTTGGTGGAGGATCAAAACTGTACTACATCACTAATCCCCTAAGACTCTCCTATTACAAAACCATTTTGAGGATTCGACAAACGCACCCAGATCCGCAATTGGCACAAAAGCCAGACTACCCAGATCCTCAAAGAACGGTTTTCCCAGAAACTGGGTTCGTCTTCTTCGAAGCGCCGGGCAGTCACAAAGCAGGTGTTGGATGCTTTCTGTCTCCTCCTCGTCTCCGCAGCTTCGGCAGAAATCGTGGTGGGGAACATGCAGCCTCTCAGCCATGTGGCCAATAGTGCAGTGCCCCGTTACGACTCCTACCACCATCCTGGTCCTGCTTTTATGAAATCGCAGGAGTTCAGATGTGCGCTTTGGGTTATACCTGGGCCAGAGTGCTCTGGAGATGCGACAACCGGACACCGTGTCCCATTCTCTTTCCGCCAGAGCTGTGGCCGTCTCCCTGATTTGCGATACGACGTCCTGTAATGGTCTTTCTATGTCTGTAACCGCAAGGTTAGCAGCCAGCGCTGATCCGTTCCTGGCGCACTCGTCAGCCTCCTCGTTACCAGGGACGCCTGAGTGTCCCGGTACCCAGCAGAGGGTGATAGAGTGACATTGGATACGGTTGAGCGCAAGCGCCGTCTTACGGATCAGTTTGCTCTTTATGGTATGCGATGACAGAGCCTTGATTGCAGCCTGACTATCGACTAGAATTACAACGTTCCTTGGACTTCCGTCCAAGGTATCAATAAGTCTAGCCGCTTGCCAGATTGCATAAATCTCGGCTTGAAAAACGCTACACCAGTCGGGAAGACGGAATGAGAGTTTCGTTGAAAGCTCTTCAGAGAAGATGCCTGCTCCTGTGCCCTCATCCATCTTCGAGCCGTCAGTATAAATTGTCAGCTCGTTCCCTTTCAAAGGGGTTTTTTGCCCCCAATCTGTCCTCTCCGGGAAAACTGCGACAAAATTGTCGTTCCATTTCTGAACCGTGGAGCAGCAATCACTATCCCCGGGCCCCCAAGTAGGTACGCCTAACTCAAGTAGGATACTACTGTGACCACAAGCTGATAACGTGAGAAGATTAAGTGCCCGGAGTCTCGCTGCGCTTCTCGCTGCTACCGACTTCAGGAAAATGCCCACTGGATCCAGGTTCAGAATAACATCCAGGGCTGCCTGAGGTGTGGATCGCATGGACCCGGTGATACCTGTGATATCTGTTTAAGATTTAACTTATTTTTTACATATTATACTTTTTATAGTAGGTATAACATTCTCTAACAATTTATTACACAAACATTAAATGCATTGAAGAAAATACATTGGGAGACGGATTTATATTATAATAAATGTTTGTTTTGAAGCGGAACGCTATAAAACTTACTTTCCCGATACCTTTTTCTCTTCTTTGAATGTCGCACACTTTTATAAAAGAGTAAAGTGTCTTCCCTCTAAATGAACTAATCAACGCTCTAAGGTGTGATATTTTTGATTACGGAAATGATTCTTCACAGAAACTTGTTAAACAATATTTTTTTTTTTTTTCAGCCTTGTTAATTCTTCTATGATTTTTGTTGATTTTCTCAATCAAGACTCGTCTGCACTATAGTCCATCGGACATGCGTACAATAAAGCCAATAAAGATACACATTGCCCAGGTTCAGAGTCGCAGTGACGTCATATGATGCATTTGTTTAGCGTTGTTTTTTGTGTTCGCGTTGATCTTGTTTGGTTTTAAAATATTAAATTGGTTTAAAAATAAATTGTTGTGAGAAGAAAAATATCAACAACGTTCTTTCTGAACTCTTCTTCTTAACGCTATGTTAATTTTTAGTCCTCTAGCTCTTTTCGTTTGGGCTGTGCTTTGTATTTATAAAGAAGATATATTATTTATTATACAATATAAATTAATAATACTCATAAGAATTTTAATTTTGCTTTAAATTAAATTAATTATAATAGGCATTTAAATTTGTTATACATATAGCTTATATGAGAACTTAGTTTTAAATCATTTGTATGAATTAATTTTTTATTATACTATCTTTTGTTTATTACGAAATTCACTGATTATACAATAAACCTAATCAACAAGCATAAAAAAAAAAAAAATAAAGTAGCCAATTAGCAGTGACTTAATTACAAAAATAAGAGCTAAAAAATATTTTTAAAAGAATTTTGAAGAAAATGTATAAATTAAAAAGAACAATTGGGCGGGACAATGACAATGACAAAGGACAATGTTCCCTGTAATCTCCATAGTCTGGCGACTTCTCTATTTTATTTATACATTTGCACAAATGCGGAAATTAATTTACTTGAAGTTTTGATATTTATGCAATATTAAAAGATGCTGATCCCACTTATTCATAAAAATGTCCAGTCTTTGGAAGAACTTTAGGGAATTCGTCACTCCAAGAAGCTGCATATCGATGCAGAAGTGCCCAACAATAATTTGCCCTGACAAAGTTTGGCACTCTTAACAACAAAAATAGTGAATTTTTGTACTAAACAGTTTTGTAAAAAGCGCCGATATTTGTATATCGATAACTTATGTATATATTTCGTTAATGATATTATTCAGTACTTATGAAAGAAGGCCCGCCATATAAAAGTTGTAACAAACGTTGTTAGTCTGGCACTTCTGCATCGATGCATTACTTCGTGAAAACGCTTTGGAAGTTTATTAAAATGTTAAAGCATGACAATTTCTCTTACATTATTTCAAGCGAGAATAAGAAACGACAGGATTTTAGTTTCAAAGAATAACCAACGTTAATATTTAAAAATTTTAAAATTAAATAAAACTAAAAAAATAAAAAAAAAGTTGGATTCAATAAGAGTATTTTTTAAGCGATAAATCGATAAGTTTGAAAGACAAAAATTTTAGCTTGTAAATTAGTAAATACTGGACGTATAATGAAATAAACTTCTAGTGCTAAAAAAATGCCTCTTTAAAGCAGCTAAAGCTAAAATAAGCCACTGGGCTTAAACTTTCTTTTTATTTTCACACATGTACGAAAAATAGGAACCCAAAGAAGTCTAACAAATATTTGAAATAAAAATGGTAAATAAAAATTTGTTGCATTTTTTTTTTAAAAAGCTGCAACACATTTTTATGCGACGCCTGCCTTTTACCATTTTATCCAATGATATTTTTTTTCTGGACACTTCTAAAGCGACTTTTTGCACCATTTTGTTGGCTCTCGTTTTTAACTTTTGTTGCAAAAATTGTCATAAATTGAACAAACTGTATGGAAGGCTTTGCCAACTGGCCATGGCAATAGCCATCCATGGCCAACTTGTATTTATTTAAAAAGTGCTAAAATATTTGCAAAACGCTTCAAAAATTTATATGCAACAAATACACACTCTTTCAGATACCTGCCATATTTTTATACTCTATGCCAAAGGGTGAAGGATATTGTAACGGGCGAACATCAGTTCTTTATGCCAAAATATAGTTCCATCTGTATGAATACAAAGTTTCGGAGGTCATCAGAACTAGAGACAAAAGATTAAATAAAAATATTAATTTAAGTAGATATCTGAAACTTGATAGATTTGAAAATAATAAAACGAATAGTATTTTGCATTAAATTCTATATAGCAGACTGACTTTCAGAGAACATATAGAAAGCACAGTCAAAAACTGCCGGCTAAAGATGTCTAAAATGAACTGGCTCATGAACCACCGCAGCCGTCTTCCTCTCCGATGCAAAAGAGCCTTATATAAAATGGTAGTGGTTCCAATCTGGAGATACGCTATCCAGATCTGGGGTATGGCGGCTCGCTCGAGTCGCTCACGTATTCAGACACTCCAGAACAGGGCCTTACGCCTTATTACTGGGTGTGAATGGTATGTAAGGAATTCGACCTTGCACCACGACCTCAGACTGGAGACCGTCGAACTCCAGATAAATAAGCACACAAGCCGCTACAACGAAAGGCTAAAAAGACATCGTAATAGGCTGGCAAAAGGGCTCCCAAATGAAAATCCTATAAAAAGGCTTAAAAAAAGAAGTTTTAAAAATCTGCTCCAACAAGCGCCGAGCTGAAAGAAAACGAAAAGAAGACCGACAGAAAAGTGGACCAAATGATGGCCTCCTGATTGACAGGACTCCTTAACACTCCTAAGACATCTCTAACTAAACAAGCTGGATTGGCGATCATAAAATAAGAAACCTGCAATTCATAAAAATATATGTATTTTTGATAATTTTGCAAAATAAATGGAAAAAAAAAAAAAAAAAATTCTATATATGGCTATATTACGTATACGTAATTTTCGACTGCTTGCTCGAATATAAAACAAATGACAATTAGCACCATCTTTATTTTTCATATTGTCTTAAATTTTTCGTCGAGGTTAATTTTCGTGCTTTGTTGTTGTATTATCACTTTTGGTCAGAGTTTGCCAGGTTGTGAAAATTTCGTGTCTGTAGTTGTAGTGTATGTAGCGTATTCCACTGTCGGGCATCATCTAAACTTTTTCGAATTTTTTTTTAAGCTTCTGTCATGTTTCGTGCAATTTATATTTGCTTCTATATATTGAAAATAAATCAATGCTTTAAATTGTTAAATCGTCCAACGTCTGGCGTTTGAAAATTTAAAAAGCGCCATTTAAATAATTGCATTAATATCCGCACGTAAACAAAAAAAAAAAAATTGAAAACCAAATAATATGCACTGTAAATTGAAAAATAAAAAAAAAATATAGGCAACAACATTTAATTAAATGCCATGCAGCGTGTAATTAATTTGGAAAATTTTACAATAAGTTAGCAAGCAGCCATATGGAAAAAGTCTAACCACATCATCATCAGCCACCACTATGGTCTATGAGCTGGCTAGTTTTGTAATCGAAACTAATGTAAATGATCCATAAATACCCTCCCCAAAAAAAAAAAAATTAATACTATCATTGTGGAATATTTTCTTTTTTTTCTCTTTATTTTACATGCTGTGCTTTTATAAGCCACAAAATTTTAATTAGGTTCAAACTTTTAAATGTGCAATTGTTAATGAATAAATAAGCATTGGGGCTGTAAATTACTTTAACTAATAATAATATTTAAATATAATATGAATAGGGCGTAGTTACAAGCAGGGCGACATCTTTTCTATTGCGGGGCGCTTCAAAAGACTACCCATTAAATATTTATTTTTGTTAAGAATTTTATTTATTGTGGCTTTACTATCTATTTAATCACATTAACAATATTGAGTTTCAAGTTATTATTATTATTATTATTATTAAAATTGTAAGCTAGCTTAGATTCGAGCACTGGCTGCTAAGGCCTTCAGCTGCAATACATAATGTTCTTATTTATACTTTTGATCTATATGTAGTTATTATTTTTAGTTAGTTTTATTTTTTTGATGAATAAATAATTTACAAAACTTTGGAAGTCTTTTTAAGTATAATTTCTAATAGATTAATTTTATTAAGTTTGTGAATTTCTTTTTTAGTATTAATTGCAAACACTCTCTTGCTCTCTCTCTCTTACTCTCTTACTCTCTCTTTATAAAATAATTTAATTAAAATGTTTTATTAGTATTGTTAAAATGAACCATACCAGTTTTTTTTTTTTCTTTTTTTTTTTTTTTTTGAAAGTCGCTTTTTTTATACTTTATTATTGAATTTAGGCTGAAGTTTACCAGTTGGTGTTTATGTATTTTGTATTTTATACTTTATTAGTTTTATTACGTATATTAATTGGAATTTTGAACGTAATAAAAGAATTGATACTTAATTTTTTTTATATAAAAAAAAATAATTATATATTCACTTTTATACAAGGTATAAACTTCCAAAACTATTGCTGGAAAAAGGGTTTCTTAGTAGCATGTGAGTGGTTTAATAACGAACAGGTGTTACATTTTTACCGATTTTTTAGTTGTTTAACAATATATATTATTATTAGTTGTTTTTGTACTTTTGAGCATCATTTTTAGTCTAGTACATCTATAAAATTCTTTTAGGAATGCTAAAAATGTTACCAATCCCATAAAAATCGACCATCATTAAATGTTTGTTTTACAATTTTTCTTTTAAATTCAAATAATCAGCACCAGCGTTTAACCACAAAAATACTTCTTGTTTATTAAGAGAAAAATGGAGATAAGCTTATTCAGATCTGAAACTTTGTGGGTTTGGAGATAGCACGCATAACAATTGCACTACATTTTTGATAGATCTTTCCACAATTACTTTAACTTTTAAGGCTACATTGCGTATACATAATTTTTTATTCAATTTTTATTGCATACCATTTTTTTTTCATCTCCTTAATTTGAGATTGTTGGTTGTTGATTAGAGTTTGAAAGCTTATACAAATTTTAGGGTTGTCATCATATAACGTTTATTCCAGGAATTGTTGGTTGGTAATGCACATTAAGAAAATATAAACAAAATAAAATATTCGATTACGAAAATTTGGTATTTTTTACAAAAATAAGCCTTCGTGCTGTGTAAGTATATTTGTTAATACCTAGATATTGCAGATTTAATAATAGAGATAATGGCAATATAGTTTTTTAGAGGGCAGAGTTCGAATCGTATTAGTAAAAAAAAAATGTAATACAGTCGAGGCGGTGCCCGGCAGTGTAATACCCTGTAATCTATAATAATAATTGTAATTTAAAATTACAAGTATCAAACGAAGTTCCAACAAATTTTTTGTCTGAAAAAATTTCTTCTGATATTAAAAAAATATGTTTCCGATTTTAAAAAGTACGTCAATGTGTAAATTATGAAAATTTTATATAAAATAGAACGTTATATTAGTGGTTTCATTTCTATATATTTTTGCAGTGAAATATTTTCTTTATAACTTGCGCAAAATAAATCTAAGTATTTTTTATATTTCACATTAGATTGACAAACTTTTTATAGACCGAATATTTGAGCTCTATCGGGAGTTATATATTTTCCCAATCAGGGTTTATGACCAAGTTAAGTGCATTTTTTGATACTATATGATTATGTTTAAGAAATATATAGAGAAATTTTTAAAAAATTTATTTATTTTTTTCAAATTTTTTGAGTTTTTTTTTGGATTTGTGTAAACTAAAGAATATTTAAAAAAATATTTTTTGAACTATTTGAAATATAACACCCTATATTCTGTCGTCAGTTTAGTAGAAAAAGATATTTGGTAACAAACAAACTATACAAGACTGATTGGATTTTTGAACTCAGAGAGGAATTTAAGTAACTTTTACCACGGCAGATTATCTCAATTTTTTGCGAAAAGAAATAACAAAAAGAAATTTGATAGCTTTTTAAAAGCTCCAAATTGATTAAGTTTCCAGCTATTTTTTTGCCACTCCTATAACTTGCTCCGATTAAAGATCTCAAGCGCTATAAATTAGTTGCTTTAATATTCACAACAATACACTTTATTGCTGTGCCTGGCTAGTAAAAATTAAAACAAGGTGTACATTAAAAAAAAAAAAAAAACACTCATAAAAAAAAAGAGTATAAAATTCAAAACTAAAAACTGCCACAGCCATGTTGTTTTGTTTTGGTTAGCAAAAAACTAAATGCAAATTCAATTGCAGGTCATGCACGCAGGCTCAGCCACAGGATATCCGGCTGGCAGCCATTTTAGGCATATCGAACGCCTTGACCAGCAGCAATAACAATAATAACAACAGCAACAATAACAACTACAACTAACAGTGCAAAAAACAAACAAAACAATAAAATTTCATTTCGCAGCAGCAACTGCAACAAACCATGGGTGTAGCCACGGAGAGGCTTAGGGGGCTTATCTTCTTTGTCGTGCAGGACTTTTGGACATGAACTTTGTGGGATCTTGTTGTTTCCTTTAAGGTGTTAAGGTCAACATTTTTGACACTTCCTTTATAATTAAATTTTTTATATATTTTCTATATAATATAGAAGTTATAGGAAGTCTGTTTTTTGTATATATATTAATATAAGTGTGGTATATGAAACTGATAAGTTTTGAAGTTTTATTTGTATAGTAAAAAAAATTAAATAAACAAACAATTTTTTTTTAATTGAGAAACTCATTTGAAACTTCTTGATCAAGTTCAATACTTTTACCTGTAGCTGATGTTTTAAGCATGCTGGATATAAGTGGTTCCAATCTTAGCAGAAGGGCATGCATATCATCCCACCGGCTGTAGTCAAGGCTGTAATTCCAAGCATCCTTATTGCAAGTTTCCAAGGCAGCCTTTGATATCAAGCCAAAGGTCAAGCGAAGGCTGGTGAAATAACAGGCACAGGGTATACACAAATAAACGCCCCCATTGCTTTATAAAAAACTGCCTACGCCAGTGACAATAAAAATCAGAATAACAACAAGACCAACAACAACAGCTTGCAGCTAGCTGATGACACTTACCAGACCACCACTTTTTTTTTTTTTTTACATTTTTTAGTAAAATTTTTTTTTTTATTTTAGTATTTTGCCATTAACCCATAAATCACAAATTGAGTTGCGGTTGCCATGCTACAGCCATCTCTTTCTCTCTATAACATATATTATGAGCTCATATTAAAACATTTTACACACCATTTCGTTGCGGCACTCTTACTACAGCAGCCTGTCCCCGCCCCTGACTACTGAGCTTCATGCTGCAATTCTGCGGCATGCTGCAGCCACAAGGCAAGTGTAGTCAAGTCAAGGCATGAATTATTATGCACCTAGGCGTATACGCAATGTTTAATTTTCAACTCGACCGAAGCGCTGCGCTCGTAAATTCTGCCGCCGTGCACATTACAAACGACTTGCTCAATTTTTCTATATTTCTAGTACTATATGTTGTCTCGGTACCATTTTTTTTTTTCCTACATACTACTTGCCAGAATGTCGCACAACTTCAAAATTTATTTTTCTGCGCCATATTAAGAAGCAGCAAGAAGACATGCCGGAGAAACAGAAAAAAAATATAGGAGCAGTCCGGAAATTTTAAAGCTCGAAAATATGTGCAGCAAGGGTAGCAACTGTTTTTGTTAGCCCCTGTTCTGTCTGCTACCCCTGTGGAACATGGCTGGTCACTGCCACGTACACATGTAGATAACTAACGCTACATAGAAAAGGGCAGAGGTAGCGGCACCACAGCAGCCGGAGGAGTCAGTTTGGTGCTCGTTCTCGTTCTCGTCCTCATCGTCGTCGTCATCATCAACAGCAGCAGCAGGAGCAAAAATTTCAGCCATTTGTCCTGCATGCTTGCGGCATAAAAATATGCCAGGGCCAGCATTTTCATGCGGGTCATCTATAGACCAGGACCCAGTGGTGCCTTTTCTTTGCCCTGCGACTGCTGTCTGTTTTCAGTTTTTGGCCAGTTAGTTGGTATGTCTGTGACGTAACTGGAGTGTGCATGTGTATGTTGGGGTTGAGGAGAAGAACCAACTTTGCTGGCAATGTTTGGGTTCGCTGCAAGCAAAAATCACACAAATAAAAAAATAGTTAGTCCTGTTCAACAACAACAAGCGGCAGAAAGATGATCATAGTTAAAGGTGACGACAAGGACATACACTTGATAAAATTGAGATGGTTGAGAATATGATTTATAAGACATTGGTTCAAGCTTTAGTATTATTAAAGGCTTCAAATACGTTAAAGTATTATGAGGCATTCAATTATTTTGAAATCGCTTCAAGTGGACGATTACATTACATAGGTTAGGTTAGGTTAGTGATGCCTAATTATATTATTGAAATAAAAGGCATGAAGGGGAAAAGTTGAAGGAGGTGAGAGGTGCGAGCTTGGAAGGTTAGAAAAGCGTTCCTTATCTCGTAAGTCTCTCTCCTTGCTGGACCATTTTGAGGATTCAATAAAAGTGGCCACTATGGGCAGATTTGGGAGACTACCAGATCTTCGAAGAAGAGTTTAGCCAAGAGTTGGGTGCGTACGGACTAGTCACATAGCAGGTGACACTTTCTCTCTTCTCCTCTTAGCATAAGATGAGTTCACAACATAAATACTATAAATGAGTTAATTTCTAACAATAATTCAAGGATATATTATTTATTTATCTCTTGATGGCCTCAAAATATCATTTTTAAAACGTGCCTGCCGCTTTTTACAAAAATTTTTCAAAAATATATGTATAACCAATTCTTCTACTTATTTCTAAGTAGCATACAAAATAATTTCCAATATTGTTACATTATTGGAATGAAGTTCCTTAACAGAGATAGGGTAGCTAGAGAAAAACGATAGCGTGAGAAATTTTCATTTACTTTGAATCGTGGCTGAAATTTTTAAGTGATTTTTCTTAATTTCTCTCTCGTAGATTACAATCTTTTTTTGTAGGTATAATCAGACTCTCCGCATTCCACAATTAGTATTCCTTGCCGTGCATCATTCCAAATAACTTATTGAAGCTTTATTTATTATTATAAAATTTTGACTTTCAAATTAAGCGGAATGGTGACCCCCGACAAAAGTAAATTCGAGTAGAGCAAAATTTTCATTCTTAACGAACCAAAGCTACGAAATATAATCATATAAGAGTTTTACACTCTTTAAAAGACTTAGTTCTCCTATTTGGTATGGGAAAAACTTCAAACTTTTTTGTTTTAAAAAATTACTGCTTTTCATCATAAAACGAAGCCTCGTGAGAGGCTGTTACTCCTAGAGGATGCGTCGCAGGTGGCGGATAGCGGATGTTTACCAGATATTGGTGGTAGGAGGGAAATCAAATACCTCCCGCGGACCAACAGCCACTTCATATCCAGCGGAGTTGAGGTTGTCGTCGGTGCAGCAACTTGGAAAGTCACTGCTAACTACCGAATATCCAGAATTCTAGCAGACTGTCTGCAGGCTCTTAGCCGCCGTTGCACCAGATATTAGGAATACTAATTACTATAAAGGGGGTTAGACATTACTGGAAGAGAGTATGGAACTACATTTAAAATAGTTGGTATTTCGCAGCGGGGCTTTTTTTTCAGAGCGACCCATCTGACATGACGCGGATTATAGCGCTATTTAAAATGTAAGTACACCCACCTCTTGATGCACAAGATTCACAAGATGTGAATCTCTTTTACAATTTGATCCAAGGAAATTCGTTTAGTTTTCTGAAAATAATCCAAACTTTCCTAAAGCATTTACTGATATGTCGTTTTGGTACTGAAAGTATGGGATGGGATTAGGAATACCGTGCAGATTTTGTCGTGCTTACCGATCTATGGCTTCATCGCTTTGACCTTAGTTGATTAATACTCGTATGACATGTGCAAACCAGTATATGCTTCAGGTAAGAGTACTTCAACCAACTCCACACAGAAAAAAAAGAACAGCACGGTCAGTTTGTAGACGGCAAAAAGGAAGTCTAATGCTTGGCACTCGCACGTTTATTTGCTGGCCAACAAATGGACTTCATAGCTGGCTTAAAACGCTGCTGGCAGTTTCACAAAACATTTGAAATACAAATAAAAATCTGCTGCCGCATTTGCTGTGAAGATGTAAGTGATGACGGAGTTGGTTGGGACCGAGGAAGTGTACCACTGCTCCAAAGCGCATCTCAAAATCATTCCGAATGCAAAATAAAATTTCACTTTGTTTTACTTTTGTTGTTGTTGGTGTTTTAGACTTGGTCAGTCGCTGGCGTTGACGTTGGTGGCTCTGCCTGTCTGCAAGTTGGACATGTTTGTTTACGCTTCATCATGTCGTCGTTAGCCATAGTTGTCGTTGCAGTCTCTATGAATATACCTACATGTGTATATACAGACAGACAAACACATGTATATGGTAAGTATATAATGTAGTAGTCCAGAGTAGCTGACTCTATGTATGTAGTACGTCCATGCGTCTATTCGCTTAGACCCACTGCCATGTCTCACACCAATGACACGATGACATTTTAATATGGCCCGTAACTTTTGTTTAGTTTTTAGACGCTCGGTTGGCATCTCTCAGTTTCCAGTTCCCAGTTCCCCATTTTCAGTTACGACTAACCCAGCTTTTCCATTTGAGAGTCATCGCTGTTTGGCTTTGGTTTTTGCTTCGGTTTGCGGTTGGTTGGCTTTGTCAGCGTCGCGGTTGCTGCGCTGCCGCGGCTGACGTCGACGCCTGCGTAATTTGCAGTTGACGTGTGCGTTTAATGCCAATTCCGAATGATTTGTATATAGAGATGTCTCCAGCAGAATCCTAGTGCGCACTGTTGGATCTAAAATTATTCGCACACTTTTTACCAAAATTCAATTTTTTTTTTTAATATTCAAGTAATAATTAACAAAAGGGGAATAAAACAAATAAAAGCCTTGAAAAATCCTATCTAAATAGAGTATTTCGAATTTTAACCATTTTTTCTTGTTACCATCGGAAACATATTTTTTTTTATCTTTACCTTTTTGCCAAGTGTTATAGTTGTTGTTTTTAATTTTAAATAGCAGTGGAAAAAACTTTTTGCAATTCTTGGGGTATTTTGTATTATTTAGTATCTTTAGACGGCCAATTTTTTAGCATTTAAATACTATTAGACTGTATAGGGAACTGTTCAAATCGATCTACCAACTACACGAAGATGTAATTTAATTCAATTACATAATATATTTTTGCGCTTTTTTATCCAAAAATAAAGCTAAAATTCGCGAATCGTCTTTATGTTTCTTATATAAATGTTTACAAGAAATTGATAGGACGAAAGTGATAGGAATGAAAGAAAATTAAAGTTATTTTGGTTTAATTGATGGAAGCTTTATAAATTTATTTTAAAAATGCAATTATTCGACCACCTCTCTTTCATTAATAGAAGTTTATTGCCGAAAAATGACATTAAAACACGCAATAAGCCAAAACGAGTAAAAATGTATATTTTTGGTTTTTCCATTGCTGTTGTATAAAATAATAAAAGCATCATTTAATCAAATCATTGGTCATATAAACAGTTAAAATATGCAATGAAGAGTGTCAGAAAAATTTTCCATCTGACTGTATGTATGTGTATTTTTTTTTTGAGTGTGTATGCGTGTCTCAACTGATGGGTGTTGCCATCCGCAGCAGACAGCTAATTCAATTTTATTAAATATTTTTTTTTACGCTATTCATGCGCATATAGCGTTCGGTTTTTCTTTTCATTTTTCTTCAGCTGTCGCGAGTTTTCTTTTTTTTTTCTACTTTTCTAGGTAAATTGCTGGCTGATTTGTTTTGAATCAAAATCAAAAGGTAATGTAGCGCATAAAATCAGAGTCACCGTCTCACACCCACACCCTCACACACACTCACAATATGTGAACATACAGTTACATACATATTACATGAGTATGAATCTGTTGCACCCAGTCACCGCTCTCAACCCGTTGCCAGTGTTGCCACCTTTGCGCCAACACGTTCAATTTTTCATTAATCATGCTTCAATCAATCACAAAAATGCGATTTTATTTCATTTTCATGCGTATTATAAACGCTGATATGTATATTTCTTTTCTTCTTTTATTTTTTCTCTTATACGCCTCGTGTCACGCACGATGTTTTTGTGTGTTTGACTGTCAAACTGATGGGGCTGCAGAGTGTCAGCCGGGTAAGCGGGGCGCATTCACGAAACTGACTGGCAACATGTGGTATACGCAATATGCTCTTCATGCATACGTGATTGTGTGCGTGTATCTGTGTGTGTTTGTGCATGTGAGCTTGAACAAATTGAAATTTATATTAATTTAAATTGGTAACTAAGCGGCAGTTATTTGGAAAAAGATTCAGCTAAAGCTGCTTGACCAAAAATGCAAACAAAATTGGAACTGAACTTCACAAATGAAAAAAAATGTCTTCATGCTAAAGTTAAACATTTTAATAAAAAATACTTTATTGAAGTATAAAGTATGTAATAAAGACTTGTATTTTATATTATTGAACCTATTTCATTTCGGTTGTTATGTGGCATTTTTATACCCTGTAACGTATGGTACAAAGGGTATGTTAAGTTTTTGCTAGCCGAAAATGTATGTAACATACAGAAGGACTCGTCGTAGACCCCCCAAAGTTACCTAAAATATGATCAGGGTTACTAGAGAAGTCGTCTGACCGTCTGTCCGTCCGTATGAACGCCTAGATCTCAGAGATGGTAAGAGCTAGAGCAACCAAACTTTGAGATTAGATTCCTTATTGTTTCATAAGAGACAAGAATATTTTATTTTTTAAATATCGCGGTTACATTATATAGCTCCCATAGGGGTGTTTCAGACGACCTCGAAAAAACCAAAAGTTTTAGATGGATAATTTGTTTGTTCAAAAGTCTTTTAAAATTTCCCATCACTATCCAAATTTGATTAAAATCGGTTGACTATATCATATAGCCCGTTTGTCATATGGACCGTTTGTTCCAAAATTCCACTGTTTTTTGTTTGTTTATAAAAATATCGTAACCAGATTTGGCAAATAAAATACACTTTGAAGTTCTTTCGCAATATATCGGATTTAATTACAAGGTGGTGGTGCAGAGTATCCCAAAGTCGTTCGCGCCTGACTTTAATGTACGCCATCTTTTTTGTAGTACAGGTGTAGAAAGTGTTAAGATTTGAATTGTTCATTCTGATTCTGATTTCTTCGGACTCGGGGAGTTGTTAGTGCGCCACACGGCGCTCTGGCATTTGGTCGCTGTCTTGGCTTCCCCAAGTTTGACGTAGAATTTAATTGCCTTATGCTGATCAAGCTGAAACTACCACGCCGACCACCCTCCGTTCCCGATTCAGAAATTCAGTGCTTCTACTTTTTGATCCTACCCTGCAAGTCGGTACCACTAGTGGGAAAAAACTATATTTTTAATTTCCAATAATTTTCATAAGCAAATTACTGCTATGTCTTAACAGTTAACTGTTACTGCGCCCCTCCATAAAAATATGTGGATTCACATATGTATGACTGGGCATGGGTATATATATATGTATACATAGGTGGAGTGCATGAAATTAGTCATTATGCATGCGGCTCTTAAGCCAAAAATCGTGTCAATGCATTGAACGCAACTTTTTGGGTTGATAACCTCCAGCTGGCTCCCTGCCCGATGTCTGACTGACTGGCTGACTAACTGACCGAATGAGCAGAGTGTCCGTGCTATAGCGTTTATTTGTCGATTCCATTGACGAACTGGGTCAGACTGTGGTAGCGGCTGTTTTATTAGCCAATCGATTCAGCAGAAACCGTTAATAGAAATGCATTAGAGTCTAAACTATGTATATACATATAATTTTTTTTTTTGCCTATATCCGTGATGAGGTTTGTTCCAATTCTGTGAGCATGCCGCACATTAGTCTTAAATAAATGTGTGACCCAACTGACTCGATGACGAGCTGACAGACTGAGGAATCAAAATTTATCAAAAACGTCACGTAATTACCAAGTGCCAGAACTAGACACCCACGCACTCACATACTTCACTACTTAACGTCCTCGCATGTGCTGTGGGGAACTAGGTGGGGTCTATGTGGAGAACTGAGTGGGTCTTGTCTGTGAGCTGTGACTTCTTTTAAAATTCCCAGCAGCTGTCTGTTGGTTGACTTCGTCAACAGATGCGTTTGATTTGTGTTGCCGCTAAGAGTTGAAGTTGTCATTGTTGTTGTCGTTGTTGTGGTGTCTTCCACACGTTGAATGTCTCTTATTGTGTGTGTTGTACTCACATCTTATTTTATATTCCAATCACAAAAGACATTGTCAAAGCGACAGTAACGCCAAAAGTTGTTGTTCGTAGTTCGTTGTTGTTGTTGTTGTTGTTGTCTTTCCAACCAAACCATTTTTGACGTAGACAGCATATTGGCAAAGATGAAAGAACTGATCGTCTTCTGTTGACACGTTCATCAACGTTTAGTTTCAATTGTACGGCCGTATAACTCCATCTAAATTATGCTTACTCTTGGGTCACATTTGTAGCTCGTCTGGCAACTGGCAACTGGCTTATGGAATACGCATTGACTGTGACTTGTTACTATGCTAAAAATAAATCTTCGAGTGAATTGCTTTTGGAATTTTTGCGGCTTTAAAGCCGAATTTTGATAAATATCAGCAGCGTTTAAACAGGAATGTTTAATGAGATGTTTTTTTTGCCATAGTTGAGTATCTCAATGTGTTGGTTGAGCCTAAGCAAAGTTAACTTTTGTATTTCTAGGAAAGACACACCTAAAATGAAGTCACTAACAAACGGGAAGCGTTTAGAAAAGTTACTCATTTAAACTGAGACAAGGAGAGGCTTAGGCATATTATACATAATTGAAAACATTTTGTCAAGCAATTAAGATTTTTCGAAAATGTTTTGAATTTTTTTAAGAATCTTACTTCAAGGGAGCAGGTCATTCACAGCAGTTTAGTATACCCTGTTGCTCCAAAAAAGTTAATATCTGAGCCAAGTCTTGTAAGTGCAATAGTTTGCATGAGTGTCGAATGAGGCTAGGCAGTTTCGTGAAAAAATAAAGATTTTTGGATTGTTAGGCTTACCTGGTAGGCTTACTTTCATATATGGTTAAAAATATGAAAATTTTATAATTGCTTTCTTCAATTTTTTCGCATTCTATGAAAAAGATATAAAATTTTTTCAGAATTTCAATTTCGTTTAGAGCTCTCGATAAATAGGTGTTTTATATAAAAATAATATTTCGTAAGCGAAGACGCATAAATAAAAATTATTCAAATTTAGATACGAACTTTATATTGAGTTATATTTCGTAAGCAAATAAAAACATAAGAGGCGTTATAGGAGATGGTCACCCTAACAGCTATGGCAACAACGGCGTAGGCTGTAACGCCGGAGAGAGATGAGCAGAGCGGCTTGGATGTATTGAAAAGTAGTAGTAAAATATGCGAACGATGGCGCGTCGATGTTTCCGGCAACTCGTCGACACTGGCCTCAAGTGTGTTCTTTTAAAGAACGACCAACTCCATAGTAATCCTGTATCAGTCTTGAACTTGACAAATATCGTATGTTCCGAATTATGAGTGTTTAACAACCAAAGCAACAGGTGGCCCACCCTATACAACCTGCTCGATAAACAGCCGAGTTGTACAACGTCGTCGCATCGTTTATGGCTTGGGAAACATATCTACCTAAATATTTACTTCGAAAAACTTTCAGAATTTGGGAATAAAAATTGTACTAGGTAAATATTGAATTGTTCCTTCACCATATAAGTGCAAGTTATTAAAATCGACTAAATCGATTAAATGGCCCATATACATACACTTGAAACATTTTACCACCTCGAGCTTATAGTTAGTCCTAAAGTTGTAGTTTTGTCACAATTAAGTAATACCATGGAGGCAAAAAATGTCATTCATGACCGAAACTCTTGCGAAACCCTAGGACGGCATAAAAAATTTATATTTCAAGAAATTTCTTTCCCGTTCACATTTCTAATCTCAGTATATTATAGTATTAGTGGCTGCTAATGGAAAATAGATTTATTTTTAAGGTTTTTTTTTTTGCTTAACATTTTACACTCCCCCGCTCTTAGGCTTACCCCATCCCTTCAGCCAATCCATTGAACATTACTTTTGTCGGTTTACTGTTGTTTATTATATTGTCATTATGCTAATTTTACAGTTGAATTGAATCGAACTAAAAGCGACCAAGTGAATGGAAGGCATCGTTTTTGTTGTTGTTGCTGTTGATGATTATGTACTCGGGTTGTTCACTGCATTTGACATTTTGCACATTGCTTTCTAGCTATGCGACATTGTTGTTGTAATCGTTGTTGATACCCTGTAAACATAGGGTGAAGTGTATTATAGATTTGTGCAACAGCCAGAAACAGCCATGGCAGACCTTACATTTTTTACTCCAAAGTGCTTGTTATAATTTTTTTTTATACACAGAAAAAAGAGTCGATCTTAGATTTTATAAGAATTTTACTTACTCTTTTGTCATTAAATTAAGAATAAAATATTCCCAATTAAACCCCAAACGCAGTTCGGAAAATTTCGCACGGAATGACAAAACTTCATATAAAAAAATCCCAAAAGGGATATCCAAAAAAAAAAAAGCGATATCTCAATATGGGCCTTAAGACTAATCATTCTTCAAGCGATATTGGGCCAGAAGACCAAAGTTTTAGCATAAATTCAAAAAATTCATAGAAACAAAATGATATTTTAATATTAAAATTTTATGCTACATACCCTAAGTACAAACATATTTTTTAAATATTTTTGATTTTAATGCAATCCTGAAATTTTGGCAGCCCTTGAAACTAAGATCACCTGAGAGTTGCAGTAAAAACAGCACAACATTTTTTTTCTTACTTTAAGAGATCGTTTATTTAAGAATTTTAAACAATACATGAATGTTAATAATGAATAATAAAGGTTGCGGAATGTAGAATATTTATATTAAAAAATGTTTGTTTATATTTCATAATTTGTTTTATATATGCACGGACTTAAGATGCCCAGAAATAAAGTAAACTAAACTAAGTGTGAGAGAACTTTTTAAAATTATTTCAAATACACCTAATTTTGTTTTTACACGGTAGATACGTTCCAAAAAGAAGCGTTTAGAAAAAGACATGAGGTAAATATGCTATGAAAATAAATAATGAAGAGGAATTCCCTAAGTAAATTAGAAAGATTAGGTTAAAAAAAAATATTTTTCTTTAAAATTTCAATCAAATTGCTTTTTTTTAATCGTGCTTAATTGAAAGATGTATTTCAAAAATGTGTAAACAAAGACTGTGTAAAACAAGAATTGGGTGTATTCTTACATTTAAAATTTCTGAATTCAAAATCGTTCCAAGCATTCGCAAACTAAGAAACTCTACTGAAATACGAATTTAAAATCTATGCCCAGTAAGTGATGAGCTTTGACCTCGAATATCTTAAGATTCATTAAGTTTTTTGATTCAGTTTGAAGAATACGCTAACATAGGTTTACAAAAAAATTCAGCTCATTACCTTTCATTCCGAGAATTCTTCCAAAATGGTGTAGAAATATAACTTCAAATAAGCCATAATTTCCTAGATTTAGGATTATACTTTAGAATTTATCTTCTAGAATTGTAAACTACGAAAATGCTGGCATTTCATTTGAAAACAGTTACCCATCGTCAAAAAAAAAATAAACATTCTTAAATTAAGAATTTCTGACTTAGAGGCTTATTATAGTCAAGCGTTATTGTTTAACAAATCATTCTGAACATTATCAAATTAAAAATGTATTTCTTTAATTAAGCACAAAAATTTGAATTTCTAAATCTAAACGTTCTCAAATGAACAAATAATGCTCTTGAAATAAGAATTGTACTCTCACGGAATTTCACTCGCTTTCGACTCCGAAGCTCTTCATTTTTTTCACAATGTAAAAACACCTAGATCTTAAGACCTTAATCGTTTAAGCCATCCCACTTCACCAATATATGTTTATTATCTATTTGACTATTTATAGCTATATCTGTCCCCATATAAAAATTGTATATACACTCTATAACGCTGCAATTTGAGCCTTAACTACAAAGAAACGTTGACAAATGAATAAAAAACAACTCCCGAACCCCGCATCCAAGCCTCAATGTATCAATAAAAAATTTGACACAAATAATCTATTTTTATGCGAAAAGTAGGTGTAGGGTATCCGCTTGTCTCGCATCGCATCGATAGATTCATATATATTTTTTTTTTTGCACGCCTGTTTAACTTTCAATAAAAATTGTTGAATAATCAGCAGCGTGATATGCGCACTGAAAGGTTCATCAAACATACATATACATAGAAGAAGAAAAAGAAGAAGACAACGAAAAAGAAGAGGATGAATCAAAATGGAAGAAGCAGCTCAAAAAATTGTATACGAATTTTTTTTTGGCTTGATTTGCGTGATGTGCATACCTTAATGATGACAATGGTGACATTATCGATAAGACGCAGAGCTGCATTATATAACAGCATAAATGTTATGGCATTTGGCAAGTACTTGGCCAAAAAATGTAGCAATTAGAAGGTGTTTCAATGATAGAGTCAAGTACAGCGAACGACTTTGAACAAGCTAGAAAAAATGTTTGTTTTTTGAGGCCAAATTCGATAAAAAAAGATGCCATCTCTCATATAAAGATGTAATTTTTTAATATTTTTTATATAACTATAATACCAAATATAAGATAAAAATTGTTTACGAAAAACCAAAAGAAAAGTGTAGCAAAAATTTGTCATTTAACCGTTTTAGACCCTAATTTTGGAAAGCTGTACCCCGCTGCCCAATTGTCCAAGGAACCTTTCTAATCACTACATATACTGCTTTCACCCATACAACCATATATAGCAAACAGAACTAGGTATCAACAAAAAAGGCTTCAACATGCAACATAAATATGGCATTAAGGAATGCAGTGTCGCTACTTGGACAAACTCTAAGCGGTGGCAGATCCTTCAGCACTTTGCATGCCGGCAAATTACTGGCTGTGACTGGCACATCCGCAAATTGACCCGTCATCGAACCCTGAATTTGACCACCATTGAGGAGCAGCTTTGCCTTGGAGTTTAATACGTGTTCTCTGTTAGCAAGTTAATGGCCCTGCTGCGCTCACAGTTTGGATTGCTATAGCTTTATAAGCTTCCGCTCCTAATCACCCCAGTTCCTGCCTCTGCTGAAGTAATTTGTTTCTTATAATATATACACTAAAGCGGTTTTATCTTCCTTTAATACTGCATTTGTACCTTAAAAGGATTTCTGATTCTAGCACATTTGGAAAGCGTGATTAGTATTTAATTTCAGAAAACAAGTAAGATTCCATAAAAAAGAAGAACAAAAAACAGAAGTTATGTCTGTCTATCAATCTGTGTGACTCTCCGGCACGCATAGAGACCAAAACTTTTGGGTTGTTCAATTGCAATTACTTTTTTCATCTAAAAACCCACTCCCCCAATATGGTTTTGCGATTCACAATTTTTTATCAACAATCTTTATTAATTATTATTCTTTTGTTAAGAAAAGTAAGTATTTTACGAAAAAATATTGAAATATAATATACACAAAACTAGGTATTTGTAAATCTATTTACTTCCACATGGCTCATTTCGGATTAGTTTTTTGAATCCTAAAAAACAGTAACTTCAACTCTTTGCTCCAGTTTCACTAAACCGTTTTGAATTATTGTACTTCAAATTATAATTTCTATTCCTATAACCCTTTTTTCTCATATTCACGGTGTTGTAGTCATATTTACTTATTACATTATTGAAAAAATTCTAATTTGACTGAAAAGCAACATGCCGAAAAGAAAAGTTTATAATTTTTTATTCTTGGACGTTTGAGTTTTATCAACTACAAAACGAAATCAGGTGGAATAAAAATAAGGAAATTTAAAAAAAAAATTTTGAAAAAATTCTAATTTGACAAAAAAATAACTACTTGAAAAAACTGTTAAACTTTTAATATCCTTTAAAGTTGAAAATTTAACTTCTAATAAACTCTAATTTTACTTAAACTAACTTTCCGAAAAGAAAATCAAAATCGTAAAGAAAAAATAAAAATTACTAAAATTAATTAAAATTAATTTGCAGAAAATAAGTGTTGGATATCGCCATTATTGAGTGGCAAAGAATATATACGCAAAATTTTTAAAATTTTTTAGAAACTCTAATCTCACCAAAAATAAATTTACCGAAAAAGTTTTTAAATCGTATAGAAAATAAAGAAATTATTTATTACATTTTGGAAAAAATATAAAATATTTTTCAATCTTATATGTTTGAGTTCTAGAGACAATAAAAAAAATTCTTTTGGTGAAAATCGGAATCAAAATATACAAATTATTTCTAACATTATTGAGAAACTATTACTTTAATAAAAACTTAACTTATTATTTATTATATTTGGAAAAAATAACATAGGTACAGAATAAAAATTTAAAATTTTTTTGCAATCCTGGAAAATGTTTGAAATGAGAGTTGAAAACCGAAAAGAAAATATACAAGTTATTTGCAACATATTTGCGAGACTCTAATTTTACTAGAAAAATTTATCAAAATAAAAATCAAAACCAGATACCAAATTTTAAAAATAAAAAAAAAAAAAAATGTTTGTTTTTAATTTTAGATGGAGTTTTAGACTATGAACGAAATTTGTAGTTGGAAACAAAATATAATAATATTTTATATTTAATTAAGTAAAATAATATCGCACATTCAAAAAACATTTAACAATAAAACATAAAAAAATATTTTTTTTTTTACAAAATACTCATTAGATACGAGTATGAGTTGTTTACCTATAATCTTAAATAAAATAATGCGAAATCGGTTTAGTACATAATGGAGATATTTGCGATCAAGTGAAATTACTTTTTTTTTTTTTAAAATCAAACAAAATCGCACTATCTCACATCTGATGTATAAAAATGTTTTCGCTTGCATTTTCGATTTTTGTGCGCCATCTTACACCGGAAATGAATACAAAATTTTAAAGATATTTTTCACCGTGAAACAGTGTAAATAATTTGTACTTATTTATCTATATCCAAGTTCTTGATATAGATATAGAACGAAATATTTCGCGCGGAATCTCAAAACTTCATATAAAAAAAAACCCCATTTGGGACCCCTTAATGTTAAAATGTTTTCCGGCAGCATAAATCCTCACATGAAACTACTATATTTATGTGTGTGTGGCTAATCCCATGAGTTTAAAAACCAATTAAATCCGCCATATTTGGCTATATATAAAATTGAAGTTTTGCAACCTTTACCTTTACTTCCTTTCCATCAAACTTCCCACTTTCCAATCGATCGCCTTGGCCTTAGTAATACCATTAGTCAAATTTTTAAGTGCTCCACGCCTACTTACATGAGGCTACAGCTATAATAGAAAAAAAAATAAGAAAACTCCGTAAAAGTGTTTTTAATAAAGAGCCATTTCTTTTGAAGCTTGGAAAAACTGGACAGGGGCTGCACTTGACAGCTGCGATTTTGATGGGAAACTCAAAATGGTGGCTGCACTGTGTTGTTGTTGTTGCACTGTTTTTTTTGTTTTTTTTTCGTTGTGCTTTCCCCCTCTTACTCGCTAGTTTTGTCAAGCGTAAAACAAGTTTTATAATTGTTTAAAATGTTTGCATTGTTGTTATAGATGTTGTTGTTGCTTTTGTTGTTGTTATTGTTATTTTTGTTGCTGTTGTTGTTGGTGTCCGCTGCAATGCAATTTTATAACGAATTTTTGTCAGTTGGCGCTCAAAACTTAATCGAAAGCAGCAGCAAATGTTTTGACACATAATTTGTTGTTGCACTTTTGCAAAAATGTTGCTTGCCCCATGACACACGCCCCACAACGATCCAACGCCCACACGCAACGTCATGTCCAGGCCATAATTTTCATTTACGTAATGGACAGGGCGAACATACTACTTCAAAAACTTTAAAGCTGCAATGGCTTTTAATTGGATTAGATAACTTCTCGAAAGGGCTTAACCTACACACAGACACAAGCACAACCAGCATTGTTGTAGTTGTGCTTTTTTTTACAGCTACATCTGTAACTATGCAACAGTGGCGTAGTTAAAGGGTATCTACTGCGAATTGGTATACATATCCCTATGAGTTAAGATTACTTTATTTTTTTCAAGCAAAACGTTTGCCTTTTTAAAGACTCTAACTGGCGCTACACTTATAGTTTAAATTAACATCTGTTTTGGTATAGGAATTGGTAATTGGTATAGAAATTGGTAACAAGTCTTTTTCCATCATAAATATTGTAATATAGAATTAAATTATTATCCTACTCATTATTCCCCACAAAAAAATCTTTCCTAAAACTATTTACAATATTAAATCATACTCCCCCATGGCCAAAAGCAATCTACGCCACTGTCACATACACATACATACAAGCTCACTCAAAGTGTTGGTCATTGCGCATACGCAGCGTATTACTGTGCTGATATACAAAAATCAAAAGTTAAAGTGTATAAAAAAAATTGCTGAATTGTGTCAAATCCAAGCTGATTATGCACCATTATTGATTTGCTTTTCACTTTGCCACGCTTTTGTTAACTCGTTTATGTTAACGCTTTCGTTACGTTGACTTTTTTTTTTCAAATACGTAACAGACCAAGTCAAAGCGAACACTTAAAAAACTTAAAAATAAAGATAAATGTAAATATAAATACGTCCAACCTTTGAGATACATTTGGCTAATTGTTGAGCCAACACAACTTGCATTAAAACTGATATGATATTTATGTTTTTCAATCCAAATCACTTCTAATTGTTTGCATGCTCATGCCAATAACCATTTGGGTTTTGTCCATTGTTGTTGCCGCCTGTCAGAGCCACATACACATGATTAATGAGTTTTGGTAGCTCAGACATTTGCACTCCATTGACAGCTGCAAGTTTCAATTACTAACCATAACTATTAATATAATTAAAGTTTACATTAGTAGCAACTTTGTATATTAATAAAGCAGGTGCATTGAACTCCATTGCAATACATATATACTAGAGTTTGGAGTTAATTTTTGGATTGTGCTTTCTATTAACAGCTTTCTTTGTAACCTTTTTAGATAGGTTCAAAATGTTTTTAGTTGCTGTACACTTAGAACTACTTACCTCGTTCATTTTGTTCCTTTCTACTTTGAAAGAAATCTTTCGTTTCGGAGTATACTCGTTCCTTTAGTTGTTTTCTGCTAAGAAACAAATTATTCACGTAATTTTTTTACTTAGAAAGAACTTGTTCCCTTAGATCCAGTCTATTTAGAACCCACTCGTTTCTTTTGCACTTTTTCACTTCGTAGCAATTCGTCATGTGTTGATCACTCGTTCCTTGAGCTATTCTTCATGTAAAAGTCACTCGATTCTTTTTCAACAAGTCGTTTAATTAGTTCACTTTTCATTAAGAGTCTCCTCGTTCATTTAGTTCCTCTTCACAAAACAATTTGTTTCCTTAAATCCTTTTGCTTAGAAGCAATTCGATTCTTTAGTGTATTCGTGACTACTCATTCCTTTAGCTATTCTTCATTAAGAATCTACTAGTTCATTTTTAACCAGTCGGTTCATTGGTTCCATTGACTTCTTTTTCATAAAGAAGCAACTGGTTCCATTAGTTTATTTCACTAAGTGGAAGCATTCCTTTACATATTCTTCATTAAGAATCTACTAGTTAATTTTTAACAAGTCGGTTCCTTGGTTACATTAACTTCTTTGTCATATGGAATCAACTCGTTCCATTAGTTTCTTTTCATTTAGTAGACACCCATTACTTTAGCTTCTTCGTGACTACTCATTCCTTTAGCTATTCTTCATTAAGAATCTACTACATTTTTAACAAGTCCGTTGTTTTCGGTAGTCTTTACTAAGAAACAAATTGTACCCTTATTTCCTTATGCTAGGAAGACTATCTTCACCATGAATTTACTGGTTCCTTCAGTTTATTTCCACTTTGGAATTACTTGTTAGTTACGTTTCTTTCCTGTGAAGAATTAGCTACTTCAGCTTATGTTTGCTAAAAAATTACCTATTACTTTACTTTCTTCACCCATTACTTTAGCTTCTTCGTAACTACTCATTCCTTTAGCTATTCTTCATTAAGAATCTACTAGTTCATTTTTAACAAGTCCGTTGTTTTCGGTAGTCTTTACTAAGAAACAAATTGTACCCTTATTTCCTTATGCTAGGAAGACTATCTTCACCATGAATTTACTGGTTCCTTCAGTTTATTTCCACTTTGGAATTACTTGTTAGTTACGTTTCTTTCCTTTGAAGAATTAGCTACTTCAGCTTATGTTTGCTAAAAAATTACCTATTACTTTACCAACAATTACTTTGATTTTCTTTAGTGACTATTCTTTCCTATAGTTCCATTTCACTTTGGTACTAGTTCCTTGAGTTTTTATCCTATAAATTTTGATTATTAAGTCAAGGTGAGGCTGAACATTCAAGGTATATGAGTGTTATACAGATTAAGACTGTGATAAGAAGACAGGTCGGACACGAATTGATAAAGGCGGAAATTATCTAGTCTAAGAATCCTAGACTCATAAACAAAGATCTAGCGAATGATATCGAACTAAATGCCTGGTTATTTCACTATTGCCTGGCAGATATATAACTAATGTAATATTGCTTCATATATTTATTGATTCACAGTGCAGTTGCCATCCTAATCTTTATGATTTGCCACTTTCAAATAATTTACATATTAAAACTAGTAGCCGTGATGCATACCTCGCATAGAAAGTGCTTTTTCAAGATCGATAGATATCTAAGCTTAAACAATAATTGCTTTATGACTAAGTCTATATTTTTAATTTAGTTTATTGGAAATTAAAAAGTGGAAATAGAATAACCAAGTTACCCATTGTAAGTGATGCATGTAGTTCATTAGTTCACTTCCAAAGAACCGATGTTGGGAGCAATTTTTATACGGATCGGCTCAACTTTTTGCTTACGAATAACTGCAATAAAAATATACAACTCCAACAACAACAATCGCCAACAAAATTGTTGTCATTTGCTGCTTTTGAAGCCATCATCGAGTGCTCTCCAGGCCACACCAAAGTCTTATACAAAGCCAGTATATTGGCCTGCTGACCTTTTTCCACACTCTCAAACCGACAACAACCGGCATTTTATGCTACCGGTTTTTTGTCTTTAAGTTGGCCAAAAACAACAACAACGTTAGTAACTACGACAACTACAACTTATAAATACCACAACAACTTCAAAACGTTTATAGTCCGGCGCTTTTGGTTTTGGGCTTCCATATGGTCATGGCGACATTTACTTTAATATTGTTGGTAAGAAATTTTCACTTATGCATTGCACGTTTTGCCTATTTTCCAGTTAAGCGCTAAACTGTTTAGGCCAAGCTATCAAAATTGTTAAAATTTTAACTACTTTTATATAAATATAATAATGAAGTTGAGTTCTAGCTACTTGGTTCGTGCCCTTTTGAGGTGGCCTTGATTTTGGTTTTCTCTTTTTGCTTCATAAGGCGTATGAGTAATTTATGAAAAAATAAGTAGAATTATTTCTAACCTTGGAATCTATTTATATGTCAGCTAGCATAATTTCACGTGATAAATGCAAGAACTTTAGAACAGACCAGCCGAAAACAGTTTTATAAAAACTTAAACGAACTCAAGCTTTTAGGATGTAAAATCGAAAGGGCCAGAAGTAAGAACTTTTTTTTTAAAAGATATCAAAAAACCTCACAATTTAATATTTCTGCTTTAGAATTTTTAAACATGAATGAGTTTTTGTATCACGGCCGAAGTTGCTCAAAGCGAATGGATTTGTTATGTCGAAAGTTTGTTAAACAGAAATTTTATTTTTTACATTTTTAAAAAAAAATCATTCTTATCTCTTATATCTCTTATCTTTACGTACGAAAAATTTTAGAATCCTGTTACTTAGATGAAGAATCCTTTTACTTAGATGAAGTTACAATAAAATTCAAGCCAATTCTGACGAATACGAACATTCTATATATAAACCGTAAAAAATCTGAATTTCTTTCGAACTGTGATGATAAATCAAACGAGGATGGAAACTGCTCCTGACAAATCTTATTCAATTACGCTTGATATTGAGAATAACGCCTCGGTATGGGATCTAGTTTCAATCTAGTGGTCATATTTTTTTTATTGCGCTAATTTCTAATGTTCCTGGAGGTATATTTGATGTCTGATCCCAACAAGGCCAAGATTCCCCATCGACTTCAGTCACAGGGCTGAGTAGGCTTTTAGCGAGAGCTTTCGCCAGTTCGTAACAGGCTTAGTAGTGCATCTAGTGGTCAAAGGTCTCCAGTCTTAGGTCATGGTGCAAGGTCGAATTCCTTATGGACGTGGCGCAATGTCTTTTTCTAAAACGACTGAATATGTAAGCTATGGGAGAGAGCCCAGATCAGGGTGGCGAACCTCCAAGCCTTTATATAAGGCTCTCTTATAGTGCAGAGGGAGGGGGCTGCGGTGATTCAGGAGCCAGGACATCTTGGACATTATTAGACAGCAATATTTTTTTATTCGGTATAAAACAGATGTAATCTAAAGGTGAAACGCCTATCTAGGGTAACGCCAAGATATTTTGCTTCAATTATTTTTAATTTTTTTTAATTATTTTTAATTAATTAAGTTGAGTTTAAGTCATGTAGACAAACATATAATGAAGTCGAAGTCTAGAAAGGATTTCCCAAGTGAGGACTTTATAGGAATAGTAGTGGCCAAGTGAATTGTCCCTCGACATTCAACTTCAATCCATATGCAACATAGTTCTTAGTTTTAAGTCATAAGCTTTTGAGTTCACTGGAAAAATTGAAAAAACATAAAAACAAAGTAGGTACAATAGTTTTGTAAGCTTGTAATTATTATATACTGTCAAAGATAAAAATATAAAATAAATAAACTTATTTAATCATGTCGAACTTTTCTGAGAATTTTGGTCAACTTATGGCCGTCATAGGTGACGAGGTAAGCTCTAAATTTAAAAATTTACGACTTCTGATTTAACACATCCATAACACAGGACACCTGTGTAGGATTTCTACTCGGCGGCATTGGCGAAGTCAATGAAGTGCGTCAGTCCAACTTTCTGGTCGTCGACAAGGGTAAGTTGTCCTTTACTAAAACTAACTAAATTGGTATGACACCAAAGATGTTGCACTTTGATAGACACCAGCGTAGCCAAAATCGAGGCGTGCTTTAAGAGTTTTCTCCAACGCGAGGACATTGCCATTATACTGATCAATCAAATCTATGCTGACATGATACGAGCCACGGTAGATGCTCATTTCAAGGCTGTGCCTGCAGTGCTGGAAATTCCCTCCAAACAGCAGCCTTATGACTACAACAAGGATTCCATTTTTAACCATGCTCGTGTGAGTGACACTAAGGGAGTTTTTCATGTCAATAGTTTTCTCCACTAATGAAGGTTTCATTTAGGGTTTGTTTATGACACTGTACAAGCCCTAGGCAGAAAAGTTGCAAAGTTTTTCATGCATCAATCAATTAAGATGCTGAAACTGAGCCAAGTCGCTTTTTAATTAAAAAAAAACTAAAGATATATTTTACTCTTTCAATGTGGTACGAATACTACACACAAATATTTACATCGATTGAAACATTTTGAAAAGAAAAGACGAAGAAAATACCTAAAACTTAAATATAAAATAAAAGAAATCAGCATTCAAATATTTTATACAACTTTTCTACTTTGCGTTTTTAAGGAAATTGCCATCAAAAAAAAATCAAATAAAATGGGAAAGAAAAAGTAACTGGGGAAAAAAAACGAAGCTTGGATACACTTACCGGTTTTTAGCCGTATGGTAGGTATGGAGAGCCTATGTTAATGGACTTGATTACTTTTATAACTTGTAATTTACTTCCTGGGATTTTTAACTTCTAACTTTCACTTGAAAGAAAATCGATTTTGCAATCAATTTTTTTTTCAATGCTCGATAAAAATTATTATTTTAAATATAAAACAATTTTTTTTTTTAATTTCAACATTTTAAAGAAATTTTATAAATAATTTTATTTATTTATAAACAGCTCCCAGTACTATAAATAATTATTTCGCTAAGCTTCTTGACTTTCTACAATTAGGAATTATTTATTAAAATTGTTCCAAGAATTGACACGTGAAGCTAAATATTTTTTATTAGACAAACATTTTCATCTAATTGAAATCCTTTTAAGGTTTTTTAGCTTGTAACTTTAAAAAATATCATGGATTTTTAATGATATAATAATCATTTAATAATTCGCTAGAACTCCATGGTAAGTGATACCGTGACCTTTTTTTATTCAAAATTCAGATTTCAAGTATTATAAGTTCGGGTGCGGATCCATGCCCCACTAGGGGAGATGGAATCTAAGAAGAAGAAGAAGTTCAGGATATCACCAAATAAATATTTCAGATTTTCTTAGAAGGAAGTACTTAAGTGGAGCTTAAAGTGAAATGATAGTACAACCGTCACGTAATGAAATATGTAATGTTCTCTCTAGTCCAATGTTCGATTCTCAGTCATGAGAATTTTTTTTTCGAAACATTCTCTTTTTTTTAATTTTAAACAATTATAAACACTAGCGGTCAATATAATTTTTTAAAATATGGACCCTGTTGCCTACTCTATCGATATGTACATACCTAAAATAATACTCATACAAATTTATATTGAAAAATATTTATATTTAACAAAATATAGTGTACCGAAAAATGATTATTATTATAATTAATATATAACTCCTTTTTTAATTTCCATTTTGTACAACATTTTTTATATAATACAAAAATTACTGTTTTACAACTTAAAATAAAAACGTGTGTACAAAACAATTTTTATTATTATGATCTACTAACTCTTTTTTTAATTTCCATGTTTATATAATTAAAAATTTATGTTTTTGTATAAACTTTTTTTTAATTTTATTACTATTCGTACATTTTTTTCGTAAAATATATTCTTATGTAATGCGTAGTTTTTGATTTTATATTTTAATTTTTAATTAAATATTTTTTACAAAATTTTATATGAAACTTTAATTTTTTTATTTAGTTTAATAAGTATAATTTACTATAATATATTTTATTTTTTTTTTATATTTTTATTATTATAATTTACAATAAATAATTTTTACACAATTTCATTCGATTTAGCACGATTAAAAAAAGGTAATTGATTGAAATTTCAAAGAAAAATGAAGATAACATGACGTCACGCTAGTTTTTTTTTAATTGAGGTCTTAAACTGATGTATGCCATGTAAATCTTTGGTAATTTCTTTCCAATTAGGATATTAAATAATTTATAATTTTTCCAGTTGATTTATTTTTTACTGTATAGTAAAGTAAGTGCGATTTATGTTTCAAAATAAATAAAATCTTTATTCAAAAATGCATCTTATGCACTAACGGAAGAAGTACACTGACCATAAGATACTTCTCGATATCTAGTTTTAAACTGTACTGACTAATAACTAATACTCCATCGTTAATGAAACCTTGGTTTTTGACTTCGCTGACGGTTGGCTGCATGGATATTCATTGATATATTGGCCTCTTGGGGTTGACAAGGATCTTGGAGTTGAAATGGACGAAATATGGCATTCATTGAAGTGCTTGAGCCATGGCGTGTAAAAATATTTGGATTGCGATTTGTTTTGGAGTCTTAAACATATTCGATATCGGGTTTCTAAACATATTTGACATGAGGTCTTTATTGGAGTCGCAAAGTGGAGTTCTCAATATGGATATGTTACTATATAGATATTTTTTTAATTTTTTGACGTTGCTAACAAAATAATGTTTTAGTAGTTAAGAGAAAGCCTTCAACGCATTCGTTATGGAAAGATAAAAGTTTGAAATTTGACATCATTTGTTAGTTTCGATTTTTATGAGAAGATTTAATAGGTCAAAACAAATCGCAGTTCGGATAGCGCATTCCTGTACTTGCAACTTTTTTATTTGTGACTCCAAAAAGAAATCTATATAAATTGGCAATAAGCTTATAAATAGCATATATAAAATTGGCATCTGTCAATAAATGCAATAACAATGTATGTCAAGACTGGAAAAAATTTCAGATAAAGTAGAGCATTACCAATTCAATTATCTCCAAAAAGACCTCTGTGCCTTATCTTGTAGTAAATAAATGACCATGTAAACATGAAGCTTACCAAACCAACAAAAGCATTTTGCATATGTAAATCTCTAGTTTATTCAAAACATTTATATAATGTTCTAACTATACCTATACATATAATAATCTTGAATTTAATTTAAAAATTTTATTTGCACACCATATAAAAAGCACCAATAAAAAAAAAATTACTTTAAGCAACACATCTGTGACAAAAAGCAGCATGCAGCTTTGTTACATCAAATATTTTCATCTAAGAATTTCGAAAACTGAAAACTTTGTCAAACAAAATATGAAAAAACATAGAAATGTCTGCATCATAGCCCTTTGGTATGATATTCATCTGTTCGTTGCCAGTCGGATACCAATCTGAATAAGCTCCTCCTAACTAGGGTATCAAAGAAGATATCGTATCAAAAAAAAAAAAAAGAAGAAAAATAAAGAAGTAAGCCAAAAAGCATTGCGTTTGCAACAAAATCGAAAAACCACAAAAAAGCAACAAAAACAACGACGGTTAAGAGCAACAACAAAGTAAACGAAAACGATACAAATAACCGTTGAAAATGCCAATACATGCCACAGAGCGCAGAAACTCATGAAATCAGCCAACAGCCAGAGCACATTGATACAATTTATGTTGCAAGTTGCAAGTTGCAGGCAAGGCAGACTGATACACATAGATACGATACACACAGACAGACAGACATATAGTTGCGGCAGACAGCAGTGAATTGCATGGGTGGTTTGTTGGTCGGGGGGTATCTAGATCTTAGCTTGGGGGCGGCTTCCACTCCTTCTTATGGCTGCTTAGCGCAACAAAAGCATTCGAAAACAATATTTGCGCAAAGTATTTTGCGCCAACTTTTGCCAAGAAGTTAGCAAAAGGCATTCAAAAAGTTGCGCAAGTGACAAGTTTTCCTTTTAGCAGCGACTACAAGAGGCGGAAGGGTTGTTGCCGCTACAGCAGCGGGGTGTGGCAGGCAGCTGGTTGCATGTACGCCATTTTAACGGAGTATAAAATGCATTTTATTTTCAACAATGGAAATAAAAGGCGCTGCCTAAAAGTACGCACTGGAAAATTGTGCACCAAAGGCCGTACACTGAAAAAAATTCTGGCTAAATAGTGTTGTTTGATTAAAAAGGTTACATTAAATTATGTGTAATCAAAATTTTAAGAAAGTTAAAAATAAAAAAAAAAACATTGTAATTCATGAATTGGGTATCAAAATAATTTTTTTTTTTTAAAAGTGCCAAAAAAGAGAGAAGGTAATTTTTTTTTTTAATTTTTATTTGAAATCAACCTGACAGATGAGGCTACAATCCAATGGTGAGTAAAAATTTATCGCCACACACTAGTCACTTAGTGTTGGATATAGCTAATCTAATATCATAAAGCCTAGCTAATGTTGATCTGGTTAGGGACAAAATCGAAAAAGCTAGTTGTAAATTTCATGATAGGTGTTTAACATCAGACTTCGATCATATCCAGTAACTTGCTCCCCGCTTCTAGGATAAGTTAGTTTTTAAGTTTTAGTTTTAGTTATCAGTTCATATGGGTTTTTTTGGCATTTTCCTCCAGCATGATTTTTGGCATTTTATTTAGATTTAATTTCATAATTATTGTTATGTTATAGTTAAACAGGTATAAAACTTACCCTATTGGTTAATATTAATGTTATTCCAATAAAGATGAATGAATGAATGAATAACATTTACAAAAAAAATTTTCAAAAAGATTTGATTTATTGAATCTGCCAATACTTCATGTATGGACGGTGTAGTTTTTTTAATCATCGCGTGGGCTATAAGCCGTAATACCAAAGGCGCGCAAAATTGTAAATGTTTTTGAAGATTCACCGTATTTGCCTCTCAAAACTCTTTATACAGATATCTGATAAATATGCTAAATAAATTGATGTCACATCGAACTGTGAAGAAAACCTCATAACCTATGCGATATAATACTGTCAAAAATGGGTTTTCTTTGAAATCATTTTTTTTCTACTAACAAAAATCTATATAAATTTAAAAAAAAAAAAAAAAAACTTTTAAAAATGATATATATACGTTAAAAAAAATGGTGTGAACTATTTGATAATTTGATAGGGATTTCATAATAAAACCCGGTACCCATGGTTTTTAACAAACCCCATAAAACGAGGTATTTCAAAGGTTATTGCAGAAACCTGATACGTGCTGGGGTTTGATTAGCTCAGATTCGGATTTAGAGACCTTAAAAAATAAAAAATATCACCGAACAACCGGTCTCGACAAAAAATGTTCTACTTTTTTTGTTATATTAAAACACAGCCCATTTGTGTTTTATGGGATTGTTGGAGATCATCTCTGATTTCCTGGATGCCGCGGGTACCCATATGGGTATCCATGTCACATATAAAGTTCACACCACTTTTTTTGTAGGCCTGAGTTATAATCGACAATATATCGAGAATTAAGTTATCTGCATCGAAGTATCAGTATCAATGCCCGAAATATTTAATCCTTTTTTTGAACTTGAATCGATATCATTCATCTCTTAGAAACAACTTTTTGATATATATATAGAATAATGCTATATTTCTCTCTTGCAAGATTGAAGTTTACCATGCTAAGTTTGAATGTCTCAATATTATGATTTTATTGTGACCCATGTAGGAATCCACTTAGATAAAAAACTACTATTTAGTGGTCACATCAGTAACACATTAGATAAAATTAATAGGACTGTACGTACTTTATATCCATTTATAAACCGTAAATCTAAACTATCTATAAAAAACAAACTTACTATATATAAGTCCATATTTATACCAATAACCATATACGGAGCTGAAATATGGATTACCTCAGCTAAATTTCATTTAAATAAACTACAAATTGCCCAAAATAAAATATTAAAAATGATCCTCAACCTACCATATTATTATAAAACTAGATCCTTGCATAAAATAGCAAATGTTAAGATGATTGATGAGCTTATCACTAGCGCATCAACCAAATTTTTCATTAAAAAATCTTATACTACACTAAGTATGTGTTGAAGGGTACATCACCTTCCTGTAGTTTGTAAGTTTTATTTTGTAAGCATTTTTAAATCAAGGTTTTTTTTTTTTCTCCTGTTTCCCTTGCTCACTTGAATATTATAGGTACTATTACTAAAATGTAAATAATTTAAAACAAAATATTAATGTTTCAGTTGCATAGGTTATATACCTCGACTCTGTTTATACTAAATTAAGCTAGCTTTAAGCATTATTATAATATAAAGGAAATAAAGCACAATTAAATAATAATAATAATAATGTAAACGACAGCTTCAGTAAGTATACATTTTTATACCCTGTACCGTATGGTACAAAGGGTATATTGTGTTTGTGCAAGCCGAAAATGTATGTAACGTACAGAAGGAGAAGTCGGAGACCCCCCAAAGTTACCTAAAGTATGATCAGAGTGACTAGAGAAGTCGATATACCCATGTCCGTCTGTCCGTCTGTCCGTCTGTCCGTCTGACCGTCTGTCCGTCTGTCCGTATGAACGCCTAGATCTCAGAGATGGTAAGAGCTAGAGCAACCAAACTTTCAGATAAGATCCGTTATTTATCCATAGGAGACAAGTTTATTTTATTTTTTTGATATCGGGACTACATTATATAGCTCCCATAGGGGTGTTTCAGAGGACCTCGAAAAAAAGCAAACGTTTTAGATGGATAATTCGTTTGCTTATGAAGATATCATAACCAAATTTGGCAATCGGAAGTTTTTTAGAAACCCCCAGCACTGTACCAAATTTTATCAAAATCGGTTGACTATATCATATAGGTCCCATAGGATCGATCGGTCGAAAATTTGTTTTTTGTACAAAATTCGTTGTGTTTCGTTTGTTTGTGGAGATATTGTAACCAAATTTGACATTAAGAATTTTTTTATAGTTCCCAAGCACTGTACCAAATTTGATCAAAATCGGTTGACTATATCATATAGCTCCCATAGGACAAATCGGTCAAAAAATCGTGTTTTGTACAAAATTCGTTGTGTTTCGTTTGTTTGTGAAGATATTGTAACCAAATTTGGCATTCTCAAGTTTTTTTGAGTACCCAAGCACTATACCAAATTTGATCAAAATCGGTTGACTATATCATATAGCTCCCATAGGACCAATCGGTCAAAAAATCGTGTTTTGTACAAAATTCGTTGTAATTCGTTTATTTGTGAACATACCGTAACCACATTTGGCATTGAGAAGTTTTTTAGAGTTCCCAAGCACTGTACCAAATTTGATCAAAATCGGTTGACTATATCATATAGCTCCCATAGGATCGATCGGTCGAAAAAAACGCTTTTTGTACAAAATTGGTTGTGTTTCGTTTGTTTGTGAAGATATTGTAACCAAATTTGGCATTCAGAAGTTTTTTAGAGATCTTCAACACTGTACCAAATTTTATCAAAATCGGTTGACTTTATCATATAGCTCCCATAGGGCCGATCGGTCGAAAAAAAGTTTTTGATTAAAAATTCGTCTGTTTTTAGTTGTTTATGAAGGTATCATAATCTAATTTGGCAATCAAATGTCTTTTGGTGTTCTTAAGCAATTTACCGGATTTGATTGCAAGCAGTGGTACAGGGTATCCCAAAGTCATCCGCGCCCGACTTTAACGTACGCCATCTTTTTCATAACATTTTTATTTTTTAGAAAACAAGATGAACGGCCAACTGAATTCGTTTATCAACAGCCCTGTTAGCTTCGCTCACCAACCACCAACACATAAGGATAATAAAATGGAATAAACATAATTAATTAAAAAATTGATTTGCAAAGCTGAGAATATTTTTAAGCCTAAAACATTAAATAATATAAAATTAAATAATACATATTTTATTTTAAAAATTTATTCTGCTTTGCATAGCCAAGAATTGCCTTAGAATTATATCTATAGACTTATAAATACATAAAACTAAATAATTTAAGTATTATATATTTGTATCAAATAAATATGCGAGAACCAAATTAAAAATGAAAGGTCGCAAAGTTTAGATATATTTGCATTTATGTACGCATAAAATTTGGGTCATCCTGGAGTATACCAAACCAAAGAGGATAACTCTGCTGCTGTCACACTTTAGTTGGCTAAAATTCGTTTTCTCCTACACTTGAGAAAGGCCATCTCTATGTTCAGCATTTCATACTTCGAGATAGTTCTCCCATATAGATACTTTTGGTCGTTATCCTTGTATTAAAGAAACAAATTTTGAAGCTTGACTGAACCTATTGATAGTTTTCTAAGATCAGAAATAATAGTAAATAAAATAAGGCAAACTAATTCTTATGTTCGACTAAAATCCGTTAAAACTAAATAAGATCATATTGAAATTAAAAAAAAAACATGTTTTCATTTTTACTATAGAAATAGTATTTGCGTTATAATATTATAAATCAAAGTATCTTTTTTTGCAAAATTTTAAATGTATAAATGGAAAGCACATATAGTAGATATACATATTTAACACATTCCAATTATTTTTCGATAAAGCAAATAAAAAATGGAATTATTTTTCAAATTTTTCTGAAAGACTTTGTTTGAAACTATAGTAGTTAGGCTACCTGGCGAACAGAACTTGAATAATTGAGAGGCAATTTAAATATTTATTTAGTTTTTTATATAAATATAAAGCAGAAATTAATTCCAGGTTATACAAGTATTTACAGCCAGAGCAACGAATCTCCAGGATAAAATTCAAAATATTTTTGATGATTCTTCAAATAAACAACAAAAATATTAAATCAATTTGTGTTCAAATTGAACCTTTAAATTTTTTTATTTATATTTGATGAAAAAATCGTGGCATACTTTCAGGCACAAATTATAAGTTGTCTGCTTAAAATATTCAATTTCTGTTCGCTTGGTAGTTCAACTAGTTTCAAGCGCAGTTTTTAAAAAAGAAAAAAAAAAAACAACTAATTTATCACAAAAAAAAAAAAAAATTGTTTTTCATCATTCATCATAAAATACTTCGAATTTTATGTGTATTTTGCAAATATGTCAAATATGAAATGTTTCAAGCATAAATCTCTAGACTTTTAACAAATTTGCCGAACAGCAGTGGATAAGTAAAAATTCACAAATAATATTTATTTTCAAAACAAATTTATATATTTTATTTTTAGTTATTTTTTTTTTTTTGTAATATGGTATTTGTATTTGATTTTCAACTCGTGTTTGACTAATTTATAAATACATGTCGTATTATTAGTTACATAAATAGATGTTTATTTATTTATTTATTTACAATGATAATAATAACAACTAAGAAGACTGCTGGGTATAAGCTGTTCAGTATTATTTTAACCTTACACTCCTCATATTAAGGATGTCGACGACCAAATAAACGCCGAGGGCTCCTTCAAATGCATCGAAGCCGCTATAAGTATTTCAATTTGGCAGAAGATACAACAGGACATACGCATATTCGAGGTGTACCCGAGCTTATGGTCAAATATAACATCAGTACCATGAAGTAGAGAAAGGAATACATTTTGTAAGGGTTTTCTATAAGGATAGGTTTTTGTTATAATGACCTCTGTTGTGTGTCAAGTAGCCCCTGAAACCCCATGTCTTCTAGGTCCTTCCATATTGTTTCAATGGGATTAAAAAAGAGGCATCCATCGTTCTGTTGCACTCGCCGTTGATGCTGTTGGCTTCAGCGTCAAGTCATCGGTGACTGAAAAATAAATAATAGGTTCCAAAGAAGCCACCAAATCCATATGGCCGTCACATGCTGCTAATATCTAATAAAAAAAACGCTAGTTTCTAGTGTCTTTCCAAAGCGGGTCTAGCTTGGATCATGAATTTGCCACACTAAGCTATGCTCTTTTTTGTGGGGTTCCGAATAGCTTCTTATTTCTAATTGCATTTGCAGAGGCTATTGGGCCCCGCTCCTGAGAACTGCTGCAAGAAAGATTCGGAAAAATTAAGTGAGTATCCTTGATATGCAATGAAATCCTAATGAAAAACAAAAAACACTTACGCAGCATGCACAGTGACTAATCACTAATTAATTGAACAGTGCGAACAATAAAACGGAAACCTCTGCATCCAGAAAACTGTAATTAGATTCAGAGTTATCATTAGGCTGATTGCCAATAACAATAAATCCAGAATGGTATATTTGAAATTAATGAGGCATCTGCAGAATTTGACCAGGTGCCAGATGACAGACACGCCTCTGCAGCTGCACCTCAAAAAAAAAAAAAATAAATGAAATGGACACCGTTTGCCTCAATTAGACGATCTATCTGCGCTCCTGGATGACTGCTGCTGCAGATGTCAAACCCAAATGCAGTTCCAAACGCTGTGCAATTGAATTAGTCAGACCAATGGAAACAAGGGAGGGCTAAGGGAAGAGGGGGCGTTAACGCGTTTTATAAATTCACTTAGCTGTAAAACGTTAAACGGCGCATAAATGTCACTAGAAGCAGCAGCAGAAGAAGAAGTTGCAGCTTGCAGGTTGCAACAAAGGCTGCAGCCCTGACACCTGGCAATAGTACAACAATAAACGAATATTCTCTCACTAAACAAATACGCAGCAAAATGAAAGCAGCAAACAAAAGGGTAAAGAAAGGATGTAAGGAGCAAAGAAGAGAGAAAGGGAGTAAGTTTTGGTGTACGGGTTGCGGGTTGTCGGGTACGGCGTTTAACAAGACACAAAGTGCAGGCAACTTTTATGCAAGTTTTTTGACTGCGACAAAGTTTAGTGCAAACGTTGGCAGGGGACATGTGGCAGGCAGGGTTACCCTTCTGGCTGGCATTGTTGCAACTTTGCAGTTGTTAAGACCAGGGCTGAGCGCGTAAACAAACAAATTGTAGTCACACGCACATAGACAATGCTCTCGTCTCTTGGCCAGCAAATTGCCGGATCAGTTTCTGCCACGTTCTTTCTTCTTTTTTTGGCCACTTTGCCGTACAATATTTAATTAAAATGTGTACTAGCTGAGCCTCAATGGCCGCTGCTTTTCAAAGGACGAATACCAACAAAATGGCATCAATTCCAAGGCGCTTCAACGAAACCAACAACTTTTGACACTTTTTACAACAAAAAAATAAATACAAGAAATAAGGAGAGCAATACAACAACAACAACAATACCAGGACAACAACAATAAGTCGAGCGTCTTCTTAACATTATAACTAAGTGGTAACCAGAAAGCTATAGAATACAAAATTACAGTAGACGTTGGGAAATATGATATTTAAAAGCTCAAAATATGTACCTCCCTATATAGAAAGAATTCATTTCGAGAAGTAATGAAAGATCAAGAATATTTTTTTTTGAGAATAATGAAAATCATTAATTTCAATTGTCTTAATTGACATAAAGCTCAAAATCTGCAGATGCAGATTTTTGGTAACATCCTGAATGTTTCAGAATTTGGCACGTTTTACTTATCATTTGTGTATTTTCGCATTTTGAAATTTTTTTCTTTATTTCTTTATTGTATCTATTTTGAGGAATTCCCTTCTGGCGTTGGAAATCATTTCTGGTAAGTAATAATGCGTGCAGCAGTCGCTGCAGTCATTTGGAGTTGAAAATTTGTGCAAAATAGCAAAAAACACTTTTTTTTATTAAATATATTTATTAAAATAATAATAATCACAAAAATAATGATAGTTGAATGAATATCTTGTTCTTAAAAAAATAATAGTATTGATTAAAAATAAAAAAATTTTGCTGCGTCATCAAACTATTTTTATTGGCTTATCGTCCCAAGCATGCCTCAAGGCATACCCAACAAAGCCCCAACATAATGAAAAATTTTTTTTTTTATTTTGTATTTTTTTTAATAAAATTAACACCAAAATATTTTTTTTCAAATAAAAAATTTGGTATCCAGAGGGTTAATTCCGATTGTTTATGGGGTTATCGATAAGTGAATATTTGGTTTTACTGACATATGATACAGATAATATGATTAAGTGCCCATCAAATTAACATTAAGTTTAGTATTCAATACTAGATTTAATTTGTTAAAATAAAAAAAATGATGGTAAATTTGAATATATTTTTCAATTAAACATAATTATTTTTATTGAAAAAAAAACTTTTTTAACCTTTTTTTAATTTTAATATTCTGTCGTACTGGGAAAAAGGAAATTCAGTCATTTTAAAATTTATCTTATATACCCTTATTAAACAGTAATCTCCCCTTTTCTAAAAAATAATACAAATTATCATATATTATAAACGTGCTTTCACTGCAAAAAATTAAAAAATAAATAACGAAAAGTCATTCAGTCATTTTTTAATATTTTTTTAACTTCTTTTAATTTTAATATTAAACAATTTATTAGACCTATTTGAAAAATAAAATTAATTAGATTTTATGAGCTTGAATTTACTGCGCAAAACGCGAAAATTCATTTATCGATAACTCGTTACATACTCGAAGTTATGGAAAAAGATTTACGTAGTGACCAAATAAAATAAAAAATTTGGTGACAATATCTTCACAAACAAACGAAACAACGAATTTTGTACAAAAAACGTTTTTTTGACCGATTGTGCCTATGGGAGCTATATGATATAGTCAACCGATTTTGATCAAATTTTGTATAGTGCTTGGGTACTATAAAAACCTTCTGAATGCCGAATTTGGTTACGATATCTTTATAAAGAAACGAAGCACAATAAATTTCGTACAAAAAATGTTTTTTTGGCCGATCGTCCCAATGGGAGCTATATGATATAGTCAACCGATTTCGATCAAATTTGGTACAGTGCTTGTGAACTATAAAAAACTCGCGAACGCCAAATTTGGTTACAATATCTTTATAAAAAAACGAATTATCCATCTAAAACTTTTTTCGAGGTCCTCTGAAACAATACTATGGGAGCTATATAATCTAATCGATCAAATTTGGTACAGTGCTTGTGAACTATAATAAACTTGTGAACGCCAAATGTGGTTACGATATCTTTATAAACAAACGAATTATCCATCTAAAACTTTTTGTTTTTTTCGAGGTCCTCTGAAACACCCCTATGGGAGCTATATAATCTAACCCCGATATCAAAAAAATAAAATAAACTTGCCTCCTATGGAACAATAAGGGATCTAACCTGAAAGTTTGGTTGCCCTAGCTCTTACCATCTCTGAGATCTAGGCGTTTATACGGACAGAAAGACAGGTGGACATGGGTATATCAATATTGGGGGTCTCCGACGTCTCCTTCTATATGTTACATACATTTTCGGCTGCACAAACTTAATATACCCTTTGTACCATACGGTAAAGGGTATAAAAATGTTTGTATGTATATGTAGTTTTTTTTAAATATTTGTTCAATTCGATGGGTGCTACATTAAAATAAAGTCACCAGCAGTAGGAGTTATTAACCACCATAATTGTTAAGTTAGTTTTTTAACAAAATTATAACTTGAGCTACATATTTACTTATGTCAATCACCGCCGAATCGTCACTGGTGCTGACATAGAAAGCGAAGTCAAAAAACAATATGAAATTATTTATTAAAATGTAATAAATAAAAATACAAAATAAATCTATAAAATTGGTTTATTCCCTCATCAAACTTGAAGCTCCGACTGGAATGCCTGCTGGCTCACCCTTTTAGGGTTTAGTTAGCTATAAATGGCCGCACATTTTAAATTCTGTGCCAGTTCCATAAACATATGAGGTTTTGGCGCCTTGTTTCGAATTGAAAATTGCCAGTCTCTTTCGTTGACATTGTTTACATTTTTGCAGCGAATGACAAAAATTCAGAGGTGCACAGACAAAATACACGCAACATCTTTGACATAAGATGTAAGATGTTAAATGTGCTCCAGTGTGAATAGAATATAAGATATTCACATAATTCGAACGAACTTTATCTTCTAATGGCATAAGCGCACGAGTAAAGTTTCATGGATATGGCTCAATAGCTACCTGAGGTTATGATAGTCATATTGGTATAAAGGAATTGGGGTCCGCCACGACTCCTTCTGTCCGTTACATATATTGCACAAATATAGTATACCCTTTGTAGAGTACACGGTGTAATGAATTTTTTATTTACATTTTTATATATTTTAAATTATTAGTCAACATAGAAAAATTATTTTCAGCAACCATTTTTAAAAGCAAAATAAAATTTGGGGAGCATAGAAAAATTTTGTTAAATTGATTTCCATTTAATATATAAATTTGATCAATATAACGTCTTTGGTGGTTTTAATTTAAACAGTCTAAAAAATCAGACACTAATAAATACAAATATGAAAAATTAAATCAGTTTTCAATCGCGAAGTATATATTAATTGGTACAAGAGTTAAATTTCTGTGGTTATATTAAAATAAAACCACAGGGTAATATTTTTTTACCACCAGCGGGTCTTGTTTATGTTTTCAAAATTGATTGATACGTTTTTTAATTAATTTATTATTATCCAATAAAAATATATTACCAGCCTTCATTAGTTAATAAGTAGCTTATCTGTTATTCACGTAATTTCTTAAAACAAAATGAGTGATTTTCAATTAAAAAATGAACTTTATTGAAATAACCCAAAGAACTAATAAATTCACAATTTTCGAGTATTCACTGTAGCAAAAAGATAATTCACTGAATGACGGAATGCAGTTTCTTCAACGGCAGCCTGGAAAAACTTTTGCAAAGCAATGAGAAAATAAATAAATGAAATTATTCAAAAAGTAGTTTTGAATTCTCATGACAGCGCATAAAAACAAATAGCTGAATGCAATTTTCCTCATTCTAAGCCAAACCGAGATGAAAGAAAAGTGAAAATAAAAGCAGGCGACGACAACAAAGTTGGAGAATGAAAGCAACTGAGATGACGATGACGATGAGATGAAGACGAAGGCGAAGACGACAACAATTTCCTTGGGCCAATGTAAATTAGATGCATAGCCCCGAAAGGACGCACACTCCGAAGTAGTAGTTGCAAAGACTGCGGCATGGGATAATTATAATTGGGACTGAGCAAAGTTGAAGCTGAGCTGCAGCCACAACATTTTTGGCATTTCAATTTCGAGAATGAAATGCCACAGACACTGACATAGACACAGATACAGATACTATGAAACTGATACAGATACAAATAGAACAGGGGATGCAGACACAGCTAGACAATATAGGAATTTAGGCAAATTGACCAAGAGTTGCGACTGGGTACAAATTAACAAATGAAATTGTTTCTCAGCAAATTAACAGGCAACACAAGGCAAAAAACTTATTGCGTTTGATAGAACTTGTTACATACTTCAATCAACACACACACACACTCACACACACACACAGACAACAAATACAACAACAGAAAACACACAGATACGTGCATATTGAATCGATTCACCCAAAAGCACTTGACATAGCAGCTGAGCAGCAGAGCAGCTCGACAAGTCGACATACTCGAAAACAAAGTTAATTAAATGATCTGATCTCCATTATTCCCAAAGAGCTAATCTCAATTACAAAATTGAAATGAGCAAAAGGCACATGATGCAAAAGCTAAAGTAAAAGCAAACCAAACCGAGACCAAGAGCCAGCACCAGTATCTGACCAGACCCGTACCAAAACTAAAATCTGGCATTTTACAAGCCAACGAGGTCGACACAGTCATAGATACTTGGCTAACACTTCGACAGTTGGACATATTACGTATACGTAACGTACATAGTCAAGGGACTCTCACACGAACTTAGCCAAAATTCACCAAAATCAAACTCGAATGTCAAAGAAAACAAGGAAAGTGAAATGAACGCACATAAGATTAAAATGCAGTCTACGAATTTTAGGGGGTATAACAACAATAGCAACAACAAAGCGCAGATGACCGACGCTCGTACAAGGGTTAAGGAGTACAGTACGCTGGCTTAGAGAGAGCAGGATATGGCAATGAAATCGACACGGCACAAAGCATTTCATTAACAATTGCAAATTGGTATCAATTCATGACAGACATTCAAATGTGCGCATATGTGTGCAAACAGAACAATATGTGTGTGTGTGCGTGTGTGTTTGTGTGTGAGCAGAGAGAAAGGAGCTCGAGTGGAGAGAGAGCAAAGTCAATTCTCCGAATCACTGAGCTAAACAAAATCATTGAAATTGGCATTGAATGAATAAAGCGCTGTGTGATATTTATTGATATGTGCCGGCCATTTTGTTAATACTACCAGAAAATACAAACGCACACACACAGATGCGAGCCATACACTCAATCACACTCACAATAACGCGGGCTGACTGAAATATACTGGCATATAGACAAATCTGTGTTAGAGAAAGAAATTTGTTTAACTTAAGATTTAAAAATGGTATTTTTGGTATATACCAAAATAAAAGAAAAAATATGACAAATGGTTTTCTCTGAATCAGATTTTTAGATTCGTATTTTGATAAAGAGCACCATTTCACACACTGTGGCGCCTTGGTCCAGTGAAAAGCCTTCTGGGATTAATGAAAACCTTTGCCTGACCAAAAAATTGGCTTTTTATGCCACAACCCTCATTGTACATTTTTTGTTTAGACAAGGCGTAACAATCATTGGGAATCGACAACGTTTGCTCATTATGTCTGCCCATACATGCTCTGCTTGATTACTGGTTATCAGCTGACATACCACATAGCAAATCGATTCTGAAACCAAAAAAAGTTCATGATTATGTGTTTTCAAAAAATGACGACATTGGCCACCCAGATCAGCCGATATGATTCCTCCGGACATCTCTTTGTGAAGTTATGTGTATTCCGCTAGAGATATTTTAGTAATGCAAAAACATCGATGTTATCGATTTTATCGATGTTTTGATATTTTTGTTTAAATTAAAATTTAACATCATCAAGCAGACTCTATTGGTTATAAAGATTACAATTTCTGTACAAAATTTTAGTATATCAAATTTAAATTATTTTTATCAAGACATCGATGCCTAATTTTAAAGGCATCGAAACCCTCGATAGTGCCGAATATCGGTGTTTCTCCACTTCTACTTCGAGAAGCTCAATAAAGTAATGGAAAAAGCATCCCACAAAGCCGGCCACTTAATCAATGTAAAAAATTGTATAAAATAATAGGATATAAGGTAATCAGGTGATTTAAGTTATTCATATTACGATGCACCACGTATGTATATCTACATTATTAAATATATAACAAACAAAGTATATGCACAACTAAGTTGTCGCTGTTTTTATGATAAAAATGAAATTTCATTTTGATGTGAAAATGGTTACACATAATACATTCTGGCAGAGCTCGAATACTTTTACTGTAAAAATGTCCAGAGACTATCTATGAATTAAGGCAATTTTTATTGTCATTATATTAGCGGAACTACTGATCAGCCCGACCATGTACCATGGAACAAAAAAAGTTATAATCGAACGGCGCTATATATGGGGAAAATGGCGTAAGGTGTAGGAAATCCCATTTGAGCGTCTCCTGGTAGGCTTCAACCGGTTTGGCAATGTGAGGCCGAGCGTTTCCATGCTGTAGAATCACTAAGAGATTACTCTGACCTAGTCTCACCAAATACACAGCATAACCTTTACTGCGCCAATATTCGGCCAACCTGATGACCTAAAAGCATGACGGGGCAGTCTCCAGCACTTTTGTTTCTGCGGGTCTAATGAACGCATTTGTCTGCCTCTTTTGCCGCAAGAGCAGAGTTCTTCACAGATGAAAATACGACGCTCAATGTCTTTTAGCTTCAAACCATAAACAACTCAAGTTCATACTTTAAAGCCATTCCCAACGCATACAATCGCTTGGAAATGGTTTAACGTGAAATTGTTGATGCCCAAGAAAGCTCTTCTTGCATAGAAAGTCCTCGTAGGTTTTTGGCCTTCATTCACCCGGATGGTCTTTAGCATCGAAATCATTTCTGTTTCTTGCGAATTTGAGTAAGCACAAAGTCAGTGATGCCAAAATATATTCGCTACATAGTGTGCCAAAATGGTTGGTTAAACATATGTTTAAGATTAGTTTAGGATGCCTTGGATATATCAAAACTAACCAAAACTTATTGCTGGAGCCAGGTACTGACAAAAAAACTTAGTTGCTCCAAAAAAACTTAACAGAAATAGAAACAGTGAATTATCAGAATTATTCTAAGAATCAATTTTTGAAATCATTCGAGTTATTCAATTGTTAGGGTGTTAAATAAAAAGAATAATCTCTCATTTAGGGCTCTATTAATCTCCGTAATCTACAGCTCGAGCTCGAATTTCATAAATAGACTTTTATTCTCGGAACCCATATTTTCAGATAGCGCTTTTATCAGTAGCATTTACAAGTGTCAAAAGAAGGGGAATTTTCTCTACTCTTTTTAACAGAAAAAACAAACCTTTTTTTAAAAAAAACAAACCATTTTAATTGCCAACATAATCTCATTTTAGGAAAATACCCCTTAATTTGGTATGTTTTTCAAAGGGGGTGAATTGTTCATACATTCGTTATACAGACGATCACATCATTAGGAGGTAATACCTATCCACCAAGACATTTCCTTATATTTATGATATGGCAAATCTGGTGAATATAATGGCGGAAAAAAACAGTTCGTGGCGAAATTTAAACAATACTGAGCGCTTGTGTGCCAGTAAATAGTTATTTTCTTTTTGGTTTATATAGTCGAAAAACAATTAAATTTATTTCCAAGCTTAGAAAAAAAAAGAAAAAAAATTCTTATTAAAAAAAAAAATCCTTAAAAACCCCCCATATTTCATTTTTTATTTTATTCTTGTTAGGCCTGGGCAATTCTCATCCAAAATGTTTATGCTGGGATACCAAAATCTTTAATTAATTTGTTTTTATCACCATTTCTATATAATTTTTAAAAGAAATCAAATTCGTCTAAACATCACTGGGTACAACAGGTGGCTTCAGCCTATTGCTGTCCAGTTACAATTAATTTTAAAAAAAAAAACCAATCATTGCTAACCATGCTTCTTTTCTACGTAACTTTTCAGCCCACCCTCGCCTATGGCGTTTAGTGACCAAACATGCCGCATATTGTGCGTTTAATTAGCTGCGTACACTGCAAGAAAATCAGTCTGACAAACTTTGTCGCAGTGCCGCAGTGCGGTGACATATGTGAGCAGGGGGCATGCAACAGTGTTACTGTCATGTTGTTTGGATGCTGCAACAACTTGGATGGCATGAGTTTAGTAGCAAGTATGCGCCTAGGGCGTGGCAGAGTGGGTTAGTAGCGGCAAGTGTCTAATTAATTAGTTTGAATTTAAATTAACTTGAACTCATCAATGACGTCGACAACAACAACAGCACACACAACGAGAGCAGAAACAACAACGTGGCTTGCCACTTGATAGTAGGCGTGGCTGGCGGCGCTGCAAATGCATATCATGGCCATCACTTAATCTAATTTGTATTCAACACACACGCACACACAAACATACGCACACTCGCGACAAACCAAACTATACATGCAACAAATAGGGGCAAGTGGCATATGGCAGCCAAGGAGCTAAGGAAGCAGCAGCTGTGCAGTCATGTCCTAGCAGCCGCTGCGGCGTTACAATTGATTGAATATGCCCCAACACTGGAGGCAGCAATGAATGTAGCAGACATGTACATGTAGCAACAGCGCCAAAGATTAGGATACATTGCAATGTGTGGCAAGGCAACAATTTGCAGCTTTTAACTGTGACGCGTGCTTGGGGTTTCCATCTTATTAGTAGGAAGCGGGAGCATTGTATACTGTTGAAGCACCAAAGAGACGCTACTCATGTTGAAGGGCTCTTGGATTAACGAATTAGAAGCTGCTTACTTTGCCAAATTGCATTTCATTTGCGTTTGATTATAATACCAAATGGGGTAAGTTTCCCAGCTTGGATGGCATGTCTGGATGCTTGTGTCAAATGTCAAACTAGAACTTATTTTACCAATTGGCAATCAAGAGTTTTAAATTATTCCAAGACAGTTGCTACATCTTTGAGGACAAGTTTACTATATGTGCAAATTGCTCATGGGTTGTTGAGTGTAAATATCTTAGAAGTAGGTTAAATCCATATATTTGAAATTTTAACATTATTTTTTGTTTTTGAGTTTAGATAACAGCTTGTGGTTATTTTTGGAATATGTACTGTATACCTTAGATTATATTGTGTATTATATAAATTAAAAATTTGATGCAATAAAAAGTTCGTCGGGATTACAAAAACTTATAAAAAATATTTTATTCTGTTTGTGACAATGATCCGCAAAAAATGGCTTATGCGTCCATTTTGACCTGACTAAATATTTCGAAAAAAAAAAAAAATTCCAAAAAAAAGAATTAAAAACAATTTTTTTACACTTACCTAGCAGACAACAATCGGGCTTTCCTTTTTTAACATATTAGCAGAAATACGCCTAGCGTGACGTTACAAAAAATATAAGTGGGTTTTCACTTGAATTACAGTATTTCTCTGAAATTGGCCAACATTTTTAATAAAACATTTTTCAGTTTGGTTTAAAATAATGTAATTTTGCAAGTTGTTAAATTGAAAAATCTTTTCATGTTTTATTTTATTAGCCTTTCTTTTTAGCGTGACGTTTTATTACAATTTCAAAATACCTTTTTTAACATGCTTTTATTAGCTTGACCTGTACATATGTAACGAAATCTTTCAGCTTAATTTTCAGCAATTTCAAGAAGTCTGATCATCTTTAAGATTTGCACAGGCGTCAAGGACTGATGACAATACAATTATTTAATAGCCTCGTTCTAATGTCCTGACTAGGATCATCAGGATTTAAAAATAAAATGTACACTAAAAGTATGCAACAGTTTTTCAAAATAATTAGTAGGCTTGATGACAAAAGTCCATGTTTGTTTTTAGTTTTAAAATTAGAAATTATAATTTATAATAAAATAATTCAATTATAGTGAAAAAAGCTTGAGGTGCAATTTACTATATTTTCATAATGACCTTAATTTTGTAAACAGCTACTACTGAAATAATTGTACCATTTAATATTAAGCTTCCCACGCTTTTTTTACTATAATTGAATTATTTTATTAATAATTAAATTTCTAATTTTTTTTCTTATTCCAAATTAATTAGTCGCAATTGATTGTCGGAATTTTCTATTGCTCTAATACAAACTCTTGATACATCAAAATTATTTTCTACTCTTCAGTTCGGTTTACTATTAAAGCGTGTTTTTTTAGTTTTTTTAAACTATAATTTTTTTTAATTATTTAAATTTATTTAATTTATTATTTAATTTTGTATAAATTAATAATTGTGGCTACAACTGTTTGTTGAGAACATTCTTATTAATAGACACAACTGAGCAAAATATGAACTTTAAGCCTTGTAGTAAAAATCCTTGATATCTTACAGCCTTTGTTTTAAGACAAGCTTTATTTAATAACTTTTGAATATTTGTCTTCATTAAAGATAAGAAAATATTTATAGTTGATTCTTTATTTTTCGGTTTCCTGGGTTTTTTATATGGAAATGCTAATTGGAACGTCCCGTCTTGGCATTTTTTGGTTGTTAAACAGGAGCTTCTTTTTTATTATGCCTATAATTTCAAATATCTTAATAATAGTGTATTTGATTCTTAGGATTTATTTTGATCCCTGCTCACCTTTAAGCCCCTCAATATGTCAAACGCTCGAATTCTTTAGATGTAGTAAAGATAAATTAGAGCCTTTTTTACAGCTACTTGGATTTTTGAAAATTGAAACTGTTAAAATTTTTTTAAAGTCAAAATTTGTTCTTAACTTTACTTTCTGGAACAGCACAGTATATATTTTTTTTGTTTGGAATTGTTTACCTAGTTGTAAATGCTCCCTTAATAATAAATAATAAACAACACTATTTGGAAATTTAAATTTCTACTAGCGCCTTCTATATATCTTTTCCGTGAGATTCAGCATTATTTTTGTCATTATTATTAATTGTCAGCAAACATTATTTAATAAACCAAGATGATTGTTTTTCCATAGCAAAAATCATGAGCGGTAAACGCGGTTTGAAACACTCACAAGGACAAATCTAACCTGATCACCGAAAATTTCATCAATCATAATATTTGTAGATATGACAAAAGATTATTTTTAAGGCAATCTTTCTATTCAAACTAAGTAAAAACAATAGCACGTATTTAAATAACAACTTTTGAAGTATACATAGTATAAAGATTTACTTGAAATGAAGTATGATGAAAATAATATAAGAGACTTCAACCCCCTTGAGGTCTTCTTCTCATTCCATTGCATACATGAATGGTATAGTCGGCCTGGCCCGACTTTTAAAATACCCTGTACTTACGAATGTATACTTTAACATAGCTCTCCGTACACATTCTCATCATCCGGGCACAAATGGTGGAGAAAAACATTTCCTCTGAATCACAATCTAAAATAATATCCAAACGTTGCTGTCCCTTTCCTGGAGCAATAGCTACTGCCCCTCTTTTGCCTGGACGTTCTTTTTTAACCCAGGAGCTGTGAAATGTTAAAGTGACGCGAAACTGTCGGGTATTTTGATATTTTTCATATAAAAATACTACTTTTTGGGTAAGGTTAGAAGGTTGAAAAATACTTGTCGACCCATACTCGTACGTACCAAAAATAAAAATGAAATTTCATAAAAATTGGTCGATCCGTTTCGGTGAAGTACGAACAGAAACACCAGAAACGAGAATTTTAAATATTAGTTAATTTAGTTATTCACTTTTTATAAACTCATAGACCACAATTGGTGACAACTTACTTAGAGCAACAAAATTTATCAATTCAACAGGGTGACCAGGGTCAATTGGCAAAGACTGTGTACGCGAGTACCTTATATAGGGTGATTTTTTTTAGGGATCTTAGAAGCTAAGCAAAAGAGCAGTTTATTAATGAATAAAAATAACTTCATTGTTATTATCTTATCCATTGTTCGAGTTAAATACAATGTTATTAAAATAACCTTTTAAAGAACATGCTTCATTTATTCAAGTGAAAGTTTGCTTATATCCTAGTAGTTTTAACTGTTTCGGAGATATCTTGTTTTCGGCGCAGATACGCGCAGACGACTAAGAGATACCCCAATAAGGCAACTTTATATCTGCACATGTTTCTATATGTAACTATGTAAATACACAAATTCAGATTACAATTGCATAACAAAAATACTTGAAAAAAAAATTTGCCTCGAATAGGAATCGATTCAGATTCCCGTGACAGACAGATGGACATTATCATTCATTTTTTCTCATAAGTATTTAAATATTTATAGCCATGATTTATGGTCATATAATAAAGTTTTTTTTAAATTTTAAAAGCACTGACTGGCCTGGCTATGGCAATTTGGTCTACTTACCAGAAATAGTTCATTTCCAAGGGCACTACCAATATAGATTCTAATATCACCGACTCTTCATATTTTAATCACTTAACTTATTTTGTTGCAAAAATGTAAGCAATAAATTATAATGTTTTTATTTTAAACCTGGCGAAATTGTTTGGAAAACAAACAAATTATACTTAATCCAAAAATGGTAATCTGCAGTTATTGTTTTTTATTAATTAAATAACAATAGTACGCTATAAACGTTAAAAATGTTTTAATTAATTTTTACTTTTATATAAATACAAAAAAATAGTATAGTATTATCCAAGATAACACATTCTAGAGAGTTGTCAGCAGTACTTATTTATATCTGGAAATCAAAAAAATAAATAAAACTAACAGCGAAACGTGATGACAAATATTTATAACATTTTGTTTCTTTTTTTTTTGTTAAACAATTTTAGTTTAACAACGGCTTTAACCTACTTTATATGCATGAAAAACGACAATGCCTTTTTGTACTAACTATTCTATATAAAGCGTAAAAAAATGTAAACAATTGAAATAAAATAACAAATGATGAAAATATATATATGCAAATAAATATATATGCATTTAAATAACAATTGTAAATATTTAGCAAATACTATGCCACCAAAATAGAATATAAATAATAATAATAAAGCATAAAAGAAATGTATGCGGCTTTGGGCGAGTTACCGGCCCAGTCGCAGCGTCTCTTTCGGCTGCATTTCGCCCAAAATGCGGAAGTCGCCGAAAAAAAATTTGTATAAAAATGCCAAAAAGCAAAATGGCTGCACACACACACACACACACAGAGAAAGAGAAACACACACATAAAAAGGCATGGCCTCTAACACAACGTTGCCGGTTTACGACAATAAAATGGCGCTGACTGGTCGTAAGTTGTTTGGTCGCCTTTGGTGCTGGGGCTGGGATCTGGGACACGGGCGGGGATGGCAGTGCGGTGCGCCATCATTTGGTAATGCAAAATTACGTTATAACGGCATAAATTTAAATAAATGCCGGTCTCGGGATTTTTATGCATTTTTACCGCATAACAAATACTTTTGCTCCCGCTCTAATGCGCCTTTGTTGGTCCCCATGGCTGCTGCTCCCGTTGCAGCTAGTGAAATTTCCTTCCGTTTTTCATTGGGTTGTGCTCTGCTTTCCTTTATTTTCACCCAACTGCTGCTCTCAGTTTTCAACCCACCCAACCATACTCACTCGCAAAAAGTATGTGCTATGTACTTTGGTCTGTGTGCCGTTGAATTGTAGCCAAAACGCGCGGAATGCTTTCATTGGCATTCTTACTTTATTTTACTTTTTTATTTCTTTGATACTCTTTAAATAGTAAATGTATATAGTATTTTGAGAAAGTAGTGTACTTTGTAATACTTACATGCGAAGGGGTTACCGCAGACCGCTTAAGCCACATATGTGTACATAAAAGTTATTTGAAGTACACATAGGTACAATGAAAGGATTTCGTATTCTCTATATAGTTTCAAATTTCGGTATCGAATCTGATTTATCAGTTGTTCGTTATGGTAACACTGGAAAAGTTTTATATTTTGATGCTGCAATTTTGATATTGCAAAAACTTTGCTAGCAGCCTTGCTTCGGAAAGCGAAAACGAATTAAATATTCGGATTCGTTTGAACCCTCTAAGATTGTTCGTTTAGCTGTAAGGTGAGAAAATCTGAAAACGGTCCTATAGGATTAAAGTCCAAATAAGTCGCTTATGAAATTTTTAGATTTTGATTTTATTTATTTATGAACAACTTTTATAGTATTAGAAGAGTCTGTTTTTACTCAGATTCGCACAAAAAAACCGAAAAAAACACATGTGCAGTACATATAAAAAAAAGTACCTTTAAAAGCTTTGAAGAGCTTTCAAATCTTTTATAACTTAGTTAGTGTTTTTATTAGGAAATGCCGAAAAAAATTAAAATAATGTAAAAGCTTGTAATTTTCTAATTATTTACAAAAATACAATTAGTGCCTAGAGGCACTATTGGGCATTAGAGGTTTAATTTAAATTTTACCAAACCGAATTTTTTTTTCGTTTTGAATTCGACTGCTTTGTTGCTAGAGAAATCGAAATGTATTGGCAAAATGGCTTCAAAAGTTTACGAATTTGAAACCGAAGTAATTTTCAAAATATTCTTTGTTGTGTTTAGATTTTTTTTACCAATTTTAAGTAAGTTATTTATTGATAATTATTGAAAATAACTTATTTTTTTTAAAATCAGGTTTCTGAGCTATACACTACTTCGGTGTCATGTTTTATAAATTCCACGAGCCAACTCCTAAGTGTTCTGAACTGATAAACATGCTTGAATTTGAGTATCTTGAAGTTTTCTCTGTAATTAATTGCAATATTAAGATTTAATCATAAATAACTCAAAAACGATGCAATTTGGGCGAACTTATTCAAAAAAAATAAGTTTATGTGAAATTATCTAGTAACCATTTTTTCTCTAAACGAAAATGTCATGTTTTAAAAGAAAAATTTAATAAATCGAGGGCGGATTGGTAAGTTTATGAATTTTTGAATGAAAGATATTTTTTCGATAACTAAAGTTTTATTTTTAAAAATAGTCTTCTGTTAGTTCGATACACTAATTTATTACTCCATTTTATTTATTATTTCCAAATAAAAGATTTTCTCAAGCCACTCATTTCTCGATGTTTTTTCAGTGATGCGCTCTTCATTCGGCAATTTATTCAGGGTTGGAAACACAAAATAGTCGCTAGGATCAGATCTGGAGCGTATGGTGGATGGGAAAGCCAAATTTATAAATTTGGCTCTGGTGCCTACAGAGTCGGTCACCTCACACACTTTCAATATCATTCTTTGGATTTGAACAACAATCTCTAGTGGGGCAACATCATTAGGGCGACCTGAAGTTTTGGCGCCGTTTAAAACACCTCTTAAAAATTGACATTGACGCCAAATTCACTTTTTGTATTCTCGTTAACATTTTCGAGTTTCTCTACTTTTAATGGCTGTCAAACAAAAACTAAATAACGCAGGTTGCGTCAAATTTTACAGGAGTCTATTAAAAAATAGTACTTAAGAGGAGCAGTGTTGTATTCAAAGTTACTACGTGATAAATTAAAAAAGTCACTAACTTATCGAACTGCCCTCGAATATTAAGAAGGAATTTTAGAAGTTCTTGATATTAAAAGTCAAAGAAAAGTCAAAAAAGTTCATTCACAATGTATATAAAATAATTTGAGCTCACTAATTGGGCATCGAGAGCATTCCGAAATAAGGAAAAAGGTCTGTATTCAATTTTTTTTGACTAAAAATAAAAATATAAATTAAAAATCCTAAATGGACCTTTAAATATTTTTATAAAGTACCAACTAAAGAGTATCTTTATATCTGCGTTCGAAAGTTAAACTCTTATTGTGTTTTTTTTTTGGATATGTGCACTCAGCCGTATGTATAGGTGTAAAGTAAGTCACAGGACAAAAGTACAGACGGATAGACAGACAGACAGAATGTATGTAGAACCCACTGTTATTTGTATGTACAGTGTGCCCCTAAAATTATGCAAAGTAATCCCGAGGCTGCCAACTCACGCTTTTCAGAGCTCTCACTGTATTGTGCTCTCTTTGTTTCTCTCACTCTCTCACACGCACACAGAAACACTTGCCGTAAGCGCGGGAAATCCGCGCCGATATTTGCAATTGTTAACGTAATAAGCGGTTTTAAGTGTGACGTAGAGAGTGCAGAGAGACAGTGCGGGAGAGCGGAATGGCTACGGTGCGACCTCAGCTGCTGTTACACTGCATAATAGCAATCGTGTCCAGCAGTCGATGTGGCATGCACCTGGACGCCGTCTGTTGCATGAGCAAATATTTGGTTACCTTAAGCGGCAGCGGCGTTGGCGTCTGCATCAGCGTCAGCGTCTACGTCATTGCAGTCTGTTGCAAAAACTTGGCATTTAATTGGCCAGCCTGAAGCTTGTGGCTTTCAGTATGGTAGAGTGTACCTTACAGTTGTGTAGCTTCTGTCTCGTCTATTCTCATTTGGTGCCTGTCTTCTCAGAACCCGCGCTGACTGCCTGCCTGCCCGACTGCTACCGGATGTGGCTGCGCCATGCTTTTCGGTTTACGTAGTAAATTAACTTCCGTTTTATTTGTAAGATTTCCTTTCGCTTTACTCGTCGTCGTTTGCCTTTTATTTTCCGTACTTTTTTTTTTTTGTTGTATTATTTTTGCTCTACTTTTATTTTTTGTGTTTGGGTTTTTCGGTAGCTCTCACTGCTTTTGTTCCACGATTTGGGTTATGTGGACGTTTTGGGGCAGGCATAGGTGGGTTGGGTATGTTGCATGTATGGGCTGGCTGGCTGGCTGGCTGGCTGGCTGCCTGGTTGCCTGGTTGGTTGGCATTGCTTTTGTATATTTTTAAGCGCTTTTTCATTCAATTTACGAAATTGAAGTGGGAATTGAGAAATAAATTCCGTTCGTTGTGTTTTACCTCGGCATGCCCTGCGCTTTGCGTGTTCGAAGGACTGCAACGGAAGTTGTGTGCTTCCTACTCGCTTGCTCAAATACTACGGTTTAGTTGGGTTTTCTTTTCATTTTTTTTTTTTTTTTTTTGTTTTTTTGGTACAGTTGGAATGGACTTAGGACGTAGTTGTGCTGTGAAATTAGGTGAAATGCAAACGTTTTACTTAATGAAATAATTGAAGCACCGCCGTCGCCGTCTCCTGGCTGAAGGTCGGCCGCGGCACCGGAAATGGCCGCATTTAAACGCTGCATAAAGCGCATTTCCGTTTGCTGTCTGGCTGCTGTCTCTCTCTCTCTCTTTCTCTCTGCCACTGTATGTGCTCCATATTTCAGTTTCTATGGCAAGCAGCTGCACTTGAAAATTCTGTAGCACTTGCAGCAAGATAAATAGCTGCAGTCTCTCTCTGTAGTTCGTTGTAAATCTCATGCAAATTTTTCTCCAGTACCAACACGCTTGACATTTATGCAAGAGCTCTGGTCTTGGTTTTTGCTTTAGATGTTCTTTGTGGCAACACATTGCACTGCCTTGGCAATGTGTTACCTGGCTTATCTACGATGGCAACTTCACGTGCAATCCTTAAAAGCCCTGGCCCTGGACAGCTATGTCAGTCAATGAGCCAGCCAGCCAGACAGTCAGTCAAGCAGTCCGTCAGTCCGTCAGTCTGCTAGAGCGCTCTGATCTCCATCTAATGCCTTTTATATACATTCATTCGTTGGTTCATTTACTGTACCCTCCTGCATTTATCTATCCACTCATTTGCCCACTCACTCGTATAGTTATATGCAGCACATTCATGTGTCCTCCAGCTGCCTAGCTACCTACTTATCACAAGTGTGCCATCTTCCACTTTTGTACAACTCCCCTCTTGCTTTGGTCTGTTTAGTGAGACCAAAGCAAAGTCATACTCATGTTGCCTTTAAGTATTTTCAATTTGTATTAAAAGCTTTTCGCCGTCCTTTCTGGCTTTACATATGCGTCAACAGGGGGAGGCGCAACAAACTCATCATTGTCCTTGTCCTCATCGTTGTCCAATTTGTGTTGATAATTTCACGGTTTGTTGACAACTCAGGTGCACAAATATTGTGTGTCTCTTTGGTTGGTTACTTGTTGTGTCCGGCCCTGGTCATCTCGAGCAGTGCTTTTGACTGCCTGCGACTTTGACGCGTACCACCTTATCCACTCACACGGTAACTCCGGAAGATCTGAAGCATTTCAACGCATTGTCATGGCATTTATACGGATTGGTGATTGCTGTCAAGGCTAGTAACAAACTATGGCCATAAGCAGCTCTAAGTGAGTGTTTTCCAAGCTACTTTTATGGCTGATTTTACTGTGAATTGAAGACTAGGAGACTTTTGCATCAACTGATTGCCTTGCCAATTGCTTTATGGTTCAGGATACACTTGAGTGTATTTAGGCCGCTATAGAGGAAAGCAAATGCAAGTCGAATAAGGATGTATTGAAAAATGTGGCAATTGCTAATACTTGGAAATCTTTTTACTCGATTTTTATGGCGCATGCTTAATTTATAGAGCTGCTAGATTTTTGCTCTGCTTATTTATGGAGTGAAATTTTTAATAATAAGTAAATAATTCATATCTCAAATATGAATACTGAAATGGAAATGCAAGTCGAGTAAGGATGTATTGTAGTTGTTTTACTATAATGCGTATACTTAATTTAAAGCTGCCCGTTTTGATATGATTTTTTATAACTCTGCTTATTTATCATGTGACGTTTTTTTTTATTAATTCATATATCAAAAATGAATAACGAAATAATGAAGTGCAAATGCTACTCGAATAAAGATATAATGTATTCAACTCGATTTTGATAGCGTATGCTTCATACATATACAGGGCTAACCGGTTTTGATATTGTTTTTAATAACTCTGCTTGATTCTCGAGTTAACTGATAACAACATATAATCAAAAAATTAATAGTGAATAACTAAATTGAGTCCCAATTTAAAAAATAATATTGTTTATTTATTTCGCTCTTTAGAAAAAATTTTGTTCTTAAAAATAGACTTTGTTTAGTGCTTTTGTTTATTTATTTTTTTTTTAATTTCAGAATTAAAAATATTTGGAGGAAGCTATGACGGTTTGGCACTTTTTTGCATTACAATGGAAAGTCTACACATGTTGGTTTTGGAACTTATTAGTTTTTGGATAAAAATACAATGATCACATTTTAAGATATTCAAATTCAATTTAACAAAAAGTGCGACATCTTATATACCAACACCATCAGATGCAACGAAATTTTTATGCGGATTGTCTTAAAATCCAAATTTTACATTAACGCTATGATGGCTCACGTTTAACCATGTCAAGCACTATGTGGTGCATCTTGACCACATCCTTAAAGCAAAAATAGCACTACAATTTGTGCTGGAAGCACGCAGAATGTACTATATAATATGGAACCCGTACAAGATTCCTTTATTTATTATTATACAGAATACGTATTATCCAATAAAGCCTATTGAAATGTACATTATTTTCGCTGCGCGTAGGAATTTGTTGCAGTCATTGTCATTGCTAGACAACTCAACCTATAATTTAATTTAACCCTACTACGTGCACACATAACTTATCTCCCATGTGCTACCCATGTAATCATTTTAAGCCGCTTTCGATTAGAACACCTTTATATGCCTATCCTCTGCTGCCCATACCAACCACATTTAAGCTGCAAAGAGTTACCCACAAGCCTTGCCAAACTTACCACTCCTGAATCCTTGTCCGGACTTTACAAAAACCCCATAGCTGGACGTCAGTTACAATTACAGCATGTAGTAGCCAGCGGCCATTTTGTATTGCATGTATCTCATTACAAGAGCAACATTTTTATTTAAACCGATTGAGCGATTTATTGTAATTTATTTCATTTAAATCGTTTGTTTGACAAGAGTGCGCCCCAGCGCAGGAAAAAAAAAGAAACACCCGGTTTACAAAAAAAAAATAACGTAGAGAACAATAAAATGAACATTTCACAGGTCCGTGTACCGGAGATATGTTGGAAAGAGGGAGCAGAGTGCGGCATGGAGATTTGTCTGGCCAGACGCAGCGACAACAGTTGCTACCCTTCTCACCGCGCTCTCTCAATTAAATGACAGCAAACACGAACAACAACTGAGGCACTGCAAAATCTGCGTTGACGTCGACGTCGCAGTCGCTGGGCCGTTGATCTGCTACTGCGTATACTTGATTTTTTGTTGTTGTTAACATTTTTGCGTGCTCAGTTCAGTTGCTTTCGCTTGTATTGACTTCATTTTAAATTGGCGGTTAAATCTGTTTGAAATTGTCACGCAATCACACTCACAGACAGCAAGAGAGGGGGTGAGTGTCGGACAGAGGGGGGACAGTAACAGCAAGAGTGAGTGTGAATGAGGCACAGACATAGCATGACAGGCAGAGCAAGTGTCGAGCTGGCTTGGTGTTTTTAGTGGATTTTATTTTAATACCCTACACCCTTAGTTGGGTCAAGGGTATTATTGATTTGCGCAGTGCATATAGCAGGAAGAGCGAAGCAATATACACCGAAAGTTGCTTATCGAATTTTTATCGAATATTCGTATTTGTATTCATTTGTGCGTCTATTGAAACACTTAGATTGCCAGACCATAGGAAATTTTAACAGATAAACCATCTAATGGATCTGTCGTCTCCTGGCGACTTCTTCCTCTATACTTCTTTTATTATTATTAAATTGAATGTTATCAAATTTGCCCTGGAAGCCAAAGCAAAATATATCATCTGTGGCGATATTTTATATGTACATCGAAAACGAGGATCCTCATAAATTTCAAGAGCAGCTTATGCATCCTCAAAAATAATGACTATGTCGTGTGCATTTTGGCCGAAAGGCATCATGACAAAATGATACTGGCGTGCGGTTACCATAATTTCGAATCAACACTATTCGATGGTAACTGATTATTATCAAAGCTTACGTCAATAGTATAGATCTAAAAAAAATAAGTTACGTGGAAAATAGCATCGAAAATATAGCCGTGGTGAGCCTATGGATATACTTTTTTACACAGAAATGTCATCAAATAGGCTTCAACTTGGCTTAAAAATAAATTTAATAATTAAAATTATTATATTAAAATAATGTTGTCTTAAATTTCATTAGATTCACTCAATATCGTATGTGTGTAGTCATGTGAACCTGATAAATAAAAATACATTTATTTTGATTATTTGCAAGATTCTTGTTATATGGAGTCACCAAGCTCAGCCTAAGCAGCTGAACCAACTGTGACTTATGTAAGCTGTCTTACAGCCAGTTTTGGTCTTCAACTAAGATGGACTTATTTCGTGTTCTTCTTTTGATTAGTAGTGGAGAAGGTTTTTGTGCATTCCTATTTACATGTTTATGATAGAGTGTTCTTCCAAGAGACCTTTCACCAGCTTTTTGCGTGGTTAGTTTATTTGGTGGCCTACAATTTCCAGTCGGAGGAGGTGGTGCAAGGTCGAATTTTTTAGGTACCATTCGTAACCTGTAATAAAGCGAAAGGCCTTATTTTGGAACGTCTAAATATATAAGCAATTTGTGCGAGGCATTATATTCTAGAATGGCACCATAAGGTGGATTCCAGTCCATTTTGGCCATTTTTTGATTCGGCAGCTTTTTATTGTACTATCTATGTGGGCTCTAAAAGTAAGCCACCTATCCAGAGTTACCCCAAAATATTTGACATCTTTTTCTAAATACAGCAGGTGAATTTATTTTTCTGAGCATTATTAGCATTACATTTGGATAGAGTCAGGGCAATATTCCACCTACGAATCCAGCTCTTAAGCAGATTGTATACCTGAATCCCATCAGCAGCTTCATACTCACAAGCTGCAGAAAGAAAGATTGCTATGACGTGAGCTTCTGTAGCTATAAACATTTTTTCATTCTCTACAACAAGGATTAGCTCCTTAAGGGTTGGTACATTCGCCGTGTACAGAAATGGCGCCAACACGCTTCCCTGCGGCTCTACTGCCCTAATTGGTCTGCCCAATGAAAGGGAACGAAGGCTTCCACCCTTTAACGGAGTACGTTAAAGTACGGAGATGGAATCAGGATCTTGATTTTGGTCAGAAGACTGTATAGCCAAACTTTACCAAACACCTATTTGGCATTAACAAATTCTTCAAAATAGAGCTCCATATCATAAAAGGCTATTACTATGAGGTTTGAATTTCGTCTTATTATCGATATGGTTAACCCGCACCGCTGGAACCGATTGATTGTTTACTCGCAACCAAGATAATTTCAATCGCCTTTTTGAATAAAAATTTCAAGTCAGGTTTATGGCTTATGACTATCCAGTTTCTAAATCCAGACTTTTTGCAACCAGATCGATTTAGAAAAAATTCACTTAACTTTTAGCAGTCGCTCATTAAAATTTTGTTTTTGCTGTGTGCAGGGTATCTCAGTTTCCGGCTCCTGCTGGACTGTTACATATTTTTTTTTATATGCAGTATTTCTCATTGCATACTTTCGTGCGCACTCTCGAAAATGGAGCAACAACACCATCACCAACTACAACAAATAACAACATCACCAACAACAACACCGAATTGGTTGAGCCGCTGACGCCGGCAGCAACACTCGGCGCAATCAACGCAACGAGGCATTAATTTGTTGTACACTGTGTGACATAATTGGGTGACAGTGCGGCAAAAAAGTTGGTGGCCAGCCTTTTGCACTGAGTGCGGTGAGTGTGGCAGGCAGAACAGAAGCAGCAGTGCCGAGAGAGACAGAGAGAGAGCGCGGTGTGCCAGTACCTTGTTGTTGTTGTTGCAACCATGGTATGGCATTCAGGTTTATTAGCCTATGAAAAATTTGTTAGATTTGCGCTTTTCTTTTGACACCGCATTGAAATTTTAATTAATGCAGGCACAGCTGTTGCCCCACTCAAACCCCCTTGGGGTGCAGCAGCATGTGAAGTGCAACTGTTGAAGGTCCTAAATTGAGGCCTGACAGACAAGTGAGCAACTTGGTTGCTAGCCATTGATTTTGGCACCTCTTGAAGGGCAACATTGAAATGCAAGTGTTAGTCACTTTCAGTTAGTTCAAAGCAAACAAATAGAGAGGCAATTTTTTTTTTTTGAGACATTAAAGTGAAAAAGTCAAGGCAAAAAATCTTTGCCAAACAGAATTTTTGAATTTTCAGATAACAAGACGAAATACGCTTTTCCAAAAAGTCAAGCGACAACAGACACCGCAAAAAAAGATCATGATGTCGTCATGTTTTTGGGCTTGCTTAATCCGAATACGATTTCCAAAAAACTACAAGATAACGTACAATTCTCTTACAAAAAAGACATTTCTTTCAAATAAAACCACCTGTAGCAATAAATGGTTCTAATTTGTGGTTGTCTACTATCTTTATATGTACTTACTATGTATAAGAGTGAAGTTCAGCTCATTCTCTTGCACTCAGTTGTCTAGGAAAATGTTGGCCAACCTCAACATTCTTATGTTATGCCGTTAGTGGTCACTGCTCTGCCGCTGCCTTTGTCTCCTATGCTGCCTTCTGGTCAGTTCCATCGTTTGCGGTTCTTGAGGTTTTGTTTTGGGTATGCCTTTGAGCCGGCTGCAGCAGCACTAGTAGAGGAAAAAAAAAACAACCATTCCAAAGAGTCTTTTTCACTTCATCCTTTTTAATTTGCGCCATTTACTCTTTGCTAGCACGCTATTTGCTGTTTTTGGCCCATTTTGGCCTGCGGAAATGAGCAAAGTTGTATTCACTTGGCAAGGTAATTATGGTTGTCATAGCACTGAACAACACTGACAACTGCAGCACGCACAAACTTGCAACTCTTTTGATTTGTTTCAGCTACACAGCTTTTACTATGTAAATGTGGCAGTCGTACTAATTCATAAAATTTGAACAATTTGCAGCCATTGTTTCAATTGAAAATGAATTGCAAAATTTAATTAAACAATACAAGTCGACAAATTTTTTGCGGGTTTTCACAGTTCAATAGTGTATGATAATAAAAATGTTAAAAAAAAATTATTATATTTTTTTTAAGGACCACTTTGTATTTGTTTTGTATCATACCAGATGGAAAAGTTTTAATACACTACTTGCAAACTGGAAAGTACAGTCAGACTTAAATATCAAACAGTGTATCACAATGTAGAGGACATCTTTGAAGCTATCGCCGTAATTTTAGCTGGGACTGTAGACTTTGTTAAGACGAAAGTTAAACCCGATTTTTTTGAGGACTAGGCATATCAAACTTATTTAATTTTTACAGCTGAACATCAAAATCTTTCTTTAGACTAGAAAATACGTTCTTAAATTTCTGTAATTGTAGTATGCCTGTTTGCTGTACGAGTTATTTTTTTAATCACCCAATTTATGGGTGATTTTTAACATATTTTTGGAGCACAACTTGATCCCTAAGCGGCTTTTTGTCATAAATATTTTTTAGTTATTCCTCCCATAACTATAATATTTTGCTTCATAAGGCCAGTACGCATCAATGAAAAAATCGTCGAGACAAAACAAAATTTAATATTTTTACTCTCTTTTACGCAGAGTTCTGCCCATTTTAATGGGCAATTTACACTAGATGGCGCCAGCTGTAACAAAAGCTGCCAAATTATAAAAATGACCTCTTAGCGGCTCACAATAAATAATAAACGGCATGGTTATAAATGTTTCGAAATAATTTTTCCCACCCGGCATGTATATTGCTTTCAAAATAACACTTTCACTTTTTGTTTTTAACTCTAAAACAAAATAGCTATTATAAGTGCTGGCGCCATCTAGCGTAAATTGCACAAAAAAAAGCGCACTGTCCCACTGTTTTGTTCGGACATCTGCGTATGGCTAATGTCTGGCCTTCATAATTGAAACTGCTTGAAGTACTTGAAATAAAAACACAGCTCTGTACAACAGTTTCTTGAAAATAATTGTATTATATACATATCCATATGTTATTTTAATGATGTAAAATCATTTTTTTTTTTTTTTTTTGATATTTATTTTTTATTGGCAATCAACCGATACAAATTTGGTTATAATCCAATATTGATGACAAATAATTCGCTACACAAAAAATAAAATTTAATGTGTGATTAATGTAAAATCTGATTTTTTTAATTACAACTAAGATGACACCACATTTATTTGGCCTGGGCAAATATCTTACAAAGACTAAAATTATATTAAATGCCGCCCCCAAAGGCTTGTACAAATTTGCAACAAACAAATAAAAAAGTATGTTTATAGCATTAACAACAATTAAAACTACTAATTAAAGGAAATTTTAGGAAAAATTTGGTGATATGCAAAAAAATTAAATGCAACCGGACCTGGCCTGATGCTATTATTTATAGTGCATTAAGGCAATAACTGAACAAAGAACTTATTTGAATGCAATGCATTGTTAAACTGAAAAAATGCAATGAATGGCTGAAAACCACAGTTAACTATTGCGAAAAGCACATACTACAAAAACATGTATATAAACGCAGTCACGTGCGTGTGTATTTATACTCAGATATGTGCGCACTCACAGTGCACTTAGCGTGGAAACAATAGCCAATAAACTGCATGAGAAACTAATTGAAAATTTTGTAAAACAAATTTGAAGAACAAACAATGAAAAACCAATAGTGCATATTAAAATGCTGAATAAAGCAGTATGCCAAAACAAAAACAAAACAAGAAGAAGGACCATAATAATAACAAGTATCATAATAAATACGTCTACCACAAATCAGTAAAATGAATGTTTAATTGAAGCAACTAAATGAATAAATGCACTTTGCTGCAAAGTGTTGAACACGTGTAAACGTTGCATGTAGTTAAGTGTCTTTGTGTGTTTGTTGAGCGTCAAACAACACTTTGCTACTGAAAATTAAAAAAAAAAAAATAATAATATTGTAATAAAATTAATAACCTGCATTGCATTTTATTTACACATAATAAATAAATTATTAAAAATTCCACAATTAAAAGGCAACACTGAGAGGGCAACAACAGCAAAAAGTGTTGCATGCATTTTTGTCACACATTAAACGGAAGCAGACAGAAATTTTTAATTGTTGCCGCACGCACATTGATTAAACTCTCTGCCTTTTTTTTTTATATACAATTTTTTATTAATTTTTATTATAACTTTACAATGTGGCCAACGTGCTAAGCAGTCAGTGGTCAATACATTTATGTACATATAATGAGTGTATCTGTGCGCAGCGGAAGCGGATGTTACGCCATTTGTGTTGTGGCGCTCACTTGGCGCGCCATATTTGCATAATGCGTGTCTGTATGTGAGATAAACTCTCGCACACTCTTCCATACTCTGCTAGATGAACTTTACAGCAGCCCACCCTCTCCTGTGGGCAACTCCACTTTGTAGCTATGTAATTGTTTAACCACACACTTACGCTTTGCAGTTACATGTTATTGAAAAACAACAACAGCAACAATAATGACAATTACAACAACCACGGTTCCTGATACTATATAAAAGCGTTCTGATCATAACGCCAATTACAGCACGGTCTACAGGAAAAGTAAAAGTAATACAAGGCACGGCAGGGGGATACCCTGTACACACTTTTTGGATAAGGCTTATGGTAAAATTCCTAGAAGATTTTGTGGAGTTCAAGTTTTTATCCGATGGGAAATAAATTGGCTTTCATAGTGTGGGTGTTAGGGAACAGAGCCATATATCGTTATGAAAAATTTGCATTTTAAAAGTTTTAAGTTTTTGAAGTTCATGCGGACGTGTCTGTCTGTTTCTCAAAGACCCAATCGGCTTGACGTTTCGGAAGTAATAGCAAAAAGTTATCAAATTAAAAAGAAACTATTTATAAAACGTTTTGTTACCTTTTTGCTGCTTATATCGATGTACGTACCTCTTTACTTGCAATTGCCTATTTCACATCTTTCCAAAATGAGCCCTCAAACAGGAATATCATAGTACTGGAGTTCTATATATAGTGATACATATTCACCAAGAAGCATCTGGAAAACCTCCAAAATAAATATATAAAAGCTGACACCAACATTAAAAAATGTGTTGCTTTTAAATACACTCTCAGATGTAACCACTGCCCAGGAATTATATACTGTATTAAGTTATCGCATTGTTATCTTAATAAAAAATCAAGGAAAATAATCAATAGTTTCAATAGCCAAAACATTAATGTATAATAATAAGTTGACCACAAGGTGGTCATTTATAAAACCCTGCTGACTCCATCGTATTAGTATGCTCTTCATATACGATCGGCCATAAGAGATCTAAATATTGTACACTTAAAGGCTGTTTGTCATCGTCGTGATCATCGTCATCATTTATTTTACTATTTAGTGTGACCATTTATTAAGGTTAATTTTTTCCGGTTGGTGAAACATTAAATAAAGTTACAAAATGTTATAATTGCCTCTTTAGAGTTTCTCGCTAGATGGCGTAAGCAAGTCGGTGCATATACTATATATTCTACAATGGAAGGTTGACTGAACCTGAATACCAACTCTTTATTTATCTTAAAAAAAGGTTAAAAAATAATTAGCTGCGTACTAAAATATAAATATTTAATAATAACTTCAACTACATTACACTCACTTACAAAACCATGCTGACTCCCTTATGTCAGTATGCTCTTCATACCATAATTTATTTTTCTGATTTGTCTGACCGTGTTTATTAATTTTTTGCCGAAAACGAAGCTCCATGCATTTCAGCTCTCTGTCTCTTGAGAGACACAGTTTTCATATAAATATTAGTTACACAACAAATGCATTAAAATAATTATTTTATATTTTTTTATTTTTTATTTTACATTTAATTAGTTTTTCATACGTTATTTTAGATTGGTGGGGGAAGCAAGCAAAACCACCTAGGAAAACTAAAAAAAAAAAAAAAGAGGGCAAAAAAAAAATGTGATTATCAATTGGCTTCTTGGTTTTTTTTTTCAACATTATTTTTTAAAATTTTCTAAAATCTTGTGACATTGTTTTCGCAGAATTTTTCACTACTTATTTAAAAAATAAGTCTGAACCCTGAAGATATTTCTGTTTTTCCTGTTTTTACTACTTTTGGAGTGTTTTTTCGTATAATTTCTTTAGGTAGATGCTCTCGAAAACTCGCAAAATTTTTTTTATTCAATCTTCATCAACATTTTCATCTTGGACTTAATATATAAAACAAAAAATTTGTTGGCGGATTATTTTTTTTGGATTGACTATTTATATGTAAAAAATAATGGCATAGATTGGTTTTTAAAATTTAATATTTCGGAAACGTTTTACATAAAAACGTGTAACACTTACTAAAGTTCTTTAGGCGATCACTTAGGATCTTGTTCCATAGTCTTTAAGTGTATCCTTAAGTTACTTCCTTTAAAACAAAGTCAATATACCCCTTTTTGTAGCTTAAGCATTAAAAGTGACAACAATTTGTGCCTCGGCGTGGCGCAACAATTGAAATTTCAATTAAAAGTCTTTATTAAAATAAAATATCCCACGCTCCCGGCTGCCTACGCGACTCTCTCCAACTGCGCTCTTTGCAACTCCATCTGTTGCGTCACCTTGTTGTTGCCTCACCCCCAAAAGCACATGCAACATCAGCCTGTGTGGCTTTTGAATCTGCTGCATTCATTGCAAAGTTAATTTCGGGTTGCTCTTAACTCGTTGTAGTTGTTTTTGTTGGTGCTGGTTGCAGCTATTGTTGTTGCCACAAATTAAACGTTGCAACGAGTTGCTTAAATGGTTGTTCGTCGCTGTGCCGCCCCGTCTGCCCTCTGGACCCAACATTCAAGTGATTTTAATTAATTTAAATACGTATTAAAAAGGTTTGGCCGATTAAAAATTCAAAAATTGAAAACGATAAAAATTTTATATAACTTTGAATTTATTGTGCATTTTCATTGCCACAAACATACACACAGATACACACTAATGTATTTACTCGAATTGAAAAATGGATCTAACTATGTAATAAATAAATATAAACTGTTCTTCTTTTTATTTCAAAATGGCGGCTATTTCATTAATTGCTGCTTGGCAACGTGGCTCCGGGTAAGTTCAATAGATTTTGCAGCACAGAAGGGACATTGGCTGACATTAAATTTGCAGAGGACACATGGCTCCAAATCCCCAACTAAGTCGTTGTTATTGCGTTCGAAGATAAATGAGATGGTGCACAGCACAGCACAAGGCAAATAACGACGCACAGTGGGGGCCTCTGCAAAAATTGCACTGCACAAAAAATGTCTTCGATTGTATGAGTGCTGCAAATTTTTTCACCCCTTGTATAAAAACTCTTTGATATTTAATTAAATTAGACCAAAAAATACGTATTCGTATTTAATCGATTCTTAAAAAAATTTTGAACTATTGCAATAACATATTACTATCTCCCCCAAGTTTTGTGTCTAAAGGATTAAGTTCAACATAATTGGGATAGCATGTTGCTTTCTGAAAGAGTCTCACAAGGGTATTCATACAACTTTTGAGCAAATAGTGCAACTATTTCTCGAATTATTCAGAGATAGATGGCGCCAGTTATATATGGTAAGTAGCAGTAACAGAAGCCATATATTTTGATAGTTAAATGCATGACGGATGAAAAAAATCGTAAGAACGTATTCGTACTTATTTTGCAGTAAATTATTATTGCAATAAATAATTTACATTTTGCGGAAAGTTTTCTATTCGAGGCCATGGCACAGAATCCGTCAGTTTTTCTGAAAAATTCCACTTGGTCTCTAAATTACTCACTCGGCTAGACGCGATTCCAAGTAAAGCCAAGTTGGCCATTGCTTTGGAGTAAGTGTTTAAAAAAAAAAAACATTTTAAATAACATTGATTTTTTGCTCTTTTAAAAAGTTTGCGCATCTGCTTTGGATTTAGCAGTCAACTGACTAAAAGAAATAAGCAGCACTGTTCTTCCCAACTGAAAAATCATCAAATTTTTCCGCGAAGCAGAACCGATAAATATTAACTACTACTACTAACTATATCGAACAAAGCCCACTACGTAAATATAATGCATACCGTACCGACTGTTGGACTTGGCTCAATCGATAACCAAGTATGAGGAGGCAAAATTGCCACCTTCGTTTCCTTATGTTTTGTCAATAGGGCAATAGAGAACTGCTTGCCCTGCTTGGTGGGAGTAGCAGTGAAACAGCGGTGCACAGTCACCATTACGACTTGCACTGCTTGGCAAGTTTAGCGATGACAGCACGCGGTTTACTCTTACCAATATTAGTCTTAGCGCAATGGTGTCAGTGTAACTTAAATGATAGAGATATTTTAAAAAAGATCGAACTTATGTTTTAGGGAAAAAAGTTAATAAGCACAAAGCCATTTAGTATTAAGACGGTTAGTTTTGGAGGTAACCAAAGATGCAGTGTAATGCGAAATAGAGTATCAGAATAGAGTAAGTGTCAAGTCTTCTTTTTCTTGTCACAAACATTGCACAAATCTCTAATACTTTTGACCTTGAAATCAGGTTTGTCCAAATATATTTTATAAAGCATAGGCGGTTCTCATTTTCGATACTAAAGAGTATAAAATGTATATTTGTTTTTAGCTTAAATTGAATTACTCGCAAATCAAATATTCTACGGACAGGCTTTTGTCATCAGAGCTAATTTATTGTAAACAAGATACCTAACCCAATTAAAACTACATTTTTTATTTTAAGCCAAACAAATGGGAAATTCTTTGAATAAGCGTTCAAACGAATGCATTTTCCTCCGATGCACGAATCTTTAATACTTTTAACCATCACTTTGCCTCCACTTTACAACCACTCAACACCTCGAAGTGATGAGCTCATTATGCCATTTTAATAGATAATAACCAACAACTGCAATATTTCTCAGAACTGAAAGCCTATAAATATCCTTGCGCCCTTTAGCCTGCAACAAAGTTACATTAGCGATTCATTGAAGTCTTGGGGTATACAAAGCGTATTAGCATGACGATTGGCATCAACGTGATGAGGGTAAAGTTTCATTACTATCCACTTACAATTGTCACCTAACTTTTTTCTTGTTCCCAGATCTACACTATTTTGATGGAAATGCTGACGTTTGGTAACGGGAAAAATATGCTAAAGCTCAGCGTCATGATGAGCAGTGGATTACAGTCGCTCACTCGACTGACAGCTGCAATTTTTAAAAGTGGGAAACTTTAAGATACTTTCAAGTTTATACAAAATTGATATGCACAATATGAGGATCGTAACGAGGAGTATGCTCAGGAGCTGGGGAAATATGTAGATACATTGAGGTATCCAGACCGAGTCTGGCTATTATCTGACAAATGGGTGTCAGGTTTCAATGTGTTTCATAGTGGGTTGTGGTTTCTACATATTAGAATATAGCATACAAACCGACTTAGTACTGTGTTACGGCAGCCTGTAAAAGACTTAAATGATATGCTGGATGATAGGGCCGCTGGCGCAGGTGACGTCACTGAACAAATTATAACAAAGGAGCTAGGGGAAATTGTGCGCCGGCATCAGCTTTTGTACCGGTAACTTATACAAAAATTTCAAAATTATTTGACTAAATAAATCAGTTTTAAATAGATATAATGCGGTTATCAACTACGTCTGTTACGAGATAATCGGTACTCAGGTGATAAACTCCGGATTTTTTGTGGTTGTTCCACTTTATTTTGCTAACCTCGAACTGGCCTATTGGCTACTTCTCTTTGCCACTGGCCTACTATGTCATGATAACATGATGCATTCTAGAGTATTTTGTAATTTTTATTTTTATTTTATATTTTGTTATACCGTGCATTTTGAGTAAACTTGTTTAAAGTTAGTGTACGAAATTCTTAAGTCATACCGCCTTGAAGGAAACAAGCATGGAACCCCAACTTTAAGCCGAATTATTATTATTACTTGATTTTCGAGGACCAAAAAACAACAGCTGACAGCATGAAATGTTTCAAAAGGGGCTTAATAAAATCGGTTAGATATGTCGGTAAGAATAAAAGTGATAAACTATAATCGCAAAATCAGTATATAAAAAAATGTACCCGTTGGGGATACCACCCTGCAGTCCATGACTGGACACAGACCATCTTTTTTTTTTCCATGGTTGAAAATTTCTTTATATATTCAGAAAATAGTTGCAAGAGTTATAGTATTAATATATTCTGACGGTATAAAGGTTATATTTAATGATTTTAATAGTTTTTCTACACCTTTGTCTAAGACCTTGAAACAAGCGATTAAATGATTCTTTCCTACAGAGTCCACTTAACGACCACTCAACACCACGAAGTGATTAAGTTATTATGCCATTTAAATAGATAATAACCACCGACTGCAATATTTCTCAGTATTGAAAATCGTATAAATATCCTAGCAGCATTTGGCCTGCAACGAAGTAACACCATGGAGACCATACAGGAGAGACCTTCCGTAAGATTCGCAAAAGTCTTGGAGAATACAAAACGTGCTATGATGATGATTGGCATAAATGTGATGAGGGATAAATTTCATTGTTATCCACTCACAGTTGTGACCATTGTCATGTTTGTGCTTTATAGTTGTTCCACGGCCTACTCTGTTGGGATGGAAATGTTGACATCTGCTGACTGGAAAACTGGGCTTAAATACAGCGTCGTGGTGAGCAGTGGACTACAGTCGCTCACTCGATTGACGACCGGCATTGGGAAAGTCCCAGAGCTAGGCGGTTCCTTAAAGTTTTTGCACAAGTTATATTGCCAATGCGAGAAGCGTAGCGAGGAGTATGCTCAGGAGCTGGGAAAATGTATAGATACATTGGACTGGGTCATTAAAATAATCAGGCGAGGTTACTTTGTCATCTTTGGATCCATAGGAGGTATGCCATTTCTTATGTGGCTCATTGATGGACCGCGCTTTCTGGTGCTGCAGTATCATATTCCGGGTCTGGATGCAGATACAGATACTGGCTACTATCTGACAAATCTGACACAGGTTATTACGTGTTGCATAGCAGGGTTTGGTTTATATGTAGGAGATCTGATAATACTCATCTATTTGATACATACACAACTATTTGGCACAGTTTTACGGCTGCGTGTAAAGGATTTAAATGTGATGCTAAACGATAGAGCAACCGGAAAGAGTGACGTCACTGAAGAAACCATAACAAAGGAGCTTAGCGAAATAGCGAGCTGGCATCATCTTTCTCAAGTGTAAGTTACAATATACCAAATTTCAAATCCATTGCACTAAATAAGTCGCTATTAAACAGTTTTAGTGAAGAGATCAACGACCTCTGTCACGATGTGATCGCAACTCAGGTGCTGACCTCCGGCTTTTCTGTGGTTGTTTCCATATTTGTATTGCTAACCTCCAGCTGGCCTATTGGTTATTTCTATTTGCCACTGACCTACTATTCCATGATCATTTTCTGCGTTCTGGGCACACATGTGGAACATGTGGTAAGTAGTTTAGTCTTGGTGCGGTGAGCATCGCATCGCAAGACTGGTGTACCAGTCTTATTGTATTATTTTTCGCTCCCTTGTGCGATAGTTTTCTACTGCGGAAACTTTCTGCTAAACGTAAAATAATTGTTTTCAACACTCGTAAAATTTTCCTGAACACTATTAAAATAAGAAAGAGTACACTGTACTTTATAATCAGGATGTCTGGAGTGTAACCGTCCTAATTGTTTTCCATAATATCCAACGATTTCGTATTTATTGACATAAGTAGCTTGCTTTTAATAGGTAACAATGTTATACGAATTTTTTTCGAATTTGGGTTGGGCCTCTGCTGGTCACTTGATCTATAGCACGAAGAGCCCATTTTCTTGCCTGATTGTCACAGTAAAACTCGTACTGTTCACTGCGTATGCGTAATCTTAGATATTAAGCTAACAGAGATCCAAGTGCTTTTGATATCATTTTGTCTGAAGACCGTTTTTTTGAAAATGCTTAAAAGCCCCTTCCGGCCTGGCCACACAGCCCTAAGTAAGTTAAATCGTCATTAGTCAGACACAGGAAGATGGTACACCCCCTAGTCAACTTCGGCATGGACTATAGGGACTTACGGACTTTCTAAAAATTAATCGTCTGTCACCCATGCTTACGCGGTATTAAGCACTACGATATGAATACAGGGATAAATGTATCGTATTAGGTATAAATACAGAAAAAAATATCCGCACAATTTGTCAGAGGAATAATTTAACTTAGGATCTAAGATCTAATTTATACAAATCAGTTCAAATAATTTTGGCAGTCTTATTAAGTAGAACCGTAAGTTTACCCCTTAAAGAGCATCCATTTACTTTTGATTTCTAATTAACAGAACGATGGGATCGAGTATGAGATGTATAACATACATTGGTACCACTTAAACCATAGACAACGTAAAATGTTGCTCTTGATGATCCTGGCAACGCAGAGAGCAAAGACCTTCATGGTTCTGAATGTAATACCCCTCACTGTCAGCACAGGACTAGAGGTAAAATTAAAAATAAAAAAGACCAAGTATAATTTACTTATGTGCACTGAATTTCTTTAGATAACCAGATTAATTTATACTATGACCATGATGATAAGCACTAGCTCGGAGCAGATCTAAAATTAATTTTAATGATCTCAAAATCTGCTGCAAGTAAAGCTTATTTAGACCAAGCACAATAAAGCGTATACATACATCCCAGAACAATTCCGAAAGCCTGGACCCCCATGTCCTCTTGACAAATTGTGACGGTGTAAGTTATTTGAAGCACTTTAGAAATAATACGGAGCATGTTAATAAAATCACCATGCGTTCGTATTAAATTATATCTGAAGTTTATTGCCACGATCCAAGTTATAGGGTAAGGAAAACATGGTGATAAGTACAAGTACATCCTTGGGTACCTGCAGGCACAGATTACTGGAGAGTACGCAGAGTTGCTCTACTTTTATTTACTAAAATATATCATGACTCGATCTGAATAGTAACTGGTGTAAGGCTAAAGTTTTTGCCCTATTGTATCCACTAATGCACAAGGGCTTCAAGGCTCCCAAATTTTAAAGTTCAAATTAAACAAAATTTAATTAAAAATCGTTCTCAAGGATTCTTAGGCATATAGAAAGGAATAACGAGCATTTAGTGCAAATAACAGACCAAAGCTAATAAAGTCTTTGCAAGGGTATACCAAAAGAGTAAAAAAAAGAAAGGTTAAAAGATGAAACAAAACCAACACAGCGGCAAAGTAAACAAACATCTCGGATTAACAGTGGCCATTGGTCACTTGGTTGGCAGCGGAACGTGCTGTACACGGAGGACATGGAGTGCAAGAAGGACATGGAGTACATAGTGTAAACTCAGTACTATATTGCATACCTAGCTTCTGGCTGAGAGCCCAAAAGTTGTTTACACGATTCTCAGCGTTCTATGCGTGTATCTGTGTGTGCGTGTGTATCTGTGTGTGCGAGTGACAAAACATGGCAAACAAAATACAGCGAAAAGAACAAAGCTAAAGCTGTAAATAGTGGACGAAGACTCGAAAGACATTGAGGAAGTTAAAAAATGCAACAGCAGCAAGCACCAAAAACTTGAGCGCTAAGTCTAAGGGATAGACACTGTGAAAGGGGTCTGAAGAGGTGAGGTATTTCGGGATTTGGAGTAGTGGAAGAGGAAGGACTTGGCCGGCGTCGTGCATTAGCAAAGCATTCAAGAGGCGCTTGGCAAAGTAACTAAAGTTGACTAAAAGCAGTTTATCGTGCTGTCCGTGGGTTAAAGGACGAAGGATGAACGCTGTTGTGAGTAGGGAAGCAGCTGGAGGGTACTTGCACGTGTAGCTGGCAAAGCGCACGTGTATCTGGCACTGGTCATGGCCATTGTTGTTACCTTTTGCCCATTGCTGTCTATCGTGCTTTATCTGTGTATCTGTGTGGACTGACTGTATCTTTGCGTGTATGTGTGTGTGTGTGTAGGTTGTCAGAACTTAAAGACAAGCTAAGCAAGCTTTTGTGGCCAAGGAGTCGAGAGTTAACCAAAAGTAGCTTGACCAAGTCCCAAGTTTTTCTGACAGTACCAAGTGCCGTAAGCCGCAGCTAAAGTGTTTTCCAAGATAGCGTCGACTGTTGCTGCTGTTGTTTTTGTTGTTCTTGCTGATATTGTTATTGTTTTGAGATTTGTAAAGCTGCGGCAAAGTGTCGAACGGAATTGTATGGCAGCCATCACAATGGCCATACAAAAGCCTGGCTTTGACTTAATGAGCGCTGTGGCGCGGCTTGGTTTTGGCCCAAACAATTGCCCCGGCAACACAACACATATACATACACCTACAACTACACCTACACACACTATACAATAAACAAAGAGTTTCTTGAAATGGTTTATGCAAACGATTCCTGCGTAGCCATTAGACATCTAGCTGGCAGTATTTCCGCTTTGGCGGGCTGGAAAGTTAAAGGCATTCCGCTAGATGCGTTCAGACGATCTAATTTCCTTGTTTAGTTTTCAAAATTTGTGCGAAAAATGGTTTAATTGCATAGTGTTGAAAAATAACAAAAAATCCCGTCTATGTATCCCAAGAAAAACCAGTTCAAAAAGTGTAACAATAGTTAAAAATTTTAAATGCATATTTTTTTAGAATTTCAAATATTTTCGACTGGATCAATTTTGAGATAACGTTGAATTTGCTTTTCTATTTGAATATTTAAAATTTTTTGCAACACTTTGGACCACCAGAATCGTCAGGTTTCTGTTGCTCATTTTAAAAACTTGTAGTACCATTGATAAAATAAAATAAAAATGGCATTTTGGACAAGATTTAAAAAAAACTTTAATAGGAATGTCAAACTTCCGGCTTATCAAAAGCTCTAACGACCCTACACACAATACAATCGATTGCGCAACCTGCATAATAAACTACCGAGTTGTACAAACAGTCGTATCGTATATGGCTTGGGTAATGTCAAACAAAGATTGCCTTAATTGTTTCATTTATGCGTAAAAGTTAGCAGTTTCGATGTAAATTGAATTTTTTTTTTTGTCGTTTCTTAAGAAGTTACAAAACAGATCAAGGACCTTATCAAGAATTGTAAGATAAGCGATTATACAGCCACAGAAAAAAAGTGTTTTTTATCATTCAGGATTTAAACAAAGACTCAGAATTGTATTTTCATCATAGAAATAAATTTTCGATTTAATTTAAATTTTTGACTGCAATAAAAAAAATTTCTAAAATATTTCATTATTATTACATCTTACACATTTTATCCCTTACGTATATTAAATTCCAAAGGCAGTGGCTTTCACCTTTTGAAGAACTTTTGTGTCACATGCAATATAACCTGATGAGCTAAGAATCTTTTTTGTATTTGAAATAATTATAATTTATAAAATAATATAAAAATAAAAAAAAACAATTTTTAGCTAACATATAAATCGAAATTTTTTTCGCATTAAGCATTAAAGCTTATACGTAATGTAAACTATTTTTAAAAAAGCTTTTATCTTTAAATTTATTTTTAAATCCTTTAGTTTAACACAATAGTAGGTTTCAGTGGAAACTCTGTATTATACTTTCATTTTATTAATTATTATTTAGTAAATTTATGAACAAAAAAAATATTAACAAAAAGTACCCATTTTGTTATTACTTTTTTCACTTTTTTTGTAAATGTTTGCAGTCTTAATGCTAGATTCTAAAGAAAAAATATTACTTGGGGTGTTCATTTTGTCGGGCATAAATGCCAAAAGGCAAGATGCCCGAATAGCAACGTGAGACACAATAACAAAGAGGCATGAAGGCAAAAATGCCCGACCAAAAAGTGCGCAAAGTAACCAGAGTGGAACAACTGGTTACTTTTCAAACTCGTTAAAGCCCGACTAAAACGTAAGCAACAACAATCAGCTGTTTAATGAGAGGGTTTTTTTAAATTTTTCTTTTCTACTGAAAGATAAGTTTTTCAAATAAGTTTAATTTTTTTTGTTTAAAATTTGACAAATCATTTATAGTTTTTTAAAAAAATTACTTTTTTTTGGTCTAGTTCCCTAAATATAACATTTTCCTGGAGCATTGTAATAAAGTATTTTTACATATCTAAGTTTTTAAGTGATGTTACGGTTTTTAAGAAATTAGTCTAAAAGTCCATCGGCCAAACAAATACAAAATTTGTACTTTTCTTTCTATTTCTAAAGAATTATTTCACAAATATTAAGCAACTTAACGTTATTTGATTAAAAAATAAATTTTTTGCAATGACACTTTTTCATAAAGGCCCATACGCAGGTCGAAAAATTTCGCACGGCAAAAAGTTAGTTTTGTTAAAAAATTTATATTACTTGAAAATAGAAAAATAAATTATATGCCGCGAAAAAATAATTCGTGTTTTGAAATGAAAAAATTCCATACAGCAAAATTAAATTCACAGTGTTGTAAAATGCATATCTATGTGATTTCGTAAAACTTTACTTGTATGTTACACTAAAGAATTCTACAAATTAGAAATTACTCGTTTGAACACCACTAAGAATACCTTTTAAATGACGGTGCAGTAGTCTCTGAGACGTTTAAGCTGTTTGGCTCGTAATAGAAATGTTCTTTTCGTTGTTTTATGCCTATTTACGCTTTTTACAGGACATCCGGTAAAACAAGCTACAACTTGGCACGCCCACAACCCAATACTACCCCGTAACTTTTCCAGACAATGCCTTGCTTTATATTTCTCACACGTTCCAATTATACACACAAACACATATACATATATTTGAAAATGTAAGGACTCACAATATAATAGCGTGCAAAAGAGCTACTTCATCGTTCAGCGGAAGTGATTGAAGGTGTGCTCGTATGTGTGTACACATATACATATAAGCGCTTTATTTTATACATATGTGTGTGTGCGTGTGTGTGTTTGTATTTTTCGCATACAAAATGGCAGCGACTTATATGCGAACTTTGAGTGCAGGTCGAGCCATTCTGGCATACATTAAGGCACAGGACCCAGACTAGCCAGGACCCTAACCCTACACGAGACCCATACGCCGGCAGCCGCTTTGATTTTTCTTAGCTTGAACAGACCGGACCGTGCGCCAAAGTGCTAAACTATGTTGCCGGCTTTTAAGTGGTTCAGTGGCACCTTTTAACCTTTTTCTTTTTTTTCTCCCTTTCTATGCTACGCACTGCTTGCTAAACGCATACCACATGTGGCAGGCATGTATGTTTGTGTGTGTGTGTTTGTAGCACGACAAACGTTTTCAATTAGCAGTTCATGCATTTTTTAAGGTTAATGAAATATGCAAAGGAATTTTAAATACATACAAGTACTTTGTTATACAAAGTTGTGAAAGTTAAATGTCTCGATACAGCGATTTATCTACGTATATATAGAGTATCTATTATTTAAGTATTTTAAAGTTTGCCAAAGTGTAAGTCCAAGGGGTAACGCTGCAAAGTATGCAACATTTTTTGTTACCTTTTTTGCTACTTTTTTTGCTTGCTGTTCTGCAATGCAAAATGTTTTTTGCATTTTATTTTTTTGCTTTAAATAGTCAAAGGCCAAATGGTCGACATTAACAGCTGACAGCAGCTACAAAATGGCGCCGTGTTGTTAGCGGAAACGTGTTCGATTGGCGGCAACTTCCGTCTTACACCATATGTAATGACAGGAAGAGCTTGTGCCATGTTGTTGTTGTTGCCACAGGCAATGCCACAAACTTGATCAGCGTCTTTCGGCATCTGTCGTTGCCCGAAATTGCCAATTGCCATTGACTGTGTAGCGCATAATTAACGCTTGCAACCTGCCTCTGCCTTTGCTGCTGCCGTTGCGGCCACAGCTTCTGCCTCTGCCACTGCCACTGGCACTGCAACTGCAACCGACGGAACAAGAACAGACAACAATTACAAATGTAATAAATGTAACGCCAAAGTGCAATTGCTGACACGCTTGCCTGAGCTCTCTCTCTCTCATTCGGCTGTGTGGCAGCCACTGCCGAGCTGCGCTGCTTTGGTTGTGGCACTGCCGCACTTGCAGCCAACATGAGTAAAACTTCAAAAGTCAACGAACTACACATGCAAAACAAACCCACTCACACTCGCTGCTGCAAGTATGAATACATTTGCACCTTGCTGCAGAGGCATCTAGCACACATTTACCTAGTTAGAAGTTGCCTAGCTCAAGTGTTGTTGTTTTTGTTGTTCTTGTTGCAAGCACTCGTGCCACATGTGCAGCTACACTGGCAGAAATTAAAGCTATCGGATTTGTTGTAGCTGTCATAAATTTAACGCTTAATATTTGGAATAATTTAGAAATTTTTATTATTGGCCCCAATCTTAACATGGCAGAGCAGTTTGCCACGGCTATGAAGTAATGTAAAGACGAAGGCGATGAACAACAATAGGTAAGAGCAAAAATGGGCAACCAGTTACGATTAAATGTCATTTATAATTGTTGAACCAAACACTGAACTTGCGCACTATAAGAACGCGCGCAAAAATTTTGATCTTGTGACGTCACTCGCAGTTTCTTGTTGTTGTTCGAACAATGCACCTGCGCATTGTGCCGTCGGCCGTACTAAAATATGGAAGAAAATATTTGCAGCCGACGATTCCTAGTTTAGTTGCAGCTATGGTTTTTTTTTTTTTTTTGTTTGTTTGCAAAAATTGAGAAAAAAATAAAAATAATTATATTCCATTACAAATGCTACCAACCAATTTTTTGAAAGTTTTATCATAAGCTAGGTTTAAAAATGTAAATCATTTAAATGAAATAATTATTTGCACCATATTCAAATTATCAACGTTTCCTTATAGATTATTAAATAAATTTCCTGTCTCTATTGTTTTTTGCTTTCCCAATACCTTAAACAAATTTCATTCGATATAAGTAATTTTCTGGAAAATTTCCACTATATTCCATTATTCCTTGACACAAAATTACTGTAAAAAACAGTTTCAATTGCAGGTTCAGTTTTCGTATAAAGTAGTGTAATTGACTTGGTTTTTCATGGAATTTCTTTCAAAACAAATTATAATTCACTTATTATTATAATTATAAGCAGTAGTTGCCATAAGTGAAAACTTTTATTTTAGTAAATTTTTTTTTTTTTTTTTTCTTCTTTCCCGTATTTATTGTGATGGAGTTATGACTGTATATTGATTTACATTTCGAACATTAGTTTTATTTTAATGTGCTTGAATTCCCACATAATTTTGTATGTAAGCTTTACAGGAAAAACTGCTGGCAATTTTAGAAAAAGGTTAAAATAATTATTTAATCCAATGCGTAGCTCAAATCTAAAAAAAGGCTGTAATGTATTACGTTGGCCAGTCCAATAAAAATACATTTAATTAAAAATAAATTAATTTGTGTATCAATTACAAATATTTTATTATTTTGGGTTCGTTATTATTGAAAAATGTTGCTATTGCAGATCTAATTTCTTCTGCATCATGTGAGTAGTCCTCAGATATATTGGTGCGAATTGGTTACTCACGAACCTCACAAGTGGCAACTTTCCAAGTGTCGCTTATTGCGCTATTGTGCTCGTTTGGAATGTTTTGCAAAATGCAGCAGCACATCAAAATCATTCTTTTATTTTTTGGATGGGAATCCAGTCCTTTGCCAATGCGCCGAAACCTTGCCTTCAAATGGTCAAATACATTTTCAACTACTCTTCTGGCCTTAAACAAACGGTAGTTAAAAATCTATCGGTTTGGTGACGACGCTATTGAGAATGCATATGACTTCATCATATTTCTTGAAAATCTAAACACTGAGTCCGCATTCAACAAAACTGGAACGTTTACGCTGCATAAGTCTCCTCTAGCAGCGTTGTAGATTCAAGTTCCTTGCAAAGTGAAGACGAACGTTAGACTAGGGAATCGTTGCATCGACCTGGGGATCCATTGTTTCTGTAAGTAAACCTATACCTACAAATTTAATTCCATTCCTGCTAGTGGCCTCACATCAATGTGGCACCTATCTTAATAAACAAGTAGTTTATGTAATTAAATATAAACAATTCAAATAATGAATATACTGCCATTTACTCACCAATTGCACCAAAACACTGCGGAAATCCAAGTGACTCGAAACCCTGCACACACTCATCAATTTTTTCCCTTGTGAGTTAGTTCGAAGGCATGAACTCCTCTGCGAACACCATTGCTTGCCAATGCCCTGCAAAATTCGTGCAAAATATTGCACACACTGCTTGGCGAAACTCCGAACAGCCGTCCTACTGCCCTGTACTCGGAAGTGGAGCCTAGGGTCTACAATGCAATGGCAATCCGCTTCTTAAGGGGAATTGCACTCCGCCAATTTGTATTCTTTTTGTTCAACAGTTTAAGCCTATCCAACGGTATTAAAAATACATTTCGCTCCATGCGGAAGCTCTCCTTAAAAAAATCGTCTGTACTTTTAGACACATCCTTTTTCCAAAACATGGCATAACGCTTCTAAATTATAAATTTGTGAATTTTTAACTTTAATTTAACCGCAGAAATTACAGCCATCCAAAGAGTCCGCGGGCGCGGCACTTGCATATTTGATGCATTGTCCAACAGCTCGTCGTCGTCAATACTTAAAAACATAAAAACATTTCTTTTTAACTGTTGCTGTTGTTGAGCGACACATAAAATAACATCTAACTTTTGTTTTAAATCAATATTTTAAAATTTTTCACAATTTGCTCATTTTACGTGTCAGCCTGTCAATATGGCAGCAAGATGTTAGATGTTGTCATGTTGTGGCACTTTTTCACATTTTCAAAAAATCCCATGCGTTCCGTTGAGATGTGCTCAGAGTAAAAAGCCTATTATAGCCTATTCCCACTGAGCACATCTTAGCGGAACGCATGGAATTTTTTTAAGATGTGAAATTTGGCAAATTTATACGTAACATCTTCAACAAAAGATGTTAGATGAGCCACAGTGTGAACAGGCTATTAGCACAGCTTTGAACCTTTCGATAACTTTAAATCGTTTAAATACTCGTTTGATTTTATTATTGCTAGCACTTTATTATTTTGTCTTTTTAATAAATTTACTTTTTGATTTATTATTTTAGCAACAATATTTATTAAAATTAACCACGCTTTAGATATTTTTATTACAGGGGAAACTGTTTTGTATGCAAGACATGAACCATTGGTGTGTATTTGAAAGTATTCTAAAATTGTTGTGCATGCTATTTTTTGGCTTGGTTCAGACAAAAAATATATCTAACTGGAAATTGACATAAATAGAATCTAAGAACATAAAAAAAAAAAATTTGTATGTTATTTTAGGAAGCCTTTTTTTAGGGCGCAATTACAAGTATTTCCAAAAATTTGCTACAAGTTAAAAAAAATAAATTAATTTAAATGTATTAAACTGAACCAAAAGCCATATAATATCACAAAGGTAACATTCTAAATCAACTGTTGTAGTTTACTTTGTCAGTTTAATTCTTTTTGAAATTTAATAAATATAAATTTTTCATTATTATATTGCGTTATGAACCCATTAAATTTACTTCAATAAAGAGTTGCTAAAAAAAATTCTTCCAGAGCTCGATTCGTTTTTTAAATGAATTTAAGTGACAGCACTTTTTTCAGTGTAAATGCATGTAGATGTAGTTTATGTGTGTGTGGGTGTGGGTGTCAGCGGTTTGCCCCTATACTATGTAAGAGTATATACGAGTCATACAATTTCATTTACATATTTGTGCACGTTCCTTGCCTAGTTTTGTTTTTGCTGGAAGCATTGCCTAGACAGAACGAGACTTTTTCTTTTATGGAACCCTTGTGTTTGGTTTGGTTTCTGCGGTTTGTTTTTGTAGCAGTCAGCCAACGTCGTCATCGTTCCCATTCTCGTCTTGGTTACTCGTATATGGCTGGGACTTCTCTGTTGTGGTTTACACGTAGTACTTGCCACTACACTCATTTCATTTAAATTTTAATTTTAATTGTCGAAAAAATGCCATGCGCCAACACAACGCAAGTCAGTCAGTCAGTCTTTCAGTCTGTCATTCTTTGAGTTACTCAGTCATTCCATCATTTAGTCAGTCATCTGGCCATTTAGTATGAAACTCATTCAAAGGCATTTCCAACTCAATTCAAATTAAAGCTAACACGGAAATAATATGAAAGACATGAAATGCCGCAAAATGCTTTTTGTATTTTGGCCAAAAACTAAGCAAGCAATAATAAACAATTTGAAAGCCAAGAGTCCTGCTTAAAACAGTCTGCATTCGGCAAGACGACTCTATGCCCCAAGTGCTTTTAATGTCAATTACTTAAAAAGCACTTTGAGTATTCAATTAAGTATCGGAATGTTCAATCTTCATTAATGTAGAAATTGGGTAGCATTTGAAGTACAAACAGCTTTTCAGCATTACTCAGTACTCAATGAGTACACCATATTCATTTGAATGCATTCATTTGAATATCTAGCTCACCATGACCTCAATATTGCATTTGACACATTCATGCTGCAAGTGTGTGAATGAATGACAGAATGTGGTGCAAGGTGTAAGCTGCTTGAACTGCTATTTTCACCAATACTAGGAAAAGCATAGCGTCCTTAAGTACGTAGGTGTGAGTGTGGAGTAGGCGACAGGAATAGTAAAGAGGATACGTTCATCTCTGTCTTATCTTCAAGATAAAATAGGTACATAAGCTGAGTATCGTTTAGGATCTATTAGTGTTGTATTGAACGGGAATTTTGGTATTTCGCGCCGATCAAGGCTTATATAAGGCGGATCTGCAGCCCAATTCGAATTTGTTTGTCATTCCCTATGAAATAACTTTAGTTGGCTCCTTCGATAAATATTATTTCACATGCATTTTCAAAAATTACTTTCAACACCTTTTTAAAGACCAATTGGTGGAAAATTCACTTTAGTGATAAATACGAAGACTACTTTGAACGCCTTTTTGCAGACCAAGTGGTGAGAAACGCACTTTAGGTGCAAATATTTTTTAAATTTGAATACCAATGTGTGTACTTAGTTCGTTATTCCCAATGCATCAGCACATGCTCATTTCTTTTTAATTGGTGCATTCATTTAGTGTAGATCCAAATTATGGTAACCACATTCTAACCGATAGTTGCTCCAATCGTTCATTTTATTGTAAAAATCGTTTTGAGTCCAAACTGTTTTAAAAAATTTTTTCTTTACTTGAGTGATAATTGTCTATTTTTTCGAACGGAAAAAATGAAATAACTTTTAAAGAACACCAAACTTTTTTTTTGAAATAGGTGCTATGCCGAACCTTATTTTTAAGTTAATTGCAGACATTTTAGTAGCAGAATTTACAATCTTCAATAATATGACAAATAATGTCTACTTTTCAATTCAGTAAAATATATAAGACCCAAGCACTTCATCCTAGCTCACTTTCAAATATAATTAATAAATTTTTTTTTTTTTTTAACTTAATGTTGACTGAACTGAACCTGTAATTTACAAGAAATATAAATTTAATTTAATTTTATTGCGAATAGGGCGAAAGCAGTTAAGCTATTAAGATTCTGATTTTTACGAAAAACTTTCTTCTAGAACATCTCTTATGGATCTTAAAAAAGCATTTTATAGTAAAAGTATAAACGGTTTGATATTTAAACTTATTAAATTTATATTGCCTTTACTAGTGATGTTTTCAATCTATAGTATGACTTTAAAAATAAATTAAATAACAACATAAGTCACAATTGGAAAAAATATCCGTCAATATGTCTCCGTCATATAACTATAGACAGGTGCGGATCTACGATTTGGTCTTGGGGTGGTTCTTCACTTCGAAGTGTATATATATCAGAGTTCGCAAAACACTTTCAACCCATTTTACCAACTTTTAGGTGTGTGTGTGTGTGTGTGGGGGGTGGGGGGGTGGTTAATCCGGACCGCAAACCCCCCGTGGATCCGCTACTGCCTATAGAATAACTTTGTGTTTAAAAAATTAAAAATTCTGAGCCCCGTTAGGACTCCCGTTTAGGACTCCCGTTTAGGACTCCCTACCAATAATAATTTTATAATTATAATGTATATTATAATAAGATATTATAATATTATATTCTAAAAAGTTGTGATGGGTTATTTCAAAATCGAATTAAAGCTCATTATATAAATAAGGATTATATAAAATAAGCATGGGGAGTTGATTGTTTGCCTCCTAAAGTGTTTTTGTTTTTGGAATAGTGAATCTGTGGATCAAAAATGATCAAAATCGGTTACAAGTAAGTATTGAAATAAAATAATTAAAAATAAAATAAATAAAACAATTTACTTCAAGGAAGTTCTACTGTATCAATGTGTTTGTATGTATGAATTTTTAATTGCGTGCGTGGGTGTTGTGTATGTGCCACCTTATAAATTGCTAAATTTAATTAAATCAAACAACAAACGATGGTAAAAATATGTATACACACATACACCCACGCACCCACACTTCATTACATGCACGCACGCACACACCCACACATATACAGACAGACACAGATACTATACTGAAAGTATGCGATGCATTGGTGTGTGTCGCTGAACCCAGCGATAATTTCAATTGCAACAACTAAAATATTTAATATGTTCCACAAACGGCATTATCAACAGGTAAATAAATTTAATTTAAACACAAAACACACACACACTTACAAAACTATGCTACATAGATTTACGACCACACATAATGTACGTATGTATGTATATATGGACGCATTACATATGGTCTATATGTGTATATAAATTACAAATAAAATAAATAACAAATACAAATGGTGCAAATACCAGTAGCAGGGCCGTAAGTAATCATATCATAAATGCAGCATGCAGCAAATTAATCACATCAAAGAAAATGCAATATATAGGTATATATATATTTGTGGACATGCCTGTATATGGGTAATATAGTGATAAGCTTGAGATGCTTTGAAAATAGTTCAACGTTGAAAATATGAGCCTAACCACAGAAATTGTATGGCAGCCAAATTAAGAGAGACACCCAACAATGATGCATTGTCAGAATGTCTCTAGAATTAAATTAATTTTCATTTAATTTTTGAATGAAAAGCAACACACTACGTTGATAATAAAGTTCATAAACTCAAATAGGCTTTCTTAATTAATTGGAAAATACTATATTGTTCAAGCTAGTGAATATATTTAAATTTTTTTTTCAAAATTTACTGGACATAACCTATTGACAAACACGTATTAAAAGAAAAGCCAGTTATGCACTAAGGGCAACAAGAAATTTTCTTATAAAAAGAACAGTTTTGTTGTTTTTCTCTCTTCTCATTTCTCTCACTTTTCAACTAAATGTACGTAGGCCATACTAGTGTTGGTAAAAAAATCTTATATGTATATATCAATCATAATCATATAAATAAATATGTATACATATAATAACATATAATGAAACGAGATATAGAAAATTGCATGCAATGTAATTATTTGATTCGCTTTACGGCGTTTCGTCTTTAGGCTAACATTCTTGGAAAAAGCTAAGGCCGTAAAGCGAGGATTTATAAGGAAGTCTGTCACACACTGCGTATACGCGATATTTGCACTATAGTTGTTTTTTAAACATATAAAGCAGCTTTAAATAAAATTCTTTAATTATGTTTTTACTTTTATTTCTTTTAAGAAAAATCAGATTGCATTATTTTCTGTCATTAAAAGCTTTTATTTAAAAAATTTGAAATGCATATAATCAAGATTTTTGATACATTTAAAAACGAGACATCGAATGGAATAAAATTGACTTTTTTGCGAAACACGACGAAACACTTTCAGTTTTTTGGCCAATAGTTTTGGAACGATTTAAAGCCGCAAAGCTAATACTCGATATTTTCATTTTATGTACCTGCTAAAGTATTTTCATTTTTTAGCAGCTTTAAACATTTTATTAAACTTACTTTAATTATTTTAAGGCAAAAAAAGAGATTTGTTCTTTTTTTATAATATTAAAAGCTTTCATTTTTAGAATTTTAATGACACATAATACAAATTTTTGGTTAATTTCAATACAAAATATCGAAAATTGCGTAAACTTGCCTTTTTTGCTTCGCCTTAGGGTCAACCTTTTTGGAACGAGTTAAGGCCGCACAGCACGGTAGGGGTCCACACTTTCACATTTTTAAAGCAATTTTGTCAGACACTGCGTATGCGTAATATTTTCATAATGGCATTTTTAAACACATTATGCAGCTTTAAAGGGAAACTTTTATTAAATACTAAATGTTGCAATTGTTTTGTAACTTCGCAAGTGAATTCTTAAATATTAATTTGAAAGCTTTGACAGCTTGTCGGCGTTGACAATGTGACAAAATAATGAATATTACATTTAAATTTTCCAAGTGCCACTTATGCACGCGCAGACACAATGTGCATTTGTGCTTATTGTTGTTGTTGTCATATGTGATGCTTTTGCATCGCAGTTGTTGTTGTTGATGTTGTTGCAGGAAGCCATCTTTGCTTCATGTTGCAAAAGTCAGGCCACTCGCATAATGCCTCTTCTAGCCATGTTTATGCCACTTTATGCAAAAATAATTGCACAATTAGTTTGAAGTTGGCACTGCATCCATAGTCGCTCTCTCTATCGTTCTCTCTCTCTCCTCTTTTTACCTGTGTGTCTCTCTGTCCCTGACACTAGAGCACATTGTAAAATTGGTTCAACGCCGGCAGCAAGGCATCAGGTAACGTACCTGTCTGCAGCCCGAGTTGCTCTCTGCGCTCTTTTCAGCCTGTTCTCCCTTCAGAGCCCGCTCTCTGCTCATTAGTAAGAGTTTTGAATGCTATTACAGCGTCATCTACTTTTATTTTTTTTTCGTGTTTTTTTTTTCTCTTCTGCCTAGCTGTAGCCTAGGCTCCCCAAATGTTTGTACACTGGTGCATAAGTGCAATGTAAACATACACGCTACACACCCCCAAAACATTCCTTGCCACCGCACCACACCCCACACACACATGTGGCAAGAAGTAGCCTGTGTGTGTGTGTGGCATGTGAGGCACGCCCTCAAACGTGCACACACGCCAACGGCACTTTGCTTTTACTACACACATGTAGCAAGCCCTGTTGTAGCACCCTTAGCCCAACCCCATCCCTTCTCAGTCACCCACTCATCGCACTAATTTGTGCAGTAGGACAATGCAATGGCAACATTGCTGTGAGGCAAGCACTAACTGACGGCACTGGGTTGCAAGACAATGCGCTTTAAATTGGTAAGATTAGCTTTGGCATTCGGCGCTTAGCTGCTCTGTAGTAGACCAAGTCCAAGTCCCAAACCAGATCAGCTCAAACAGCAGCAATCCGCCCCGGCTGCCGCCCACTTTTGACATTTACGGATTTACCTGTACGTTAGCAGCTGTAAGCACTTTTTGCTATTGCTTTTTTTTGTTAGCCGTTGCGCGAGAAGTCAAAAGGGTATATTATATTCGTGCAAGGCTATGTTGCAGTCAGAAAGAAGCACGTGCAACTAAATTGACCAGCAGGCATAGCCAGATCAACACAAGGGTTACCTTTTATACACGTATGAGGTTTGGTACGAAAAAAAAAATTATTTTCACTTGGAAAATTCTTCTCGGCAGAAACCTGGAATTAATACATTATCAATTTAGCATAAGAATATTTTATAATTTTCAACTAGGATTATCAGGATTATCATCGTCATCAAAAAGTGGAACGATGATTTTATTAGCGGTTGTCGTTCTCTTCGAATGAATTCCGTAAAGGTTGTTTTAATATCCTTGAATTAAAATAAAAACAAAATTGATGCGGTTCGAGAAATGATACAGAAAGATTTGTTAGAAGATATACCGTGGGATAGATGCATTTATGGGTTTTAATGGGACCAGCATTTCAATTCATTATTGAATTTTAACAATATTATAGAGAAAAGCTTCATTTGGGTTGGTGAAAGAAATGTTTCAAAAAGTTCAACCAAATTATCACAAAACACATTTTTGGTGCACAGTGGGAAACATTTAAAAAAAAAACAAACAATGCTTGTACAGTGCATGTATTTGATAATGATATGAAAGCAAAACATTTGTATAAAATTGTTTATCAATGTAACTGCGCCTTCTCTTACCGCCCTTGCGAAACTACATTACGTATACGCAATTTTTTCTAAAACCTCATCATAATTGCACACTCAAAATTTGAAAAAAAAAGTGATTATATTTTCAATTATAGCGAGAATACAGCTCAAGTATAGTTACTTAAAATATTACCATACAGTAATATGTATAAATTAAAATAGAAGTAATTTTTTTTTTGGTATAGCGATAGTAGAGAGTAGATATTTTAGTTGTATACGCTTTTTGATCAACTCTTTTTTTTCTTCTTTTTTCTTCTTCTAAATTTTTCAGTCTACCTAGAGCAATGTTTTTCTAGTTTCAATACTTTGTGATTAAGCTTCCAAGCTTATCAAAATTATAGGGTTGCCATCTCATTACTTTTATTTGTGGAATTTCGAACTACAGGTATGCAAATTTTAAAATTTACTTTTTTCGTGTCCAAATGTTCACGAAAGTACCACAAACTTATCTGTTGGCATGCATGAAGGCCTTTCTTGAATTTCTGAAAATAAGCCAAAAAGAGTTAATTATGATTGTTTAATACCGAAAAAGTCTTAATATAAGAATCCTCAAAAATAAAACAAGTCAGGGAAAAATCTCAAATTAGGACCAAAATTTAATTTTCATATTTTGAACAATATTAAAATGTTCAAATTTTTGTAGCTCATTTTAAGAAAAGATGCTTTTGAGACCAATAAAATGAAGATAAAAATGTTTAAGATTTAATTAATTAATTTAAAAAAGGTTGGAAAAAGTCGCAAAATCTGACTTATGGATTTCCAACAATCGTTAAAAACTATTTTTGTTGTTTTTTTTAAGAAATTTTTTTTCTCTTCTAGAGTAATTTAAAATATATATTTTGTGGGATGCTTAATATTGATCTTTCAAGGACATATTGGGTAGCGATAAAAAAGGTATTGAGTGCAGATCTCATATATGTGAAGATCATTTTAATATGCCCCTTGGTTCTAAATTCAATTTTGAAAATAAAAATTTGTGGAATAACATCATGATATTTAACATGTTTGCCAAAACTTTCAACGGATTTTCCATCTTTCAAAAAAAAAATTGGCTATGCCATTTTCTCTTCATTCATTTCAGTTGAAAAATGTTGCCAAATATTTTTATGAATAACATTTATTAAAGCAAAATTAGGAACAAGTTGACTACGGAAGCTCAGGTGATTTTGTTCGTCATAAAAAGATCAACTATAAACCAGACTACTATACTATTCTTAACTGACGTCACAAGTGCAACATCAGCAGAGTCATTGATATGGAAGAAAATGTTTATAAATAAATTTCATCCAACTAAGTTTGTAATTATTTTCTTATTATAATATTTTATAATAAAATATATATCTTTTTTAATAAAGTATAAAAGATTTTTTTAGTACTAAAACAAGGGACCAAACGTCTCTAAAAAACTTACAATTGGATTGATTTTGACACGGGAAAATTTTCAGACGCAGCTTCATGTGAGCTTAATAAGCAAAACAGCGTCTACATTTTGTCGATGCACCTCAGTCACCTACCGAAAAGTAACGTTTAAAAGCTTTTTCGACTTAACTTTAAAATGATTAAAACTTATGAAATTTTCAACAACAAAAAAATTAACTTTTCAACCAAAAATTGCCTGAGAGACTGTACATATAGTAGCAGGTGTAAGTACAAAAGTTCCCACTTAATTGTTTGACGTTAAAGGGTATTTTACTTTCGGGCACCTCCTCCAGTAACTTTTTTTTTTTGTTTGTTGACTCTTTTATTACAGGAAAAACAATAACAAGAAGTACGAACTATGAAAACTAAGGGCACTACTAGGGCAACAAAGTTTTTTTTGGAGGATTTAAGTCGAGGTTTTTGGTTGCCATTTAATTAGTTCACATAATATGCATTTTACAGTTCCATTTAAGTAGTATGACGTAAGCTCTGAATTTTTCAGTGGGGGAGTGGGTTGGAAAAACATAAGTGGCTCCAGGATTTTAGACACATGGTGCTGGGTCTGTCACTTTGTGGATATGAGCAAGTGTTTTTTATTGTTTGTGGGATTCAGTGTTTAATGCAATTAGAAATGTTTGTTATGCCATCGTGTCCAGTTGAGGGCATCAAATTGGTATTTAAGGACAGATTTTTATGTACCTGACGGCTTGTATAAGAGTCGTAGTTATGTAACATAAAACCACTATCATTAAAATTCATTGTAAGTTAGCATAGTTGTTATATCAACATTTTTTTTGAGCAGCAGCAGATTTAAACTTTTATTAGTAATTACGCAAAAGTCTCTAGACAGTTTATCAAATAACTATCTTTTTATTTTTAGAAAGAAGCTCTCTATACAAGCTTAGAGTGAAAATATATAAAAATCGTCACGTAACGAAATAAGGCTTCGTGACAGTATCGGGTAGACTAAAGACAAAGTCAAAAGCAATCATAAACAAAACTGAGTTTGTAGGGTCTTGTCCTCATAACGACTCAAGGCCCTGGTTCCATTCTCAGTAAGGTCAATTCTTTTGCTACTTTGTAAAAAATTTTATAATAAAATATATTTATAAAATAGCATTGAACTCTTAACTTAACTTAATTAACTTTTTAATCATTTTTTTTTAAATTATACGTACGAAGATAATTTTTCTTTTCCATTTAATTGTGAGATCTTAACATTTATATTAAATAATTCACAATCTAAAAATAAAACAAAAATTTGTGAATGTATATTAATTGTGGGAAGAAGAATTAAAAAAAAGTTTATAAAATGAAAATTGATTCAAATTAAATAATTTTGCTTATAGCAACTTATTTCTCAAATGTAGTATATAAAATAAAGGTAAAGAATTTTAAGATTACTTTTTAAAAAACAATAGAAAATTTTATTATAGGAATAGAAGGAAAACAATCAAAATCAACTTAATGAAAGTTAGGAACTAGAAACGCACGTGAACCAAAAAGAAAACTTTTTTGATAAACTTGTAAGTTTTCGACAAGGGTAGCTTTCTGTGAAAATGCATTTTTGTACTCTTGATAAAAAATTTTTGAAAATATAAACAATTTTCCATCTTTTAAAATCTTATACACTAAATACTAAAGTTAAATTAGTACATTGTTTTATAGTTTTAAAAAATGTTTTAAAAATTTGTAACAAATTGAACAATGTGACTAATCATATTTAGGGTGTCATAGGGGTGTTTCAGAGGACCACGAAAAAAACCAAAAGTTTTAGATGGATAATTCGTTTGTTTATGAAGATCAATATCTTCCGAATTTGGTATTCGGAAGTTTTTTAGAGTTCCCAAGCACTGTACAAAATTTTATCAAAACCTATTTCATATAGCCGCCATAGGACCGAACGGTGAAAAAAAAGTTTTTAGTGCATAATTCGTTTCTTTATAAAGATATTGAAACCAAATTTGGTATTCTGAAGTTTTTTGCAGCTTAAAATCGGTCCCATAGGACCGTTCGGTCAAAAAACGTTTTTGCTGCAAAATTCGTATAATTTTTGTTTGTTTAACAAGATATCGTAATCAAATTTGGAAATTAAATGTCTTTTGGAGTTCTTAAGCAATATACCACATTTGATTGTAATGTGGTGGGACAGGGTATCTCAAATTCGTCCGTACGCTATCTTTTTTATTTTCATATTTTTAGTTTTGTTTTTAGGCAATCGGCCTTGCTCTCGAAAACGAATACATTATTAGGATTCCTTTTGAAACCAAGTGTTTGGTGCTCTCAATTTCACCAAAACGAATTTTGTATGTGTTTTGAATCCGACTAATTTGTTAAATTAGCTTAAACAAAACGAATTGTCGAAATAGGTGAAAAAATGTACGTTAAAATAATTTTTTAAATATTCATTGATATTTTTAGATATTATTTATGCATATTTTAAGTTAGATATTTACTTATTATTTTTTTTTTTTTTCTAAATCAACACAAAAATAATAACATGCACAACTCAAAAAAATGTAATAATATTATTTTAAAATACAAGTAATATTTTAGTCAAAAAAAATAAACGATATAAAGTAATCGAAATTTTCAGAGTTGCGCTAACAAGAAGTAGAGAAAATATCGAAGATATCGACTAAAAAACATACGGAACTGGGAAAATTACAACGAATAAAATGTAGTCTTTTTCGTACGACCCTTTTTTCAAAATTCCGATTCCATATCGAGTTATCAATAACTGCATATTAGATTGGCGTTTCTTTTTCGTAAACGAATAAGACATTTAAACAAAATCTAAAAAAAAAGAATTGCTAAATCTGTTAATATTAAATGTTAATGCCAAATGTTATACAAAAATTAGTTTTCAACTTAATACTAAAATGGATATAGCTCATTTTCAACTGAAAAATTGTATGTGAACAAGTTATTCCTATATTATAAAACCCAAATCGTAAAATTTAACTTAAAATAAGTGCATTAAGTGCATTTTTAAAGATCTCTCAGTTTATGTTGCAAAATAATTGATTGGCTTTGATAAACATGCCCATTAAAATCAATACGACATTATGAGACTTAGCTAAGCTTAGCTCAGCTCATCTCACCTCATCTCCGCTTAACTAATTTCATCTCTGATAAGATGACGGCATAAAATCAATAATCATATATATTAATTACAACTGACGCATCAGTTTCTCACATTATCCCAAATATTTGCACATGAGCAGCGAGTCTTTTGTCAATACACTTGACATTTGAGCCGAAAGTTGTTGTCAACACACACTTGCACACACTCACACACGCAGACAATTAAGCCCCGTACCAGGTGGCGCAGTCAAGTGTATTCAGTTCATTGCCAAATTGGCGCTCTCTTTGGCAGCTTCAGTAGCTTTTGCTGCGGTGCTGCTCCACTCCGCTCCTGCTGTTGACTTTAAAAGATTTCCATGGCTGCTCTTGAGCGGCTCTTCACGTGGTTAAGAGTCGTTTCGACTTGGCTGATTGATAGTCAGCCAAATCGGTAGCTGGGATGATGCTATGGAATTCAGGAAAGATGACGGCGTTGCCATGACTGTTATGGCATATAAGCAATTTGCGTTATAATTTCCATTAAGGCATGTCACACACACCCACACACACACACTCGGATACAGTGTATCTATGAGTGCGTAGGAGGTTTGTTTTGTGTAAACCTCTGCATGTGTTTGTGGTTGCTTGTAATTACTTTAAATTGATATAAACACTTTTGAAATGGAATCGATCTAAGCTTCTTGTTAACAGATTAACATGCGCATTCGCATACACCCACATATACAGTGTAACGTACTATATATGTATCTGTCAGATATTTGCGTATCTTTAGGCCTGTATTTTGCAGTTTACAATTATGTACATATTATTCATACATACAAGTAACTGTGTGTACTGAAGCTGAAGCTTTGTATGTGTATGTGGTTTGATAAGCTTTGTATGAGTGTATCTGTGCGTGTGTGTGTGTGTGTATGTGTGTGTTTGTATGCCGCATAAGTAATCCTTGAAACATGTTTTTGATTTGCAATTTAATCAAGATAATCAAGTTTTATGTGTTTTAAGAAAATTGAAAGTCTACTTTGCCACATTGTTTGTCTTAGGCCTCTGCCAGGCGCATACACACACTCATAGATACAAAAACACACACTCACACAGACCACTTGCATACTATGTATATGAATTAATGTTTGTTTGTGTGCATTATGTAATCTTTAAATCGACCATTAAAGATTTTATTGGCTGTAATTTAATAACAGTTATAAAAAGCAACAAAAACAACATTTCAAATATTAAAATCAGTACGAGACGGTATCCGACAATAGGATACCCTGCAACTAAGAAATCGTCAGTTTATTTTCTGTTAGGCTCACACGATTTAATGACTGTAGTTTATATGAGATATACATAACATATTGTCAAAAAGTAAGTTTTTTGGAGTTTACTTAAGAAGCTTTTTAGCTTTGTAACAAGGTAATAACTTCACTAAGTTCTCCTACAAATCAATAATACTCCTGACCTTATAGATACAGGGTATAGAAACAACAGCTAGTGTCTGCAAAAATTAATTTATTGGCCATCATAAACCGGTCAACGCCTGCAGCTTAGGCAACAATATTTTTGACAATTACCTAAATACGAAAGGGAACTATAAGAAGCCCCCCAAGAAACTGATGTTAACCTTTTGTGCTTTTGACAAATCAGCATTTGTGTGCATATGCGTCACACACACACACACAGATACTCAAAACCACACACAGATACTCGTACACACATACATATATGTATAAGAGCAATAGCAATTTATGAGCGCAGCACAAAGCGTTGAATGAAATGTAAAACTTTCATATTTTTCCACTTGACAAAGTCTTTATGCATCTTGCGTAATAGGTTTATGGCCAGCGCTGTCAGAACAGTAGCGTAGAAGGGGGTGGGGGGGGGGGGGGGGGAGTGAGTGAAAAACTTTTTACGCCAAAACCCATTGCACTTTCAATAACCATTCAATTTCTTTTTGCCGCACATAACTCGCTTCTCGTCTTCAGCTGCTCTTCTTGTTTCTGATGTTGTTAATACCCTGAATGCATAATATTTGATATGCTTAGTTTTGTGAAGAGCTTTGTAACACATAAAGTTTGCAAAAACTGTCGGAATAATTTATTTTTAACATTTCTAAATTTTTTACTGAACATTTTACACTTTGATGACATTAGCATTATACCAGCTAAAAGAGTAATGCGTCGAAATTCTTTTTCTTCAAAATTTTAAACCAAAGCATTTGAATAGATGCATACTAAATTTTCAAATAGATTTCAGTTGAATTATTACTCGGAACTGTCCAGAGATTGTCTACAATCGCTTAATTTCGATCGAATTACTCTTAGTCCAAGAGAAGAACAGAAAAACTAGGGGGGGTCTTGCTAGCCCAGTAAGAAACCAACCACATTAGAACATTTTTTGTAGGACTACCAAAAAATATTTTTAATACTGTTTGACTTAAAAGCACTAGTGGATATAAGTAAGATAACTTCAGTTTTTTCATTACAGCGGTTCTAGTAAAAAAAATTGATTCCGTATTTTTGTTTATTTTACATTTGCGGATTGTTGAAAAAGTATCGATAGATTTTATATTGTTTTATGTTACCTGTTCCAGAAATGAAATGGAAATTATTGCATACGCTGATATTAAAGTAAAGTACAAATATTAAAGTAAAAACCAAGCAGGTGCAACATAAAAAATGTGTTTTTAAATAATAAGTAATGCACAACTTCAATATTTTTCTATTTTTAGTTATTAAACAAAAAGTAGATTGAGTCGTTCATTAAGTAATTTCGTTTGAATTTTTTCGCAGCCAACTTCACACTTAACCGCTTTACCTTTATATATTTGAACAGCTGATATAGAAAAAAAATCTTGTTAAATTTTTTGGAATAGTTTTTGTTTGGTGCCCTATCGAAGATGGAAGATCGAAAACAGCATTTTCGGCACATTTTACTGTTTACTATCAAAAGGGTAAAAATGCAGTTCACGAAGAAGATGTGTTGACCGAACGCCAATGCCAACATTGGTTTGCAAAATTTCGTTCCGGCAATTTCGATCTTAAGGATGCACCACGTCCTGCAAGGCCTCTTGAAGCCGATGTGGATAAAATAAAGTCGTTGGTCGATGCAAATCGTCGAATAACAACTCGAGAGATTGCTGAAAGGTTAAAAATGTCTAACGCGACCGTTTACAAGAACATGAAACATCTTGGATTAATTTCGAAGCTTGACATATGGGTTCCTCATGTTCTTACAGAACGAAATTTGCTTCTTCGCATTAACGACTGTGATTTGATGACTCGCCAAAAGCTTTTTCAGCTGGAACGGGATGTGCTACCACACCCACCGTATTCTCCAACCTTGGCACCTTCGGACTATTACTTCACCTCAAATCAGGACGTCAAAAACCACTTGGACCAGTTTTTTGCCTGCAAGGATCAAACATTTTATGAGCGTGGAATCAATCTCTTGCCCGAAAGATGGTAAATTGCTCTAAAAAAACGAAATTACTTAGAAGATCCAGAGCAGTTGTATTGGTTTTTTTTTTGCATACGTAAAATTTTTGAATGAACTTTTTGTATGAACTTTAAAATTAGAATTGAAAACCAAAATTTTGGAGCATTTTTTTTAATTTATTATACAAAATCTACTTCAGTGGAAACGCATATAAATTACACAATTGCAGTGATAAGTTAAAATATATATACTTACATATATAAATTTCTGATTGCATTAAAACAAAATATTTCTAAAAACAAAAAACGGAGTCAATTAATTAAATTTTTTCATTTTGTATTTTCAATTTATCAACAACGAAAAGTACACAAAACTCTTGTTGATTCAGTTTCTTTCAAAATACTTGACCACTTGGACCAAATTTTTACTTGTATTCATCAGTCATTAGATATTATAGTGTATCCAATGGTCGTAGGTGCTCAACTTTGACTTTGCTTCTTACTTGTTTTGTTGTTGCAGCTCTTTTGATGTGCAGCATGTCCTTGGCCGTCTCCAACGCCATTGCCCGCTGCAACTGCTCCAGCAATTGCATGCTGATGGCTTTGATTTTATTCGTGCCAAGATCTGCAGAGTACTCTCTTGTATTGTGCCGCTCTGGGCTCTGGCCTTCCAATGCACTTTTCTTGTTAGCTATGAGGGTCCTGGCAGCGCATCCATTGTGCTGTCCCTTTATGCGCAAGCTGACTGCCATACTTTTATTATTAATATTATTTTTTTTTCTTCTTTTCTTTTCTTTTCTTTTATTCTGCTTACGTATTATTTATTGCTGCTGAAATTTTTCTCACTACAACTTGCTTGACTGCTGCAAAAAACTCTTCGAGAAGACAAATTTTTTGCTTGCAGTTTTGACTTGTTCGTATTGTTGTTGCTGCTGTTGTTGCTATTGTTGTTGTGGTCATTATAGTTGACGTTGATGGAATCCAGAGCTAGTGCAGCACTTAGCCGCCACACTTTATGCTAAGCTTTTAGCTGGTTTTCCACAAAACTCAACCATGCTCAACGCGGCGTATGCGTAATGTGCTTGGAAACGTGCCGGACATGCCAAACAGCAGCATCAAAGTGAAAAGAAAATAACAGCAGTCTCCCAACGCGTATGTAAATAGAAAATTAATCAAACTAAAGCCCCAAGATTCAAATCATTTTACCATCAATAGTTGATTTGCTCAATATTTCAGTAAATGCGAAAAAGGCGCTTAAACCAGCCTAACGCAAATAAGTAGGCAACAGTCTGGGCTTAGGCCAAGGCGATAACAAACAACAAACTAGGCCCACACACGAGGGCAGCTTGAAAAGTAATTGCTGAAAACACATAGGCAAGAAATTGTTTGTCAGCTCCTTGCATCAGCCGATTGCTGTTAAAGTTTTAGCCAGCTACAAGTTTTGAAGAAACTAAAATGTAACCACTTTTTCAGAAATCTCAACATTGATCTCAATGTTGTTTAAAATGAATTTAGATTTCAGAAATAGTTGAGAAAATATACGAAATGCCCGTAGACTTTCGAATAGTGAATGTGCATAGTCCATAATTACCGAAAAATGTAATTATTATCATACAGGCATTAGAATCCGTGTTGCCCATCTTGCTCAGGTGTTTCCTCAGCCGACAATGCCATGTTATTAGCCCAGTCAGTATGCTAAGCGAATTCTGTCCAAATTGGTAGATTGTTATGAACGTATTCAAGTTATGTGCACCGAGGAGTTGGTTAGCTTAGACAGCCGTGTCGAACAAGCCGTTTCGTTTCCGGGAATATTCTTGTGACCTGGAATACATCTATGACAGACTTTATTCCATTGTCCTGGATGATTTAATGTTGTTCTCTCTACATCCGTCTTTGTATTTCCTACAGACAGCAGTTCCGATTTTAAATCCGAATATGAAGCTAGAAGTTATTCCATTTTCATTTGAATAAGAATTATTTTATATTATTTTTGGCAAATTATTATTAAAATTAAAACTACTCTTACATGAAGATTTAGATCAAAATCAATATATGCCTGCCTAAGGTGAAATTTTAATAACAAAAATATTGTATGTTAATATTAAATATAGGAACATATTTGTTTTCAAAGTTTCATACGCGTAATCAAAAATTTTGAAAATTCCAAATAAAATTACGTATTCGCAATGTGTACTAATATTGATGCACCTGTAGGCAAGCAACCAAATTCTTGTCAAAAAAAAAACATTTTTTGGTTTTTTGAAAAATTTGAGTTTAGTCGCACCAGCGTGCTCAATGAGAACTTTCAAATTACGTATACGCAATGTAAGCACTACGTGGATGCTTAAGGTGGACGTAGCCACATCGGTCAACATTTATTAGTAGATGTTATGCTTGCTGTCCTTATCCAACAAACCAAGTTTGTGATAATTAAGTTTAAAGAGATATGCTTCAAAATTACCTTCTGTGGCAATGCTAAGGATCAAATTTTTGGTTAGGTGTTTGGCCACAAATAAAAAGATGTGGAGATATTTCGGTCCAGCAATAAAGTGATTTTTTTTGCCTTACCAATTACTTTTCAGCCTGCCCTCGTATATACAAGCTATAACATACAGACGTACACACTCACACACTTATGTGCTCAATATGCCATTGCCCATTGCCAGCTAATTTCGTTTAATACACAACGGAACGCTCAAGGGCTGGACAATGCCTGTTTGTTGTTATTGACCAAGCGTTGAACTAACCAAACGTGCAACCAACTCATTGCTGAAACCCCCGTATTGCTTCTACTGCCTCAGGGCTAATTTCTATGCAAGATTGTTGGCAAATCTCAAGACGCACATCATCAAACGTTTCGCCCATAAATGGGTTGCCTTATGTCAAACTTATATGAGTCTCACAAACACACACACACACACACACACAGTGGTTTATGTATGTATTGAACCTTTTTCTTGGCACACATTTTGCATAAATCAAACAAGCAAATCGACGTGTAAACAACAATTTTTGCAAATTAAATTGAATTTCGAGTTTGGCCAAAATCAAATGGTTGTATGTTGTAGTAAGAAGGGCTATACACAGAAATAGAAACCGAAAGGCAACAAAAAAACATATATATATAGAAATAAAAATAAAAGAAATGGCAACAACAACAGCTAAGAGAATTTACTGGCAGCACCAAGGTGGTAAACCCCAACGGTATGTCAAATGGGCTAAGAGGCAGTCAAAGGCAATCCAAGCAATTTTGGCAATAGCACACACAACAACTACAACACCTAGAGCACGCACACTCAATTATTTGCTAAAAGCTTATGTAAACGCCTTCGTGTCAAGGGATTTTATTAACTGTTTCTTTGGCCCGGCCTATTGAGCCAAAATGGCTGTACTAGCTCAAAGGCGGTAGCTACAGTAAAATTTAAAACTAACACAGACTAACAAACACAAATACTCCTACACATATCTACAGTGCATATGCTGACACAGGCATAATGTGACAGTCAGTGCTAAAAGGATGTACAGTAGATACTAGCAAAATTGGAAATATTGATGGCAAAATTCTGTATTGCTTGAAATCCGAGTTTCTCAGCAAACTCTAAAGGGGTTTTTGCCTACATTTAAATTTTAAGACCCATAAAAAATTTTAATAATATCATAATCTTTGTATCGTTTCATTATTGTAACTTGGAACATGTAAACGCAAACTGCAGACGTAAAAATATCTAAGTGGTTGAAGTGGTGATCAAGGAAATATATTCATCATTCAATTGTTCATTTAGAAAAATGAGTTTGATCCCACATCGAAATAAGCTACAGATGGGGCTTTTTAAACAAAAAAGTCCCTCAAAGACAAAAAATCTCTTTTTATTTTAATAAATCAGTAGTATACAAATTTTATTCGTTTTCGATATCTTCTTTATTGTTTGTTACTGAAATTCTTTTTATCCAAGACATGGACCATTTATGCAAGACATAAACCATCAAAATTAATAATAATCAGCAATAAGTATTTAAATTGAAATTTGCATAAATTGAATCTTAAAATTTCAAAGAATTGAAAAAAAAATTATTTTTCTTTTTCAGGAGCACTGCCGAATATCTACAAATCCATATTGTTACCTTTAATACTATATAAGTCAGAAATATGGGACCGCCCATATAAAGCCATATTGCGTATACGTATTTTTTTAGTCTTATAATTTTTGATTGCACTTTCGAAATTTTAAAAAAGTTGTGTCTTTACATTCTTATAAAGTGTTAAACCATAGTTATTTATAACGTTGTCATATTTATATATATATAAATTAAAAAATTAGTTCTTTGGTATTGAAGTAGATTTTTCTTAATATATCGAGTTAAATTGTAAATTTTTTAATTGGATACGTTTTTTGATCAACGCTTATATTGTCACAAATAATTTGCTTTGCAATCCAACCTAAAACTGGGTCCAGCCACACAAAACTTTACAAAAAACAAACAAAAGTACAGAAAGATAGTAAATATCTTGCTTTTAACAAATATTTCGAGATGTTTTTTTTTCTCTTTATTGATGATATTTTATTTTGTTTTCCAAAGACATGTTTTGCTATTTTGAAGTTGAGGTTAAGTTTATGCTTTTTTGCGTAAACAACCAACTGATTGTTGAACAGAGTTCACAAGCTTATGCAAATGTCGGGGTTGCCATCACATTTATTTTATTTAGTGAATTACTATCCAGGTAAGAAAATATAACTTAAATAATGATATTCGCTGACTAATATTTTTTCTTTTTTTTTTTTTTTCAAATTTTATGTTAATGAGTACCTGCACCTTTCTATAACTATATGTTGTTTACATTTTATTTTCATTAAAATGGGTATAGTACCGAATAAAATCTTCGGATTCATTTTCCGGAGCACGGCCGAATATACAAAATATTTCGTTCATATACTGCAGTATTTAAAAATAGTAGAATGGGTTATGTGTTAAAAGCCTTATTATTATTATGGAGGTTTAAAGAACTAATAGGCTTAATTAATAGCTATCCCCAATTCGTAAGGGCCTGTATCGACTTGGCTATTCTTCCTGTTTGAGCTTTAAATATCAGTTAGACGTTTTTGTAAGATATGGCTTTAAACCAACGACCTTGGCGGTCATCCTGAAGAAGCGAAAGACTGATAAAAAAAATATAATCTTAGATTTCTTGAATTTTTTGTTTTGGTTTAATTTATAAATTAAATTCAGCGCTTCTAAAGATTTTAGTGTGTTTTGTCTGTTTCACAACACTACTTGTTGAAAGTTGCTTTTGTTGCATTTTCACTGTATCTACATGCACTTAGATACTAACCAACGAAAAAATTGTTTATATACAAAACGAATCAGGCAAAGGAAAATTTGCACACAGGTTGCCCTTCAGTTGGACGTTGCGACGTTAGCTTCTAGATAAAAATCGAAAATTCAATACAAAGAAATTGAAAAATGCTACAGAATGAATCAAAGTGAAAAACGAACGAATATGCGAAACAGAGAACTCACATAGATACAAACACACACACACACACATGAGAGTTAAAAGGGCAGCAAAAGAAATGGCAGGGAACGCATCGCCAACACAACTGTCTATGTATGAGTGTGTTTGTGTATTTGTATGTACTATATGGGCGTGTATGCGTGTGTGTGTGTTTGTAAGCGCCTAACGAGCGAATCGTGTTCAATAAATATTTACCAGTCAGTCGGCGCCCGAGACGCAGCTAATGCGGGCATTGGAAGTGTTTTTGGAGAACTCCAGGTTCAGGGGCATTACGTTACACAAGGCAGGTGTGCCAAACATTTCAAAATCGACGTCCAACACCTAGTGCATATAGTTGCCGCTGCCACTGCCCCTGCACATCCCGAATAAGCGACTGGTTAGGGGCCAATTGAGCCAACACTGCTGGCTTGGCTAATACAGTAACCAGCAGTTCTTTAGTGAAGTCTGTGCGGGTGTGTGTGTGTGTTGCCGCCTTTGAGGCGCCTCGTCAAGCTATATCTACGTATCTATGAAATATTCATTCATTTACAATTCACTCTAGAGAATTGAAGAAGCTGCAGCAAATGGCAACAGCGCGCGGCAGCGACGTCAACAGCGACGCAGCTCATGAGCTCAAGTCGCGCTTCAATTTATGAGCGCCCGGTGTGTGCTTTAATGCTTATACACAAACACAGATACAAATGCACACACACACTCAGACAGTTGTACTTGCTGAATTAATTGGCTGCATCGACAAAGAGATAGCGTGAAAGAGAGTGAGCGGCATATATTTGCCATATATCCTTCTGTTGCCATTAAAATAATTTAATCAAAACGTTGTTTATACAACAAGTTAAAAGGTTGCTCTCTCCCTTGCTCGCCCTCTCTATCACTCTCTCACTTTTAAAGTTTCAATAAAAATTCCTGGCTTATAGATAGAATGCGTTCGATAGTACTGTACATGTAATTATGCGTATGTGTGGTGTATCTATGTGAAAGTGTGTAGCTGTGTGCGTTTGCCGAACTTTGTGCAAGTTTAACGCACTAAAGCGTATAAATTTTAATCAATTGTTTGCTTACTTTTTCTATCTTTTGGCTCTTTGCCTTTTTATTTTATTTACTGCTTTGAGCACTTGTGAATTCCAAAGCACAGTGTAAAAAGATAGCCATATTAGCTAGGTGAGGAAATTTGACGTTGAAGGGTTTGTCAGGCTGAGAATAAGTTATAAAATAAGTTTTAGATCAAATGAGCAAAGTCGGCCCAATATCAATAGATACACTGTTTACTGAAAATTTGTTTTGGAAAATTGACTGGAATTTATGTTTTTTTAAACGAGGAGGAGAATGCATACTTATTGGGGCTCAAAACATACGATCTATATTAAAATATTTTTAGATTTGAATGTATTAACTGGCCGCCAATATTATGGATTTATGCACTTTATGCTTCTTCTTATAGGGCTATCCCAAAGATTGCGCATGCACAAACAATTCCTTAAGCAGCTGATATAATACAAACTGGACACTCTAACTCAATTGCCAGAATATAAAATAAAAAAATTTTTAAATATTTAATCAAAATAAAATTTAAAACTAAAATTAAAGTTAATGAAAAATCTAAGCTAGCTTTCAATAATGGCTGCCAGGGCCTTTAGCTTAACTTTAGTCTACTATTTGAAATATTAGTTTCGGAAAAAAAACAACATTTGGTAAATATTGAAAAAACAACTTTCCAAAAATTGTTGGATTAAGAGCTTTCATTATAGATTTACCATCGTATGCGAAATTTTTTGCTCCTAGTTTCAACTTTCTGTAAAAAAAAACTGCATAAATTCATATATAAGGCTTTGTATCTTAATACTCTATATATACTGAAACAAGGGAAGTATAGATTTGAACGAAGTATATCAGAGAAAAGTTGTACCAATCGACACGGTTATCGTTTATGAAATATCTTTCGTACTTAGGACGCGATTTTGGAGACCACGAAAGAAATGGCTACCAAATATTACCGTGAGATGCAGTTTGATTCACTCTTCAATTTATACGAATGTTTTGTTTTTCGTTTTCCTTAAGTTAAGTATCAAATACTCTAAATCTCAGCATTAAAATTCAATGCTTTTTAAGGGCTTTTCTTAAAATCATTGTCGAATAAAAAATTTGTCACCAATTTCTGTCTCAATTCGGGATAATCAGAAATGGTCACAATAAAACCGCCAGTTTTTTCCTTAAAAATCGTAGACAATTAGAAGTCAAATTTTTTTGAATGGTCAGCACGTTTTATTTTAAAAAAAGTTTTATTTTATCTCGAGCTATGTACTGGCCCTTAAGAAAAAGTCACATTGGAGCGCGATATTCTAAATTTTTTTTTTTTAGCGTATTGATTCGGTTTTAGTAGAAGATAAGTTCGGGGCCTACACACGTTTTATGCTCTCTGACCTGAATATGGATGGAACACTTGTACACCTTGTCGAATGCTATCTTGCAACTGTTTTTGAACTTCAAAAGGTACTTAAAATTTAAAATCAACTGGAGACCTCCAGCCAAACAAAGTGCAAAAAAAATCGACTTTGTGATCTGTAGGTTTATGTGAGTCTTAAACTAACACGAAAAAATGGCTGAAGAGTATCGCATTGTCGGCTAGCGCGATACCAGGACTGATCAATATATTTTTTTTTTATTTTGGTTACATATTTAGCTTGTTTCGACCAGTGCCAACAGCTGCGGCTGATTGTAACAAAGTCAGATTAAAACTTATGCACACACTCAGCCATGGCAGGAGCAACAACAAAAACAGGAACATAATCCAACAGAGCTGGACATAATGTGAGCTATGTTAGTTTTATGGCTGCCAAATGGGTTAGGTCTGCTTTGGAAAACCAACAGCAGCAACAAACAACAAAATGACAATAAAAAAAAAATGTTACTAACAGTCCTGCTGCTGCTGCCAACGTCAACGTCGACGTCAACGTTGCTGCCAGGACAAGCGTTGTAAATGCTTTATGAGCCTTAGGAGTGCCATAATTTTCACTTAATAATCCGTTGAGTAGCTTCACGTGATTTGTGGCCAGAAGCCCACTGTGAACTGGGCCAGTTAATGTTACCACTAAAGCCGCTCCAATCGAAGCGTCGCTTGCTGTGTGGTACAGAGGGGAAAGAGGTGTAGGAGTAAGCAATTTGAAAGTTTTTGGCCAAAAACATAATGTGTGGCTAATTTTATTTGTCGCCAATTGGGAGCTCCAACAAATTTATAGTTGTAGCGAAACACCTGTGCCTAAAAGTAGACAGCATTAAGCTGACTTGTTTTTGGTTTTGGCGCAGCTACCAAAAATATGCAATATAAATTTGTTTAACCAAAAATATGGCTCAATAATAAGGCGGAAAAGGCCAAAATATTAATGACCGAATTGCACATGAAATTGCGCGCATAAACTAATTACCAGGTATAAAGTTAACAGCAGGCAGCTACGGCAACGTCGCGTGTGACGTCACGACAGCATGGTCGTGTGCCTTTAAAAGGTTTAAAAGGCAGTCAACAAACTGCTACGGCCGCATTTGGCTACCAATACCAGTAACTGCCATTATGGCATTACGGAACTCAACTCAAATGCACAGCGACAGCGGCGACAGGTTGCCCGACTGAACGGACAGATGGGCGGGCATTGGGACGGACATACTACCCGCTTGTAGTGTGCTCTTCCTGCTGTGCACTTTTGTGCGAGGGCCGCCGCCAAGCCAAAGGAAATGCAGACATTGAACCCCAACCAAAAAAAACACAGAAACCAAACTCACCCACATGTTGGCGCCAACTTTTGCCAGCATTACGGGTATTTACAATATTTATTTTAATATTGTATGTTTTTTTGACACCCCTATCGTCCAACCAAGGGCGAACCGGCGGAGAAGGAGCAGCACTCCAACGCTTATTGTGTTATTGTGCCAAATTGTTTATGAAAAATTGCGTACGTTAAACCCGTTACACGAGGCGATTGGGTACAGTGGAATACCGAATACCCTTTTCTTACCAGAGAAAACTAATTGGTATACAGTCTAAGCAAAATATTTGTGCCAAAATTTGTGTAAAGTTTCAGTTTCAGAGTTAAACGAATCGATTGCGGGTGGGATAATTGGATTAACCCTAGAAAGATAATATAATTCGTAACTGATTCTCGCTCTCTCAAGATTGTCATCATACAAACTGTTCTCCCAGTCTACTCAGTCAGTATAAGCAGTTTGTCGATGGTAGTTGTTCTACAGTGCACTTAAAGAGTACGTCGCAGAGACGTATCGTTATGTTTTGTGTGACTAGTTTTATTTTTGTATGTTGTTACCGACTTACCTCTTCTGGAAATATTGTGAGCTAAAACTTAGCTTGAAGCAACTCCAACCTAGCGTCATATATGAAGCCATAATAGAGCCATTTACTTTGACCCAACAGTATAAAAGTTGTATGACTCAATGACAGCGCCTGAACAAAATTCATACTAAACATTTAGTTACTCCGGATGCAATAGATACCTTAGATATGGCTGCAGATTACTCTCTCTCCAAATGCCGCAATTTGGTTGAATTACCAAACCGTTTAGCCCAAAATATGCCTCATCACTGAAGCTGATATTTTCATTCATAATTTGAATCTATTTGCAACTGCTCCAATTTGAAAAATTTCGAAAGCTTGTTAATGACTATTGCAGAATACAAACCTTAACAAATGACGGCGTTGCCATATTGCATAATCCAAGTTATCAGCTTAGCGGACCTTCATTGGATTACTTCTGCCTGTAACATTAACTTGAATGTACCAAATATACCCAAGTGCCCCATGAGTAACGAGTATAAAAAATGCGTATGATGTGGGAGGGTAGCGCCTCCTGCTGCCAACGCCGTTGCACATAAATCAAGCGTCTGTTCCAAGGATTTGGGGGTACGGTAGTCGACTGCAGCCGTTTGTTGCGCTCCTCTTGGTAATTACAATGTAGCCGCCTGTGAATTTAACGACCCAGCAACAGAAACAACAACAACAACCGTAAGCAGCGGAAACCCAACAATTTTTACAGCGGGACGGCACCCCGCTGATGCTGCTGAAGGGTTCGTGGTCAGCTTGGTTCGGACCAAGAAGTGCATGTGTATGTGGGTAAGTGAGGAGGCGTGGCAGGCCACGTCGGAGGCGGCTGGCTGCATGTTAACAAAAGTGTGAGCCAAGTGGAATATAACATTAAAAAAGACACAATAACAATAACTAACAAAGACAGGGAGCAGTAAACAGCAGAAAAAAAAAAGTGAAACAGAGAGAAACGCAAAGGCAAAGGCAAAATGGCAATGGCCTTGCCTGACAGCCCCAAAGGCAAAAGGGAGAGCTACTGGCAAGTGGCAAGAGGCAACAAGCGACATGGCCGACAAAAATTAAATGGGGCGAGAAAATTGCATGGTCACTCTGCAGAGTGGCCAATGGGCAGGTTTACATAATTGCCAAGCAAACGAGCGATAAAAATGGTAGGAGGGGAAAGGCACAGGCTAAAGATAAAAGACAAAAGATAATACAGAAAAAAAAAACGCACATTTTGATTTTAACGCATTAGCCTTTTAAACTATTTACTACTTAAAGTCTAGGCATTGTATAATATTTTTGTTATTATTATTGCTTGTTACTTGCTTTTTGTTGCTATTATTATTATTATTATTGCTATAAAGGGTGATTTTTTTCGGTAGACGCAGCTTTGGGCAAACTTTTTGAACGTAAGCGCTTGTTTTTAAAAATAATGCATATTCATATTGTTTAAGTTGATTATAAATTACACAGCTTAACAAAAAAAAAACCTTTCGCTTATGTTGCCACAAAAAATTGTAATGCTTTAAGAGGGATTTTTTGTTTAAATTTGAGCTACAAATAGTTAAAACAGAGATTAGACTTTTAAAATAATATTTAAATAAAATTGTGTTTTGATTTATAATTATATTATATAGTTGTTTTGCTAGTTTATTGATTTCTTAATTGTAAAATATTTATTTTATGATTTTGAACGAAGCGATTTTATGCGGATACGATAATTTAGGTGAAAAAATTCTTTTGTTTGTTAAAATTTAAAAGTTTTTTTCCAAAGAATTTTTTTGTTGAATAGATAATATAGCGCCGGGGTTTTTGTTATTAAATGTTCTTCTCATTATAATACGGTAGAACTTCTATTTATCGATTCCTTCTGCAAAGAATTTTTTATTAAGCATTTTTTTAAAAGTACATCGCCTATTTGATCGCCTTGTAATGAATTTTCTATATAACAAACAAAAATTTTGGTTCCGTGAGAATTCACTGTAGGGGAAGTTCAAGACTTATAAACTTTTTTTTTTAAAACCAATATGATCAATTTAATTTGTAGCTCGTCTTAACAGAGAAAATCTTATTATAAATATGTTTAAGTTGGGATCCCAAAATTTATAAAATCCAACTTGGATACATTGTATTATGGTATAAAATTTCAGTCCAGAACTTATTCGCCGGTGTAATATACTCGAGTATCGCTTTTAATCAAATTTTGAATTAAATCAATCAAATTGCTTAGTAATTTGTTCAAGAACTTTGGTAATCTGTCTTGAAAGCTTTAAGCGACAGAAATTGAAAGTTTTTACTTAAAACTTAAATCGAAAAACTTAAGAGAATTCCAACACACTCATGGTCCTGACGTTTGCGAAAAAAAAATGTTTCACTAAATAACAATATAGAATTTAAGGCATTTTTTTCAATTCAATTTCAATTTCAATTTAAAGCATCTTCTAATTGCTTGTAAGTATTTATATATTTAAAGGAGCACAAAAGCCATTATTTTAAAAGCATTCCTTTGTATTTGAAAATCAAAACAAATAGGAAACATGCCGTCTAAACATAACTTGTTAAAAAGTCCAAGATCTACTTCTCAAATAACTTCCTGTAGAATGAATTTGTATTTCTATATGTATTCATTTTAAGGCATCCCTTTATATATCACAATAAAAAAATGGCTTTCTAACTAACATTTTTTTTTTATTTATTTATTTTTTTATTTGTTTATTATAATTTATTATTAATACTATATCTATTATTTTCATCTATGTCTTGCTTTGTTTATGGGAGTTATTTGATTTTAAGTACCCCAGGCAAAACAAAATTTTTTTTGGTCGGTCAGAAATGCAGAAGAGGCCAAGTGGGCTACCCCACCGACAATGCAACAATGCAGAAATGCCTGACTAATAAGATTTGCAATAAAATTTTTAACATTAAAACTAAGAATCAATAAACTTAAACCATCACACTCACATAATACCTGTTTTCTTATGAAGGTGGCTAAATAGTTGTAGCTCATTATTATCGAAGATGTACAATGAAAAAATAAAATATAAAAAATAAAATAACCAAAAAAAAAACGTTTTTTGTTTAATTTAATGCTAATTTTGCAGACTTTATATTTAGCTAAAACCAAACAGATTTCTTTCGCCTCACTAAAAAAAAATGTTCTTTTGTTAAGCTGTGTAATCCATATTCATAGTGTACAAGTGGTATATAATTATACCTCAAATCCTATTGCTATGCTTTAATATTCAAAAACCGGTCATACATAAATAATACACATATAACGACATTTCTTTGAGTATTATGAGGTTTCTATACATAGGTATATATTTATCGCACATCCACAAAAGACTCATCAAAACACGTTTGGACTGGTCTTTATGTTAATAATATCAGCGGAACTTTAATTCTTTTAAAAAATTCTGTTGATAGCCTGAAGGTCAGTCAATTTTTTGCATGGGATAAACCCCCAAAAAAAAAACAAAAATAGACGGCACATGTTTTGCCAAACTATTTGAGTTGGAAGATTTTGGCTCCAAAGCTGTCTACAAAAGCGCACCCTTTATGTTGACTATGTTTAAACAGTGCTTAAGTTTAAGGTTAAGCTGCAGAGTCTTAAATAAACACAAATATCTAGAAAATGCGCTGCTTTACTTAAAAGCTAAGACACATACATATGGAATATATATACTTTAGTTGCTTCAACAGTTGTGGCACTTGACCAGTCCCACCTCATCGCAGTTCATGCACTTGAGCGCCACAAACTCGGCCGTAAAGTGATTTCTATGCACAGACTTCTTGGAGCCATTGCATGAGGGACAGGGCAGCAGACGATAGCCACCGCAGGTCTGGCAGGTGTAGGTGCTCGAGATTGACTTGTACGGCTTGAGCAGCTGCCGCAGTTCGCCGGACTCATTCAAACGCTCCACCGTATCGGCATCGCCTATGTGCTGACCCTCTACATAGAGCTGTGGCACGCGTATATTGTTGGTCTGCATGCGTTGTCTGATCTCCGCCTGGTATTCGACGCTCATGAAGACATCACGCTCCTCGAATTTCACAAGCAGAGTGCGCAAGATTTGCTTAACATTGGCACATTTGGTATAGGTGTCGCGTATGATGCCCATGCTGGTGGTATAGAGTACCACCTTGCCCAGATCTTTCTCTTTGTAGCACTGCAAAAGAAGCATAAAAAAAATAGACAATTTCGATTAGTTCCGAGTGTTTGTGTGTCTATGAAACGAGGTCGCCAAAAAGCAAGGCAAAACTGGCACAGCATTCGTCATGGTCTGCGGATTTGTTTAGAGACCTTTGTCATGGTCAGCCTCAAGAGAATGCTGCCTATATTCAGAATGGTCAGTAGCAAGGAGGTTATGTACATAAAAACGAGTATCTACAAGTTCATTCGCTTGTCTATCTACGTAATACTATGTGCGTCTGCTGTCTAAATGTTATTAATCAATTCAATTAAGCATTAGCAGGAAAAACTAATCGATTGATTGACAGTCAGGCTATCGTTATAGACGAAGACTTGGTTACAATGGCTGCTTAGCTCTTAGCTGCTGGCATTTTCCGGCAATTTATGATGGCTTATTTTGTAAGCAAAGCTAAGTGACTCTCTTTGGCTGGTCAAGTGTTAACCGGTTTGGCTCATTTCGTTTGACAATTAACATTTCCGTTAGTTGGCCAACTTTGGTGGCGTCTCCAAAGCTAATGAACGCTTCAGTATCATTGAACCCCGCTGCAACTGTAGCAACTATAATACTTGTTGTTGTAATGGCTTTTGTTGGCTAAAAGCAAGCTTTGGTATTTCGAACCGGTATGACAAGAATTTGCATGTCAGTGCAGCCAATGCAACCAATGCAGCCAAGCTCGATTGGTTGCCTCAAATTGCACATGAAAAATTAATCAGAAAGGTAAGGCTACACAGTGAGAAAAATATCAGACCGAATTTAAGCTGCTGAGTATTTTTTATAAATAAACGAAAAATAATTGGGTATAAATTGATCTGAAAATACTTGAATGCTTGAATACTTAATCATAGAACGATATTAAGAATTGAAATGAAGTCAAGAATTAAATGAAAACCAGATGAGTTTTAAAAATATTAACGAATCGGAATAAACTTGTTCGATTTGGTTTTTTCGTTTTCTGGAGCACGGTCGATTTTTAAATTATTCATTTTTTGGTTATTCTTTTATTGTTCTACCTGACTCAATTCTGATACTATTACACAGCCACATCAATCCCAGACTAGAATTGCAAATTGTGTTCGTCGAATCGACTAACATGAGGATAAATCTATACAAAATATTGTCTCGCTACTAGGGTTTAAAAAAAGTGTTCTGATTTGCGCACGTGGCATATGTTTTCTTATGTACGGGTCGAGCATCTTCCCTAACCTCGAAATAACACACTATATTTATTTTCCAGACCAAATGCCCGGCGATGTTTTTTACATGTTTTTAGTTCGAAATCAATTGAAAATGCCTCAAAAAAAAACACGTTTTATGCAGTTTTTTGAGGTAATGATAAGACCACAACTCGTTGGGCCAATTCCGATAGTTGTATGGGGTAAATAAATACATTTTATTATTAAATTTTCAATTTGAAGTTTGGGAAAAATAAAACGATTTGGAAATATTCGGGTCAAAAACCAATCTTCCCAATCCTTCTCAAATATGGTCAGGAAAAAACAAACAAAAGTTGGTATAGATATGTATATATAGTCGCCCGTCTTCGTGTTCGTCCGTATAAACTTTTGGATCATAGAGATTATAAGAGCTTAAAAAGAGTTAATTCTAAATTATTTCAAAGCGCTATCTATATCTTCAAAAATTTTAAAGTATAATCTTTAATTGGATACATTGCTTGCAATAATTAATTATAATAATTATAATCGGACCAAAGATTTCATAGATAATCGCTCGTATCGACTCGATGGCAAAAGAGTTAAGTTGATAGAGTATTGTCCTGTGATGCAGTGTATCTCAGAGTCGGCTGTGCCCAGCTTTAACTTTTGCCAATTACACTACGCTGAAATAGTTTAAGAACACCTTAGAAGTGTACCTTTTTTGTACTTTTTTTAAATTTTTTAAACTGGATGACACATGTATAATTGTATGTTCCATTTGAGATCTTTTGAAGTTAGCATTCTTCATTTTTACGAAAAAAAAAAAATTAAACCAGTTTTTTCCGTTAATATGTTTTTCCTCCGCTTTTATTTTTATAATTTTAGACATTCTTTTCACCAATTTTTTTAGTTTTTCTGGATGTAGTTGATCCCAAGCTCTGCTGAGCTGGTTGGACATAATTTTCGCAACTCTCTATCTAGTTCTTGTCACAATACATTTATAAGACTCGCGTCCGGATATTGGGATGGCCAATCCATCACTTTGAGTACACCGTTTTCATCTTTTGATTCCGAATAAATTTTGCAAAGTTTCGATGTGTATTTTGGGTCCTTATCTTGTTGGAAAACAAACTCTACTTCTATCAATTCAATAGCATTTGCTGAAGTTGGTCATTAAATTTTGCAGGGTAGTGTATTTGTACTAACTTATTTACAGAAAAAAATTAAGTATTTTTGGAATAAAAACGAGTAGTTGATTAATAAGTGAAAACTTTTTTTTTTGTTTTAAGTTGTTTAAATTGTTGGTACAAGAACGTTTAAGTTAATTTTGAGACCGTAAACTCAGTTTAAAAAATTGCTGGCTATTAAACAAGTTGGCCTTGTACGTATTTGGAACCTATAATGATCTCAGTATGAGCATAAGAAATATCAAAGAATCTGTGCTTATTTTAAAAATAAATTCAACTTGTTCTAGCATTAATTACAAATAATAAAAAAAAAAAATGATTTAAGCTGAACTAAATTTTTAAGAATGTGTTCAAAATGAGCACATACCACTTGGATATTATATTCATTAACGAATTTACCCCATTTGAGTGCAATTTTCTCTTTGTGCATCTACGAGATGCTGTATCTTTTAGATGCTACGATCAAAAACTTAAGCAGCTGTCAGATGCCGTTGTCAACGACAGCGGGAGCAATAAATTTTATTTTATTGTCAAAGACAAGATATGAAAAATAAATAACGTATATAAAACAAAAAGTTCAAAGCCACCAACAACAACAGCAACAAACTGCTGCGGTCAAATGGAAAGTCAGCTTTTAGACAGGCCGCAAATGCAGCTAGCCAAGTTGGCTGCTTGAGAGCCAAGTTAAGTGAACGTTGCCAACTAAAAGAGCTAACTAACTAGCTGGTTTTCCAATTCAATTGAAGTCAACATTTAAACAATTGTCTTTTTTTTATATTCGTTATTGTATCTTTTGCTCTCAAGTGACTTTGACTCTGGCTCTGACTTTGACACTTGTGGCGGCGGGTGAAAACTCTAAACTTAAAGGCCAGCCCAATGACACGGCCTTAAACGAGGGTTGTTTTTCATAGTTCGGGTATAGGCAATACTTTTGTGGCCAGCCTAGGTCTGAGTATTTTTAGATTTTTGTAATTCACGAAACTTTAGAACTTTTTAGTAAATTTGCATGATTATCTTGCAAGCTTTCATTTAAAATATGACACTGAGCGGTAAGTCTTTTTTTGGGAGTATTTTTTTTACTTCTTCAACGGAGAAAATTCCGTTTTCGTTTTAAAAAGTTTAACCAAAATCGAAAAGGCTCCTGGTTGTACGCAATTTGTAATGCAAGATTGTTCGTTGTATAACTTTCATGGGTTTTTTTGCGTAGGTTAACGCATAATTTGGCAATCTTTCATAATGCCGCTGTGTCGACTGGTTCAAAGTTAATAGCTTTGACTTTTAAAGCATCATTAAATAATCTTGGATTTATGTGTAAACTGCAGTCGACTCTTCGGGCTTGCGAACTGGAGACAAATCTAGAAAAATGTTGTTGTTTGCTGACGAAACGTTTTAACCAAATGGCCGCCTACCATGAGGACATGAGCTCCGATAACATTTAAGGATTCAATCAATCAATCAATTCTCAATTGTATTCAACCGTTTTTTGTCAAAGTAGGGAACTCAAGAGAGACTTCTTGAGCCTAAAATCGGTATGCGACAGAAAGGCTTGATTAAGTGAGCCCAACCATAGACAAGTTATTCGTCTAACCCTACACTAGAGATTTTTGAAGCACCAAAACGTCGAACATGTAGTTCATGGATAACCCAGTCTTTAGACCTGAGTTGGGCGACAGTGACTACATTATGTTACAGCACCTCAAAAAAGACTATAAATACACTTGTTTCGAAACTGCCTGATGTTTAGTGAAAAAACAACGCTTCCAAAAGTGGTTTAAACGAACGTAAAACTGTGGAGTTTTTTAAGGAGAACATATTAAAATCGTAATACCCTTTTCACAAAAAAAAAGGTTAATATTCGATGGGCAGTAGTTCAAAGGAAAAATCCGTGAGCCAAATTTGTTGGCTTTCGCTTATATAAGTTTCAAAATAAGTGAAGCAGAACACTAATTATATCGATCTCTACGATTTAAATGATTTTAGCATATGTAAAAGAGGTATGTACTTGCCATTATTAACATAAACTTGCTGTGCAAAATTTCGATTATTTATCGAGTTTATTAAGTTAAACTTTACTATGACTGGACGTATCTCACAAGCGAATATAATTTTTTGAATAATTTTTTTTTCAATGACAGATAAAACTTTATTAAAAAAAATAAATATAAAATCATTTTTAAATATTTTTAGAACTAAAAAGTGCATATTGAAGCAAAAACAAAACAAAATAAAAAATCCTTGTAAAAATCCTTGAAACTAAAATTCGAGGGCATTCCCAGAATCAGCCGACCTAACATAACCTAACATAGTAGTGTTTATAAATGTTCGAAAAAAAAATCAAAATGGTGAAGAATCGTATTTTGAAAGCTTAAGGTGAAAGTTTGATGTTTTTACTTGGAACAATTTGTTTTTGGCCTCTATTACTAGAGAACGCTCTCAGTGCGTTTGTCAACATGGAAAAGAGTGGTCATCATTGCGTGATGCACAACTTTCATTTAAAAGGTCTTAGAGCTGGATTTAATTCTAGGGATTTCTAGCAATAAATACTTGATTTTACCATTTATAGGCTACAACAAATATTATGGATGTGTCACAAGATATTCATGGCTAAAAAGAAAAAGTATTTCTGCGATCCTAAAGAATTTTTGCAGCCGGTATTCTTTATAGCTGTGCCAAATTTCAACTGGCTTACTTTTATAATGTAGGTGTTTCACAAAATGCTACAAATGGAAAACTGGGTCGGCTCCGTCATTTGGACATAAATCAAGAAAACTGCTCCGCGTAGGATTTTTGTTAAAAATTTGTGTCTTTTGTTGTTTCTGAATTCTGTATGTTCATACAGATGAGGAAACGGCTTAAGCAATACTCGAGCCGGTGCTAAGAATTTTTTTCTGCTTCTGAACTCCACATACAGGGTAGGATCAGAAAGTATTAGGACTGCGCCGCATGTGGAGGACGTCCACGTAAAATCTGGCTTTCATAGTTTGGTCTCCGTCCAGTTTTTAAGGACTTTGACGCAAAGTTTGATGGAGTACTGCTGCTCCAGATTTTTCTCTATTTGGTATCGCAACGACACTTTTTAACAGAGGCGCGACTGTTCAATTCGACACATGACAGGCAACTCTAGTATTAGCTTTTGTAGGATGTTTTTTGACAAGGTAAAAGTTCATTAAGTTACTTCGACGAAATGTTCGAAATGAAGACGTAGAAGATACACTTTATAAAAAAATACACTCATGTTATAAAATTACGCAATAGTAAGTTTCGATGGAAACTTGCTATTATATTTATATTGTATTAATTATTTTAGTAAATTTACTTATTGTCTAATAAAGACAGATTGTAAATAAAATGCAAAAAAAAAAAAAAAATTATAAAGTTCATGTGCTTGCTTTTAACCCATTTTTTTGCAATTTGTGCAATGTACGTAACAGACAGAAGGAGGCGTGGCAGACCCCAAGTCCTTTGTACCAAAATGCTTATCATAACCTCGGGTAGCGATTGAGCCATGTCCGTCCGTCCGTATGAACGCCTAGATCTCGGATACTAGGAGAGCTAGAGACACGAAACTTCACCAGCTGGTGCGCATATTTCCTGAGAAGATGAAGTTTGTTGAATCATGTACCCCCCGTTCCCCCGCAGTAGAGTTTCGGACAAATACAGCAAAAGTTATAGTCAAAAATGTACAAATTTCACCACCCTTGCCTATAAACTGCGTCAATATTTGACTCTTCGTAAGCTGGTAAGCTGATTCATGTGGCTCTAATGAACATATCCACATCCAAATTTTATCGATGCGGTCCCTCCACCCTCCGCAATCGATTTACCGTGTTTTATCCCGCACCCCTCAACATACCAACTTGAAATTTACCCCATATACTTTAAATAACTTTTTTGACGTAACATTCGAGTTTCATCAAAATCGATAAAAATTTAATGAACTTATAGTATAAATATTTAATTTCATCAAAAAAAAAAAAATCCAATTGGAAAGTTCTTAGAAGGAATATGCAGTAAACATTTTTTCGAGACAAAAGGTACAGGGTATTTTTTTTTATTTGAGAAGGCAATCTTATTTTAAGAGTAGTATGGATAGTTACGGAATATATTACTATAAGTTACGTTGCTATGCCAAAAGAAAAGTACTAGAAAATTGAAAGAGTAACAAGTTTTTCAAGACGTATTAAACAAGACTTAAGTTAAACCCGTCTAGATATTTTTGGCCCAATGCTCCACCAGGAGAAAAGGACGGCAGCAATAGTAGTAGATATTTTTGGCATATTCTCGAAAATAAACATTTGTTTTTGTTCTTTGTTGCCGCAATACAAAAAACTTTTACTCAACTAAAATAATTGCCGCAGTTTTTGCTTGTGTTCACTGCTCCCGAAATATAACAGACAGCCCTCGTAGTAGCTCTAACAGTGGCCCACACTCATTAAACTATTAGCGTGTTAACTGTTACCCAATGTCTCTGTATTTCGGCCACAAAATAAATGTAATTTGCATTTCATGTTAAATGCAACTTTGTATTGCCAAAAAACTGAAAACAATTAACACGTGATTCGCACGCTGCCAAAAACGAAAAAAAAGACGAAAACATTGCAGCAGCCGAGGTGGAAAAAAAACCAGCTGAGATTCCAACACTCTCTCTGCCGCTCTTTGTGACTCAGCTGGCGGGCACCTTGTTGGCCCGCTGCATAAAATGGTAAAAGAGAAAGCAGGTCACTTGTATGGCCAACACAGTGATTGCCAATCGAAGAGTTGAGCAAGCAGCCACCAGCAACAACAACAACAACAACAACCGCAAGATCATAACAACAAACAAACTAAACAACTTACCCACAGATACACACTCACACACAGATACACACCGATACACTTAACGTGCGTTTTCTGATATAGAGGCTAATGCCAATGTCGCGCCAAGAGCTGGCTTGACTTCTTCTCGAAGGTGACAAAAAACATTTCAAACTTAATTTAAGCCAATCTATTTTATTTTTAGTTTTATTTATTATTTCTTTGTTTGTTTCCAAAAACTTAAAGCCATCAAACTGTGTTAATATCAATTAATGACGAATGATTTTGATGGTCTCTCTTTCACTCTTCAAGCTGCAACATTTAAAGCTGCTCTAATTACTTTTAACGGCCTTTGGCAATAAATTGAGCTGGCAACTCTGAAATTAGTTACGAACGTTGCCATCAGATATTTGAAACCAATCACGCTTATTCTGAGAGTATGTGCTTTTATTTTTAGAACATGTTTGTTAGTTAGCCAGACGTTAAGCCAGAAACCCAAATAAATCAAATTGGCGAAAGTTCAAATCCATGAATTAGAATTCCTACATGCCAGCTGGTTCTAAAGGAGCTGCAAACTTATTAGACAATTTATCAAAAACCTGAGTCCGCCGAAGTCCAAGCAGCTTGTTGGCCTGTGTTTATTTTTTCTATACATAATTTATTTTTTGCTTTAAATTTTATAGTTTTTTTGTAAAAAACTAATTTGTATAAACAAAACATAAAAAAAAATTAAAAACTTATACGCAGTGACGAATTCACAATATGAGGGCTAAAAAAATTAAATTTAATACGATTCCATCTTTTATCTATATATTTCCACATCATTTGGTATGATTGGTATTAAAAATAGAAAGCCGCATAAAAAACCTTTGGGTTCCAAGATCAGACCATGTTTAATACTATACGACTTACAAGCCCCCTGCTCTTAAGGGCTCTGACATAACCTCAGAAAAACCCACAGAAAAAAGTTCTTTCAAGCCCGAAAGTCCGGTAATGTTTTTTTCTGAGCTCGGAGTGTATTATATCTGACTAGAACTTAAGACAATGTTTCCGCATTTTCTTCAACGTTTCTAACATTCATTAAAATTTGTACAGATTTTAAATAGCAGCAGTTTTCTGGCTGATCATTGGGCATGGCATCGGTTTGCTGCTGACTAGAATCTTTTCATAAAATGCCAGAAATTTACCGTCAGATGTGGCCCCAGCGCCCTAACTGCTCATGCTTCAATCCGCCACTGCGTTGTGGGTAAAAATTTAGCTGATCAATGCAACTTTTTGTTTGTGAAATATGAGTCGAACCATTTGTTTACTTTGCAAACTTGGCAAATATTTTAAAAAACAAACAATGTCTAAAATTTTAATTTGTAAAGCAAACTTCAAGATATCTTATGATACTTAATGTGTTGAAAATTTTTAAATGTCACCGATTCTTGTTTTTTGTGAAGTGCTTAATGCTAGAGAAGCGCACAAACATTAACTGCAGCAAATAGATATATTTTAGAAAATAAAACTTCAAATTGATTACTATTTATTTATTTATAGAAAGATAATATATTTTTATACATAAGATAGAAGCTCATATTAACTATTGCAGCTGGCTTTAAGCTTTGAGTTTTCATTTAATTTATAAGTGAAAATTTAACTGATGGATGAAATAAATTTCTCAAATTTAGATTTCGCTATGTTTTGTAAACATTGAATACATTTACGTAACTATATCGATTGTTCTGTCCAAAATTTAAAGAGCAGGTCCATATATGGTCCATATGTGCCACCATATAGTATAGGTGAAGTAGGCTACTTTTTAATTCAATCTCTTCGATTATGACAATTTTTGCATATGCGATAGTAAGATTATATCGTATGCCGATTTTTTAGCGAACTCAACGCTCTACAAATTTGTGGAGTATTTTGAGACGCGATCAAGATATTTACTTCCAAAAATTCGATTTGTCATATTATTATTATCTTTCTATTCCAACGAGTTATGCTTACTTGTCATTCTTTATAGTTGCTGTCTACTACGGCGACCAAAAATAAGCATAACTTCCTGAAATATATAAGTTACCGATTTTAGAATTAAAGTGTGATCATTCTTATATTTGAGCAAAGCTGAGATCACTGTAAATAAAATTTAAAAAAAAACCAATTTTTAAAATCGTTTCAAAAGAAATTTTAGAAAAAATTTTTTTTTTAAGTTGAAGTTTACCTTTCATTAGAAAAATATCAAATATACGAGATATGTCTTTTTAAAGAAAAGCATACATTTATATTTAGTTATCGATAACTCGATAAATAATTGCAATTTTTCAAATAAAAATAACATCTTGAATATTGATTAGTATCTTTAACTCATGTGCAAAAATCATTTACATCGAAGAGATCGGCTTAAAAAGTAACCTATACTGTTTAAATTTTGACCAGAAAAATCGGTATATACGTAAATGTATTCAGTGTTTACAAAACGTTTCAGTTTTTACTTTCTAAAGATAACTTGGATTTTATCGTTTACCTTTTAGCGCCAATTAACTTTATTTTAGAACACTAAGCCTTTATATACCTGTCTATTTATTTGTTTGTACATTTGCGGCTAACTCCAGCGAAGGTCAGACTGCCCACAAAACTAGTGGGCTAGACTTTTTTGTCTAGTCATTGATCATTGCTGCGACAAAAGACTTAACCCACATTTTGACCTATTTTTTGTGAGACTTTGTAATCCACAAATAAAAGCTTAACAACGGCATTACTCTATTTTAGGTTTTCCATTGCTTGCGAAATGAAGGCGTAAGTTTATCTTTTGAAAAGCTATTACTTAAATGGCGTCAAATTAGTTTTATTTCGAACTTGAATATATTCAGTAAATATAAATTTTCAATAGAGACTAAGACCCTAATTTCTCTCACTAGACCAAAAGCTACAATCCACAAACGGGTAAACTGACACTATGGAATCTCAAAACAGCTGTTTGTTTGTTTGTTTACATTTATTTTTGTTACAAAAAAGTGAAATTTTTTTGTACCTATTTTTATGCCTATCGATTTTTATTGTATTTAGCGTATACTCAATAAAAATTAAATAATTCAAATGAGTGTTAGCTGGTGACAAATTTCTTTACATGTTTCTCTCTTGACTTCTCGAAGTTAACACGAAATATTAGCAAATAAATATTGAACTTTTTAGACCAACAAATAAGAGTTGACAATTGAATTTTTAATACAAATTAAATATATAAATCATTCTTTTTTGCATAGTTAACTATTATATAAGAAGTAAAATATGCCATTAATTCCTATTGCATTAAATAAAATTAAAAAATTTTTTGTTCTAACAAGTTGTATTAATTAAATAATTTAAAAAGTAACTTTGTATACTAGTTAAATGTGGTTTAAACTAGTCTGAACAAGTAGACTGCAGATCTGACCCAGTCATTTTTGTTTTTGTACCCTGTACGGTGCGCTAAGTGCGGTCAACCAAGTCTTCGAAAATGTAGATAGAGATGTAGACATCGAAGACTCCCCAAAGTTACCACCAATATGGTCGAAAGAACCAAAAAAATTGATCTAGAATGTCCGTCCGTCTGTCTGAGTGCCTATATCTTGGAGATGGTGGTAAGAGCTAGAGCAACCAAACTATCGGATTAGATTCCTTCCTTGCTTATGTCAAGGGAAACAAGTTTATTTTATATTTCGATATCGGCGTTACTCTTTATAGCTTCCATAGGGTATTACGGACCACGTCGGAACAAAACTCAAAGTGTTTATAAAGATATCGTAACCAAATTTGGCAATGGGAAGTTTCTTATTTCTTTATCAAAATCTGTTGACCATATCGTATAGACCTCATAGGAACGATAGGTCGAAAAGTATTTTTTATGGCATAGTTCGTTTTATTTTCATTTGTTTATTAAGATATCGTATTCAAATTTAGCGTTCAATAGTTTCTTAGAGTTCCGAAGCACTGTATCGGTTGACTATTATCATAATCCCTATAGGATGATTCGGTCGGAAAAAGTTTTTTATCAGAATAATTTGCTTAATTCCGCAATCACAATTATTTTTGGATTGAATCTAAGTTTCATTTGTTTATTTATTTGTTGTGATGGTAAAGGGTATCCCCCCTGCTCTTTTTTTTCTTAAAAAAATAAATTTCTTACAAATGTATCGTGAATTGGCAACTTTACATTAATTTTCAAAATAAAAATTACAATTGAATAAAAAAGTTTTTTTTTTTTTTATTTTAATTATTGGCAATCAGGCTATAATATAATACTAAGGCTATAATCCAATATGTAAATTATAAGATTAATCGCTACACACTCTTTTCTGGTGTTATGAATGATATTAAATCTAAAAAATTATTTTACAAAATTAACTACAATTATACTAACAAAAATTATTTACATGATTTACAAAAAATTTACAATTTTTACTGAATTTTTCGGTTTTTTAGAAAATTAAAAATTAAATTTAAAAAAAAAAAAAAAACAAACAGCATAATTTTTGAAAAGATTAGTATATGGAAACATCATCCAATTTAAAAAAGTTTCAAGCAATCAATATGGTTTCGACGGCTTCCGAAATGAGGTATCTGTGACATAATTTCTTATTGATGCAGCGTTTTCGAGAAAATTGATTTGAAAGGATTGGGAGATATTTTGAGGAAAAGTAAAAAATATTTTTTGTTCTAGGCTCATATGAGTGTAGACAACTACCTAGTTTGATGGCTCTAGTTAATATAATGATCAAGAAGAAGCACAAATCTATCAAAAGTTTGTATTTTATTTATTGAATATCTATAAGCCGTGAATAACTGAACCGCTAAACTGTAACTGTGTACGCAAAATGTACAGCTTTTTCTTTTGGTTTCTTCAAAATGGAGGTGTCTAGCGGAAGGACTGACATGACTTAAATGATCGTTACTGATTATTTTGGTATATACTACTTCGTACTTATGGTCCACCACGCCTTCTTGTGCATGCTACGCACCCTTGCCCACAATGGTAAAAGTTGTAAAAATTTCTTATTTCATGCAAAAACTATTATACAATAGTTTATATACATACTAATTATATTATAGCACAATTCGGCATATTGTTTGATAGCTTCTGAGTTGAAAAAAAATGGTTGATAGCATCGAACAACGAACAAAGTAGCGCATTGTTGACCGATAAGATAACTCTATAAAAAGCTTCATACAATAAAGTTATATAAACATTGACACTTTCATTTGGTGTTTTAATGAATTGCTTTGATTCTGTTGGAATTTCAGTTGTTAACCGTGCCTCACGCTAATATGGTATTCCACACCCATCCAAGCACATAAGCTGACTTGGCTGGCGCCATGCCCTGCATGTCTTTGGCAAGTCTCTAATCGAATCTTTGCAAACATGGCATCAGCTCAGCTCAACAATGAAATGTTTGTCTTAAGAGCGCCCTAAGTCAACACTCTTGATGAACGACAACAAATTCCCATAAACAAAACTGGCATATAAATACATACGAGCATAAATATGTACTTATACAAGTGCCACAAGTATCTGGGCATGTGTGTGAGTATCTGTGTGCGCATCGTTTTCACTTTCGATTTTGCACTCATTGTTATTGCAAGCAACTCTGCTTATTTATTTTCTTTTTTTTTTTGTGTTTTGTTTTCTTTGCTTAATATATCTTATTGTGTTTGCTGTTGTTATTTTTGTAGCTCTTTGTTAACTGAAATCCGAAATACTTCTAATTTGCATGCCATAAAACATCTTTGCATTTCTTTCTTGCTTGATTTTTTCTTTTTACCAAATTTATGCCCATTTATATAGACTGTAGCCGTTAAGTTAAGCTCAGCTGAGTAGAGTAAATATGTAGGCAGTTACATATAAAGTATATGTAGATACATATGTATCTGTAAGCAGCAGCATTCCATCAATTCGACAAGTTGGCAGCAGCGTGCAGAAAGTGAAAATCGGCAGTGTGCGCAGAGCTTAACAATTAAACTGATCTTAATAGTAGACAAAGGGAGATCTTTTGAGTAGCTTGAATTTCAAAGTGAAATGCTAATAAAAACTCGAATACTATGGAAATATATAAGTAACTGTGTTTGTTTACCGAAAAAAGAAAAAAAAAAAGGTATAGTATGGGTCATTAACAGCGCTCTGGCGTAAAAAATTGATAACTGCAAACCAAAACATAGATACAAGATAAAAGTTAGGAAAGCGCCGTGTTGCAGTTAGATTAGCTTAAGTGCGGTTGAGTTGGGAGATTTGTTAGATTTGGGCGATTTCTCAGATTGCAGCAGTTAGACTAGCTACTAACTAGAAACTGCTGGGCGTTTAATGGTGTTATATGATAATGTCTGAATTTTTTTTAAGCAGTTTTCACTCTAAAAGCGGGGCTTAGCTTTGTTTTTTGTTTGTTTTTTTTTTTTGAAGAAAAAGCTACAAAATCTTTTGAGGCCAGCAAGAAAATGGCTCGAACCAATGATGTCTGAATAAGCAACATAAAACGATAGCGACAAAATAAGCCACTTAACGGTTTCCATTATACATAATTGAAACTAAAGAAACAGAAGAAGAAGATGATGAAAAAGCAGCCAAAGATGATGAAGTAGAAGCGGCAGCAGATGATGAACAAGATGATGATGAAGTAGTAGAAGTAATACAACAATAAGACCAAAGCAACAAAACTGCAGGAGAAAAGACGTGCTGCCTGAAAGCCAATCAGCCGGACTATGTAGTCGCACGTAAGTGAATGAGTGAGCCAGCCAGTTAGCCAGTCAGCCAGCCAGCCAAGCGACCAAAGACTAGGCGGCTCAACACGCAGTTCATTAGATTAAAATGCGCCAAAGCGTACAAGTGAAAGATATTTCCAAGTTACTACTACGTTACTTGCATATGTTATACAGGCAACAATTGTGACTGTAGTCGAAAACACTTTCTCCCAGAAAGCCAAAAAAAAAAGAGTTGCGGCAATTGTAAACAATTTGCAGATGCGCGCAGACATTGCATAAGCTACCAAACTCATTATGATTCAATAGGGCAAAGGTAGTGCCAGCTACCAAAACAGGTATTCTACACAGAGATGATAGCTGCAGTGGGTTTACCTGTGGCTTGCTTACCTTGGCATGTGGCTGTTGCTGCAGCTGCAAGAATGTGGCTATTCCATTGCGCACACGATTCTTGACGCCGCGCACTGTGCCCTTAGCCGATCTTATGGTCGACTGATTCGAAGAGGCACCGCAGCGTATATCACGATAGCCCGCAAAAACATCTTGCTGCTCCTCCGTCAGACTGCCGAGTGAGTTGGAATTATCCGCCGCCTCGGCATCATGTCTATTAAAACTGCTAAAGTTCTCATGTTCGTTTATGTGAAAGCTGTAGTATTGATCATCCGCATATTTGTAATTGTTGTGACTTTTCAAATTTGGAGCAGGCAGCGATTGGGGTTCATTGGCAGCGTCTGCTGCTGCTGCTGCTGCCTCACCCGTTTGGACAAAATTGGCACGCTCTACGGCAGCGCGCAGCTCTTCGATTTTCTCCTCTCTCAGCGATTCACGCGAAAGTCGACGACTTTGCTCCGTGTCTGCTGTTTGGCCATTTATGGTAATGCTAGTCAATGACTTGTCCTTGACCTCAGCACAATCAGCGCCGCCAATAGTCGTGCTGCTGCTGTACTGCACCACATACTCGCCGGCACGGCGATCGCGTATATCACGCAGCAGGGAATCCGGCAGCAGCGTGCCCAGCATGCTCAATGATTTTTGGCGCTGGCGAAATTGTCCGCTGGGTTTGCTGGCTGCTTGACGCACATACTCCGTGGAATTGGAGTGCACCGAATCGCTGCTCAACGAGCTGGGACCGCTTTCTTCGCTGTCTGTAAGCGCATAGTTCTCCAGATGTGGCTCTTGATTAACGCACAACTTGGTGGTGCGTAAATGCAATGCCAATTTGGTCACCTCGGTGTTGACCAGTTTGCTGACGGGACTGCTCTCCAGATCGCTACCATTACCGCTGTCTGCGGTCTCGCAGTGTGTAGCATACTGTTGATACTGTTCCATATAGCAGTTGGCTGGGGTGGCTGCAGCTGTGGGTGTGGACACCTTTTGTACCACCATCCTGTAACACACACGTTAACACACACACAGACACACACACGCACACGCACACTGTCACACTATCTAGTACTTGTACACTTGACTGCACTCGAGTGCTTGGAATGCTTTAGGAAGAGTTTTTTTTTTTTTATTTTGTTTGCCGTTCAATGACTTTGAGCGTACGTTGCACTATCCGCGTTGCATGTCTTTATGCTTCAGCTCTTGTCGTTAGACTGTTCAGCGTTTTTTTTCTTCTTTCAGCTCTAAGCCACCGACGTCGACGCCGACTGCGCGAGAGGCTCGCGTTGATCGCCGCTGAGCGCGCGTTGTTCAGCCATTTCACCGGTCTGGCAAGTCTGCGCTCTTCGCATTCAGCGCCTTGTTGCTTGCTGCTTTCTTCTGGCTAAAACTCTCGGAGTTTTAAGTTGGAGTCTTTGTAGAGTTGGGAGGTATATTGTGGAGCAACATTGCACTAGGTGCGCGTTATTAGATTTTGCAATTGGGTACCTGTTTCTGATGTGTTATTAGCGGGAAAGAAGTTTCTTGACTGCTAGACCACGAAAGCGGCAGCAGTTTTGCGGAAGAGAATTGGTAGGCTAATTCCCGTTTTGCAATATCATTAAAGTGTGTTTGCTGCATGTTATTATCTAGCAACTGACACGGTAATTGAAAATGTTTCTTGCTAAATATTATAAGCCCCTGTGCAGCATAAAACTGCTGAGGAAATGCAATTGCGGGGTAGAAGAACTAAAAATTATGATATGATAATTTTGTTGTGAGTTTTGCATTTGAATGCTAATTTCATATCATTTAAATAAGAGAATCTGCTTAAATGCACTTTTTAGTTCTAGGGGACTTCGACCTTTCGGCTTTCTATATTCATTTTGAGCCTACTCAACTAAAGTGCTCACTGCACGTTCCTTAATTTCCACTGTGATCATCGGATTGAGAATGCAATGCCGAACGTATTCGCACCGGATATGCATAGTCTAATTGGTCCAAGAACAACAACAAAGAGGTTTCGAATAAAATTTTCATTCACGGATGGATGCGGCATACTATTTAAGACACATAACTATGGTAAATTTGGTACCGGTAGCTTTCATATGTAACGTGAGTTTTGTCCACGAAATAAATACTTTATGAAGTCTATCACGCCTCCTTCAGCTCGTTATATACAGATTGTAAAAACTTTTTAACTTCGGTGTAGAATATAATAATGTTTGCTACACAGATTTGGTGAAATTCCGGTGAAATCCAATATAGTCAGGAACGCCTGAATTTTCAAGACTACATATAAGACCTGGGATAAGCAACTGAGATTTGGACTGCTTGGATCCAGCTATCCACCAGAAAATAATATTAAAGCGGTATGTTTTTTACAATTTTGAATAAAAAATCTTTTGATTTATATAAAGACCTAGGTATTCCATACGTTAAGGACGAGATACGAAGACTAAGCATTAGTTACTTGGAAAGGCTGCATAATCATTCGAATGTTTTCGCAATAGGCCTCTTGGATGATAGCGATACAATACGAAGATTAAAACGCAATCATGTCTTAGACATGCCATATTCAAATTGAGCTTACAGCACTTAAAAAAGCAATAGTTATTACTCATTGGAGTTTAACTATTTCTCCTGTTAATTTATAATTTCCAAAACATTTACTTATTGTCTAAATAATTGAAAAAAAAAAAAAAAGTTTTATATAAAAGATTATTATAAATTTTATATGAAACCCCAAGTGTGGGAAATAGTCGCAATATAATATTTTAAAGCCCAGAGTTCGAATCTCTCAGTGGCAAAAACTTATATAAGGGTACCTGAATTTAAAGAGTGTCAGCCTCAAAGTTTAAGTCTTCTAAAGATCTAGGCTCAATTTCCATTCGGCAAAATATTTTTTTTATTTTTATATTTGAAATGTTTTTATGCAATTCTGAGCTAAATTGTTAATATCTTTACAGTGTATCTCTAAGTCAGTCCGACTTTAACTTTAACCATTTTTTCTATTAAAATTAAAATATTTATTCTGCTTTGCTGCACAAATTAATTTCATATATAATAGGATTTAAAAAAAAAAAATCTCGATTTTATTGCAATATTTTAATATTATTTTATTTTTATTATTACTTAGCATCATTATAAACAAACATTTTCAAATTTGATTTTACAAACACTTTTGCAGCAAAAGGTTTTTATTTGTAATAGATGAAACACACTTAAATTAAAACTCCAAATATAAGTTCATATTGTAACTTTAATTCTATTTTGTACTCGAAAAAAAACTAAATATAAAACTTTCACAGATCCTCAGTTTTTAAATGCATTTCTATTGAAGTCTTTTATGAATTACCTCGTTAATGAGCCAATCCAATATCCAGCTAAACAAGTTCGAAACATTACAAAGTTTTATTGTTGGTGTCTCTTAGCCAAGTTTAATTGGTTTTTTATTGCTACGATAAAAACAGCATTTTCTGCATTCCCAACTAGCGATAGTGACTTTAAATTAAAAAAAATACTGCAGTTTGATCAAAAGTAGATAAATTTGATTAATGATATCTATAACGAAATAAACTGATTTGTTATTCTTTGTTTTTCTGCTGACATACATACATTTTGATATGATCAAAACATTGTCTTGGGATTGTATTTACTTGATTAGTTAAAATTATACCTAGTTAAATGAAAAAAAAAAATTGAGAAAGTGCTCGGACTTTTGTTATAAAGAGTCTAAAAACTAATAATCGATTAAAAATTTAAAAAAGAAAACAAACCTTTTTTTCCACAAATTTTAATTTTAATTAATTTTTTTATTTTCGTTGCACCAAATCGATGTAATTGACATTTGCACCATATAAAAAAAATGCTGAATGACATAAATACGACAATGGGAACATATACTTACTTAAAAAAACAAAAAAAAAAAAAAATTGAATAGAAGGATATGTTCTAAAATATTCACTGAATGAATATGAATCAATATGCATCAAAAGTTTTAAAAAAATTGTTCGGAACAGTTATTTTTTCCTTATCAATACTTCATCAATTCAAAAAAATGTATGTATTTGGTGATTCCGAATTCGGCAATGTTAAATGTTTGCTGATGATTATTTGGCTTATTTTAGAACTTATCATGGTAAAACAGAACCGATACCCGTCGTATGGGTTTCAAAAGCAATAAATTGGAGAAATGACTAGTAAACATTTTTGTATTGAGACTATTTTCAAATAAAATATATTTTTTTTATCCAGTTTCCGAAAAATTAAAAAGAGATTAGAGATTTTTTAAAACTTTAAACGGACAAAAATTGAACAATTTCAAAAGGTGTTTCTTTATGTACTTCGAATTCATTTTCTTTTATTTGCTGCATTTGCATCAAACAGAACTTTAAACGGCCTTAGCAACTTAACCACTCATCCCAATAACAAAAATAGAAAATTTTTAATCACATATCCATTTAAAAAAAAATGTCAATGTTTATTGACAATTGAAAACTTTACATTTTTGTCACACTATATAGAGCTCTGCTCCAGTAAACATCAAAATATTTTCCGTACACAAAAAAAAAAAATATACATATACATACATATATAAAATATATATTTTTCTACTTTTTTCGAACTTTTTTTTTAAGTAATAATTTGCAAGGCGACTCGTACCCGAGATATTGATGCACTTTGAGCTTTGAGCATTAAATTTTGCAACAAGGTGTGTCTTATGGTCTAGCTCGTCATTTGAATTCAGTTTTTGATATACCACCCTTTTCCGCTTTTAGAATTTTGTGGCTTACTCCCATATTAATAATATTGTAACGACAGAGAGCTTCCATTTTCCCTTGCCCATCAGCTGGTAAAGATTTAAATATACTGGGTTTGTAACTTTGGATAGCCAAATTGCGCAAATTGAAACCTATTTTACTTGGAAGTGCCCCCCGTAAAGCGAGTTACATCTAAAAAAAAATTTTGAAAAGTCTGCAGTCACCAAAATACGTCTTATATTTACTAAAATATGAGAAATCTTTTTTCTTTTTGGGAATAATACCCAATACCACCAAAACTTTCGGGATGAAAGTAGAAAAACTCGAAGCAAAGTTTTCTTTTTTCAGTAGAGCGAGATTGGTATGAAAATCGCTTGGTAACCAGGGAACTATAGCCTAAAAAAGAACAACATGAGCACCTTTGCCACGAAAAACAAGCTTTTGGTTTAATTTTTCTTTACAAAAAGCTACAGACACCGAAATCGGTGTGTCGAGTCATGCAGACTGAAATAAGAAAATTTTGTAGTTTTTGGTAATACTACCCTCCAGTTCTTCGCCATGGTTTTTGTAAATTTACCCGCAAGTATTTCCTCAAAAAAAGTTGAAAGTCGATGTAGAATATTTCAAAATGCCTAAAAATCGAATGACCAAATTATTATCAAAATAGATTTATTATGAATTACAGCTCCCATAGGATCAATCAAAAAGTTCGTAGAAAAAGATTGGTAGTACCAATTCTTTGGAGTACTTATATGCCGTGATGGTTCAGGGTATCTCAAAGTTGGCAGTTCGACTTTAACGTTTGCAATTTTTTAATATGAAAAAAAAAAATTTTTTTAATAAGACAACTTTGCGCTAAGTAACAGAGATTAAATATAAAATTTAAAAGTATTGAAATAATTTTTGATCTTTCAAAAGATGTTTTTTTGGGAATAACCCAAAAAAAATTTGAACCTTACATATGGCTACAAATATGGATTTTGAGCCGGTGTATCTGAAACCAAAAAAACCATAACACACAAGCGTTTTAAAATAACCTCAAAAACGCCTTAAAATAAGGTTTTTGAGAGCACTATTTTAGAAACCTGAAGTGCTTGGTTTTTTTTAGCCTCGTATTCAGATTCAACAATTGCAGAAACATATACAAAACAACCAAAAAACCTGACTCGAAAAAATTTGTGGTGCTCTTTGAAGTACAAAAAAAAATCGATTTTTGGATTCAAAGGTTTTACCATGTCTACTATATGTTTTTTAAGTTGCTGAATCTGTTCCCGAGGCCAAAAAATTTCAGCAAGTCAGGGTTCTGACTTAACCTCAATAAACTCTATAGAAAGTGGTGATTCGGAGGCTGTCTCCCTGACGTGCTAGGGGTGTTTGGTCCTCAGAGTCAGATTTAGCGATTCTTAAAAAATATAAAAAACATTGCTGAAAAATATAAATCAAAAACAACTTGTATGGCGTCGGATTTGAATCCCTCTACTCAAAATCCATATGGGTAGCCCTGTCACATATAAAGTTCACGCCACTTTTATTTGACCTATATAGTCGTCACTGCTCTACGCGGAATTATAGAGCGTCTTATTTCGCAATTATTTAATGGTTTCACAATTAAAGCTAAAAAGTGCATTCCGTATGCCCAATTCTATTTCTTTACACATATCTTGAGCTTAACCAAATTGATTATCCGACTCCATATAAAGAAGTTAGTATTTTATTTATTTTATTTTATTTTCTCGCTTTTCACTTTGCCTCTTTTTTTTGTTTTCTTCGCAGCTTAAAAGGAAATCCCAAATACAGTTGTTGACATTTTGTACATAAGTAACTACAAATACAGTATATTATATATCCCACTTTCTCTGTAAAGCGACAATTAACAAACCTTTTCTGTTTCATTTGCCGTCGAGCACAACAGCAATGACGTCACATCCGATTTCTATAAATTATTACTCACTTCCCCCACTAGAGAGATTCGCAATATATCAAAAATTCTCATCTAGATAATCGCAGAGAATGTGCGTGCAAGCAAAAATTTAACCATTCATCGTTTTTTTATTATTGAATGAAAGTGCTTACAACTTATCAGCCGGATATTAGAATTTCCTGAAGTGATTATATCTTTATACATATTTAGAGTAGATATTTAAACTATGTGTTAACATAAGCTGTTAGTAATTGTTGCTCACAATATATCTATTGATAAGCTCGGAAACATGCAAATATTCGATAAACGCTGGCATATTTATCAGCTTAGAACTGCGGAAAAGCTGCAAAATTGATGCGAATTTCTAAAATTTTGCAAAACCAAAACAAAAACAATAAAAATAATAATAACACAAATAATCGTCTACCAGGCCACAATCAATGCAGCAAATGCAAAGTTTGGCTGGTTTATCGCACGACATGACCAAATCGCTCAAAAATCACGTAGAGCTGGTTGAGTTGAGGCAGCATGGGGTAGCGGGGCTAAGAGTTGGGTTGTGCCACCAAAAGTTAATCCCAACTTTGTTGGCTGCCACAAATCTTCAAAGTTGTGCTAATCGTACGCAATTAGAGTGCAAAACTCAAAGTTCAACTGTGGACAGATTTGGAGCAAGTATCTGCCCATCAATGTCTGGCATCTGTAGACGCACTTGACGCGCCCACGCTGCTGCGTTTTTAACACGTAGCTGGGCACCATAGCATCTGAGTATCGTCTATGCAGCTTATCACTAGCCAGCAGCGGCAGAGCAACAAGAACAAATGCTTCAGCCAAAGATTGGTCACCAACACGTGCAGCATGCAGCTGTCTTATAAAAGACGGTCCCACTGCTCAAGTTATAGTTAGTTAACGTTTTGTAGAACTTGTGTACAGCCATGGCATTGAAGCTGCTTGGATTTTGGCTATTGGCCAGCATAGCAATGGGCGCTGCTCAGCTGCTGGAGGATGCACTCGATCATCATACATTTTTGTGCGCCAATGATAATACCCCCATCTGTGCACGCACTCGCAGCGAGTACTTGCTGTTCAAAAACGAGTGCCATATGCGCAAGGCGCAGCGTGAGAATCTGATGGGTGAGCTATGTAAGTCCACATGTTGTTGTAAGCCATTACCACCAGCAGCTAACTAATGCATCTGCCCATAGTTGAGGTTGCCTTGCGCTACTGCGTGCCCAGCTGTGAGTTCCAGTGTGACATCAGCTATCAGCCCATTTGTGGCGTCAGCGTGGAGACAAGTGAACGCAAGACCTTTGACAATCGCTGCGAAATGGCGCGCACCTCTTGTCTATCCAAGGCCGACTGGTTGGTCTACAAGTGGGGCGTTTGCCCCAGTGGCCAAGCGGAGGTGCCACAGCATACCGTCTATGTGGGTCAACGTCAGTCGAAGCAACGCGAGCCCATACCCTGCACCAATGTCTACCGACCTGTTTGTGCCATCTATGCGGGCGTCAAGTCTACCTTCACCAACGAGTGTCTAGTCAATGCGGAGAACATTAGAACCAAACGAAGTAGGTCATGTTAGCGGTTTAGTCAAGCTTAAGCTGTTTATTTCCAATGTCTTCTGCAGATTGGCGCATAATCTCGGAGGGCTTGTGTGGCGAGGACAGCACCAAGCTGAAGCATAGCCGCAAGTTTAAGCCCAAAGCAAAGCCAAAGACCAATGGTGCGGAGCGCACCAAACGCAGTCACAAAAAGCTAAGTAAACTTGAAGATTTTGAAATGGCAGATGATGTGGTGCAAATCTTTGCGCCCTCCACCTTCCATACGCAGTTCATCAGCAATACGGGCACCTTGGAAAAGAGCTACTCGCTGCCAGCGCGTCAGCCTGCTGTAAGCCACAGATCCAAGCCCAGAGTGCGCGCCAAGTCCCAGCACTGTGTCTTTAGCAATGAGCCAGTCTGTGGTAGCTTCAATGGCGAAAGTCGCACTTTTCCGAATGTTTGCGCTTTAATGGAGTACAGTCAACAAGTGGGCAATGGTGGGTACGAAATCAAAGAAGTTGTTGCAGTTTCTCAAGTATTTGCTTATATTTTCTAGCCTGGACCATCTTGTATGATGGTGCTTGTCGTAATTGCGATTTTAGCTGCCCCACGGACTACAATCCCATCTGCACCAGCAAAAATGGCTTAACCTATACAATCATGAACGAATGCTACTTGGAACGCGTGCGCTGCAAAGATCCCAAGAGTGGTAAGTTTTTTCGCTATCTAATATGAGTTTTAAATAGCATATTATTACTTCTTAGCTTGGAAGATCAAGTACCAGGGTGAATGTGCGCTGCCAACTGAGGAAGTCTCAGAGAGCATTGCCACCGCGCATGATCGCAGTGCAGTACATACACCACAAAAGCTATATGCAGCCAAGCGTCGCTTTAATGGCAACATGACTATGCCAGCCATAAAGAACAGACTAGCGCAACGAGTCAGACCCTTGGAAGCAACCACACCACGCGTGAAACATCTTAAGACTACAGCAAGAGTGGACTCTGGTAATCGCAAAATACGCAAAATCGCAGCAGCTGGCTACAGCGGCTATGACGCAGTCAAATCCAACCGAAATTTCGCAGCAGAGTCCACCACTTCCAGATTATACAACTCAAACAATAACCTTTATCAGGGAAAGAATAGTGGCAAAAGCTTTATGAGCATAAAGTTCAAGTTGCCACTGGGTGCAACTACAAGTCAACCAATACTGGCTACAACCACCGAAGCAAGTGCAGGCAACACCAAAGTTATTGTGAACAATAAACCTATCTATAAAGTGGACAAACTGAACCCCAAGTTTAACTTTATGCATTACTCCACAACTGCAAGAGCCATATTAGCCAAGGAGTTAGGAGTTACACAGCAGTCCAGCATAACCACGGAGTCTACAACTGCAACAACAAAGCCTCTGGTGGCAACAACAACCACTACGGAAATACCAATAACCACAGTTCCAACAACTATACGAGCAGTACCAGCTCAGAAACCGAGCCAGCCCAGCACCACAAACGCTCCTTTAACTACAGCTAGAGCTTTAAAGCCAGCTGGAAACGATTTAGCTACAGACTCTCCGAATCTGGACTATGTAACCGATGAACCGCAGCTGGAAAGCAAACAGGATACATCCATATATGGTCTAAATAAAAATTCGTTGATTATGCGTCTGCTGCGCGCCAGAAGTAGTCTAAAAAATGTAGTTTTGTAATTGCTTTTTAGCAAAAAGTTTCTAGTTTTCAGTTGTTTTTATGTGGTAATAGTGCTAAAAACGAATATTTATTTATGTTTTCTAGTTTTAAATTTGAAAATAAACGTTAATAGCTATAAAAACAAGACAAAGGCGACATCTGGCTGCTGATTTTATAGCTCAAATTCGAAATTTTGAATTGTAATAATACAGAAAGAAGAAGCGACATCTAGCTGCTTATTACATAGATCACAGTCTTACAATTAAGATGTCTAGTCTAGACATTGTCTACTTTTGAATTTAAATATACCAACGTTAATTTAATAACAAACAAAACAGAAGCGACTTCCAGCGGCTTATGTTGTAACTCACCAACGCATCAAAGTGACTTTGACAAGTCTAATAATTATATTTCAACAATACAAACATAACTAACGCGACATCTAGTGACGGTTTTTGTAACTCAAAGCAAGAAAGTCTTATACTTTCAAAGTAAACGTTAAAACACAACAAAAGCGACATCTTGCGATTGATTCTGCAACTCACAACAACAAAAAAGCAACAATGGCGTCTCTTAGTACAAGTTGTACGCACCAGTGGCGCTAGTGTGAAACATTTGGCAGATGCCATCTTGACGCTGCCAACACAGCAGCAACTGTTTCTGTTAATTTTAATATGTTAATTTTTTGTATAGATTTGTTTTATTTTAGCAACCAAACAACAAGCTTAGTTAATAGCTATAAATTATCAGCCAATACGCAATACAAGTAAAATAATAACAAATTTAGTTAAGTAGGCTTGCTAATAAATTCAGTGCAACTCACAAATGTGATGTTTAAAATCAAACAACAGCGTCGTCCCTTAGTACAGTTTTTAGTCGCCAGTGGTGTTTTTTTTTTGCTGGCGCCATCTTACCGCCGTCAATGCAATTGCTTAACAGCACCGGGCACTTTCTGTTAATGTTACTTTACATTTTTAGTGTATGTCCAATATATTTTAACAGCCAAATAACAAATTTAATTTATAAGTAGCTACAAACAAACTATAAACCAAAGCGCCCTACAAGTAAACTAATTACAATTTAAATTTTAATTAGCTTGCTAATGAACGCTATTTTTGATAACAAGAATTAAAAGTTTACTTTATAAATTGGGAAAATGAGTATTTTGTAAAGGAAATGCAATGATTCACTTGAAACACTTAAATACTTTGTATATTCTGTGCATAAAGCATAAAGGAAATGAGTGTAATCTATTTTTGTTATTGATAGTTGGCCATAATTCGTAAAGTATAAGCGGAAGTAAACGAGCATTTATAGAAGATATTTTTCGGATTAATTTCTCAAAAGTCTTAGAACTTGCATGCATAGGTTAAAGGGCAGGGACGTCGTGAGAAAATTGGGGCCCGAAAAAAATATTAGGTGTGGCCCTTTGCCTGGCTATGTATCAAATAATATTACGAATTCTAGGTAGCAAACTTTTAAATATAATGGAACTTTCATTAGGTATAAAATATTTATGATAATTGGCAGCAGCCCGAAGCGCATAAGCAGTACGCAGAGATACGTATAAAACAGACAGTGTTGCTCTAAGATTTTTTAGAAAAATGTGAACTGCGTTTTAGTAAATTTAATCGAAAAAACTTAATTTTGAAAGCGAAATATATGACGGATTGCAAACACAATTGGGAAATACTGTTTATAAAGTTTTTTAATTTACTTATTATTGTGAGCCTTTTAGGACCAAGTAGTGCTCCAATAGTTAGTTAGTAAATTATTTATTGATTATTCCCTTAATATATAAATTTTCTTAAGCTAGTATATGAACAATATATTTACAGTGTTGAGTGACAGCTTTTCACCTCAGATAATTAATATGGCGTTGTCCTACATTAAAAAATTCTGTATTGTAATATATAAATTAATAAGGAGTAGTGTTTCAATAATCCAAATTAAATATTAAATTATTCGTCGTCATATGTGAAATTTTATAAAAAACAGCCGGATTCGGTTCCAAGGCCATGACCTGAAAATTTTGCTGGAGTGTAAACATTTGCATAGCAAAATTAATTAAATTAAAAATATGAACATCTTTAAGAAATCTTCTGCTCTGCCTAACAAACATGGGTTCCACTAGATACTCCGCCTTTTGTTGAATCACCATTATCTCATTGCTTACAAATAATAGTGCAAAAAATAGACGCTCAACAAAATTTACGCTTTGATTTAAAAATTATAGCAGTATACCACAAACACAAAAAATAACAGAATAAGACCAATTCAGTTGCAGTTTTTATCCGGAAGCATTTCGGGTAGCTGCGTACTGGCACTTCACTTTCAAAAATATTTAAAACTAGAAATTCATTTTCTATCTGCGGCATTATGTTTTAGAGATGCATGTCTGCACTACCAAAGGGCATTTAGTTTTATAAAATTTTTTAAGTAGGTAAACGAATTTATAAATAAAGGATTTATGCTAAAACAAGGTCCCTTTAGATTTTTATGTCAAACTTGAAAGTCTTCAAAAATGAATGATTCAAACTTTTTTGTTATTGTTTACAGAGCTCAGCTCTAGTAACCATCAATATTTTTTCCGTACACCAAAAAAATAAAAAAAGAGAACAAAATTTATATTTTTCTACTTTTTTCGAACTTTTTTTTTGAAGTAATAATTTGTAAGGCGACTCGTACCCGAAGTATTGATGCATCGTAGTTCATAGCCCGTTTTCTGCTGCTTGCGAGATTATTCAAGTCAGGTGAATTCCCTTTGCTGCTGCCAATATACACGCAATTGGAATTGCTCCTGCACTTATGGACTTCCTCCAAACGTTCCTAACTTTGCCAGAGGTCAAAGCGGGGACGAAAACGCTTCACGGCATACCAAATTTTAAAATGGCTTAAATTTCGCGTAGACGGTAAGTGTGAATTTTTCTTGTCACTATATCTTGAATAATGGTATACCTTTTTTCTCGCAAATAACTTAATTAGTGTTGTTAAAAACTTTCGTTTTATTAATACATGTGTTCCTCGCACCAATCATTGAGGCAATTGTAGCAATCGGAGGCCTGCTTGGAATTAGCATGGCACACGTCTTTCAACTATTTTTTAAATAGTTCCTCATCCTTTTTAAGCATTAGATACTGCCTCAAGACGCTGTACGCCGTACCAAAGCCTACCTCAGTCAAGCGTCTGCCTAGCGTTTCACCAATACCAGCCAATTCTGTGACCGGTTTGTTGCCGATAGGTCCAGCAACAAAGAGTAAATATTTTTGGGTAGTTTCCGCCATTTTGAATTTTTCAGAGTATTTTGGTAATTACTTGTAATAAATAAAAATATACATCGTCTATTTTCTCGGCGCTTCTATATATAAATGACATAATTTAAATAATTTTTTTTTTCCGGAACGATGCTTACCTTACAAAACTTTGCACTAGACTGACAAAAAAAAAGTTCAGTTTTTGGGCCTTAGAAATCTGCTGAAGTTTTAACTTTCAAAGCCTACTTGTTATGTTTGATATTACGATTCGTGCTAAGTACAATGGGCCAGGCACAAGTTTTCTCGAATAAAATTGCAATAATTTTACAATACTACAATAAAAATAAAATATGTACAATGAGTTTAAGGCGAAAATTTAAAATTTCAATTTGGGTTTGGTTCATGCCATGTATCTTGCCTAGGATTTACGTGAGGAACTCAATAGGCTTGGACCACAGAAACATATGTTTCCTGAAATTTAAGAACCTTCTGGATGTCAAAATCATGTGTTTGTTATCATTTTGCAAATATATACCACCAAGTAAACTGTAACCAATTTTTGTATTTTTTTTTCAAAAGATTTCTTGAACTACGAAATTTCCCAATAAGCAGGGTAAGATATATATTAATACGTTAGTGCAAAGGGAATTTGTGTCCTAAAAGAAAACGAATAAGATCTCCAAAGTATATACCAAAATGATCAGGACAACGAAAAGAAAATTTCCGGTTTTTACAAAATTTTGTAAAGAATAGATATACCAATTAAAAAAAGCATAAGCACTTGCTTTAATATGTTTAATCCCCCATGGCAAAGAGCTAACTACGCCACTGTTGCAGAGTAGTTCAGTGTAGTTAGTGTATTTGTATTTTTAAATTTCTTCTTCAAAAAACATATTTAAGCAGTTCGCATAATTTAAACAAATTATAAGTGCTATTTAATTATTGCCTATTCATTGCTTTCAAATTAGAATTCCATAATTTTTAAAATTTAATTTCTTTATGAATTAAGATACATTTTTCAGTTTTTCTAGAATAAACAAAACTTTGGTGTATAAAAATAAATACATAAATATTTCCAGCAAACGTTTTAAGCATGAAGACATCTTGGTGTATAATTAAGTTTTCCAATACACGATAATTGGAATTTTAAAATTTATTGCTCTGGAATCTTATTTATCAAAGGTGAGTTGGAATTCTATTTTTATAATTTTGAATGAAATATATAAAAATGTAATTTTATAAATAGATTCAAGTTAATATAAGGGCCTAATTGGCCTTATGACAATTTAAGTCCAATGATGGTTCCAGCTGCACCATGGATTGGCGACAATACAAATATAAAATACAATATAAAAAAATAAACAAAAAAAAAAAAATTTTGTTTACATACTGTACCAAAAATGAACTTTGAGAAGTAGCAGATTTGATCAGAAGCAAATAAGCAAGACCCCTCAAAGGTTATGGTAAAAAAAATTATCGGGTCAACAATACCTGGGCTGATTTCCGTATGGAAAACTAGATCTCGGAGACCATAAGAGCTAAAGATAGAAAATTTAGCAAAGATGCATTTGTCGATTCTTGTCAGATATCTGCCCAGGTTTTTTTTACAAAAGCTCTATAAATATTGTAAACTAAAAAAATATCAAGAACTTTAGCCCCCTTTCCTTTAAGGTAGAGGTCATAAATACATAAAAAAAGCCAAACAGATATGAAGTAATATATTTGTTTTATTGTACATAGAAAAAAAAGACACCAGCAATGAACTTCTTGAAAATCGATTATTTTGGCTGAGGAGCTACTGTGCAACGTTCTATTTGAGGTCCACAATAGTTTTTTCTTATGGCTTTCAAGGCTCCAGTGCACGTCGAAATTTTTGGTCTTCATTTTTCTGCCTTTTTTTGAAGTTATTTGCAATGCGAATTTTACCCAAAGTAAAGATGTGCCGTAGTTCATAGCCCTTTAATTGAATCTTGCTATCATTCTCATCAGGAAAATTCCCAGTTGCCACCACCAGAATACACGGAAACGGAACCTCTACTGCTCTGATAGAAATGCTCAAACGTCTCGAACTTCTCAAACTCGTCAAAACGGGGACAGCAGCTCATCACAAACAAATAAAAAAAATGTTTACATAAATTTTTTTAAAATAATTTATTACACTTTTTGTAAATTTTGGCAATTTTGAACCGAACCAGACGAAAACAAATTTAAACTAATTCCATTGACTTTTTAGCTTAAACATGTTAGTTAGCTGTCATTTTGTGGGTTAAGTTGAATCTCACAGGCCCCTAACTAAGCAGTCGTATTATTTTTTGTCTTGTCTAATCTTAAAAATTTTGTGCATTTTCACAACGAAAAAACTCACGAGATTTTAAAATGGTGTAAAATTTCGTTAATAAGAAGTCAATTTGTCTTGTCCTAATATCTTATTTAAAGAAGTCATTTTTTAAATACTTATGTCATTTTAAATATAGCCATCTTCAACTATCTATTTGTTAATATATTTGCGAAAAAGCTAAAGTTACCAAAATCGGTATGATGACATTTATGGACTTAAATATGAAAATTATTTATACTTTATGGAGTCAACGCCCATGGGCCAAGCCTATCTACATTGACAGCCAATACTTATAACTTGACGAGACGAATTGTTTGTCAGCTATCTTTTAAGGCAGTTTGAAACCTGACGTTATGTCCCGACTGTTAATGAAAAATTTAATTATTTTTTTTGTTTTTTAATTAATAATTTTCTCTATGAATATATTTTCTCCGTGAATATATGATATATGAATATATTATATATTTCTATGTACCCCAGTTTTGCATGTTTGTCTTAGTAGAAAATAGCATTAGCAAACATTCCAAGATCCTGCCACTGATCATCTATTGAAACTTTTGCAACAACTTTTTACAGGCCAATTGTCGCCGCCGGCGGATATCATTAGCATCTGTTCACATGCTGTACATAAAGATATATGTTTGGCCTTAACCGGTTCTCGCTCAGGTATCTTGACAGACAAAATATTAATCGTTCACTATCTATCCCCTGTAGAAATTTGTTTAATTGAACTAAGTAAAAGCTGTTATAGGCGGGTGTCCACCGAATGCTCACACATTTATTACTTGCGTGTTGTGTTACTCGTGATTCGTCATTTAATATGCAACACACAAAATTGACTTTGATCACCAATCATAATTACAAATATTATTATTATTTTCATCTTTTTTTTAACTAGTTTAATGTTAGGTTACTGAACGAGAAATACTGGCTAAATAAAAAAAATAAAAGTACAAAAATTCGTACAACAAAAACTTTCTACAGCTGCAGCACGTATATCTCGGAGCTAAATCAATCTAAGAGCTGTTAAGTTGAGGGTTTAGCTGTGAACTGTTAACTGATTATCAAATACAGTAGCTGGTAGCACTGTGAGTAGCTGATCAAAGTTTATTTATTGTAAACAAGTTCGAATGCACATTTAGATACATTGAGTTTTTATAGATAGATTGATACTGGAGAGTTTAGCTAATAGCTCAAAGAATAGCTTTTAAGGGGGCTTGTTGCTTGAAACAAGTACGAACGTACGCATAGATACATTGACAAATTAAAGTTACATTAACTCTGGTGACAATTGCGAAAATTGCTCTCATACTGTCACTTGGTCAAGTTAAGGGCTGTTAGCTGATTAGCAAATGTATTGGCTAATACCTCTATGAGTAGCCAATCAAATTATATAATACAGTAGCTTGCAGCTCAAAAAATAGCTAATAAGAGATAAGTTGCTTGCCACAAGTCAGAATGCACTTATAGATACATTGACTACTTATAGATACATTGACTCTCAGGATAATTGGAAAAATTGCTCTAATGCTTTTACTTGGTCAAGCTAAGGGTTATTTAATACAGTAGTTAAAAGCTTAAAGAAGTTAGAATACATGCATAGATACATTTAATATTAATAGATACTTTTAGACTGGTTACAACTACAAAGATTGCAATACTTTCTCTAGGTTAAGTCTCAACTTAGCTGTAAACTGGTTATCTAAAGCACTGGCTAATAAAATGTTATTTTCTTGCTACAAGTCAGAGTGCACGCATAGATAAATTAATAACTTGTAGATACATTGACTTTGATGACAATAGCAAAAAATAGCTTTCACTTGTTCAAGTTCAGGGTTATTTAATACAGTGGCTTATAGCTCAAAAATTGCCAATAAACGGTTATTTGCTACAAACTAGTCAGAATGCACGCATAGATATATTAAGTCTGGATACAATTGCAAAGTAGTTTCTTTGGGTTGAGACTCAACTTAGCTGTTAACTGGCTATCTGAAGCACTGGCTAATGGCTCGAAGACTAGCTAATAAAAATGTATATGCTTGCTACAAGCCAGAATGCATGCAAAGATACATTAACCGTTTGAAGATACATTGACGCTGGAGACAATTGCAAAAATTGCTCTTATGCTTTCATCTGGTCAAGTTGAGGGTTTAGCTGTTAACTGATTATCTAATATAGTAGCTAATAGCTGTGTGAGTAGCTAATAAAAGGTTATTTGCTTGGCACTAGTCAGAATGCACGTATAGATACATTGAATGTTTAAAGATACATTCATTGAGACTGGACACAGCAATTGCAAAGATTGCTCTCATACTTTCACTTGGTGCATAATGCAACACATCAAAGCGACAACAACAACTTTCGCAGTCCACGTTTGTTGTATTGTAATTAAGTGTGGCAGTGCTGCACCGAGTAATGTCGATCGAAGGAGTTTGTACAACAGAAGCAAATTTAATAATTCGCAACAATTGAAAAGCAAATTTAAAATGAAATATGTAAATTATACATAGACACACAAAGCCAAGCCACACGACAAGCCACACACACACACACACACACACACACACACACAGTGGCAAATAGATACTCGTGGATACAAAAACAAAAGCCTAGTATAATCTCACATAAATGCATTCGCACTTATTCTGATTGGTATCATTTACCGCAGCCATGCCGCATGAGCTATCTATGGCTAGCAGGAGGAGCTTGGATACGAGTGCATTGTGTGCTCAAAGCCAAAGGCCTTGGCGCCGTTGCCAGATTTAATTGTAACGCAAAGATTCGTTTATATTTATATACAAGTATCTAACTAACTGCACATGAACTCACTTTCGTTTCGCTTTTGCTTTCAGACCACAACAACATTTTGCCACATCTGCAAGGCGAGCATAATCCTCATTGATGGCTGCGTCGCGTCAATTTGCTAGCCTCACTAAGCTGCAACAACTTGTGGCAACTGGCTCCTCGCTTTACTGACCCAGAAAAGAGCTCAGCCAATGCCAATGCCATTGCCACCAACAGCGGCAGCATCTGCGGCTCTTGTGGCGGCAATAGCATCAATCTCAACAGGAATTGCAATTCCGGTGCATGCTACATGAATATTAGCTGGCCAGCTGTGGCGTCTGATCTCTGCAGCGGTTGCGGTTGCTCCAACTTTATGATAAAAGGAGTCGTTGTTGGTCTTTGGTTGCCATTTGTGTTTTGTCTAGCCAGCCGTGCGGTGGCAGCTCAGTTTTTAACGAACCAGTATTGCAAGTCGCATAAATCACACACGCACGCAGCATGATGCTCTGGCGTTGGAGTTTAGCCGGATATATAGTGTTTATCTTGCTGCTGCTCTTGGAGCATATAAGTGCTGAGGAACTGCAGCAAAGCAGCACCTTAAACAATTTGTATATAAGCGCCAGCAATCCCACGGAGCTGCCACAACCAGCCGAATTCGAGGGCAGAGCTAGGGCTTCGTTGGTGGCACATAATGATGCCTATATAGCGCGCAATCAACAACAATGCTTTGAGACGCGTAATCTGGTATCCTGCATCAAGTACAAGGCCTCCAAATTGATTTGGAAACTGGCCACCAATGGCATGGGCTTCTTTCCCAATGAATACAGCCGCCAGCTGGGCGAGCATAAGCGGCTGCTGCGTCTGGTGCAGTTGGGTGAACCAAGCGAAGAGTTGACTATCTTTAACGATGCCAAAAGCCTTGAAGGTGCGTTTGGAAACGAAAGTTGTTTGTTGTAGCTGTTGGTGTTGTGTTTTGTGAATGAGCTAGACAACTAACAGTTGGCTTAATGCCTAGTGAAAGACAATTTTGATTGCCCGGCGTTGTTGTTGTCGTCCGTGTAAAACTGTGTCTTAGTTTAAATATATCAAATGCCTGGTTATCGAAATTTCTCTCGAAACTGCTTAGTCTTCTGTGGATTGCAAAAAGCCAAACGCAAACAAGGCCATTTGCAGCCGAAAACAGCCTAGAGAGCGTATGGGTGGAAATGGGTGTTGTTTTGGGGCACAGCGCACTATAATTGATAAGCGGATGTTTATGGGTTGGCGTGCATGGCGTATACTTAATTAAATTCTTTAGAAAAATGGCAATTTCCTTTTTCTTAAGGCCAAACAATAGATAACACATTTACACGAAACTAACAGATAATTTATTTCTCCAAGCAGGTGATGGTGAAATAACGCGTATTTATAAATTTCTAAAACGTGCTTTGGAGACTTTCGGACGTCATCATGGTCTGCAATTATCGCTCAACAGTGAAACAGGTGCGCGCATTATTGACGATGTGGGTAAGTCATACTAACATTAGCATTACTGCTACTGCTCTCTATTTTTTTTTTTGTGCAAATTTGAAATATGGAAAATTTAATGAATTTCCTAAACATTTTGACAAATTTCCTAAAGAGCGCATTGGAATCAATCTGCATAAAAAATGCATACTAAAAGAATTGCCCTTTCATTTGTATAAGTTTTTTGCACATGCAAGTTGAACTTCAAAACTTTCGGTTTAATACTTAAAATTTTTGATTTTATAGAAATAACAAAATTTTCTTGTTTGATTTGAAGTGAAGTAATATGACTTTTCTCGTTCTCAATTTCATAGTTTAGTACATCCGCTCAACTTCCCTAGTTTACAGTGAAATAAATATACTCAAAATTTCTAATATATTTTCGTAGAAAAATAAAAAAAAAAAAAAAAAAAAAAAAATTTTGCCAAACGCATTTTAAGATTAAATACCAAAAATACAATTCGGAATCAACAAAAAAATGTTTTTTTTTATTCGCAATATATCTGTTCCACAGAAAATTTTTCCATTTTGTTTTTTTATTTTAAAACAAAAATTTTTCTTCACTCCATCAAAAATATCTCGAGCTTAAAAAAAAAAAACAAAAATTTAAAATTCGAAATAAATAACTATGTGTTTTTATCGCAATATTTCAATATGTATGCCACCAAAAAATGTTTGAACAATTTTTTTCGTTTTATTAAGTCATGGATACCAAATTATTTTTTAATTAGGTAATCAAAATTTTGCATTAATTTAAATTTTATTTATTGGTATTAATTTAAATAAACTTAAATTAGAAATTTGTTTAAAATTAAACTAAAAAGAATTTATTAAAAATTACCTTATTAATTTTAAAAATAAAATGAATTCCTTTAAATGAATAGCCAATTATGGTTACCAGAATTACGAATTTATTAAAAATTAATTAAAAGGAATTTAATAGAATTTAAATTTAAAGAAATTTATTTGATATTAAATTTAAAGAAATTAATTTAAAACAATTAAATTAAATTGATTTAAAATAATTAAATCAAATTTATTCTAAATTAAATTTAAAGATATTAATTTAAAATATAATTTCTTTAGCAATTGATTTATAGCAATTTAAACAATTAGCTGTAAATAAAATTATTTAAATGTTTTTTTTCGACGTAATTTTTTGCTGTTTTGAAAAGGATAAGGGAATATATGAAATTTATCAAAAATTTAATTTAATTTTAGCAAATTTAATTTAAAATCAACATAAAGAAATTTTTTAAATTAAATTAAAGTAATTTAAAAGACATTATTTTTTTATAAATGAAAAAAATTTTAAATTATTATGAATTTCCTTTGAATTTTTCTAAAATTAATGCCCAATTATTACCAAAATCTTAAATCTATTTATAATTAAATTTAAAGAATTTAATTTTTATTTAAAAAAATTTGTTTAAAATAATTAAATTAAACCAAAAGAAATTTATTTAAAATGTAATTTCTTGAGCAGTTGATTTATATCAATTTAAATGAGTGCCGGCTTTAAAAATATTTTCTGCTTTTATTTGAGGTAAATTTTAGTTTACATATTGTAACGAAGTTTTTTTTCGTTTATAAAATTTTCCTAAGAATTTAATAAGAACGAGGCATTAAGGTTTGTTTTAGATTTTAATCTATTTTGATTCATTTAGACCAATTCAAATGAATATCCGAAACGACTCTGACTTCTCTTTAAATCTTATTGATATATGATAGAAGGTATTATACAAGGGAATATTATTTAGCTTTTACTATATTGCAGAAGCACGCAAAACTGCGTACCGAAACAGAAATAAATTTCTCCAAAAATATCCTAAAAAGTGGAAGCCCTAGCAGGACTGATTATATTTTTAAAATATTTATAACATATCTATCCCCTCAGAATCCCGCGGCCATCGCAAGAAGAAGAAGTGGTTAATTATATTGCCGCTCATCATCTTAATGAAGATAGCCCACCTAAAGATGACTATAGTCACTTTACTGCTGGGTGTGCTCGGCATGAATGTGCTCTTAGTAGGCGGCACTGGCTGGCTCATCCACTATCTCAAGTTCAAAACACTCTGCAAGATACATCCACATTTGGTGCAGTCACACTCGCATGTCTATGACTCCGATCCAGCGGGTCAGTTAAACTGATTTATACGCTAGCGCCTATCATCATTTATATTGTGTTTTCTAGACTACTCTCAATTTGTGGGCAGCAGCTTTGCCACCTATGGTGGACCCTCCTCCAATCCGCATGAAGTCAATGTGAACAGCTATAGCAAGGACTGGGCCACGAGTAAGGCCTACAATGGCTACAACTATTTGGACACAATCAGCAAGCGACTACAATAGTCCTATACTAAGTTTAATACGCCTTGCAACTGGTGTGACTAGTGAATTTATTTAAGTTGTTTTTGTTTTAGTTAGTCGAATCAAATGGTATATAATATTATTAATAAATAAATTTACATACCTATAATATAGTATGTAATATGCATATGAAAATGCTGAGAGCGTATTTTTGCAACAGTTGGTCGATCCGAAAACATATTTGCTCATATGACTGCTGCCTCATCTATTACTCCTACAGGCGGAATTGATAAGGCGAAGGCAAACAAAGCAACCAAACAGCCAAAGAGACAACACTAAAATAAAATTCGACAAAGGGGAGAATTGATTTGGGAGTGACGGAGTTGAAATACACTAAAATAAATGCTTTGTTTAAACATTTCTCTTTGTTGAGTTTGCAGCGGCTCTGAAACTCGGCCATAAAGCATTCTTTTTTTTAGAAATCTTGAAATGATACTTAGGCAATTAAATAAGCGTGCATAGGTTAAGCAAATATTTTTAAAACCTTTATCAGAAATTTTCAAAGTTGTTTTTAAAGCAAGTCTAGGTTAGCAATCACATTTCGAAAAAATTAGTTTTTCGACTTTTACCTATTTGAACCCAAAAATAAATGTATATGAAACTTTTCCAATAAAAAATCATTATGTACAAATTATTCAATATTCATCGTTTTTTGAATGGATATGTCCTTCAAAGTGAAGGGTAGCTAAATGTTATGGAACTGCCTTTTTAAATTAAGAAACTGAAAAAGAAATTCGGAAATTTTTTTTTTTTTTTTTTAAATATTAAGACATATGTTATAGAACTGCTAGAGAATTGTAACCACGTAAATTTTTATTGCAAACTTCCAAATATTTATCGAGCTATCGATATACTAAATCATCAAAACCGAAGAGGTTGACCAAAAAAGTGACCCGCCGAATATTTTAGAAAGATAAAAGCGCTTTGAAAACTACAAGGAAAGATATTGTAAATTTTTAGTCCCTATAAAGCATCTTATCAAAGATGAGTCGGTTCATCAATATGGTATTGCACTATATTTCCTCCGTCTTCGTTCGTACTGAGAGATGTGAAGCCACATCTGGATCACTTAAGCCCATTATCAATATCTTCGAATACTGTTTATATCATATTGTACAACAATATGCTCAATGAAACATTTCTTACCATACCCCATATGCTACACCAACCAAAGGGTATTGAAAAAATGCTGAGTGTGGCACGTGGAAGCCAACTAGAAGCTACAAAAACAACAACAGCTGCCAGAATATACGCAATAGACACACTTTCATTCATGCTGTGCTGGTGTTTCTAGATATGTGTATGTATCTTGTATCTATGTGTTGGCCCTATATACCATATATATATTTTTGTTTGTTTACCTTTGCCTTATCAGTGGCACGATTTTGTTTACACAGCAATTTACTTAAATGTGCGGTAGCCGCCAAAAAAAAAATTGTTTAGGCCAAGAAATTTTCTCACAAAAAACTACGCACACCTCTTACCAACGTCAGAATCAATAAGTTTATGGCCAGGCCACAAATTCGCATGGCACTAAACCCATATAAGTCGCAGCTGCCAGGCCAATAATTTGAATGCTATCTAAGTGTACATATGTACACGATTAAGTTAAACAAATATGAATTACCGCTCTCACCAACATCCAACAAGCTCTCATTTTCTCAGTGTATTCATAAAAACTTTATTATTCATAAATACAAACAAAAGTCGTCAAAGTAAGTTTGCCGCTTAACTCACAAAAGAGAGATAAGCTCCATCTAAAGTAGACCCATCTAGGACAATGATTTTGATTGAAAGGCACTAGATTTATGGACACTGCTGTCATGACAACGATAAGCAGCAAACAATATCGCGCGCTGCGAGGCAATAAAGTGGGCGGACCTGATACTTATTGGTTTAAGCTAAGCACCAGAAAGAAAAACGAATGGGTAGATACCCTTCCATTAAAAAAAATGTCATCTTAAAATATTCATTGCGAGTGAGATGCGTACTAGTAGTTGCCCTTATAATTAAGTTTACGAAATCTTGAAATTTTTATTTCAAAAATATCGATAGTATCGATAGTGCCATCGGAAGTTTAGCATCTGTAATGTACGAGATAGGTCGTAGTGTTAATGTTTTTCGTAATGATATTGGAAACGATTTTTTTTATTTTTAAAAAAAACCAGTACAATAGATATTGGGGCAACACTAAGTAAAGTATATTTGAAATCAATTTCATTGATATTTTTAAATTAAAATCATAATTAAAAAATGAACGAAACTGGCCACTTTTTTAAATCTCGATCAATCACACTACTTAAAGGTACATAAGTTAACGATTATTTTATTCTTCTGTTTTTTTTTTTTGTGAACTTTTGAGTTTTAAAATAAAAAATATATTAAAAAAAACATAATTGAACTATTTTTCAACGAAAGAAAATAAAAAAATACAAAATTTAATTAACTTTTATTTCAATAAAAGATAAAGTTTTTTTGTAAAAACAATTTTTTTAAATTAAAGTTTTATCCGACACAAAAAATATATATCAAAAATCGTATACAAAAAAATGCAGCTATCCGTTGATGTTGGCTACTCTGACCAACTAAAGAATTCAATAGGGTCTCAATCTAAATCTGTTAATCAAAATTGTTCTTAAAAGTTTTTAATTTCTGCCATACGTTGCCCTTCACTCACTGAAAACTATTCCCTGATTTCGAAAGTAAAAAAATAATCGATGCGATTTTCAGCACTAATATCCATATTTATGTTACATGATTTTTCGCTGGCACAGACGGTGTGACGAAAAGCCAGCGATTGGCTTTAAAACTGAAGTTTCTCATTTTTATCGATTCGATAATACAATTGAGAAATTCACGGTTGAGTTGAGGAGTTGGAAAGTGGCGTAAAACTTAAGTGGCGAAGGCGTGAACGCCTTTTTTGTTAGTCTCTCATAATTTTTATTTATGTTTTATTTCATATCTTAATTTTTCCCTTATTTTGTTTAAATTTTAAATTTCGCGCGGTTCTAACGCGCTTTGATGTTAATTGTTTAATTAAGTAAATAAAATGCATTTCATTTATAAAGATTCATTCTTTTTACATTTTTTTTGGCCCCTTTTTATGTCACAGTTGAGTACATAACAATATTATGTTGTTGCAAAAGTCCTCAACTCATCAACAAGCGTGAATACCCTAATTAATAACAACAAAAAAAAAATCGAAAAAATATTCGAAAGTTGTTTTCTGAAATAATTTTTTCGTCAAATGTTCGTTCTGATGTTACTTGTGACATACAATTTTTTTCAATATCTTGAAGTTCTAATATTATTTAGCTGAGCCCAACGAATTGGACAGGTCCTACATATATTTATTTATTTTATTTATTATTTTTTTATTATTTTTATTGCAAAAACTTAAAAATTCGTTTATTCTTATATATTGCATTTATCTCATGTGTTAGTGTCGCCAATCCAGGGTGCAGCTGGAGCCATCATTGGGAATGCACTGCCATAAGGCCAAATCAGGCCGTTGTATTTAATATATTTATTTTACAATAAAATTATGTTTCGCCAATGAGGATAATGAACCAATTTTCCAAAATAGCGATTATGAGGGTATACAATTATACAGTGCGCCAAAGCAGATTAAAGCATGCAAAGCTGGACACCATGACATAGCCAAATAAATAAAGATTATGATAACAAGTTAATATACACCTCTAGTTTCTTTTAGGAAACGCGAACTCATGCTGACGGTACGAGTTTATTTCTCAGATGTAATTTATATTGCACATAATAAGTAGATATTTTTTTTAAAACTAGCTAAAATTAAAGACAACCTAATAGCTAGTGCATTTGTGATAAGCTTCTTCTGGAAAACTTAAAAGTCATAACAGCGACAAAAGTTCAGTTAGTCAGTTCCAAACACAGCCAAATAAACCATGCCAGAGAACTCAGTTCAGCTACCCAATTGGCTTACAAAGGATTACTTAGAGCAAAAACTTCGCCTCTTCTATAAAGATGACAAGCTGCACTTGCTTCAATTTGTAGCCAGTGCCGCCTCGGCCAAGGGCGATAACTATGTGGGCACATTAACGCGTCTCCATGTGGATTATGAGTGTGGCAATGGTCAAGTGCAGCAGTCTAGCTATTTGCTTAAGGAACCCTGCGACAGCAACTTGCTTGAATTCAAGTACTTTGAGGAAATGCAAGTCTATAGACGCGAAATGTATATGTATGAGTTTGTCCTGCCACAAATGTCTAGACTGCTGCAGCAGGCGGGACTCACCGAGAAGCTGCATGCCAATGCGTTATGTGTGGATCACAAATATAGCACAATTATATTGGAAGATCTAGCTCCATTGCAATATCGCATTGCTAATCGCAAAGAGCGCTTGGATCTGCAACACGTGCAGCTTGCACTGCAAATGCTGGCCAGATATCATGCTTCTGCGGCTGTGCTCAAGCAACGCACTCCGGAGCTATTTGTTGAAATCTTTGCAAGACACTTCTTTGCCAGACATAATGTGGGTTATAAGAATATTATCACGGGCGTTTTCCTGGCGCTGCTGCGTTATATCAAGAGTGAATCCCAGCTGGAAAAACTCTACTATGCCAAGCTGAGGCGTGTTTTCGATAACCTTTTAGAGTACGGCGCTCGCTGCTTCGATGTGGCTGCGGAGGATTTCCAGAGCTTAACACATGGCGATTGCTGGACCACAAATATCATGTTTCGATATGATGGCACAGATCCACATGTGCCCAGCGCAGTGCTGCCCATTGATTTTCAGTTTAGCTCCTGGTCTGCACCAGCCACAGATCTACACTACTTCTTCAGCTCTTCTTTACGTGAGGATGTCCACAAGCGACAAACGGAGCTGGTGCAGCTTTACTACTATGCTCTCAGAGGCACTTTGGAGAGGCTAAATTTTAAAGGAATTATGCCAAGTCTGCAGGAATTTCAGTTGCAGTTCGAGCGACGTAGATTTCTGGGTAAGAATCGGGGTATCTTATCATATAATTTTTACCATACCTTTTATTGAGTGCACTACCGATCGATATTATTATAAATTTTAACTAATGACAAGGATAAACTAAAAGAAAGGAAATTATGATAGATAGTCGATAGTCTAATCGATAGATTCTCAAAATATGAATTGATTGGATGAAGCGACAGTAATTGACGATTGACGATATATAATTATTTTCTACTTCGAGAGAATACGATTCGTAGAGTAACAAAAAGGCAAATTTTAGCATTTACTCATCGATAGTCGAACTATTTCTTTTTCAATAGAATCTCAAAATAAAAAAAATAGATATAATTCATAGTTGTAATTATGGTTAGATAGCTACAATATTTTTGGTTTTCGAAACTGTAACCGAAGGTAAACTGGCAACAGAATAGAAAAATTTTAATAGGGCTAAATTTAAATGATAAAAGTTTTTTAAGAATTAGAACTCTAAAAACTTCGATTTGCTGTTGCTAGCTCCTTTATCTCCTTGAGAAGCACAGGGCCTCAAAAATATAAATAAGTCAAAATATTTTGTATATTTATTTATCTTTCTACAGAAAATAAGTTAGTAATAGGTGAGATATAGTCAATATAAAAACATAGTCAATATAGAAAATATTTGAAACGAAAATTTTTATTAAAAATTTTAAAAATAATTCAAACCTTTTTTTTTTTTTTTTTTTTAATTTTCAATCTAATATTGTGAACTACAACATTAGAAAAACCTTACAAAAATCGTCCACAAAAACAATTAATATGGAGTAAAAAAAACACAAAAAAAATCATTATTTTTTGGTTCCTCGACTAAAATGCTTAACTTTTTGAAAAAAAAATAAAAGATTAAAAACATGTCATTAAATAATAATATAAAAATGATAAAAAAAAATTAAAATTTTTTTGAATTTGCCCAATCCACATTAAACAAACATTCGATATTTTTTTACTCTTCTACAAAAAATGATTCATTTTTTATATTAGAAAGTCTATGAAAATATTAAAAAGTAACACCATGTCATTAATACATTTTTATTGTCGTTCCTAGAATCAGGATAAAAATTATAAAATAATTCAAAATTTGTTCAATTGGCACCATACACACTAAAAACTATCCGATATTTTCAGCTCTTCTTTGAAAATGTTTCATCTTAAATGAAAGAAAATCATTGCAAAAAAAAAAAATTTAAGAGTAAAACTTAGTCATTATAAAATTATAAAATAATTCGAAAAAATTTTTAATTTACACCATTCACACAAAAAATAATTCAAATGGCGTAAAAAAAAATAAATAAAAAGAATCAATATTATTGCCATAAATGTTTTTCAGATCTTCTGAACAAAATGCTTCATTTTTTATATTCAAATTATTGTTTTTTTATGTTACAGTCGAACACTCCTATAGCGAATATGGAATATTTGCAAAGGGACAGAAAATTAGTCAATATAGACAATTTTTTATAGAGAAATTAGAAATTAAATTAATGGAGAAAATTTCGTTATAGAGGAGTTCGTTATAGAAAAGTAGTTATCAGAATAAAAATTCTCTCTTGATTTAATATTTTGAACTAGATCTAATAAGCATAGCGTTAAATTTATTAAACAAGTTGCATTTTTATTTGATTATATTTGTTATAAAATAGTTGGGATTTTCTGAAATAATAATATTATGTTAGAACAATACATCAAACAAAATTTAGTGGTTCCCTGCAAACGTGTTTTTTGTAAAATTTTCTGCTAATATATACCTACATTAATAAAAAGAGTTGACCTTGACTTTAGTACGAATTTGTTGGAAACAAGATTCTTTCACTCTTGAATTTATGATAATTTTACGCACTCTATTTTTCTTAAATTAAGAATAAAATACGCTCAATCCCAGCAGTAAGGTTTAACATAACTTAACTCTTTGAGAGCACTTTTTTATAAAATAATTCAAAACATTCTCAAATTGTCAATAATAGAAAAATTACTCGCTTTTAAACGGGAAATTCTCAGTGTTCTAATTTTCAAATTTTTTTTTATCTCTTTTTTGTTTTTTCAGCTGTTTTTGTCTCGCTTTGCTTTCAACCGATTTTGATGTACGAGGGTCACGAGGAGCCCAAGTTTCAGAGCATATTTGAGGAGACGCCAGAAGCACTACGCTTCCAGCAGTGTATGTTTGGGAATCCCAAAATCCAGCAAATAGTTAAGCGTTTGCTGCCTATATACGATGCACAAGGACTGCTTGATACTAGTAAATAAACTTTTTTATGCTATTTAAGCTTTATTCGTGCCACTGTAGCAGGCAGGTTTGTTGACAGCTTTTGCTGCAACCCCCAAGCACTGATAAGAAAGCTTTCAACAGCTGTTGCCACACGAAGCTACCAAACAAACCGAAGGCAACAATGCCATAGCCTGTCGCAAATATGTTGCGTGTAGAGCCAATCAGTTGCAATTTAGGGCTTACGCGGCGCATACGCAACGCGCACTTGGCCAGTAGCAATAATATTTGAAAGCATTTGGTTATAAAAGTTTAGGGCCACGTTATTAAAGCCAACAGATGGTCGCCGGCTGTGAACGCGTCTGGTTATCAGCGATCGCTTAGTAAAAAAAAAACCGCAAGAAATCACCAAATAAACGGGCTATAAAAAACAAAAATAGTAATAATAACAACAAGGAAAACGTATAAAGTAAATTCGTGCAATTTTAAACAGAATTAATAAAATATGCAAAATATGTGCTTGCATATTTATACAAGGCTTTGAGGCATTACACAAAGTGGCCATCAAGTCGGCTCCAAACTCAAAAGGTAGCGTCTAATAAAACCAAACGATAAATGTGTGAAATTTTGGCATTGTTTGTGTTTTGTTTTTACTCGGTTTTCTTGGCTGCTTTGTTTGCCAACAATAAAAAACATAAGGCGTGAAAATTTGTGAAAAATGTACTACGGTGGATATTCGCGGAAATTCGGAAAATTTGCTTACAGTCTGCCGGACGCTGCTTTTGGAAATTGCTTCAGCCTTTTGTTGTTGTTTTGTGTTTATTGTGTGCTTTTATGAGTACACGGTCAGCTCGGTATAGTTATTGGTTTTCTGGCGATATCGAAACAAAGTTTATAGATATCCAGCCCAGAAACGCGCATGAGCATCGTTGTTGTCTCCCAGTGGACTACATACAATAAGACAAAAAAAACACTGAGATACTTGTATTTCAAAAGTAATGTGAAGTGACGTGCGTGCAGCTAAGGGATAAAAAGCAAAATTAGTGTAACCTGAGAGTACTATGTATCTGTATCTATGAAATGTGTAATCAAATAAATTGTATGCCAAAATTATGCCAAATGGAAAAGTGAAGCAAATGAAAAATAGAAAGAGAGAAAGCCAAGAAAGCAAAACGCATCTGCGAATGAATGGCACAAAACAGAAAGTTGTAATAAATACAAGTGTGTGGAAATAAGAAACAAATTTTACTCCATATAAAAAGACGCAGTAAAGATACAAAATTGTGCGACGTACTGACTCAAATGGAAAATAATTATATTCTTTGCATATGTGGCATATGTGAAAAATTAAATTAGCAGAATTTTATAATTTTGAGACATTTTTGGGATTGTGTTCATTAAAAGAAAAAAAAAAAACACACTTAATTAAATAATCTTAGACATATGCTTTATTGTTGTTGCACAAAGTATTTCAAAGAAAATATTCATTTTACCCTATTCCCAAGGGCGTATCTGTGCTCTTTGTGCCAAAATATTATATGTGACATATAAAAGAAAATTCATTTTATGTTGTTAAAATATTATAATGCGTATATACAAAAAAATTGCATTGTTTTGTTGTATCCCAACTTTTTCTGTGGCAATGAAAGCGAATTCAAATTTTATGTTATTTAAATATTATAATGCGTGTTCTTATAAAATACTACAGCCGGAGGAACAAAAATGATCAAAAATTCAAATTTGAATTAGCTAAAGCTGAAAAATTCACAAAAACTTTTCTATGTAATATTAATTTTTTCATTTAAATTAAAACTTTGATCTTAGAAACTACGAGCTATTTTTCTAAGGAAACAAAAAAATAAAAGAAATTAAAAATTTTTGGGAATTTAAAAATACTAAAGATGGATAGATAGTAGCGTTTTTAATGTCCCAATTTAGTTAAGATGGTTTTGGGACATGTGTGTAACGTAAAGCAGTTGACACCATGGATGCCTTAAAGGTATCTCAAATATGGTCATGAAAACAATACTAATGTCTGTATGAACGCCTAGATCGTGGAGATTACAAGTGCGAGAATACCCAAACTCCTTATTTGACCATACAGATAAAGTTTTTTTTTTGCCACAACCCTTTCCGTAAATTTTAATTTTTTTGCCCCTACCACCAACAAATAAATAAAAAGTCTTAACTGGGATTCCCTGTCGAAACAATTTTTTTTATTTCATGCTATGTTGCTATATATTGTAATGGTTTAAGGTTTCTTAAAGTTGGCCACTCCCGACTTTAAAGTCCGGTATATTTTTATACCCTGCACAAAAGTTAAGGGGTAGAAGTAGAAGTAGACATCGGAGACGCCTCAAAGTTACCAGCAATGAGAACAGGAGAACGGACATAAGAAATTAATGTAGTCCGTTTGTCTGAACGCCAAATTCTTGGAGACTAGTAGGGATTGACATTGGGACTCCTTATGTGACCAGCCCGTTACTTTTTTTTTGTGATACACCCCTTTCCCCTTTTTATATGCAATTTTAAAATGTGGAAAGTAAAAAATTTTTTCATTTTATGCTCGTAATTATTAAAATTGGAACATAAACAGCGGAGATATTCAGAATGTAGTATTTTAGAGGCGGCAATTCGAAACGCCTCAGATTTAAAAGCATTTATAAGGGTAGCTCAGTTGGTTGAGTATCGGCTTCTAAATTTAATGGGGCGTCGTCTAAGGACCAAGGTATACATACTTATATATGCAAATAATAAGTTGTCCTATAATGTGATGTTGCAGTGTATCTTAAAGTCTGCCGCTCCCGACGTCAATGTACGCCATATTTTTAATCATTGTTTATTTAAGATGGCACACTCCATAAATTTTATTTAGTACACTTTAGCACTTCGGAGCAATTATTATTATTGTTGTTGTTATAACTGAAGTAACTTTTGTGGCGGAGTCAAGGTTAATTTGATTTGAAGGTCAAGGCGGTGAAAATGTTTCATCCCAAATTTTTTTTTTGGCTAATTTGCTACTTTTTCAAGCTCAAGGGAATTTATGAAAAATTTACCCTTCCCTGCCAAAATGTAGTTGGTGCGCTTTTTACATGATATAAAATTTAGAGTCATGTTTTTGAGATAGAAATAAAATTAGGTCATAGGTCAATTGGTTCAAGCACAATGTCTCTTTAAAGTCAAAAAAGTGAAAATCGCATATACGCATTAGTGCAATAATTTAAATACCCCGAATACACGAAAGTGACAACCTTTTTGTTTTCTTAAGCACCGTTTTCGAGATTTTTTCGAAAAACATGTTTAACGCACTTTTGTCAGTCGTCAATATCTCGTGAGCAAAATTTAAAAATGTGGTGCAGTCGAGGCGGTGCCCGACAGTGGAATACCCTGTACCTTTTGTGTCAAAAAAATTTTTCCTACATATTCCATCTAAGAACTTTCCAATTGGAATTTTTTTTTTTTTGGTGAAATTCGATATTTATACCTATAAGTTCCCTAAATTTTTACCGATTTTGATGAAACTCGAATGTTACAACAAAGAACTTATTTAAAGTATACGGGGTAAGTTTCAAGTTGGTATGTTGAGGGGTGTGGGAGAAAACACGGTAAATGGATTGCGGGGGGTGGGGGTACCGCATCGATAAAAAAATTTGGATGTGGATTTGTTCATTAGAGCCACATGAATGAGCTTACCAAAAATTGTGATTCTAGGTCACTTGTAGCCATAATTGCGTAGAGTCAAATATTGACGCAGTTTATTGGCAAGGGGACACACATCGCTCTGTTAAATTTCAGATGAAAATACTAAACGGTGTGGCTAAAAACCGCGAAACTCTACTGCGGGGGAACGGGGAAAGATATTGACATGATTCAACAAACTTCATCTTCTTAGGAAATATGCGCACCAGCTGGTAAAGTTTCGTGTCTCTAGCTCTTATAGTCTCCGAGATCTAAGCGTTCATACGGACGGACAGACGGACAGACGGACGGACGGACATGGCTCAATCGCTACCCGAGGTTATGATAAGCATTTTGGTATAAAGGACTTGGGGTCTGCCACGCCTCCTTCTGTCCGTTACATACATTGCACAAATCTAGTATACCCTTTGTACCTATAGGTACAGGGTATAAAAAATGTGCAAACTCTCCAAAAATACACTGCCCAAAAATTTAGCCAATTTCTGCTTCATCAATAACATAGGACCCAAAAAAAAAAGTAGTATGAACTTTAAATGTGACGTTGAATACGTAGCCGAGGACCCAAAAATTCCAATACCCAACGGATCCGTGGCCAAAACATCCCTATCATGTCAGAGTTTAGAGATAACCTCCAAAATTCCAAAATCCTTGAGGTAATGTAAGAACCTCGGATTCGGAACAGCGACCCCAATTACGTTTAGTAAACATGTTCTGACCTACGAAGCTGAAAATATTTTTTTTGTATTGTAACATAACTTTAATTAAGTTAAATTTAATTTTAACTTTAACCAGGAAGTGTTGGTTCGGATGTTCGACGATGTTTTTTATATGTTTTTTTGGTCTCTGAATCCGAACCTATTTTATTTTTAATTTAAGAATTTTTTAATTTTTTCAAGTATTTTTTAGAAATTTTTTTTTTAAGACGCCAAAAATGATAACATTATTTTGAGTATTAAATAGATCAATGTTTTATAATATAAAAAAAAAAATTGTTCAATATTTTTTATTTGATTATTTCTGAGTCTTTCCTCAGAACGCAAAAATTATACTCCAGCAATTTAGGCTGCAGAAAATTGGATCAAACTAGTGAAAATCTTTTTGATATATAAACAAAATAGTCTAAGTATATATCTGCAATTTCATAAATCAATTATGAAGCGTACGATTTGCTTGGGGGTATTTATTCTTGTAAAAATTAATCAGAATATATATGAACATCTTGAAATCCTACATATCACATCCTCGAAATTCAAAAAATTAAGCTCCTAAGCAAATTTGAGGATATGTAGAACATAATATCTAAATTTTTTCGTATCGCCTCAGATTCTAAATTTTGTCGTTTTTTGGCTCTTCATTTCGTGAAGTATTCCAGTATTCCCGATCAAGAAAATTCCCAAAATTCTGCAGAAAAACTCTGAAAGTGGCTAGAGCGAAAGTTCAATTAAAAGTTATTCTTAGTCAAAATTTTTAAATAAATTTCAAAATCTGTGCATATTGCTAAGCTTGCAGTTTAACTGCGATTCGTATATCAGAAAACCCCGCATAAATCATCTAATAAGGAATAAATAGGAGAACGGGGTTCAATGATATTTTTGCAGAAAGTTTTCATTTTGCCATAAGAACTCTTTTTTTTGACTCACTTAGACTCTACTTAGAATTTTGCCTCAAGTTCATATATTTTTTTTTTCTAGAATTGTCAAAAATCGTATGTCAAAAAATCTTGCCTGAAGCTGGTATTTTTTCAGCAGAAGAAGTCTTTTTTTAATTAACTTAAACTTATATATATTTTAAATAATTTTTTTCTAGAACAGTCACAAACTCAGTTAATTTTTCCGCTTTGACAAAAATTTATTAAACGTCTTGTGCTGGCTCCAACTTAAATCTAATTTAAGCCTATATTTGAAGCTTAGAGTAATATAACCAGTTTATACAAAATACATATTAATTTTGAGCCTTGGAATTGCTAGAATGTAGTTTCCTAATCAATTTTCGTATTATTGCTATGCAAATAACTTTGCATAATATTTTGCATATTCCACTAATGAAGTGCATAAGTTTAGCTAGGAGTTGGTAGAACATCTGTACTACATGACAAACACTTTGTAAAGTTTTCAAGGCTGTACATAAAACTTATTCTACATAGCAAGCTAACATACATATATACACTATCCATATGTGTGTGTGAAACTCAAAGACTTTTCACATTATGCACAGTATGCACAATTTAATTATGAAAATGTTTGAACAGAAAATCGCTTCAAGTGATTTCAGCTATCCAAATGACTGAGTGTTTAATTGAGTTGGTTTTGGCATATAAACAAGATATATGGCTTTATGTTTCATTCACATAAAATCGAATCGAACTCTACGGGCTTGCATATTTAAGGCGCTTTAAATATTTAATCCATTTAAGTGCTTAACTCACACAAATTTGTGTCAAATCAAGTGTTAAGTGCTCTACCTACTATAAAATGTCAATGTAACAAAAGTGTCATCTTGTGTCTTACAGCAGATTTTGATTATGTGGAAATTCCTGGAAAATTGTAACATTTTCAGTTACAGAACAACAAGTTGTGCTAGTTGTGAAAAACAAAAACAATAACTTCCGCTCCTTAGAGTGCAGTGCAAATTGTGTAGCATTCTATCGGCGTGGTAAACAAAAGTTTTAAGAAACAATAGAGAAAACAACACACAGACACACACAGCTAAAAGCAACATTTGTCTTGCCCCGCCGGAAACGGAAACTCTAGCATGGTAAGTGTAATTGCAATATAAATACTTAAAATGGCGTGTCTTAAAAAGCCATTATACAAAAGTCAAATTGAAATGAAACTGCATTAAGTCCGCTTCCAAGCCAGCAAAATGCCAACTCTTTATATCTTGTTTATATAAAACGAGCGTAAACTTAGCAAGTGAGCATCCCCAAAAAGTTTCAACTAGCTATCAATATAAAATTAAATGGCGTTTAACAAAGGGGTCAACTTTTTGGGGCTAAACTGCTAACAAACAAAACAAAAAAAAAAAAAATGAAAATAAATGTACAAATAAATATTTACTTTGTTAGCTGTCAGTAAAGTTTTGTTTACTGCGTATACGTAATGCACACGCAGTTAAAAAAGTTTGAAATACTCCATATGACCCTTCAAGTTTGATGGAAGGGCATAAAAATGAAATGAATATTAATCACAACTTTTATAAAATTTTTGCTGAAACCAACAAAGGTGAACTCGTAATGGAATTTTCAGCGCAATTTTTTTTACGCAAAACCGCACACAAAAAAAAAAATAAAAAAAAAAAACATTGAGAGAAACACACGGAAATCAATTTTGCGGCAACTCAAAAACATTTAAATGTTACGCAAATGAAAATGTTTTACAAATTAAAAGTAAAATTGCGATTGCTGCTGTAAGTTTATTTAAAATTTAAAAAGCGCAAAAAAATTACTTTTTAAGGTTAACCGATTATTTTGATCACAAAAATAGTTCACTAATTCGAATGAATTTTTCGATTTTGATGTTTTTTGTACAAATATGTGATAGAGGGACAGTCAATATTAGCTTTGTATACTTTTATGTTGCTAAATTTCGATTATTTATCGAGTGAGCTGAATATTTCAGAAGACTTTTCTTTAAAAAGTAATTTCTTATAAACTTTGAAGTTTGCGAAAATAATTTCGTAAAAAATAATAAAAAAGTTTTTTTAGAAAAACAATATTGGCTGAAAAAATTTATAATTTTATTAATTGGTATGATGATCATAATATTCACAAAAAATGCTTTGAATTTTGGTAATATAAAATTTAAAAAAATTAAAGGGTTTAGGAAGTTTATAAAAAATCTTTCTTAAATGCAATATATTTCATTTTAGAAACAAATTTTGTATGCATAAATATTTATATATATGAACTATTTTTATTTTATTTAGTATTTTACTTTTAGCTTCCGCTCTGAAATAAAATGATCACATATTATTTAATATTATAATTTAAAATTTTTTAAATGCTTGTATTATATGCATAATAGCTTAACATAATAGCTTTACGATAAAGATTTTTTTACACATCAGTAATATGATGTTTCGCTTAGCTGAAATTTAAATTAATAAGGAAAATGAGGAAAAATATTTAAAGAACTTACAACTTTATCAAAAATTAATCCAAGAAAAAAAAAAAATTAGAAACCGGCCCAACCAAAAATTATATACTTAAAAAAATGTATTTTTTATTCGGTACGCAACTTTTCAAGTTATCCTTTTTGCCAAATATCCTTGATCTTTTTAAACAACATTTCTGGATTTAATAAATTATTTAATACCACATTTCCGTGGATCAGTCTACACTTATACCCACCTTCCGATGCGTTCGCTGCATTGCGTGACTAGGCAACCCTACACATATTTTTCCGTTTTGAGTAGGGCAAAACCATTATGGGAAAGGCGTTTTAATAAAATATTTTTTTTTCGTTTGGTACTTGAAAATCAGTCTGATTCGTCAGCTTGACAAATTGGGTTCTCAATAAAGATTACATTTGGGAGCAATGCCAAGGTAAAGAAGAGAGTTCGTTTTTTCGCAATTCATCAAGCAAATGGTTGCATAGGGTGGGCCATCTGTTGTTTGGTTGTTAAAAACTCATAATTCGGAACAAACCCGTCCAAAGTGGATGCTCTTCCACATATGTCAAGTTCAATAGTACTCACTTTTAGTCATGCATCGTTTAACAACCGAACAACGCGTAAAATCATCGAAAATTACGATGACTGCGGCGGCCATTTGGACAATATTATTTTTTATACATAAATAAGTAGTTTCAAACTTGCATTTGGTATATACATTTGCCCAATTTTGTTGAAAAATCTATGAATAAAATGGATTTAACAAACAAACCAACAGATGGCCCACCTTATATATTACCAAAAATATAAAAAAATCGCTATGTAGATGACTCATATGGGTCTGGCGACATATTGCCTGTTTCCTCCCTGATCCTTGAAACGGTTAAAGGATATCACAATTTTCTTGAAAAATATATGAATAAAATGCAATTAACAAACATACCAACAGATGGCCCACCTTATATATTACCAAAAATATAAAAAATCGCTATGTAGATGACACATATGGTCTGGCAACATATTGCCTGTTTCCTCCCTGGTCCTTAAAACGTTTAAAGGGTATCACTAAAAAAGATATCCTTTCCCTTTGTTTAATTGTGAACATTATTGTAACTTTTCTCATTTCATTAACTTTAATTTTGAAATCAAGCTAAAAATGTCTCAAACACAATCTTCTTATTTTATTAGTTAATTTTGCGCTATCCTTTAAAAAACTTTCAATCTGCTGTGCCCAACGCCCATTTCGCACAAACCAGCATCAATTAATAAAATAAATGTATATCCTTAAAGTTAAGCAAAAGATATTGATACATTTGTGGGCGACAGACGTGAAATATCTTTGGACAGACCACTCGAAAGGCTTGAAGTGCACAATTTATACTAAAGTCATTAAAAACCAGGCAGCAATAAAAATATCGTTGAAAATGGCGGCCGTGTCTAGTAGTATATGTAGGCCAAAGGAGCTGAGTCCTTGGCAAGCGCTCTTTAAGCGCTGAGCCACTTAAAGGTATGCCTGAGTTGTCAACTGATTGTACTCCAGTTTAGAAATATGATTGCCTTCTGTTGCGTGTAAAGGGCGCGATGAAGACACACGGGAAATTTGAAAATTATTCAAATTTATGACAAGTCTCAAGGACTTTTAGCTACTTTACATAATTTCGCACTGGTCGAGTGCGAGCTTCCGTGTAAGGCAAATAAAATATTTGCAATTCAGAGCACTTTATTTTGGAGTAAATGAAAGTGAAAAAAAAAACTCAATTTGCAACGCGAGTGTCATATAAGCTTTTTTTATAAGCTACCAATCTTTTTTTTTTTTTTGCCATTAATTCGTCAGTTCTTTCTTTTGGTTCGTTACGAATTTTCATTTGGTTTTTCCGCTACACCTTTTACTTTTGCTTTGACATGTGTTTGTATCTTATCTTTTTTTTTTGTGCAACTTTTTCATTAACGTGTACACGAGCTCGTTGGCCAAGTGAACATTAAGCTAACAAAGGCATGTATCTTAATTTTTCCTATTTTTAGGATTGCAAAGTAAATGCTGCTCCGCCTGATTTTCTTTGCTTGTTAAAATCTTTTAAGAATAATGTGAAAAATGTTCTTTGTACTTTGTGTGCATCTGATGGACTCGCTTAATTTTGTGCTCAAAGTTTTTAGATTGTGCAAATATTTGTCATGGTCCTACCAAAGTAAATTGAAAACTTTAAATTGAGTTTTCATTGCAACTTTGTATGCACTTTTTGCTCGAGGCAAAAACCAATGGGAATTTAATGAAAAGTTTTCCTGTCAACAGCCAGTGCTGGATTTTACAAAATGGCGGCGGCTAAGTAGCGGTTCGTTGGCCTGGATAAGCCGTTAAGTTTCTGTGTGAATTCCAATATAATACTTGGAAAATTATTTAGTGGTTAGTAAACGACTTTTATCTTTTGGAATAGATTAAGTGGTTGTTGCACCAAGTTTAAATAAATTGAAGGCAATGGCAAGGGGGATGAGCATAAAATATTCTTAGTTTGGGAAGGTGTCTAATAGCGTGGCCATTTTTGCAACATCTCACGATTTTAATAACGTTACCGCTCAAAAAATTTCCTTTTTACCTGCATATAGCGCCTGCAAAATTTAAAGACGATCCGAAAGAATTTAATGGACCCGAAAATAGGTCAAAGGTCATAAAATAGTACAATACAGTCAAAAACGGAAAAAGTGAACATTATGACCTTTGACTTATTTTCGGGACCATCAAATACTTTCGGATCGTCTTTAAATTTTAGAGGCGCTATATGAAGGTAAAATGGAATCTTTTTATGCGGTAACGTTATCGTTATCGGTGGTTTAAAAATTTGCCATACTAGCGGCGGCCACTCTTGTGTCTAAATTCCCAGGCGGCGCTTTTTTGTGGTTGACATATGTAAGAAATAATATATTTTTGGATGCCTTTCTTTTTCCTGAAAATTCCACAACTTTCATAACTCGACAACTTTTCTCATTTTTAATTCTTATTATTATATTATTTCTTTACAACCGGGCACTGACCAGCAGGGGCTCGGTAGTGACTATCGGTGCGACCTCAGCGCGTTTATTCTTTCTGAAGAATTTAAATTACTTTATTCAGAAAGAAAATCTATGGGATCCTCTAGAGAACTTCGGTCCCAGGGATTAGTCTCCCATAACGCCTACCGACAGGCCTGCTCACTAAAAATACTTAAAATACAATTGTTTAATATGATTATGAAATTAAATGAACGATTTTTCCACAGTTATCATATTTCTGGATATATTGATTCGACTGACAGGTTCGATAGCTCATTCCTTCGCAACAGTCAAGATGGCACTCAAATTAAAAAAAAACATATTTTGCATATTTATTAATCTTTTAATTCATACAATGCTAAGATAGTTTGGCTGGTAGTTTTGTTACAAATGTGAAAATCATAAATATCGAAAAGATCGATTTAAAAAGGGTTACGCCAAACTTATTTTGGCCGATGATATAATTGCAATGTTCCTATATAATTGCAATGCTTGATAGTTTCGATAGCTGTCTGATCATTTTGAAATTTATGCGAGACTTCAATAAATTTTTTGAACACATCTTCCATTTGTCAAGCATTTATGTATACGAGCAAAAAAAAATCAAGTCCACTTTTTTCAATTTTCCTTGTCATCTGATATTTGGCGAATAATCCAAATCTCATCGTCTTTGCAAAAAGTTCTCCTGATCTCAATTAAACATCGTGAAACATTTCTGCAATTTAATTACAATATCATTTTTTGTTATCGATTGAATGCAATCGCTTCCTTAGATTTTTGGTATAATGTCTAATTCGATATCGAAGTGTTTGATGATTTTTACACATGTTATAGGAATTTGAGCCATTAAGCCCTTTTTTTTTAAATAAATTCCCAAGTTTGTAGATCAGCCCTTATTTTTATTTTTTAATTTTAGTTGCAAAGTTTTTCTTTCTGGAAAAGTACAAAACCATTTCAAAAGCAAAGACTCTTAAAGCTCCGCTGTTAAGTAAATAATTTTCACAGCTAGCTATAAGGGGCGCTGTATAAATATGAATACTTTAAATCCGACACTGTCAGCATCTCTATAGCTATATATTTCTGTTTCTATTTTTGTTGTTTTGACATATAAATAGGTGAGGGATCAGTTACCAAGTCATGCCTTGGGACTTAAGTTACAGCTGCGACATAGTTGTAAAAATTTTAAAGCATACTTTTGGGCGAGAATAAAAAATTGTGCTTTGTCACATTTGGTCACATCTTGTTTTATTGACTCGGACATGTGCACCCAGCGCCATTTTGTGTCTTACGTTACGCAATTATTTTTAGCCTTGTCATCAAATGCCACCAAGCTGTCCATATAACTGTTTTTGGGTGTTGCCGCTAAGGCGTGCCTAAAGGACATTGAATTTTTATTGCCACTTGTTAGACTTTTCAAGTAGGCTTTTGTTGAAAAATACCTGAACTTGATGCCATCTTTAATAGCATTAAAGCAAGCCCGTGGCATTATTGTCCTTATTGTTATAACCACAGTCAAAGTTTAAGTTGACATATGGTACTGTAACTTTGCCAAGTCCTTGTTAATTATATGCATAGGTCTGTCAGGGCACAAACTGCGTGGCACAAGCTGCATAAATTACCAAAGGCACTCATAAAAATAGGTCAGGCAGCAGCTTTGGACCAACTTGACAACCAATTAAAGTAACAAAAGATTTGCAATAACAGATGTAAAAACAAAAGAAAAATTTCCTGAAGCACTCATTAAACCAAAGTCTTACACTGTTCCGCGCATATATCAAAGATATCACAGGAAATTTTTTTGCAGAACAAAAACCAATTCTTGTCTAGACATAAGCTTCAACAAAAGGCAAATCAAGGTGAATCAATAGAGCTGCTGCCCATTGTTGGCAATAATTCTCAATCAACAATTATTACTGACTGGGGCTTTTTGGAGCATATTAACCCTAATGGTCGGGTTAAAAGCTGCCACAAAGACGTGCTGACTTTTTGACTGTAGCGGAAATATGACCCAATAATCTGTTATTCAGGTCTCATAAGCTTAGACTTCTGGGTTGCACAAAGCGACCCACTGGCACGAAGTAAAGTTCTGCTTTTGTTATTGGCGCTTATTTTTAGGTTATAGCCACATAAAACATGGCTAAGAAGGAGTGGCATGTGCGTCATGCCAGACACATAAATCATATATACAAAGCGTGTACATTATATAAACAATATGTATACATATATAGAAAAAAAACACACGCACAACTTTGCTCCCACTGATTGATTTTTATTTAGATTGAGAAGCATGCAATAATGCGACGTTTTGTCTTGTCCCAAACAGATTATCAGCATGAATCAAACAGACTCGGCTCTCTCCGCCAGTAATGCGGAGCCACTTAGCGGCTATGCCAGCTCGGGCTTTGTAGACTCCCAGGAGCAGCGTCAAACACTGGATTATCTAGAGCTGGGTGCTGGCACTGGCGTCGGCACACAGTATATGCAAAGCAATCTCAGTGCCCCGAATGCGAATGCCAGCAATGTGTCCTCCGTTTTGGCTTCCGTGATTATGGAACGCTTTATGAGAACCCGCAGCATTGAGAGTCCTTGGTATCATTTGCTTATAGCCATGTACTGCGTCTTAATTGTCTTTGGCGCATTGGGTAATGTGCTGGTAGTGATTGCCGTAGTGCGTAAACCCATCATGCGTACCGCACGAAATCTATTCATACTCAATCTGGCCATATCGGGTAAGTGTTGGCTCATGATGGCAACCTTGTTTAAGTTTCAGTGTGTGCATATCAAATTTTATGTTTATTGTTTTTTTATTGTGCATTCCTCAGACTTACTGTTATGCCTGGTTACAATGCCATTAACTCTAATGGAAATACTATCAACGTATTGGCCATTTGGTTCCTGCTCCATACTATGCAAAATGATTGCCATGCTGCAGGCACTGAGCATATTTGTATCGACAATTTCGATAACAGCCATTGCCTTTGACAGATATCAGGTTAGTTGTGCCTACTCATAATCATTATTGGCTTAGCAGCGGTACGGCGCTTATTTAATTTTAGCATGCACTGTGAGAAAAAATGTTGTAGAAGCAATGGAAGCAGCTCTATAATTAGTTTTTTTTTTGCTTATCAGTAGGCTTAATACGAGAAGAATAGAACAAGAAGAATTAATTTCGAAAATTTCATATCGGTTGGGAAACCAAAAAGAGGACGTATTATTTTTTGGTTATTCATAGGGAAAAAAAGGAAGGCACGGAATAGAAATACCGTCATATAAATTGGAGTCCTTTTGAAAGTAGTAAAACAAATTTTAAAAACAGTTCCATAGAGCTTTTTGTTCAGACACGACATAAACTGCCGGTAAGAAATACTTAATAAAAATTTAAGATGTCAATTTTATATAAATTGATAATTTTATCTTAAAATTGTAATTTTAGTTAAATTTTCAAAATTTTTTTCTTAAAAGCGATCATTTTTTTTGGCATTTTAATTTTTGTCTTTGCACTCGATTTTGTACAACTTTTAATTGAACCGATTCGTCAATCTACACATAATTTTTTTTTTTAATTTTTTAATTAATTTTACGCGAAAACCTTGAGAGTTACACACCCGAAATTTGATCAAATTACCATTGAAATTTTATTTTTATTCAATTAAAAATTTTTTTTTTTTTACAACTTTTATCAATTTTGGTCTGGATTATCTATCTTATAAAAATCTGAAGTGGACACAAAAAATTTCATCGAAATTTGTTTTAGATTTAGAATTTTTTAAAGAATTTTACAAAAACAGAATGAATTTATATTTCTAACTTTTAATAATATTGTATACTATCAATTGATTATCAATTTTTATTTAAAAATCCCGATTTCATTTTTATTTTTACATTTTTTATAATTTAAATTAATAAAACAAATGTGCTAAGTTTTAATTTTTAAAGTTGAAAACTAAATTTTAATTGATTTAAAAAATTAAAATTATTTTTATATAGTTTTATTATTTTTTAGATTATTATTTTTTTATTTTATTTTGATAATTACTGCTCCAAAAAACCTATTAAGAATGACTATTTCAATATCATTTTTTAAATTTTTTTAATTTAACGATTAAAAAATATAATTTCTCAGAAATTTAACATTTTCTTATCATTTGAAAACTCTACACATAATAGCGATATCATGATTCCAAGTTTTATATATGGTTCAGCAGCAGGAGTTCGAACTCTACGTGAATACGAATTTTATCTGCTCCTGCCAACTGGCAACAACACCATTTCAGGAGACATTAAGTAGCTCAGTTAAGGTCTCATTAATCAGCCAAGTCCACTTTAATTTCTTCCGGTGTATTTTCGCTGCTTTGCCGCCATTAACATGTAAATGAACTAACGTAATTGGCTGGTCTCAACATAGTCCTGGTTAGCTCGTTATAAATAATGTAAATGACACGTTCCCGCATTATATTAGCATTAGAGGAGGCCGGCCGGACTAGGCGACTATGAGTGAACCAGAGAGTTCCAGGTACCTTTTGATTAGCCAGCTGTTTCTGACAACCGCAAAGCCATTAGAATTATCAGTAATTGTTGCAATCTTCCCTCCTCTCACGCGCTCTCTTTTCCTATCTCTTCTTGTCTTCCATCTGCTTTATCTTTCATTATAACCAACGACAGGTCATTGTGTATCCAACACGCGATAGCCTGCAGATTGTGGGCGCCATCACCATACTGGCGGGCATATGGCTGCTTGCCCTGCTGCTCGCCTCGCCCCTGTTTATCATCAAGCGTCTGGTCAACCTTGAAATACCGCCCGTATTGGAGAGCATGGGTTTTCGGGGACCGCTCATGTTTTGCTATGAAGATTGGCCCTTCGAATGGACAAATGGACGTTTATGGTACTCGATATTTTCGTTGTGCGTGCAGTATCTGGTGCCCATACTGATCGTGTCCATGGCATATTTTGGTATATACAATAAGCTGCGGAATCGCATCACGGTCGTCACCGTGCAGGCTTCTACACAGCGCAATGTGGAGCGGGGCAGGCGCATGCAGCGCACCAATTGCCTGCTTATAAGCATAGCCATTATCTTTGGTGTATCCTGGCTACCATTGAACTTTTACAATTTATATGCGGACATGAGGGGCGGCACAAGGACGCAAACCATGAAGGTGGCCTATGCCATTTGCCATATGATCGGCATGAGCTCGGCCTGCTCAAATCCACTGCTCTATGGATGGCTGAATGATAACTTCCGTAAAGAATTTCAAGAACTCTTATGCCGTTGTAAAGAACCCACTAATGTTGCTCTTAATGGTCACACAACAGGCAACAGCGTGCAGGCAGCGGCGGCGGCAGCAGCGGCGCGACGCAGACGCAAACATGGTGCAGACATGTCCAAGGGTGAGCTCAAGCTGCTCGGCAGCGTGGCCGGCGTTGGTGATGGCGATACAGATATTGATGGCGCCAATGGTAGAGGGGTGAATGGCGAGTTTACCACAGCTATCTATGGACTGAGAAGTGCCGTCACCGAATCTGTGGCGCTAACCGAAAATCCCATACCCACAGAAGTGACCACGCTGATGCCGAACATGCAGCGGTAATGCAAAAACTTGGCCCTCTCTGTGTGTGTCTGTGTCTTGTAGTGTGTAGTAGCTATGTAACTTTGTAACTGTATCTATATCTATATCTGTATTTGTATCTGTATCTGTATCTCTATGGTGGTTACTTTACACTAAGCTCATATGCTACGCATGCCACATACATATGTGGCTTGTGGTGCGCCACATTCAATTCCCATCAATGTTTGTACTTTGAAGTTGTTGTTGGCAAATGTATCTGTTTTTGAAACTTATAAACAAATGCAAAATATCTCCCGCTGTTGCATGTACACTTCAAGTAACTTATTTTTTATATTTTTTACATTATTGTGTGCTTGTGGTTTCTGCTTTTTTTTTGCAGCACAAATAGCAAATGGTATTAGTTTTTTGCTCTTTGTAGTCAATTGTATATTGATTTTATTATGTACCATGTACCATGTACTTACTCCTATGTGTGTAAAAAAACTAACCCAATACAATTCGCATACATTTTCCACTCTAGGCCACATGCCAGATGAACTTGGCTTTAAGCTAGAGCTGAACAACAACTATCCAGAAGTATCTACCAAAATCTAATTAAAGATACAATAAGTATAGAAAATAATGAAGAGTGATTCAAAGCCAAGCTGAGCTATAACTAAGAATAACATTATATAAGCAGACAACGAGTTTGATGACGTAAATGATTCAAAGATTGGTTTGCAGAACGCTGCTGCTGTATATATTTATAGTAGATAGATTACATACAACTATAATAGCCTAAACACTTATATAAAGATACAAATAATTAAATTAAATCCAAGTATTATAATTATAGCCCTAAGTTAGTCCATGCTTTGCTTTCTCATATCGAACACTGTAATTTAATTGAATGAGCCCTTCAATTAAATTTAAGTAATTGATAGCAGCGTTTTTTTCCAAAAAATGTACTAAGCTCCTAAGTTCCTACGAAAACTATCTTGTAAAGATAAAGCAACTTGTCCGTACCAAACACTACATTTTAATTTAATAAATGTTTGTATTTAAAATTTAAGCTTCAAATTCAAGGCAACTTCCATTAGTTACGTAAGTTTAACTTTGTGTGTACATATATAAACAAAAATTGATTGTTAGTTTTAAATCTTGGTGGCATTTCTTATTTATGTTCCACAACTGATAAAAGTTTTTGCCAATTTGGCAAATTAGGCAAATATCAAAATAGAGCTTAATTTGATTGTAGTATTTATGATTCCTAGTATATGTATGTGTGTGTACTCTCTTCTTCTGAGTAAAAAAAACCTAAGCTAATGAACAACTGCAGCAAACAAACAATAAATCTGTATTTACTAAATATATATAAATATATGTATGTATCTCAATTAAAAGCTATGAATGAATACTTAATTGGGTCTTTCTGTTGTTTATTCATTATGATGATTAAATTTTGGCCTTTTGTATAAATATAAAATTTCAGCCGTACGTTCAGCACCGCAAAACGCACAATCCAGATAAGAGTTTCTAAATAAAATCAAGACCCACAGCAAGCTCATTTCCTCAATTGAAGAGTAACAGAGGGACGGCCGGAGTCCAAGCCTAGCCAGACACTTAACCTGTGACACATTTTGGTACGTTGCCCCATTAAAGCCGCATTGCTCGCATTCATTGCCACAGGCGGTTTCACCAACAGCAACAACAATAACAATAACAAAAAATCCAACACGTGGCCCAAAAATTCACTAAGCCCCCTTGCTCCATTTTGGTTCGTCTCTCTGTTTGTTATACTCTTGAGTAAGGGTATAGCACTAAATTAAGTTTGTCAAGAAGTTTGCAACGCCATAAAGGAGTCGTAGACGAGCTTTCGTAGTATATTAAGAAGCCATCACTGTCTTCGAGATATTTGAGTTTTTTTCAAAGTGTTCACTATACCCTATTCCAATGGTACAACAAACTTATATGTCTTATAAAGTAAGTATTTTCGGCTGCTATCATTTATTTTATTTAAGATGAAGTTTTTTTTTTTTTTTTTAAATTTAATTTTGTAAAAATACGTAAAAAATAGAACCTATACAAATTTTTTGTTTTTGTAATTTTTTTATAAGAATTATAACAATCGAAGCTATAGTAGATAATTCCAATGTATACAAACATAAAAGTTTCTTTCTGGCCACACAAGCACCATAATAAATAAAAATTCTTCTATTTTTGGTGAAATCTGTAAATTTCGTGTGTTTCGTGATTGACGGGTTCGAATTTCATGAAAAAGGGCTCATTTGGAAGGTAATGATTACTACTTTATATAACAGTCCAAAATACAAAAGAATTGATGATTTTTCACAGCTGAAGCGCAGTTTAAAGTGTCCAAAAAAAACTTTCGAAGAAAATTACATTTTTTCAAATTCCAAAAGAGGGAATTTTTTTTTTGTATGAAGTTTTGACATTTCGTGCGAAATTTTTGCATGCTGCGTATGGGCCTTAACTAAAAATTCAATAAGTCAGTAATTTTTATTTATTATAAAAAGATGACACGCTATTTATCGTATCTATCTATTGCTCTATAACATAGCTTTTCAAGTGTTTAAGACTTTTGCTGAAATTTTTCATTTATGTATTGAAAATCGCAAAAATGTTGTGATTTTTAAGGTTTTGGGCACACTTTTCTGACTGTAGTTATTTCTTAAAGTCACAAATTTTTATGTTGTGGGGCATTTTGAGAAGGTAGTTTACTCTACTTTTGAAAAAAAAAACAGGATAATGAAGAAATTCGAATTAGTACAATTTTGTAACCTCATTTGTGCGACCGCACTTTGAAAAATGTAATTTTTCACAAAAATAGCCATAAAAAAAGCCTTGGCCTTGACAAAACTGAAATCGGTTTTTTCTCTTAAGATATATGTAATATATTAATAGCATAAACTTTGAATAACAAATAAAGATGCAATAAATTGAATTGAATTGAAAATTGAAATCGGTTTTTGAATGCTGAAACATTGCCCTAACATAAAATATAAGTTTCATCTCTGGAGAAAAGCCATCGTCGACTACTGATATCAAAGCATTGCATTTTTATAACTTTAGCGTTTTCAATTTTGTTCGATCAATTTTTTTTAAAAATTAATTATTTATTTACAATGATAATTATGGTTAAAAACTAATAATTAACATAAAAGTTAGATGCACTGGAACTCAGGCCTTCGTCTTTTTTCTGTTTTTTATAAAAATTTTATTTTACTATTCTATTTAAATTTATCAATGTTATTTCGAATTTTTATCAAAAATTGTTTGGTAACGATATAGTTATTTTAAGAAACTTTTCGAATAAATCAAAAAAAAAAGTTTTTTTTTAGATATTGCATTATTCTATTAAAAAAAAAAAAAAAATATATGTACCTATTATTATTTTTCTAAAAAAATTCCTAAAACATTTTAAATTTATGCAAATAACATTTTTTTTACATTGAGTAAAAATTGAATTTCTATAAAAAAAAAAGAATAAATATAAAATTTGAAAATATGTTTATTAAAAATTGATTTTTCTAAAAAAATAAATTAAAAATTTTTTCACTTTTTACAAAAAATTGGCATTTATCAAATTTTGAATTAAGGATTTTTTTGTAACTGGAAATAATAGCTTGTATCAAAATTTTAATAATGTACAATATTTTATAGTAGTCGACTCAAAATTTGAGTTTTGTTAAGAAATTCCATCATTCTAAAATATACAAAAATATATTATAAGCTGGTTCTAAAAAATCTATTTTAGTATTCTAAAAATTTCATTATATTATATATATATTGAACCTAATCTTTTTTTTTCAAATACATTTTTAAGATATTTATATTTTTAAATTTTATAAAAAATTGTCTGTATATTCCCATATTTCTTGGTAAAAAATTAGTAAAGGCCGATTAGAAACAATCGACATGAAAATGGTCTTGAAACCTGTTAAATACAAAACATATGAAACATATAGTCCTTATTATTATTATTTTTTCAATATCTAAAAAAATTGAAAAATTTCGTAAGAATGTTGTATACAACATAAAGTACGTTTATTCTTTTATTTCTATTTGTTACAAAATAATAAAATAAAATTTTAAAGTGTATTCAATCAACGATGCTTACCTATTTATTATGGCACTAAGTAATTTATAATACTATGTTATACTTTTTATAAAGTATTTTTAATTTTTTATTCAAATATTTAGAGTATTAAAACTTCTGCGCCTCGTAAGTGACCTTTCCGTCCTTTTTGTTTTTTGTTTGTTTTGTAATTGTGTGTGAGTCTGGGAGCGCGCGACGTTACTAAGCCGGGGGCTGAGTCAGCCAGTTAAGCCGTAGCCAGTCGGCTTAGCATAACGTAAAATGCTATGGGCCATAAAAACGGCGTAAATGGGCGCACTCTGTGATTATGTTGCCGTATACAATGTGGCACAGTGTGTAATGGGGAGCAACAATATAGACAATAAAAGGGAGCAATGCTGGAATAATAATAAAAGGAACTCACATTCTGTCAGTTTCTTTAGACATACTACTATATAAGTATGTACGTTTGTATATAAGCAATATAAATATGTTTACATATATATATTGATAAGCTGATGGCACAATCAATCAACGCAAACGGAGCCCATACAAAAGTTTCTGAAGCGTAGCACTCTGATTGATTTCATGGTTGGGGTAGCTTGGGGCAAGTATCTGGTTCGGGGCAATCAAGGCACATGTTGCATGCATGGCTTTAAGTCTGTGACTGTCACTTAATGTGATTGTATGCGTAGGTGTTTCACACCATCTAAAGGTCAATTATAAAATATAATTATAAACATTTACATACACGCAATTCATTGGGCTTCGAATCACAGACAACAACACAAATGATCGCTTAATAATGAAGCAGAGTTTATATAATTTTGGTATTACGTTAAGAGCAGAAGTGAGAGGTCAACTCACAAAGGGTCTCATCACATTTCACTGCCGTGTGTCACAAACGTAACTGCGAGTGACTTTTAATGACAGCTCCGTACTACAAGATATCAAAAAAAAAAAAATAGACAAAAAAATAAAAGTGAAAAGTTCCCACACGCCAACGTAAAAAATTAATTAAAAATTTCTTTTGATGCTGAAAATAAATATTGTAGTATGTTTCATTTTGGGGCCTGGTTGGGGTCGACAATCGGCTAAAAGTTGGTTGTCTTTATTGTGGGGGTCTTTTGATAGTTGTTGTAACTATTGTTGTTGTTTTTGTTACAGCTTGTTACAGTTTTTAATAAAAGTGTAGCTGCAGTGGTTTTTGTTGTTGTTGTACTTGTTCAGTGCGTATGTTTGACTTAACGCCTTAATGCACTTTGGCTTGTGAAAGTGCTGAACAGTGTGGACAGTGCATGGTCACACTTAACCACCAGTGGATACATATGAGTTTAAAGGTTTAGAAAAAACACTTTATATGATAAGCATTTATTTGGCGCATCTTTTAATTATAGGTACCGATGAATTTCTTCCTTGCTGCAAAAATCTTAATCCTCAGAAAGTTCCAACATGACCGAATTTTGTTTGTTTGACAAGTATATTTTAAAAGAATATACAATTTTTTTTTTTTGAATTGATGTAAAAAAAAATTTGTGTAAATTTGTTTTTGCGAAGTGCTGTTGTCCCCGATTTGATTTCCAGACGTATTATTATTATTATTCGATAAATAATCGGAATTTTGCAATAAAAATTTGCTTAGTTACTATTGGCTAGTAAAAATATTTATAGTCGAACAGGTCGGTCTAAAAAGTGGCCCGATATAATTATTTTTGCCGGTATAAAACATATAGAGAGAGAGACATCCTTGCTGGGAAATTCACTGAGAGCGTACTCTAGTAATAGCTGCCAAGAAGAAACTACACAAAGCAATAAAACAAAATACGGTACTACATATTTTAGTTCAAATCGCCTTATTGGCAAACAAATAAGGGCAGGGCCAAAGAATATAGAAATATATTTTTTGGTAAGGGTAGCTGAGTTAGTAGAGGGTCTCTGACCAAGACCAAGGTTCGATTCCAATTCGGAGCAAAATTTTTTATTATTTATTTTATTTTTTATACCTTGTACTAAAACGTACAAAGGGTAGAATAAGCACGTGCAAATGTATGTAAGGGGCAGAAGAAGGCGTGGTAGACCCAATAAAGTATAAATATTGTTGGTCAGAATCAGCAGCTGAGTCGATATAGCCATGTCTGTCTGTCCGTCTGTCCGTATGAGTAAAAGGACTTCAGAGACTATAAGAGCTATGGAGCTTAAACTTTACCAAAAGATGCGCATAGTAGTCAGGCAGATCGAGTTTTTCGCTTTATTTAAATATCTTTCCCCGTTTCCTCGTACGAAAATTTCGCGGCTTACACAGACACACTATAAAAGATATTGGATCCAAATTTATTACGGTTATTCGCAATGACTTTAAGAATGCCGTTATTTAAAAATTCGATTGAAAACTTTGAAAGATATATGTAAGTAAAACCAGGCCTATTGAAGTATTTATCTAATGTGACATTAAAATCCAAACACTATTGATAAGAACTAAATACTAATGCCTCAAGCTTAAAGAATAAATACGTGTGTTTAAGTCAGGCTACTAGAGCAAGAGAAGATTTAGAGATTAGAAATGCAGAGTAGGAGAGGGATACAAGGCGTAGACAGCGGAGCAGGCAACACTTAGAAGTTCGGCGATCAGAGCAAGCTATGAAAGCAGCACAAAGAAGACATAGAGTTTAGGATTGCAGAGCAGGAACACTATGGAAGGAACACTATGCTTAGAAGACAGCTCAGAGAAAACTTAGAGAAAAGGGCTGCAGAGCAGGAGCATGCCTAGATCGCTGAGTAGACAGGGTAGGCGAGAAGAGCAAGTAAGGAATACAGGCTAAGGCTGACTCAACACGTAATTTAGTTAAGCAGGCAAGAGATACAATTAATAGGAGAATTGCAAGAACACAGTTACGCCACGTTAATGAGGAATGGATATCTGAATTTTTTTCTTCAGGATCCGTTTCCTTCGTTGCAGCAGCAGAAAATTGAATTGATTTGAAAACTAAATGATAGGTATACAGCTCTTGGGTTAGAAAGCGACTTCCAGGCAAAAGAGGAGGAGTAGCTATTGCTCCAGGTGAGGATCTTAGATTGTGATTCAGAGGAATTGTCTTTTTCCACCATTTATGCCGGCACTAAGAGAAAGTGTACGAAGAGGTACATAAAAATAATTAGGTCAGAGTTAAGAAACTTTGGTAAAAGAGGATGTAGAATAGATACATTTTTTCAATGGTAGGAAATTGGAATGGATCAATATAAGAAATAATACATACGCTCTTCTCCTACGCATTGGGAATCAAAGAAGAAGAATATAATATAATATAAGCAGCGGTAGGCACGCCTTGGCTCTTTTTGCTCCGAGTGCTCTTTCCGTTATTTCTTGTAAGTGGCGCCAGCCAGACGCACATGCAGAAAGCGCGTTTCGCTCAACTTGAGGATGCTTGTGCGACCCTAGCGGGACTTTTTATTAGTGCTCGCTGACGAAAATTTCGCGCAACAATTTGGTAACTATAAGACCAAGTGATTTTTTTGGTAAATTAAATATGACTTTTCTGTGTCTTCGAATGTGTTGCAAAATTTCGTTCAGTGTACACGCACAAGCAGATCGCCGGCGACGTGCCCACAGCTGATGATAAGGCATACATGCGTTAGTACAGGGTATTTTTAAGTCGGGCGGGACCGACTAGAGCATTCATGCATGCAACGGAATGAACATTATGGAAATAAAGAAAATTACAGGGGATATGTCTGGATGATCTGAATTGAATAAAGAAGATTGTACGGGGGTTGGCGTGCGAAGCACGCAGGGTGCGGAGCCCTCTAGTTTTTTTTTATATTTGAGATAATTTAATCTTATAACGTGATTGTACAGGGTCTCTTAAAATCTGCCGTGCCCGACTTTAATATATGTACAATTAGTACATAAACAAAACTCTTTTGTGAAAGTAAAAAGTTAGCCGCAAAGTCAGTTTTAAAGACAGTCTTAAAAAAATGGTCATCAAATAGGCCTAAATTTAGCAATAAACTTGCCAAAAGTCTTCATTAATTTAGACCCACTCTTCATTGAAAATCAATCGATTATTATTTTTTATTTTTTTCATTTCACTTTCTAACCAAAAGCATTACATAATACAAACTCTTTTAGCGTATTCTTAGATTACTGAATAGTCACTGAATCTCGCAGACTCTTTGACTGACCCCAAGTGTTAATCAGCATAGTCGATGCTGCAACAACAACAATAGAGGCAACAACGATAACAACAACAACAACAACGATAACAACAAATGATTTGTTATGAAAACGAAATCTGACAAACTGCGGGCATGTAAGTTCCACTGAGTCAAGCGTGAGCACTTTATTAGCATATTTATGAGTAAAAGTGAAAATGATAATAAATAGAAATACAACAACAAGAAGATGAAAAAAATTCACAAAAAAAAAACAACAGCCAAAGAGCTGGCAAATATTGACAAGAGTTCAATGAATAAAACAAAAAAAAAAACACGGTAAAATAAAAAATTGTTAAGAGAATTCGCGCAAAGACGCATTTACCAGGCCAGCATTGATGCATACCAAATGTGAACAATACATCAGTATTGATTCCATCAAATCCTGAGCACTACAACTTGTCAAAGTTGTTCAACATGCTTGAGCACCTAACGCTTGAGCCTATCATCTATAGTTGTCGGCAGCTACAGTCATACTTCATAGAGATGATCACACATTTATGTGATATCTATGATGGCCTAATAGACGCTAAACAAATAATGGCCACTTTCACAATGTGCATACTAAGCTCTCCACTTCCTCAAAACACTGGGCTGATTATTGAACAATATTGACACATCAAAGACAGTAATAGCAAGTTTTGAACATAAATGAAATTACTTTTGTAAAGCATTTCGAATATTTCGTTTTCTAGAGCCATAAACCTACCTACTGCCCCCAATTTGCGCAAAACTTTAGACAGTCTTTGACATTGTGCTCTCTATCGTCTAGTTTGCACGCTAAGCTACATTGTGTTGGGTTGTCCAATTGATTATTATGGTGTTTTCATTGATTTTGCGGTCTCATAAAGCAGATGATGGCCAGCTTTCGTTTCATATCGTTGAGCTTGATGGTCATGTGCACTCTAGGGTTAACAACTACTGCCATGTACTATTTGTTTCTGCTTCTTGCACACACAAATCAATGGACGGCACACATCATTATAAGCCACACACGTGCCCAGCATGTGTCAACAACTAGCATTATGCTCTCTAAAAATAAGTACAGTAGGTGCATACATTGTTAGTACGCTTCGTTAACCGGTTCATCACAGTCAGTGCAAGGAAGTGAAAAGTTGTGCACTTTTCTACAAATACTTTTAAAGCTGACACTCAGTAAAAATTCACTTTAATCCTGAAAACCAACTGACAATAAAAACAAAAAAAGTCATTCGAAAATCTGTTACCATTGCAACCAACCTTAACCAATCTTCTCTGTGAATCGCAGACCGAGTTATGTGCGGCAAAAGTTACAATTTTTGTACAAATTGGTAGCTGCCCCGCGTTACTAAAGTGTTCAGCACTGAAAGTTGTACTTAAACTAGGCATGCACAACTTTTAAGCGTTGCATTTTACAAGCTGCATGCAACCTGGTGGAAACTTTTTCTGCAAAAGTATTTTCAACAAGTTAACTGCAAGCTCTGACCTTCGAAAACAGCAAACGAAAAACTAGTTTGTTTAGTTAAAACATTTCAATTAGTAAGTACTTAAACACTCTGAAAACGTTTTTTAATAGGATTTAAAAAATTTGTTCATAAAACGAGAAATGTTGTACTTGTGAAATTCAGCTAGGACGTTTTAAATTCTGAGAATGCTGTGCGCATCAGATTATTTTTATTATTATGACATGTTCACAATTCACAACATATATATTTGAACTTAGTCTATTCAGAAATAAGTTTTACGAAAAAATTTCCATTCGTCTCTGTTTCTTGCAACAAAACGTAGCTGATTAAATGTCTTTCCTGTTTCATTAGCCACCGTTCTCCGCCAGGTTGTTTTCGGTCGACCGCGGCCTCTTGCTCCTCGCGTCTGTAGGTTTCCTTAGTGTGTGGCCGAGCCAGCCATATTTACGAAGCACTATTTCTTTCTCTATTGGTTTTTGTTTGGTACGGCACCAAAGCTCTTCATTTGAGATTCTCGCGGGCCGCCAGATGCCTAAAATACGCCGCAAACTTCTGTTGACGAAAGTCAGGATCTTTTGAACCAACGATCTCGTTAGCGACCAGGTATCCATTGACGTGCCACAATCGCTATACTTCGTAGATACTCAAATTGCTGCATATCTTCGATGTTGTATTCAGTAGAAAGGGTGACTCGTTATTTGTTTTCATTCTTCTCATTGTTTTCGTTTTTGAAGCGTTAATCTTAAGACCCACTTTAGCTGCTGGTCCAGATACGTTGTCAACAAGATCTTGCATATCGGAGTGTCGGACAGCTATCAGTACCATATCATCGGCGTATTCGATGTGACCAAGATTTGTTTAATTTTCCAACTGATGCCTATCGGGTTTTCTTCCTCTGCCTCGAGAACGGCATCGAGGACTGTTATAAACAGTAGCGGAGAGAGAGCGCACCCCTGTCGAACTCCACTGTTGCAGTTGAAGCTGTCGCTAAGAGTACCCTCATGTAGTACTTTACTCGTAGCCCCTTCGTAGCCCTCTTGAATGATATTTAACGATTTTATTGTGAATGCCTTTAGCACTCAGAGCTAGCCAAATATAACTTCTCTTAAGAGAGTCAAATGCTTTATCAAAATCTATAAAAGCTAGGTATAAGGTAGCATTCAATTCGGAGGCTTGCTCAATAATTATCCTGACGGTGTTGATCTGGTCGATACACGAATGTTCTGGGCGAAAACCACACTGAGTTTTTCGTATAAGCGCCGGCTATTCTTTCTAGAATTATCTTATTGAGGATTTGGAATGTGGCTGGTATTAAAGAGATGCCCCTCCAGTAGTTACATTTCCTTTTATCGCCTTTCTTCGGCAGTTTAACAATGACAGACTCCTTCCAGTCGAGCGGAACGGATTCATGCTCCCAGATTTTGTCTCAGATTTTCGCATCAGATTAAGGTTTACAAAAAATGAGAATGCTGCAAAAAAAAAACTATCACGAATACTTCTATACAAGACTTTCCGGATACTAAAGTGAACTACAGCGATTTTTTTCCAATACTACTTTTTTCATCTCCTTGTTATGAATTTCTGCCTAATGCATTTTCTATATAACAAGCGAATTTTCTGTTTCCGTGTAAATTCGATAATTAGACTCTCTTGCCAAATAACTGCAAAAAAATTAAATTTCCTTGAATGTCATAAAAAAGTACACCAAATGTACTCGGATTAGTTCAAGACTATTTGTTAATTTTTCTTTTCAAAAATATGGTATATACTATGTATATGTTTTTAAGTGCTTATCATGATTTGACAAATGAGGTGTCGTTGGATGCATCTTGACGTTACCTAAAGTTGAATTTGACGCCCTATAGAGGACATAAGGTTATAAATAAATAAAAAAAATTTTGCAGTAAGTTCTGCGTAATCATGTCCGTTTCTCGCAGTTATCTTTTTTTATTACAAGAACTTATTGTAAGCATTTGTGTATTTAATTTTCGATCATCGCCATTAGCTTAAACAAATGGTATCATGAAAATTTTCCACAGTTTTTTTAACTTGCTCTGAAACATAGGTTGTCAACGTTTATTTATTAACAGCGAAAAACTGTTTCGAGCGTTAATCCCCTATCCTAGTTATATTGATCTTCAAGAAACAGGAGTCGCGATGATATGTCTATGTCTAATTTCATTTCTATTGTGCTGCTCATTTTGGTATAAAATTTGTGAGTCACATTTGTTTTTTTTGCACAGAGTAGACAAATAGATGTGGACGTAACTAATTCCACTAAGCTGTAAGAGATTTCCAACATATAATAAATATATCATAGCGCATTAACAACATATCTTTAAAATGTCAAATTATAAATAAGGTTTATAAAAAGAAGAGTTTTCTTTATGTCTTCATGTCGTAAAAATAAAGTACGAAATTGCACAGTGAAAGACAGTTTGGTACTACTACTAGTCTCTATACAAATTTTGCCCCGATTCAACACATTTTCAAACAAAAAGTAATTACACACCTATTTACCTATTTTTTGTGCATTTGGTATTGGCATTTGGAATACTATAAAAATTTGCAGCTTGAAAGAAAACGAAAGTCCAAATAGTAGTTCGACAGAAACCTGAATCAATAGATGACCGAATGGCCGACTAACAGCTTGAACTGACTTCCGTTGGTATATTCATTTAGCCACTTGGAATCTTTGGCTTTTAACCATGAGACAGCGAAAAATTGAAAGACATATCAAGCGTTATACATTTTCCTTTCATATCATTTGACATTTTCACGAAGAGCGGGAGACAACTATTGACAAACAATTCCGCGCTCTGCTCCACCATGATAACACCCAATCATCTTGGGTTACTCTGTAACGTTTTTCATTAACGTCTAATTTTCCGCACAAGCAAATTTAAGCTCAAAAGAGAAACTTCCTTTGTCGCTATCTTAACAGTTGTTGCTGTTGTTAGAGACGCTGTCACCGAACGGCATTGTCGCCTTCGTCTCAACTCATCAATGTCAGCTGCGAAACATGAAGCAGAGAAAATGTAGAAGACGTCTTCCCGTGTATGACAATTGAGTCTCTTTGCGCGCAGACGACGCGTCGCGACGTCACGTGATCAAAATTTTGGACACTGCTCTGCGCTTATTATAATACGACAGTTTTTTTTTGTTTTGGTAAACGTTTATAATTTTATCAATAATTGTGGATTTTTCTTGCTCATATTAAGCTCTTGAAGGTACAAAATATCTTCAAGACGACGTATAAGTTGCTGCATTCTTAAGTGCATGCAAGACCAGCTCTTAATTATTTTTTAAGAAACTTTGCATAAATAAACAGTTGATTAAAGAACAAACTGATTGAATAATAAATGAGAAAGAAATTATAACTTTCTTAAAAATTAGGTACTTATGAACTTGTAGAAAGATCTAATAATCATTTTTTTTAATTGTATGTGTTTTACCAGATAATATATAATTATAATGCAAAATTAATTCTTTAATGTAACCAAGGAAACGCCGAATTTTTTTTTATGGAGCAAGATACAAATGGTAAAGAATTTAAATGGGATTTTGCTGATTAAATTGCTAACAGTCTTCTATGATATGAACATAACTTTTCGTTTGATGAAAATGGCTTTTCACGTAAATACTCAATATTGAATATTTTCATACAACAATTCAAAAAAGTAGACCTGATGTTCAACGTATCGATAGCGACGATTAGGTCAACGGTAAGTCAATATCACCTGCAAACATCTTGGATGACTTAAAAAATTCGTCTTTCCGTATGTTTAGCTAAATGCAGCTGCAATAGATGACACCTTTATGGTGTTAGATCGAACTGCCCTAGTGCAAAACAATAATAGTGAGAAATTGAGGGTTCACAAAATTGTTGTTCCAAAATGTATTCATATGCCTCAGTAAATAAATATTAAATAATTTAACAACCTTTAAAAATAATAAAATTGCCTTGTTGCTCTCTTTTTCACCAAGCACTTTAAGTTAATCTCAATCAACAAAATTTGAGCGAAGCGCAAGTCCACAAGCAAAATTTTGATAATGTGACGTCACGCCTTATAATTTTTCTTCGCTGCCGCATAGCGTAGTTCAACACGTCAACTTATTTTCTTCGCATCTTGTGTAAAATACCTACTAATATAGTTTTAACTCGTGCTCTTAACATGGCCAGCTGCTCTCTGCTTTAAGCAGCTCATAGGCCGCTATTTTGTCTTACGTTACGTTACGTAGCGCAACGTTACGCCAAAACTGGTTACTGTCGATCGCGGCGTCTTTTGCGGGCTCCAACTGTTAGCTGCTTTCGCCTAAGCCAGTCCGAAATTATACGAGCTGCGTGTTGGACGCTGCCACGGAAACGCCGCGTTTAAAACTCTTTCTCCTCAAATACGTGAATTGATTTTGAAAGCAAAAGCCGAAACATTAACAAAAACAAAAAAAGAAAAAGAAAAAAAAACGAAACGCATTGATTAAGCCAAATGCCGCTTACCGTCTTTTAACTGTAACTCGTTTTGTAATTTACCATTTTGCCGAAAATTGTTTATCATTGTCATGTGCGGCTGCTGCAACAATTTGCTGCAAATAGCTGGCTTTGGAATTGCCGCATTGCAGCGTCATCTGGTTTGAGTTGAATCTGGTGTGGTGTTTTTCTGGTGCAGTGAAAACAAAACGCACAAATTGCATTGACTGTGCGTCAAGCAACTCCAAAGTGTGAAGTGAAGTGTAGTGTGGCAAGTGAAAAGTGGCAAGTAGCAAGTTGCATTTGGTCAGCATTTCACCGGGCCAACCGTCAACAGTTGCTGCAATTTTGAATAAAACCAAACGAAAGTTGCAAAAGAAAGTGTGCAAAAGAAGTTCGTTCTGTTCAATGTGCAAAATTCAATTGTAAGATTGTCGGCTTCCACAAATCCAACTCTGAATGCGCCGGCTTTATAAAAGGTAAATTGAGTTGTATTGATAGCTAACACACAGCCCCCAACTCAGCCTCCCATCATTAATCATAACCAACGTAACAAAAAGAGATTTACTTTTATTTACCAAAGTTGCTTGAACCCTGTGGACTGGAGTGCTGAGCACTCTAATTATAGTAAATTTTCAACCAACAATTTAATTGCAAATTCATACTATAAACATTTGTACGCATTTACCAACTATTTGTGGCAACTCTTGTGGCTGCTGCCGCTGCTGTTAGCAGCGCAGTCGACGTTGACAGCAACGTCTACGTCAGCTGCTTTGTTCGACGCGTTAAGTTACCTTCACTTTAACAACGTCAAACAAAATGCCAACAGCAGCGTAAACAATAACAAACAACAACAAAAACAATAACAAAAAATTTAACAAGCAACAAGAAAGTGAGTTTAGCTAAGTGCCCCGAATTGGAGATACTCTTATTGGTGCTAAATTTAAAATATCCCTAGCAGCGTATACAGAGTGATCAGATAAGAACGATAGGAATTGGTTCCGGAATTATTTTAAAGTTACATTACTGGCAGTGCTTTTCGGCCAAAATCCGAATCTTTGAACATGGTCGTCCGGCTTCAACTCCAGCGGCAGCACAATTTAATATGGATGTAGCCCCACAATTCAATAAGCCGGATCAAGCCATCTATGGCGATGCCCAATTCAGCGCCGACTCGAGGTTTCGGGGTCTTCCCCGATACAGGTGCTACAATGGCAATGTTTTCTTTACTTTGAAGTTCAAAGTTCAAAGTTTGAACCATTCTCTGCCTGGTTGGTGGCTTAAGTTCTAAAAGAGTGCACTTACGCTCAAATATTTTTACGGTGTGACTAATAGGTGGAAAATATAAGTTTCCTCATAAATATTAGATTTAATTTGTATAATTAATCCAACCGATAGTAGTAGTAGTACAACCAAGTAGGTATTTGGTTACAACCCTGACATTTTGTATAAATTTGAAAACCTTAAAAGATTTAAGTTCTATGTATCTATGTTCATTGTATGTATGAACTTTACATTAAAATCTTCAGGTCTACCGAGAGAACAGTATCAGCCAGTATTGACCGGCATAAATCTCAGTTACGATTGTTAGGTAACATATATTATGAAATTTGTGATGAAATATAAGATCATCCATCCCTTACAAATTTTTTTCTACTATGCTGGCTAGAAAAACTGGACAAACAGAATTGCCTGAAATTTTATTTTTATGCAATACCTCTATTCGGCCTACTTACAAATAATCACCTATCGGAGAATACTGGGCTGCATTTAAGCAACCTGAAGTCTATGATTCTTACGTCTATAAATCGGGCATAGTTTTTTTTTTCATATAAGTTAACTTATGAAAATTAATAGAAACTTTTGAAACCCTTTCAAAGGCTACAGCAAAGAAAATTGTAAAATTAACAATGTATGCTTCTAGAAAGCTATAAAATCATTCATGCTCCGGAAAACGAAAAACCAAACCGAACAATTTTATTCGGATTCGTTTTTGCGTGCTCCTGAAAACGAATTTTTTTGTTCGATAATTCCCTTATTTTGCCGCAGCTCTGCACCTTTTTTTTACTATATATTGTTTACATTTAATTTTCATTAATATATTGCTAGTTTTTTATTATTCTTTATATTAAATTAAATTACATAAAAAAATTAATGTAGCAACGATATTTATCGAAATTATATTTATTGACTCATCGTCATGTGTTCGTGTATGATATGAGCACAAAAACGAGTGGGTTGAGTCAAAAAAAAAAAAATAATTGAAAATAATTGTCAATAAATATATAACTTTAAGTGGGCATAAATAAAATCTAAGAATATCAAAAAATAATTTAAAAAATTATTTCAACCTATTTTGCCAATTCGTTTTAATTGCTCTTGCAACAAAACATTGATTTCGAACCACACGAAAAATTCGGTTCGGTGAAATTGAGAGCACCAAACATTCGGTTTCGAAACGCATGCGAATAAAATGTTCGTATTAGTTTTCCGGCCGAATATAGTTTTAAAATATATTTCTGATTATACCGACCCGATGCTGGGTTTCTCCAATTTTTGCTTTGGGATTCCAAAAATATTTGATGATACAACGAAAATGGGTTCATAAAAATATTTTTACTCCGATTACTAAAACGTTTAAACAATAATCATTCAATAGCGAGAATACTTTTATGAACAAAACATAAGATGGCTTTAATTGTATGCCTGAAGTTCAGTATTTTTGTTGATGTGTTACTATTTCAGGAATTTTTTCATTTTAGTATTCGTCGACGGTCTAAGCAGAGCGTTTCTTTTGAATAAAATTTTTAGTAACGTTGAAATATACAGTGTACAACAGTAGAACTTCCCCATAGTAAATTCGTACGGGAGCAGCATATTGGTTCGTTAAATTGAAAATTTTTTATAACGAAATTCATTTAAAGTAGATCATAACTGAGAAAAAATTCGAAATATGAAAAAATATGGTGTAAAGCAGTTCGTTATCATCGTCTCAGACAACGATTAAACCATGTCTGTCTGTCCGCCTGTCCGTCTGTATATGTATCCTAGAACACCTAGATAACAGATGAATTTTGTCGAGATGAAATTTTCCGAGCTTCCCAGTAGGAGAATTTCGCGTCTTATAATATTTTGATAATTGTTATGAACGCATGGAAACTTCAGAAGATAAAGCGAAAAATGTCTTAACTATAGAGCAACAGATTCCGTCAAGAAATGTATTATAGCTAGCGTACTCTATTTAAAGGGTATAAAGGCAACCAATTGTAAAATTTTCACCGTCTATCAAAGCGTTCACGCGACGAGTTCACTAAATAAATGTTCGACATTTAATGTTAAACTTTAAATTCAGTTTTGTAAGAGTGTGTGTATCTGAGTATCTGTGTGTGGGCTAGTAAAGTCCATTGTAATTAATTGTTAAAGATGCTATTCGTTGTTATATAACTCAATGCTGCTGAACGTGTTGCTGTCCTACCTCAATATAATTATCAGCACAAAGCAGTTCAAAGCAGTTAAAAATATACCCAAAATAAAACAACACTGCAAAAGATACGCTCAAACGAAGATACAAATCGAACTCTGTGACGTGTTGAGCTTGTTGTCTTTTCTTTTTATGTCACTTTCTTTTTGTAGAAATGCGTAAAATGCGTCATGCACTGCGCCTACTTCGGGAAGATACTTGTACATATATATGAGTATATCTATCTATATATATGAAAGTGGTCTTTACGGAACTCGAACAGCACTCAAGTGATCTATAAAATTGTTTGTTGAGCTGCAAATTATGAGTAACAGATAGCTTGTAGACGACACCTAAGCTATAATTAGCTGCGCTTCATAGAGCCAGCGCGGTTTTTGTGGTCTAGGTGCATATGTATCATGGCCAACTACTCTTACCCTGATTTCATGGGCGCTTGATTACAAAACTGTTTGGTAACTGTAAGTTAAACTATAAGTTGTGGGTTGTTGAAGCATAAAACTGGGACTACTCAAGTGTAAAATGTTAATCAAGCCTTGAGCTGCTTCCTTGGAACGCCCTCAGCTTGTACAGATACAACTCGCACTTTCATTTTATGTGAGATACATTTTTTATAGCATACGTACGTGTATCTGGCACTCTGGTCACTAAGGGGATTGCAGATTTTGAGTAGACTTTTAACTGGTTTTTATGAGCAAGCAACTTTCTTACTTGTTGCCAAGTATCTGAGCGTTTTTTTAGTTTTTTGCTGTCTTCTTGACACAGCTGCACTCAACAGCACTTGTATCTGACAGATACAGGCCACACATATATATGCATACACTGTCGACCAGGGAAATGAAAATGCAATTCCATGTTTGCTTCATTGCAGAAACCAACAAATTTGTTAGTAAATACGCTATTTTTGTAGGTGTTGTCAACAACACTTGCAGGCAACCTTTAAGGCAGCTATGTATCTAGCAGATACAATGTCAGAAGCAGCTGTGTGTGGCAGTTAAAGTTAAAGCTTAAAATTGCAGTGACATGAATAACTTAACAAGTTACATTTTATTTTGATTATGTGCTGCAAGCCCATTAGATGCAAACTACTACCAGATACAAGTGTTGTATATGTAATGGCTTATTAACCGAGTTAGGCAACACTTTTATTTTAATGACATAAATACCCAAAAATAACAGCGCGAAATTTGTCGCTTCCACTTTCTAAATACCAGAAATTATTACGGCTACAAATAAAACTAAACTGCATACATAAAGTATATAAAATATAGAGGGGGCAAAAAAAATCCACACGTAAAAGATACGCTAAAGCTAAGCTGGCATATAAATCACTTAATTTTGATGGACAGCTACGCCCTTTGAGATACAATCAATGCTTAATGGCCAACAATATGTACGCCTAATTGGCAGCTAATTGGCGAAAATCACATTTCACTTGGCTGCGCAAAAAAAAACACGTATTTGCAATAAGCCAAAAGCAAGATACAGCTACAAAAACCAGCCAGGTTAATGTCGTAACCAAATTCCAGCATCAAAACCAAAGTCATTAGCACGCAGTGAAAACTGGAACTGCCAGCTGAATCTAGCCAGAACTGGGTTTCTTTTCCTAGCCAACTCATTCTAGGCCTGCTCTTACCAAATGCGGCAACAGTTATGTCACAACAATACTACAGTTAGCCCCGGCCTGTTTACGCTCTTGACCCCTAACTGTCGCGCACTTAACGCCATTTGTCAAGTTACTTCAGAAACGAGTTGTGCTCTTAATTGTCGCATTATTGTCTAACTGACAGTCTAACTTTTAGTACCTTGTCAAGCTGCTAACAATAACTGACAGTTGACTCTTATTGGCCCAAGTCTCTTTATATCTATATTTTAATATCTCTGGTAGAAGTCGGTATGACGCTCTAGTTCTATCAATTTTGTATATGAATAAGCTGAATATTTACGCTGTCAGCAGCTTGTAAAGTTTTCCTGACTTAATCAAAAAAGTTCGTGTTGGCTGGTTTAATAGACTCAGATACAACAGATGATGACAGTAAAAGTAAAATTCAAATAAAAAGCCTAATGCGTAGTGTCAAAGTTAAGATACTCTTCACAAACTGTCAATGGTTCTTCGAAGAGTTACAGCATAATAGGTGAAGCTCAGTTTTCCTAGAAAAAGTTGAAGTTATTTTTAAGATTGATTGACAGGAAAGTTTAGCTTTCACCACGATAAGTATTTCCAGAATTTGTTTGATACGTTCATAAAAATGTAGTTTAAAATTTAAACTAAAGACAAAAATTTCAGGCCAATTTTTCCCTTACCTTCAGTCAACTTTGCTATAATAGCAAAAATGTTATGAAAGCAAATTTTTATACCCTTTACCTATAGGTACAAAGGGTATAGTAGATTTGTGCAATGTATGTAACGGACAGAAGGAGGCGTGGCAGACCCCAAGTCCTTTATACCAAAATGCTTATCATAAACTCGGGTAGCGATTGACCCATGTCCGTCTGTCCGTCCGTCCGTCCGTCCGTCCGTCTGTATGAACACCTAGATTTCGGAGACTATAAAAGCTAGTGACACCAAACTTTACCACCTGATGCGCACACCTGATTCCTCAGAAGATGAAGTTTGTTGAATCATGTCAATATCTTCCTCCGTTCCCCCGCGAAAGATTCTCACGGTATTAAGCCACACCGTTTAATATTTTTATCTCAAACTTAACATAGCGATGCGTCGTGATTACATGCATCTGTGTATCAAAAATGAGCAAAATCGGGCAAATACAACAGAAGTTATAGTCAAAAATGTACTAATTTCTCTACTATGGTATGCCAATGTCATCTTAAGAGTTCACCCAAGTGATCCTACTCTCTCTCTTAATTTAATTAAACTACAACCTTCTCATAGGGACTTTTGGATATCTGCTCAGTCTTCCATTTAGTATTTAAGATATGGGCGCTGCGTTGTTTTTAGAGCTATGGCGCTTGATTGTAGATAGTCTTAAAGACAAACATTTTTAATTTGAAAGTATTTTAAATTATTTTAGTGAGTGATCTCAAATAGCATTTCGCGCTTATTGTCAGAATGTTTAATCTTAAAGCTGTTCTCAAAGAGCATTTTGTTAGAATGTTTAATATGAGTGTAGTCTTAGTAATCTTTTATTCTTAATTTAACGAAAATAGAGAACGAAAAGTTATACGTTCTATTTGATCTGTTTTTCTGAGCTCTGCATACGGAGGATCAAGAGTATGTAAGGCAGAAGTAGTTTTGTACACAAAAGAGCCTGTAAAATTCCTCTCTTATAAAATCCAACAAAATGTAATGCTTATAATCAAACAAGCTACAGCCCCTAAATTTGGAATGCAGAATCTTGTGGCCTTTGAAAACAGTAAGAGGATTGTGTGTAAAGTTGTAACGAGGCACTCACTTAGCGGCCTCCTAAAGCTCGAAACGAAGCACGTTTCGCATTGCGACTTCTCTAGCAGCTGCGTAGATGAGGAGGCGATAGAAAGCATCCAACACCTGCTACAGTATCTTGCAAATCTGCCTATAGTAGACCAGGACTTTTTTTATCGAATACTCAAATTTTTTTCATTTATTTTAAAATAAATTATAGTACAATAATTTCAAGGGATCGCAAATAAGAGTTATGGGGTTGAAAAATATTAAAGCGAAAAAAGTGCTTTGAATGAAAGTGCATGCGTATCATATTTTTGAATGAACTATCCGGATTGAGGATAAACTTTTATTTTTAATTTTTATCAAAAAAATTAAGCGTACTCTTATTTTTTGACTTTAAAAATAAAAATTATGAAATGATATTTAAATGCCAATTTTCATTTCAAAACTGCAAAATAACTCTTCAATTTTCAGTTTTTATAATAAAAACAAAAATAAAAAAGATGGCGTAAGTTAAAGTCGGGCGCGGACAACTTTGGGATACCCTGTAATACTAATTTCAATTAAGTCCGATATATTGCTTAAGCACTCTAAAAGACAATTGATTGCCAAATTTGGTCACGGTATCTTCAAAAACACACGAAACACAACGAATTTTGTACAAAAAACAATTTTTTAACCGATCAGTCCTATGGGAGCTATTTGATATAGTCAATCGATTTTGATCAAATTTGGTACAGTGTTTGGGAACTATAAAAAACTCGGAAGAGCGACAAATTTGGATGGACAGACGGACATGGGTATATCGACTTCTCTAATCACCCTGATCATAGTTTAGGTAACTTTGGGGGGTCTCCGACGTCTCCTTCTGTATGTTACATACATTTTCGGCTTGCACAAACTAAATATACCCTTTGTACCATACGGTACAGGGTATAATAAGAGCTATGCAATTTAGATGAAAAAAAAAAATAATAATAATAATTTTTTGACGATTTTTATTTTAAAAATAATAATTATCAAAACAGTAGTGCAATGAAAAATTTAACCTTAGGCCCAATCCTCAAAATGCATCACACGGACATTAAGTTATCTCAGCCTTAATCTAAACCATAATCAAATAATAAGAATGTCACGGATTGCGCTGGTCTGTTATTTTTGTCTCTCTGAAAAATAGAGTGCGGGCTCAATTTTTGTATAGTAGCTATATGAAAAATAAAATACATAAGAACATAAAAATACAAAATACATATAACACAATAATCAAAGTTTGTTTAATATTACAAATAGCTACCATTCAAAAATTGAACCCGCGCCGCCATACTTACTGCGCAGACAAACTCGCGCACTTTTTTGTGCCACCTTGTCAATTCATAGCATCATGAACCTAATCTAGCCTATAATAACAAATGTATGGAGAATTTGTGCTCCCTACGACAGCTCCCTACAGATAGTCCAATTGCCTTATCCAAAAAGAGTCAAAATTTTCATAACATACTTTCTTTCTACCACCTTAAAACATTTCACTTGAGTACTCCTAAAAATCTCAATGTATCATTGCAAAATAAAAAAAATACAAATTTTTTTTAATAGTTTGGTGGCGGGCTCGTTAAGGTGCAGCACATTGTTTGAAATCTCTTCGACTAATTCACATTTTTATAACATTCATTTGCCAGGAAAAGAAAGTCATGTGCCTAAACATTATATAGTAAATGAGACGAACCAACATTAAGAAGTCATCTTCCTAGAACTAGTGCTGAATTTTATTATTTAGCTTAAATGAAAGAACAAGATCTTAAATATAGATTATACTAGCTTAAGCCGCAAAATCGGAAAATCTTTTATCACTAAAATTGCTGTAAAACATGCCGGACAAGCAACAAGCTGACGCCGTCTGCGAACTATGTTCACATTGTGTCATTAATAGATAAATTCGAAAAAAAAAAAATATGTTTTCTTTTTATGAAAAAATGTTTAATTTTTACAACAACTAACAAAGCTAAAATTTGAAATATCACATTTAAAGCTCAGTCACAGCATATAAGTACTTCAAAAAGCGACAAAATAGAAAGAGCACTTTGAAGATAAATGTTGTTGAGACATCCATATTGTAGGCAACCCACATGCATTTGATTCGCAAGCTTTTATAAAGACATTTAATGGAACCCCCAGATGCAACATAAATTTGTGTCATATTTTATCAGCGTATGCATATATTGTTATTTATATGTATACAATAGCACACTCCCACGCCGAACGAATACAATTTTTTCTATTGATTTTTATGTAATCTTTTGGCTTGTTTTCATTTTAAGAGTGGTTTAAAAATTTGATGGTAAGGAAATCATCTTCGAAAGAAACTTAAGACATCACTTTTTTCTTTTTCTTCTTTAAAAAAAATACACAAATGCAAACGACTCACGTGCGGTATGATATTTGACACTTTTGCGACACTCACATTTGAATTATGAAAAATCGAATAAAATACTTGGTTTCGTTTTGATTTCGCTTGTTTGTTGCTCCCAATTGCACCAAAACGAATTTGTTATGTGTTTTGAATCTGAGTGCTTTATTGCAAGGGAAATCAAAACGAATTGGCAAAATAGGTTGTAAAGTGTACGTATTTTAAAATAAAGTAATTTTGTAATTTTGTTGCTTTTCTTAGATTCTATTTATGCTAAATTCAAGTTTAAATTCAAGGATTTAAACCAAAAAATATAATAGGTAGGTATAAGTTCACATACATGGATATCGAAAACGGATAGGTGCGACAGGGTTGATGTCTTGCACAAAAAAAATTTCACTTGTAATAAAAAAAGAGAAAATCGTGATCAATTTCAATAATTAAGCAATTATGAAAATAAATGGAATTTTTACAATGATGACGAATTTTTCATAGAAATCGTTCAACTGTTACGAGCAAAGAAATTAAGAGGATTTAATGAAAAGAGTAAGGGAAATATGAGAATTTATCGATAAGAATAAGGTAAAATGAGAATACATTGAACATATAATGAAATAAAAAACGAAAAAAATTTATTCGTTTTGATTTTGTGAAATTCGGAGCACGGCCGAATTTTAATATATATTCGAGATTTGACAAAAACTCTCTGCCCTCTCCAAATAATACTCATACTTCATCCTTATTGTTGACTAAATTGACTTTTAGTTGTCAAGCAGTCCTACATCCCAAAGCTCAAATATGACAGATGGATTAGCTGTCAGTACGTAGATAATGCGGATATCTTATTTATTTTTTTTTATTTGGATGAAAGGAAAACAAAAGTCTGTTTTTATATTAACAAAAGTATTCAGTTACATTTGGAAAAAATATATTATTTTCTAATTCTAGAAGCTTTTTAGATATATAGGAAAAATGGTACAAATTAATATTAAAAAAATTAAATATCTGCTAAAGGATCGTAATAAGATGCCACATAAATCAATAAATCTTGAATAAATCATGCATTCCCATAATTATTCGAAATTATAGTAGTGTTTTGAAAACTGGAAGTTCTTTGGAGATTGTAGTCTACCCAAAAAAAATTAATTTATGTTTAAGTACAATTTGCAACGCTCTTTTTAACGGAGTGTGTCCTTTATTTGAATTAAAGCAAATAGCCATCTTGAATTAATAGAAACGTTATGATTAAAAATTTATTACTTTCCAAGGATCAATAACTTAACCTAAAACAAAGTTTTGTATTTTTCTAAAAATGGAGCTTCGAACTAAAATCATCATACTTAAAAAATTATACAGCTAAAAAAAATAGTGAATATATTTATTTAACTAATTTTTAACAAACTAAAAAAAGTTAGGACATACCTAGTGAAAAAAAAAAATTTTGTTAATACGAGTATTAGTATTAGTTTTATTCACAAATATTTTGAATGCTGTTATCAGTAATATTTTATTTCTCAAAAAAACTTTCCAAAACAATTTTTTTGGAGCGTGACGGTACAGGTGATAGTGATAGGTGAGCTAAAAAGGCTAAAAAGAGTATGCGTTCTAAGGACAAATTGCATACCCTGTATTGAATACAAAAGTTTAATAATTTGGTGCAAATGTAAATATAATGGTCAGAAGTAGGATCAAGATCAAAAGTCAAGTCGCTCCGTATGAGCAAAAGGATCTAAAAAATAATAAGAACTGAACAGCTAGAAATTTTTCCAAAATATGCGCATAACCTGTCGCCGTAGAAGCATATACTATAAGAACAATCTGGTCACAATTGGACACTTTTATACGCATTGTTTCTAAAAAATATGATATCTCTGAAAGTTATAGGTAAAAATGTGTCTTTTTTAGATGCCTTCCCTACGAACTGCAAAAAATATCAAGGTATCTCTAAAACTTTTTGCGAAGAAGTCATAATATCAGTATGTCGAATTATGTCATTCCTCTTGCTTTGTAGGAATAAGTTTTATTTACAACTTTTTTTTACTTTTTGGGTATACACGGAGGTGTCTAAACATATTCTATGAAAGGAGTCGCCCCATCTTCATGAATTTATCTTAAATTCAAAAAAAAATGTGTAAGACAAAAAACTTTAAAAATTTAGAAGTAAATACTTTGGGCGGTAGATGGCGCCAAAAACTACAAAAAAAAAAGTTTTCCGAAATTTTTGCAGTCCCTTTGCTATTTTGGTTTTAGACTTTTTGGGTGGTCTTAAAAAAATGAAGCGAGAGAAATTCAAGTGTACAAATTTGTTTTTTTTTAAAACATCCCGCTACTATATTGCCTATTGCACAGTACGCCACAAATACCATATACCAAATATCTCTAAAAAAAAATGTGACCATACCATACCAAATGTGACCATACCATAACATTCAGAACTTCCCGACCCAGTTTGTATAACCCATCAAAGAGTATAATACCAAAAATAGCACTGATTATGATGATGATGCTGCCGTTTCTGGTGCAATACAAAAAGCAAACTTTGTATGAGGGCACAAAAAATATCAGAGCATGAAGTCAACGAAGCAAATATTAAAAATTTCCCAACTAGCAATGAGATACTCAGACAGATAGACAGCCCGACAGATAGACGATAATGATATGCATAGAACAGAGCTCTCTATATCTTCCTATCTGTGGGTACGTCTACATGCTCAAAAACAAGCTTATAAAGCGTGGATAGGGTAATAATATGTATACATTTGCATGTAGATGGGCAGCGTGATAAGCGCACTTGAGCACTCTTTTTGAGCACTAACTTTGCATTAACTAGAATTTCTACGGGTAGTTCTGACGGAAAAACTAATTTGCATGTAAGCGCAAATACCCAAATTGGTCAGCATGCAAATGGCCAAAAAGAAAATTTCGCTTAAAAGCAAAAAGGCGTAAATTATGAAAATTGAGTTGCTACTGTCTTACCTGATGCAGTGGAAATGGTTGCGGGAGAATTCATCGAAAAACCGCAATGCAACGTGGGAACGAACCAACAAATTGTTTGATTAATGATGATAGCCAAACTCAGCCTAGTTGAGCATCATTAGTAACAAATAAAGCTACTTAGAAATGAAATGTCTCAGAAAATTTCAACAATATTTCATATCTGTATGTGCATAGTAATTAAGTTGGGTCTTTTGAGCATATTCATATTATTATGTAGTTTTCGATGCACACAGTTTTGATTGCATTAAATTATCATTATATAAAAATGTTGTCAAAAGATGCTCTTTAAGCTTCATATAATTACAGTGTGAACAAAAAATGGGAAAAAGGTCTGTTTTTCACCCAATCAGACCTTTATGAAAAATTGAAAATTTGTTAAGTCACTCACTCACCTTGGCAGACACATAAACAAAGAAAATTTATGAATTTCAATTAGCATAACATAAAAAAAACATTTGTAAACGCCTTTTGATGAAAAAAAAAAAAACATAATAAAATTAATTATGGCATTTGAAACAAAGGAGTCCACTGCAATATGGAAATGTAACCCAATAACACTTAAGGCCGCTTTAAACTCGAAAACATTTTATTAATAATTATATAACAAGGTTCTACTTTGGTTTAAGCTTTTTTGATACGCTTCCGAATGTTTTTGAAAGCAGTTTAGGTAAATCCCAAAGCTTTGTAACATTCTCAGAACATAATGAACTGGATTTATTTAGAACGCTTTCCTAGAAATAAACCCTTGAATCGAAGCAACTATTGCAATTAAGATCGCATCAAGAATATTTTTATACAGATTTCCGTGTCTTTGCTGCCATATGAACAATTAGGTCCGAATGTAAGACTAATTCATTTCAGATTCTTAACCTTCTACGACTGACGTGACCTAATTTTCAGAATTCTACTGACGTTTTAGTATACCAGACACCATTTTGCCAGCTTATATTGGTCAAGTTCCGTCTTGCATACCTTCAGAAATTTTTAATTTACACCATTAAACTTATTATTAATTATAAAAATTTTTAGATTCAAAATACATTTCATGTTAAACAGTATTTATTGATATGCCACAAATTGGCCCTCCAAAACTAATACCTATAGAAAAACTCACAAATATATTCCATATTGTAATTTTTTAAACAAACGTTTTGCATTAATTAAAGTAAACTTAAAATAATCAGCCTTAAAAAAGGCTTAGAGCACTTGAGGCCATATAGGCAACTATCCACTTCTCTATGTTTGCTCGGTAAGAAACAGGACGGTATCTCAGCTTTATTTTTTTAATGTACTTAAGTAGGACAAACCATTTTTCAGCAATTTTTCCATAAGTAGAGCTAAACCAATTGTCAGCCGTGATGTTTCGATTTGAGTTTTCACAAGTCTCAAAACGGACTGACTTGGTACTGACATTTTTCTTTCTTATTCAGCCAGGCTTATGCCGTCAGCATTTTTGAATGTAGTATGTACGAGTATCGTCTAAGAATAGTATTTTAATACCATATTTGAAATGTTCGGATGATTCGCTTGACGTTCCTTGACGCGCTGCTTCAGTGGTGGGTTGTCGCTCAGGGGCAGATTCATGACATGACACGCATACTTCTTAATCAGATTTTTCATTTGAAATTTCGCCATCATCAAAATGTTCACTTTCTGGCTGAAAATTCTGGTCATCGCATTCATCGCCAAGAGCGCTGAGGTCGTCCTCGCTTCTTCTTCTAACCACTGTTGAATCTGCTCCTTGCGGCTCTTAACAGTTCCAGACGATGTTCTCTTAGAACCGTGAGAGCCTTGAATTATGTTTAAGTGATCCATCTAAAAAACAATACTAAATAGAACATAGCGAAAAAATTTCACTGACGTGTTTTTTAGGACGTGAATATATAACAAATATACTGAGGTGGTTGTCTCTCAGACACATACCTAAAAACTGACGTGGTTGACTTATGGACACTCTTCGCTCGACTCGATCACTTACGCAACACTAACGCACGCTAGAGAACGTAATAGAAAGGTACTAAGAGCGCGAGAGGCGATGTTTGTAAGGTAACGATAAAATACGTGTTTTTCTGTTTCTTGGTGTCTGTCAGACTACCACGTCAGCCGCAGAAGGTTAAAACAAACCATAAAAATAAATTTTTGTTGTACACTTTATTTATTATATTTAAACTTGCTTTTCAGCTTCTTTTTAAATCTAAATTTATATGTCAGAATTATCAATAAATGTTGCTCTTACAAAAAATGGCTCTGATTAAAAGTAACCCTAGTAAAAATATGAGCTTCTGGGTATACTTACAAATAAAACTGGAAATTCAATTTTGAACATTTTTTGTATGGGAAGTTATTGTGAACGACTTACAGAATTCGAGATAAATGGGCTGAAACGTATGTCAAAATACCGATAAACCCTACGGAGGGAGGAGGTCACCTTTTTGGTTTTAGACCAGTGGTGTCCAAAGGCTGCTTATGGAAGAGCAAACACCAAAACATATGAAAGAAAAACACTAACACATCTAAAGCAAACCGTTTTTTCATGTTATTATTTACACTGACAAAAATAGTATACACTCATATAAATGTTTTGTTTTTCGTTGTAACTCGTTTTTCTTTGCAAGCTATGCCTTAATACTCACATTTAACAAATGGTGTACAAAAATTTCGTGTCCGCGATCAATCCTACACCCTTCTTTTAAGTGCAAGAGTTCAGAGAGCACAAACGAAAGACAAGATGAGCAATGGGCCTGGACACCCCTGTTTTAGACTTTTTGGATGGTCCTTAAAACATTAAGCAAGAGAAATTCCAGTGTGCCATTTTTTCCTGGTCAACCCCCTTTTTTGGTCTATTTTTACTGTACTAAAAGGGCAAATCGTACAACAATAATTTACAACGAAAATTTTGAACGTACTCTTTGTTAAACGAATATTCAATTCTGGCTTTACATGGTCGCATTTGTTATGTATCGAAGCAAATTTATTGTTAACCAAAATGTGTTTTTAAATTATCTCACGCGTTAATTATTATTATTATTATTATTATAACAGTCATGACAAAAAACATAATTGACGGAAATAATTATGCATAATCGGCTTATATAACTCGACAGAGCATTCAATCCATTAAGCGCATTAACAAATTATCTTAAATTACATAATTTAAATGTTACAAGTAAATTTCTAATATTTAAAATAATTATATGACTGACAACTTTATAATAATAAGATAGATTAATTTACAAAATTGCTTCTTCAGTTAACATTTAAATGTGTAAATTTGACAGTTTTGATCACGTACTGAAACAATTAATATAATAAAAATAATGTGTCAAAGTTTCATAACTTTTTGATCTTCCAGTTTTATTGTCACTGATCGAGTTCATCGGTTGACCATAAATTACTGTTCATCTTGAACCCGAAAAATTATTAGAAAATAAAATTTGCGTATTATAAATCCCTACTATGTAGAGATACAATAGATATACCTAAAAATGTGGGATGCTCGAAATTCATTTTAGTGCTATGGCTTCTTCTGCAAAGTTTCTTGGAGTGACCCATAGAACCAAAATGGCGTTGCACCTTTGTCGCTAAAAACCCTATATAATTTCAGAAAATTACGATTGATTATATCTAAGATTTGAGTTAACTTCTTTTATTAATTGCAAAATTTTTTAAAACTACAAAAACACATAACTTTTTTTATTTTAACTAAGGGGCTCCGCCCATTGCGTTTTTCGTTCAACTACCGCCACAACACGGATGTGCTGAATATATAAATCTATCTATCTCACCGTTTGGGCTGGTAAAATGCATACAAAATAGCACCCATACAAATAGCACATTCCTCTTGGGGTCCGAGATCTCCAAAACTTTTTAAAGTGTTTTCTTTGGTCACCATACAAAGTACATGAAAAAATGAATCAGATACCCTATTTGAAATGTTTTTTATTCAACTGAGTTTCAAGTCTCTCACAAATATATCTTTCTAAATCCCACTCTTAGTGCCGGAGTAATTCAAAACGGTCAAAAGTCTTTTCTTACATCCCTTCAAAGAGCATAAATCGATTCAATAGAAAATAAAAATTTTCCCCATTTTCCAATTGTCTCAAATTTATTCGTACTGCGTAACTACACCATAAAACTTCAAGTAAAACTTCAAAAAAAAAAAATTAAATAATAATTGAATCCGATTGATTTTTCTTATTGGTATTACAGCCCCTATCACACACTAATTATATTTTTTGTGTAGCGAATAATTTTCATCAATATTTGATCATAACCTAATTTATATCGGTTGATTACCAATAAAAAAAATAAAATAAAAAAAAAAAAAAAATAAATAAATAAAAACTAAAAAAAAAAACAATAAATATCAAAAAAAAATAAGAAAGAAAAGGGATTTCAGCAATTGATTTATTGCGAAATATTTGATTTTTGTTTATTAGGCTCACATGACTGTAAATCCAAAATATACAGACTTGCTTATATACATAAGTGGCACATCTAAAAAAGTGTGGTTTTGTGGCGGCTTAAGGGTTACATTATTGTGTATATCTTTTTAAGTTCTCAACCGATATTAAAGTTTTGTCTGGAAAGTTTTATAATGGCTGGTATTGACGAGACAACTTTTATAGTATTGCAGACGGTAGACGATAGTAAATAAAGTTATTATCTTTATTCCAAAGAAAAACATTTGTAACAAAATTCCATTGCGATGTTTTTGAAAATTCAGTCTAGTAAAATTTCCATAAACCAAAACATTTTGAATATTCATCAGCTATTGTCCGCCTAAAAACCAAATTTTTCCATTAGATTTCCTTTCAACGGGCCGTGCCACAACTTTAATGCGAATTGCAACATTCTCGGCAGCAAAACAAACAAATTGATTGCGCTTTGTGGCAAGTGGCAGCGGCCGCGGCGGTTGCATTTATTGTTTGCTGTCTGCCACACAAAACACAAACTGTAACCAAGTTCTGTAACACTTTAAATAGCGTGAGTTTATATTTTGTACAGTCTGGGCTTTTATTTACAATTTTTGTTGAAAACGAAAGTGAAAATGCAACACGAATATAACGTGAGTAAATACGCCTCCGCTAGTCACGGTTGTGACAGGAGGAGTGGAGTTGAGGGGCAGCTTCAACCAAGTGCCTTAGTGTGTAAATGCAAACAAACTGTTTACAATTTCACCGCTGCTCAGGAATGGTCGGAATGATTTCGCGGTGTTTTGTGAATTGCGTGTCAAGCGGCTTTATGCCACCAAAAACGAGATACGAAAAGAAGATAAATAAAAAGTCTGCGACGTGCATTGTTTGCTTAACGCTAAACCAACACAACCACATATTTATATACTTAGTAGGGCCTAAACAGAGGCGTAGACAGCATTTTGCGATAGGAGGGGAGGGTGGGTTAAGGATGTGGCAGTTAAATTCGGAAGTAGCTAGGCTTGCACAAGTCAGCGAACAAAAATTTTTATAAGCAGAAGATACAATTCGGAATGGTCTTTCTCTACTTAAAAAATATTTTCGGGATTTGTTCAAAAGTATTGAGACCATTTTAACCTTGTCCGCTAATATTTAAGAAGTTTTTATGGTTGTAAAATAAAACCTCAATAGTACAGGGATTGTAGACAATATATCTATAGTAGGCTTGTATCAAGCAGCTTTGGACCTGGGAAGTCTGATTTTCAAGAATCACCAAACAGTCGTCTGGGGACTTTTGTCTAGGATGGCTTAATTTTTGGCGGACCCTTGTCAGCTCCCTTGGTGCAAGCTCAAAATGCAAATGTTAAAAAAAAGGTTGAAGGCCCTTTTGGAATGAAAGCGACTTTACCTACAAATATAGGGTGGGCCATCTGTTGGTTTGTTTGTAAATTCCATTTTATTCGTATATTTTCCAACATAATTGGCAGATGTATATACCAAATGCAAGTTTGCGGCCGTCGGTAGCGTAGTGGCAGCGTACTCGCTTTACAAACCGAAGGTCGGTGGCTCGAATCCCCGTAGTAGCACTGGTACGTTTGCTTATCACTGGCATCGCTAGCTCAAAGACTCTATTTGCCCAAGAAAATCTCTATTAATTCAAGACACCGCTGTTCGGATACGTCTATAAACTATAGCTCCCTGTTCTCTTTGAACAGTAATTAATAGAGATCCACAAGGGGCGACTGACAACAATAGTCAGCTAGGCAATTAATATTATTAAGTTTGAAAGTATGTACTTATTTATGTTCGAAAAATAATATGGCCCGTATGCGAACATCGTAATTTCGACGAATTTTTTTTAACAAAAACTCAACTGGCTGTTCTTCCATCCATTGAACGAATACGCCGTGGTCCGTAGGCTTGTCGACACTGGCCCCAACTATGTTTCTTCACAGAACGGCCATTTTCATAGTACGCCTGTACCACTTTTACGCGTTGATCGGTTGCTAAACGAGCCATGACTAAAATTGAGTAGTTTTGAAAATATATCGAAGAGCAGCCACTTTGGATAGGCATGTTCCGAATTATGAGTGCTTAACAACGAAACCAAGAGATGGCCTACCCTATACTTAAGCACAAAATCATGTAGAAAATTATAGATTTTAAATGAAACAAGTTTATCAAAGATGACGGGAAAATTATAAAAGTTGAGCCCCAGTATGAACTACCGTCAAAGTCAAAAACAAGCAAAAACATGCATGTTGAATTGTTGACGTCAGAGCATTGACAAAGTGTCAATTGGAACAATCGAATGAGAGAGACATTGGCGGAATCATATGAGCGATTAATCGATGCAAAGCGTCAATTAAAGGATTACACTACCGAATTGACCTCAGCCCCGAGTAGCATTCCGAAAACGTGTGAATGTCACTGAACCCTTCTGAATATTAGAGCCTAGTTCTACAAAAATGCAAAAAATTTTAAAATTTTGTTCGTATTAAATTATGTAGTGCTAGAACAACGCGAGCAACTCTAACAACGATGCAGAAGTGCCAGACTTATAACACGAGCAATAATAATTTGGCGTAGTTTGTTTTTGTCCAAAAGCAATAATTGTTAAGAATTAGTATGTAGGTACTTCGAAAGGTTCTCATTTGACTTCAAATAAGAAAAGGGTGTATAAGCAATTGCCAATCTGTTAAATCTAAATGTGCTTTGATTTTCAATGAAATAAAATACAATGAAAAATTATAAATATTTTTAGTTACGAATTTCTTTTTTACCAATGTCTATGCTATAGCAAATAATTTCCTTAATAATCGAAACTTAAATGGCTTTCAAACCTCTTTTGTTGTCCAGCCATACATTTAATCGGGTAGCGCTACTCAAATACTAAACGTTCCCGAATTCCAACAATAGTTCGTTTACTACTACTAGTATTTTGGTATTATTTATGGAACTGTTGTGCTCCAGGTATGCACTATAAGAAAATATAATTAAAATCAAGGTATTCTTTCACGAAACTTTGAATTTATTGTGTAGACGGGGTGGCACCTAACCTGGTTCAACCCCAACAAACGTTTCCGTTTATAATTTAAAGTTTGTTAGTTTAACTCAGTTCAGTTCAGTTTATGTAAGACCAACTTAATAAAAAATTACAAAAATGCACAGAAAATTAAAAATAAATAATTAATTGAATAGCTAGCTCTCTTGCGGTTATTAGTTGAGCTAATTGCTTGTAAACTATTGTAATCCCCACTATTAAGCATGCACTCCAGGGTTTATTATTATTTTTATTACATCATGAATTTTCCATGACTCATTATGCGCTTAAATTCCCCCCTAACTACGTCACTGCTGCTATTTGTAGCATGCGCTGAAATGACAAAATGTTGCAGACAGACGAAGATGTTTAGACGCCAGCAGATACATATCTAATTGGCGGTAATAAGGTTTTGGCTAATGCCGCATGTTAGAGTATTAGCCTGGCTTATTATCAAGTTGGCGGCAGTTTGTTGCAATTGGCCTATAATGGCTCCCATTTGAAGCGAGGGGGCACGCAAAGCAGCCGGCCAGTTGCCGCTGTAGCTGTGGCACGCCAAGGTCAGTCGAGTGGCAGCAGCCTTAGCTATTCAAAGCAGCGCCAAGTGGCACAATTTGATTGCTGCTCACGTGCCACCAAAGTTGTTTTATTTATGTATGTTATGGGGCAAGACGCTGGGTAACTGGAGACGCAATGTAATCTTAGCAAAAGCAGCTGAAGCGACAGCAACAAACAAACACTTTTAACGCCATCATTTTTCATTACAGCTCCGCCAGCTCCAATGATTGTTGAACCCTGTAGTACTAAGAGCAACACTAAGGACTCCAAAACTGGCATGCAGCAGTTGCAACTTGGCCAATAAATTAGAAAGTCGTAGGGCAAACAGTAGAGCCACAACAAGAGCGGCAACAACAACAACAACAACTTTCAAAAAGTAACAACAACAACAACAAAGCGACACATAATGAACATGTTAAGTACAACAAACAACGTTGCGAGAAGGCAACAAAAATTAAATACAAACACGCACAGAAAGCAAAGACGCAGCATACAATGTTGCATACTCGTTTGGAGTCTTTTATTCTGCCACATGTGGCTGGTGGCAACAGCACTAGAGACGCCGCACTCCTACAGTCAGCCCTTGACAAATATGGCGGGCATAGCACGCAACGATGACAACACATTTCGGCCCATTGTGCCCAAGGATATAAGTCCGGAGTTTATCTCGAGCAATGTGTTTACCAAGTCGGGCAGATATCGTGTTTTTCAGCCGCTGGAAAGCGAAAGTGACTTGCGTCTGGCCGTGGCAGTGCAGCGTAAGGAGCATGAGCAACACGTTGCACAGCCAGGGCCCACTGTTGAGGCACGTAGAGCACAAGCAGCTGTTGCAGCTTTGACGCCAACACAAGAACCGAGTCAAAACCACGTAGTGTCAACAAAAGACAACAGCACAACAGAGCTGCATAAGGAGCTTAACAACCTGGAGCAGATGCTCTCGGACTATGTCGAGCAGTTCTTTAGTCAGGGCAAATATGAGCCCATGCCTGGTCTAGTGCTGGCATTGCAACAGAATCACACTGACTCCCCCATCCGCAGCAATACAGTCAAGCGTGATGTGCAACATGCGCTCGAGGATGCTCAAGTACAGGTCAACATACCACGTGCTCTACAAAGTGGACGTCTGCTCTTCTTTACAGGTAACGAAAAGTCTTCCAATTTAATATGAACTCCTTGGCTAACATGCATTTTTTTGCAGGTCTCAAGAAGATTATGTGGCCCATTTATATGGGTTTGCAGGTGCTAAAAAGTCTGCTCTTTGCGCTCTTCCTGCCCACCATTATTGGCAGTGTGAGTCGACTAATAGGCAAGGGTATGTCAAATGGTTTGGTTTGTGACATTCATTCATCACTGTACTTCACTGTGTTTTTCCATTTATCACGACAGGCATTACAACGGGTTCGGCCAGCTCAGTGCCGCTTTTCATACGGCCCATGGAACCACCGCAGGAACTGGATTTCAGAGACAATAGCGTTAATTTTGACGATGACAATAAGTTCAGTTTGGCCGATGAGGACACCAAAAACAATGCGGGTTTTGAGTACAATGCGGGTAAGTTATAAAAGTTTTCGCACAATTTTGCAGGAAATTATAACATATGGGCCGTATCCCCCTAACTAGACGAGATAAACAAAGGGAATATTTTATTCATTCTCCGGTCATCCTATTTACTCTCTAAGCGTATTCTGATTCTGTGCAAGTCTAACCATATCTCCTTGTCTATTATATATATTTTTGAGTTTTACCCTCGGGTACAGAGTATGTTCATGTTCATTTTTAGAATAGGTGGTTGCTCCCATTAGTTCCCTAAAAGTTATAAGCAGAAAAGCAGAACCAGGAGCTCTCAACCGTATAGCGGATTTAAGAATATTTCCTATTGAATTTTTTACAATCCAAAAATAGCAAAAAATGCAAACTTAGAAACATCCTCAACAATTTCTAATCCAAACATTCACAAACTCTTTTACCCCAAACAGAAGCCTCACAACAACAATCGCAGTATGCGCCCTTTAATGCCAACACCATCAATCAGCAAGCTTTTTCCCGCTATGGAGGACAGCAGCAGCTCATGCAGGACACTTATCTAAGTGCGCTACAAAGCATAGGCGCCGCATCGTTCAAGAACTCCCAAAGCTTGTCGGCGGGCTCCTCCACAGCAGGCATGGCAGCGCCCGGCATGGCCAAGAAGCCACCTTCACCCGCGAATATGAATACATTCCAGAGTTTCCAAAAGGTGCCCAACTCCTCGCTGCTGCTTTCCAACTATGATCCATTCTACAGTCCGCTGCTCTCGCGTCTGGATTCGGTGTTTGCACAGCTCATGCTCAACTCTGACAATGAAAGCTGCCGCGAGAAATTAATTTGTTTGATGTATGCCAACCCGGCAAAGTATGCTCCATATAGTAACCTGGTATCAGCCCAGCTGAGTCGGTGAGTAACATGCCAGCCGGAAAGTATGCAACGCCCATTGACAAGTTGTAGTGGAGCTTGTCTTTGGTGTTTAGCATTAAATTTGAAATAAAATTCAAAGATTTATTTGACTGCTGCTCTCTCGCTCCATTTGCAGTGAACTAAACGAGCTGCGTAAGCCCACCTCAGATAACCCGGACATTTTACGCTTCTTCAAATACATGCGCGCTGCCAAGGATGGCCAGGACGGCGTCGACTGTGAGCAGTCATTTGTTAAATGTAAGGAATTTAAGGATTTCGAAAATCCAGCAATGCTCTCCACCTACAACGACATCAACAAATTGGTGCAAGCGCGTAAATTGGCTTAGGCGACAAAGGGTCTGAAGTACGGACCCGACTCTGCCTCTGACTTGTTTGTTGGTTGGCGCCGGAGCAACATGCCAAAGTTCACAAGTCACGAAGCGTATGGTTCCTCTGGGGGGTGCTGGTGATGTTAAGGATGTTAAGGATGCTGGGCATGCGGTTTGCTGCCAAGACTTAAAGTTATAATTATGCAAATTTAATTTTAGTTAGCCTAGCCATATAAATAAAAGTTCGTTAGACGCGCCACCGTGAGGTGTTGAGGCGTCATAGCGCACAGGATCCGGGCTTTCTAGAGGGGGGTTCTACAATATTACTGGACTGTATATATACTTACTTTCTGTAGTTTAAATTTCAAGCGAAATACCTAGCTATTGTTAATTTTAGCCATTTAGCGAAATTATATAATTTATTGTATTTATTTATTAATTATTTATTGTAGCATATGAAATTTAATGTTATATATTTATGAATTATTTAGTATTCTCTATTAAAACGCTGTATTTATTTATTTATATTACTATTCGTAATTATGATTGTTATCAATTTAGTCAAAATAAAGTAAAATGTTTGAAATTGTTTACAATACACAATACAAATTAACAAAATTATTACTTAATTTTATGTTGGTTGTATGTAATGTGGAAAGGAAATCTCGAATAACAAAATAAATTTTAAAGTCATTATGCTTTAAGTAAGATAGGTGCTTTAAACATGATATTTATAAAATTAAACATAATTTAAATTGCTGAATGAAAGAAACTCTGAGCAATCAGGGAATTCTAGGAACTCAGTTCCAAGGTCAAACTGCTTGGTAACCGAGGGTGGGCTACATTTTTTTTTTTTTAAAAATATGCTGCAAAGAAAACCAAATTATGTGCAACATAATATCCTTTTAAAGCAATACACATAATATAATTTTAAATACCTTAAAGTGATGGGCCTTCTATAAAGTATGATTTATCAAGGTCTTCAAAGCCAACAAAAATATTTAGTTTATTTTCAAATAAACTTGACTGTTTATAATTTAATGCTCAACTTCAAACTCGTTGAGTCTCTACAAATAGCATCCAAAATGTTATCTAAAACATCTTTTTAAATTTTATTAATTATTTTTGCTCTTCACTACACCGAGCACTTTTCAACGTACCCTCGTTTATGTACTATGCGGCAAGGGCGCGTCATGTGACAGACTTATTGCTACTGCTGCCGCTTGAGGCGCCTCTGGGGAGCAATCAATCGTCGCATCGCGTAGAGTTTTCGCACTTCATTAGTTTGCCCTAGGACTGCCTAACATTAGTTTGATTGTTAGACCCGCACGTATAACAGCAAGATAGAGCAAGCAAAAATAACATAGATAAGTAAGCCAAACTAAAGGTTATTCACGCTTGTAATTTTTTTTTTATGGTACATCCGGGGATCGACTAACTTTTGTTTTTGTTTTAAATTAACGCCCATTTGATAGTTTTTCAATTCAAATAAATGACGTTTAGATAAAAATCGTTATTTAACTTTCTTTAACAATTTAGACACTTATTACATCATTACCCGTAGAAAAAACGTAAAGTAATTTTTTTTCTCCATGACCAAATTTCAATAAAAGTGCATAATGCATCCTTACGATTGGGCTGCCCCTAAACGACCGAAGACTTAATTGTCTATCGTTTCGGTACATTATAACGCACATACTAAATCTGAGTTTTAACTTTATTTGCTGAAAAAAGACATTCTCACTTACCTGCATACCCCTTTCCTTCTTAAGTTAAGATAAATAAATATTATCATTTATTATATTGTATTATTATTTCCGTGCTAAAATTGCTCATAAAGCAAAACAATGAAAATGCACTGCTTACGCTAGTATTAAAATATACTTACTATTAGAATAACACTAAAGCAGGACAAGCAGTTTTATCTTTAAAATCGCACGCTATGCTGTTTACACTTGTTGCTTTTAATACACAACAAAAAGTAGAAAAAAAACAAAGAGAACAAATTTTACTCCTTGCACATATACACGCTTGATTCGTCGTGCCGCTTACACATATTGCCATCATTACACAATAAAAAAAATACGCGTAAGATAAAAAAAAAAAAAAAACAAAGAGAGCAATCTTTGCTTCTAACACCCACAAACACACGCTAACTCTAATTACTCTCAGAAATCAGTCTGCATTCTGCTTGCACTTCTTGCCCTCAATGCACAATAGAAAAATATAAAGAAAAAACAGAGAGAAATCTTTGCTCTTTGCACACAATCACACTTGCACTTATTACTCCCACTGCACATAAAAAACAAATACAACAATGGGCATACATCTGCATGCGCATCTTTTCACACCCACGCACAGCACTCGCACTTTTGATTGGCCTTCCTCTTCCCACTGTTCTTAGCCAACTTCAATGCGCACTTAATTAATTTTCCGTAATTCACTATTTAAACAATTACGCGTTTTTAATAACAATTTACAATTGTTGCTAATAATTCCGGTATTAAATTACTAATTATTAATACAAATTACTTTTTAATAAAACTGCAGCACCTAACCGGTCTAACCTAACAAGTATTAAATAATAAAAATTTATGAAATATTATATAAATGCCTAGTGTCAGTTGGTGCCAAAAGTTTAAGCTAGCAGTGAATTTATTAATTTCTTTTTTAATTTAAGAGCAAGTGAAAAAATTGTTAGTCATCTACGACTGCAGCGATTGTAAAACTTTTATAAATGTATTTAAAATTATTCACAGCTTTATATAATATAAATGTATATATTGTAGTGCTCCGTAAGTAAAGTGAATCCGTTAATGGATTTTTGACTCAGAGGGAAGACCTTTTTGAATCGTTCGCAATTTTTTTGAATATATTATTGGTCACACCTATCTGACAGTGATATCCAAAATTTTAATTTTTTACAATTTTTATATAGACTTTACAAGTTGTATGAAATAACTTTGTATATACAACAATTTAAAAAAAAATTAAGTAAAAATAAAAAAAATATAAATCCAAAAATAAAAAAAAATTGGCATAGTTTAACTTACAGAGGAATTAAAATATTTCATGTCCGTAATATTTCAAACAGATTCTAAATATAATTATTTTTCTTACAACCTATTATACTAAACACTAGTTCGTATATAACAACTAGTCACAATATTCAATGCAAATTTATATAATTTACTGATGGTTTTAGGACAGATTGTAAATAAATGAAAAAAAATAGGTATATTGAATTCCACGACGTTGTTTATATACAAAAAAAGTATCACTACCTAAGGAACGCTCCTAAAAGCTTTGTATGATGAAATAGACATGTAAAGAAAATTTTTTTTTTTAACTTTTCCTATTAAGTTGGTTATGCTAAAGTACGAGCAATGGTGATATATTTTGGTAGGCATCTGACTCAAGCCAGTACTTAAATTAATAATAATAAGAGAAATTAGAGAAAAAATAACATTTGCTCTTGTTTTTAAAATAAGTGACTCACTGCCAAAGTCAAGGCTTAAAAGTTCAAAATTTTTAATCTTTCAGAGCACTTGACTTGAGGTCAGTAAACGAGCAAGATACAAGATGGTAAAGATTTTTAAGGTTCAAAAGGGAAATGAGCTAGTTCAGGGTTTTAGAAAAACTCAAAAACCACTGGACGCGAGTTATTTAATGTATACAACAATCAAAAATATGGATAAACTATGAGATCAACTAAATACCTTTGAGTCACGCCTTATGCTTCAACTACTTACTTTTAAAAGTTACTTTTCCTCTTTAATAATAATCAACTAATAATTACTAATTGATTGAATAATCAACTAGTATATTATGCAAAAACCCTGAGTTTAAGAAAACAATACAAAAAAAAATTTTCGAGTTTCGAAATAACTCCAAAAAAACGTGCTCAAACTAAAACAATTTTTTGTTTTGTTAGATTTGGGGTCAATGGACCAAAGACCATGCATACATGTATATTTTTTTTACATTTACATTAACTTAGCAGGTAAATTTGGTGAGACTGTTTTCTTCTTTTTCTTGATGTAAGTTCGTTACCGAGTTTTTGCGCACTCTGTAATAAGCTTTAAAAAATGTGTGTGTGTTTTTTTTTTTAATTTTCAAGTTTCTCTAATATAGTCAATATGAGTATAAAAAAAAACTTGCTAGCAAATAAAAAAATAAATATAATATATAAATAATCTATAACAGATAATTGATACTACGTGAGTATATTAACAAAAAAGTATTTTAACGAGATACAATCTATATATTAAAGAATTCTGGGCGCATCATATGAAGACTTATGGTCGGCTTAGAAATTTCTTAGTTTAAAATAACTAAAACATATAATTTTATTTATAATAGCCAATACCTTAATAATTTATATACATTATATTTTTTTTTCGTGTAAGGGCTTCTTCATAAAAATAAATTATTAGTCTTTCTTTTGATTTATTGTTATTTGAGAAAACATCATAACTTTAATATTATTATTTTGTTTTTTAAGAAACAAATAATACTTATATATATCTAATAATCTTTATATACTGCGATCTCATCATTTCTGATTCCTTTGCATTTCTTTGCTAATGATGACGTCTTTAACTTCCATGCCATCTTTATGATTAATTGCATTGTCTTCTTTTTTCGTTTGCGTGAACTTTCTAGAGACATTATTGTTCTCTCTCAGCTCTGACGTCACATTTGATCAGATGTTGGGTCATTATAGCTCTGTTTTTCCTAATTCTTATGTTATATAAGTAAGTTCAGGGCGAGTGACTATAGTAAACAAATTTTTAATAATAATAGCTTATTTGTATTAGATATTATATAAATTTTTGGATATCACTCATGCAACTGTCAATGACTCACTTGAAGCGGCCTTTGATATATTTTTGACATATTGATGTGTACGAATTAGATAAACACATAGACCTTGACAATGAATGAAACATATAATTAAAAATAAATACCATAAATACATATTGATAAAAAAAATGTATGTGGTCGGGGGACCCGCTTTACAAATATAGTTCCTTCAGTTTTTTTTTTAGTTAAAATTTAGGAAAAAATATTTATTTAATAAAAAATCTACACAATATACCTCTTTTCTTTATATATTAAAGTGACAACTGACCTTAGCCTTTAGACTTTAATGGGTTGTATGAAATTCTTTATTTTATTACTGGATTCGATAATTTTTTCACAATTTTTAAGATTTTAAGTGACTTTCAGCAATAAGTAATAGTTTAATAATAAATAATTAAAATGTTTAAAAAACCCATTTACAAACTTTTATCAAAAGAATTTCGATTGAGTGGCTACAGCCCATCAATTACACAGGTCAATTACAACATGGCTTAGTTGTTGGAAATCTAAGGGTCATTTCCTGGGTCAGAATTGGCCCATCGCGTCAGGATTCTGAGTTATTTGAGGTTATTACCTGAAAAACAGGGTGCAGGCTTTTGTGGTCTCTCTCCAGTTACACCATTGAGTACCACTCTTACCCTTTAATTTAAGAGATCAATTACGATTTTTTTTCGCAAAGTTATGGCTATTTTGCACTTTGTAAATAATCCAAAAGTAGGATAAACTGCCGTTTTTCGGGTACATAACCTCAAATATCTCAAAATCCTGATGTGATGGGCCAATTCTGACCCATTATCCGGATTCTACGCAGCAAATTACTTCGAAAAAGACCCTTAGCTTTCCAACAACTGACATGACCCTGGTATTTGTAGACCTGTGTTAGAGATCCCGTACCTTATAAACTTCTCCAATACTACAGGACATAATTTATTCCGAAGCTGTTTTCTTCAAATTTCACCAATAAAAAATTCAAAATAGTAAAAAAAATGGTAACCATCAACTTTGCTTTGTACCACAATTCTTTGTAGTCTATCCATACAGCATACCAAATTTCGTTACGTGTCCTTCAAAGCACTATTCAGCTTGAAGTAAAATGGCTAGATTAAATATCATAGCCCCTTAGCTTAAATCAAAGTTCTAATAAAACTTAAAGTCCTATTCCACTCAAGGAAAATTGTTGAACTGCTCACATTACTTAGACATCTCCCGCAAAAAATTACCTGCTTCCCTTGCAGCCTACTTTTGTTCCAGGAAAATCCCTAAACTGCATCGTAATCCTTAAATAAGCACGTTTGTGGCCTTAGCCTGTGGTCTCTTGGTAATGTCATAAAAGTGTTTTATAGCCTAATTGTCGGCTGCTTAATGTTTAATCCCAATAAAACACGTGCAGGAAATACACGTACAAAGTGAGATATACTGAGTTTGAGATGGATATTTATCACGATTATTCGGAGTGTATTTTAAAGATTTTGTGCGAATGATGCGGTAACGTGGCCAACGGTACTGGCTTGACCTGCATTTTTTTTTGTTGCTTTTTCACTCAGAGTTGTGTAATTGTATTTCCGCTTATTTTGTTTATTGTTATCTAGCAAAAATAAAATAAAAATAAAAACTTGAACAAATAAAAAGCAATTTCAACTGTGGCACTGGCAGCTCACACCAGCACATTCGTGCGCATTTCCACGTCTATGTCCATTTCCATGTCCAGGGGCATACAACAACATTACAGTTGTCAACTCTTGTACAGGAGAACTGACATCCAGTAAACTCAACTTTTAGTTCCGCCTGGGGTTATACTCCGGAGTTCAACAGCATAATTATGCTACGTTTGTATACGAATGTAAGCAACTGTACCCAGATATAGAGTGCCGGAATTTCCTCAATCTAGCCATGCTCTGTTTTGCAGCAGCTCTGGGGTTTTCCGATGTTGCTGCTGCTGGTGCTACTAAGTGGCGCCACTGGCGATTGCAACAGCGAATTCACCATCACTGAAATGGTGACTTATGCAAAAATAATAATAATAAGAGCTGCCACTGCCCCAAGTGGCACAGAAAAAAGTTTATTCACTTTTTACCATGACTTTTAACAATGACTAGAGTGGAGACGCACTCGGGGACAGTGTGGGCGTTTCCAAACCAGTTGAAAGTGATTATTACCTATGCAAAGCTCTGTTACATAATCTCTGCATAGCGTTGTATGATGAAGCGATGAAGTCAGTGGTGGAGATGGGGGGGAGCAATAAGGGCATCATACTCTCCCGTGACAAAATGTTAAGAAAGACATGGAAAGAAAATTACAAAGATGTGCAGGTCAAGGTAAGAAATATTTTAAATAATATTATTATAATAATAATAATAAAATATCCAATCGAGCATTTTTACATTATATTATATTGCCATTCCGAGTATTTTTTTGTGTCACTAACCACTGCCTATATATAGGTATCTATATATATAAGTGGCCATCTCAAAAACATTTTTAATATTTAATATTAAATAAAATATCAAAAAAAAAACTATTTTTATTAATTTATCTTTAAAATTTTTTTTCATATAAAAAAAAAATTAAATTCAAAAATTTTGCTCAATATAAAAAAATTAAAAAAAAGTGTAATATTAAAAAAAATTAAAAAAACAATTTTTTTTATAAAAAAAGTTTGAATAAATTGTTAATATTTAAAAAAAAAATTTATTTTTTGTAAATTTTGTTTTTAATCCAATAAATAAATATTATTTATTTTAAATAAAGCATATTTTTTTTATTTAAAACATATGCTATTTTTTAAGAAAAAGTTTTTTAAAAAAATTTTACGTATTCCATATTGTCAAAAAATAATTATAAAGTAATAAAAACTTAAAATAAGAATATATATATATATATATATCTTGAATAAGGGATTAATCCAAGTATTGAAAATGATTATTATTTTTTTTTTTATACCAAATTATTCCAGCCAAACCAAAATTAAATTTATTGGAAAATCGAAGAAAACTGCAACCAGATTTAAAAGCACTTTAAAGTTAATTTCCACATTGTGAATGACTTGTGCCCCTTCCCAAAAACCACATGTATGCCACTGAGCTGCGTGACGTACGTTTTCCCAACGAAAGCTATGTGTGAGTCATCGCCAGGCAATGGTTCACTACGCTTTAAATCAAACTCGAATTTAACCCAAGGCCTCGACGTGCTGTCTTTTTTTTTGGGGTTTTCTCAAGGCACACGCCGACTACAGCGGGAGAGAGAGACTTACAGCCGGACACAAGTCGTTGACGTCTCAGCCTAGAGACCTACATTGATTGGGGGTCTGAACAGCTCGGCTCTCAACCCCAACCTACCGCAATTATGAGCGTGTTGAGCGCCATTATGACCACGCGTCGTCGGCATAGACCTCTTTCGTTGTAGACTGGCGATCGGTCAGCTTTAATTTCAGACATCATCTTTGTGGACTAACCAACAACTGAGGGGGGCTATTGTTACTTGACTTCGTTTTTTTTTTAACATGATATTTGTTTTGCTTTTTTTGTGTGCGTTGGAAATGTTGTTTTTGCTTTTGCTCTTTTCTCGGCACTTCTCGCATTTCATATAAAATCTTTGCAGACTGACAGTCAAGGCACAGTCGCTTGTAAGACAGCCAAAAGGCAAAGACGTTGTAAATCAATACGAAAGGATAAAAGACAGCTCCAAGCCTTAACAGGAAACAGTTTAAGGTAAATAAAAGTGAGATAATGATACAAAAAAAAAAAAAGAAAACAAGTGTGGTGAAGTGGAACAGTGCAGATATAGAGCTGCAGTTATGCAATCTAGTGTTTAAAAGTGTTTACTGCAAAAGCTGCCTTTCATAACTTTAAAGCAGTGTAGAGTGCCTTATAAGTATTATTTACATTATGATGGCAAATTAGCGGCCCCTAAATAGGGTCAACAACAAAAAAGATTGCTCATTTGCATGAGGCTTACGCAATGGTTCACACATTTCATTGACCTTCAAAAAAGCTAATGTAAATGTTGAAAGCAAAACAAACCAAAAAAGAAAAAAATAAAAGCTTAATACATTAAAATAAGAAATTAAAATATAAAAAGCAAGACATAAAACATTGATGAACAATGACCGCCGATTAAATGTTGTAATCCCATTGGCAACTTTTTATTAGTGGGCAGTGGCAGTTGCCAAAAATAATTTCAGGGACGTTACCAATTTCACTCACAGTGTCAGTATTAAAAAATTCCAATTAAAATGCACCACGCGGCGTATTAGCAATTTATTGTATTAAACAATCTGCAACTAATTAATCTTTCTTCCTAAAATATCATTAGTTTCAGAAGTACTATCTGCATAAATATTTAATTAGCAGTACGCTGCGCATTCTGTCGAAAATTAATTAGCTGAAAATTAATCAGCTGCAGTTTTCAGCTACTGACTTTTCGTGCCAAAATTTAAAGCATACTTTTAAGCGCTGAGCTTTTACTTGCCATAAAATATCTTCAGCGCTACCATAACCAATTCATTGTGGCATACTTTCAGGCGCTGCTGAACTTGAAATTAATTTTCTTATAATGATTATAAATTGTACTTATGAGGAAGTTCGGTGACCCAAACCTATAAAACAATAACCCAAAAGCCCATGTCAAGTCTTGGCACAATTCACAATCAATTACTTGGGTTTTTTTTTTTTTTGCTGCTGGCAGTTATGCCTATATAAAACGTGAGTAAAAGGGGGCCACTTGTCGACGTCATCAAGTTTAGCGATGTGGCAGAGTGAGAGTGGTGTAGTACGCACTAGGTGGTCTTGGGCGACTCTTGGGCGCCAACGTGAAGCAATGAGCGAAAATAAGCATTTTCATTTGATTGCACTGATAACGCTCGTGAATTTATAGACGAATAAATTAGTGTAACTTTTGCTGGTGCTTCTTAGATATGCGTATGTAGGAGGAACTTAAAATAACTTTTTTGTGCATAGTTTTTCAAGACTTTTGGAATATTTAAACGCTCATTAGGTGCCACGAGTATTAACACGTACTCTTTGGCTTTAATCTCTTATGTGTTTATTTAATTTAAAGTTTGGTGATTTGTTTAAAGAAACACTTATTTAAGTTCTTAAGCTTTATTGCATTCAAATTTTTGAAACGAAAGAGCGTCTTCAATAAACTAAAAAATAATAAGTCTAAAGAAATATGTAGTATTAAAACTACAAAGCAAAAAACAATTTTCGAGATGTTTCATTTGAACTGACTTCGGCTCTTTGAAATACTTAATATACAAAAATATGCGCGTATAAAGTAACTTAAGATTATGATTTTTTTAAATTAGTAACTCAACTCCTACATTTCAGCATTATAGCGCATACATATATTCAATTTTTTTTTTTATATTTCAACAAATTTTAAAAGCCATATTTTTTAATTCATTTTACAAACACAAATTCTGAATGACACTGTCCCAGATTAAGCACAACATTTTATGCTTGTAAAAAAAGTGATAATTTTTTTTGAACATTAATTTGCTTTTCGATCCACTGTGCCAGGTTAATCCCAACAATTAGTTCTTTAAAAAAATAGACTTATTTTTTTTTAAGCGAAAATTGTGGCTTTCGATCCACTGTGCCTAGTCTATCCAAAAACCAATTAAAAATTCCTCAAACTGGGCTCATGGCAAATAGCATTAAATTTTTGAGAACATAAATTATGCTTATCGACCCACTGTACGCAATTTCAAATTCCCACAAACTTCGAGTAGTTTCTTTTAAGTTATACATTTCATTCCACTGTACCGGCTGATCACATCAATTACGCCTTATTGAATTTTGCCGCTCCACATCACCAACGCCTTTTGAGTTGGGGCCAAAAAATGTTAAACCTTTTTTCGCACCACAAGCTACTTTGTATTTGTTTTGTTTCTGGTTTTTGTTTTTTTGGTCTTTATTTTTTGGTAACACAATTCAATTATGGGCATTTTCCGGCTCATTTGTGCGCTGCCAAAGGGCTAAGAGCCAAAAACCGGTTTCAATGCATTTCACTTTGGCTATTCAACTTTACACGAAATGTATTTGGTGTTTTTTTTTGGCCAAAATGCGCCCTCACTCCTAATAAGCAGAAGCTGCGCCTCCGCCATGAAAGCTCAGCTCTGCTGAGAGCTTCAAACAAAGCATTAGAGCCATTTGGCATGAAAGTGAGAGTTATTACGTGTCAGTCCGTAGACGCCAACGCTGACGTCTCTGCCAGCTCTAATTGCAGTAATAGGTATCCCAAAATATAAAATCGGAGAAGCAAAGAGCGGCTGCGTCGACTCTGCAGTTGTCTTCAAGTAGTCGCTCGTAAACGTTGAAAACCCAATCAACAGAGTAATCAAACCCAAAGACGCAAGCCTTTTTAAGCTTGAGTTTTAAGCTTAAGTTGCCAAAAAAAATAAAAAATAAAAAAAATACAGATACCCCCAATGCCAAAGTCAAAACGAAACTCCAATTCGATTTGAAAACTGACAAAGCGACAACATTAAGCCAAAGACTGCAATTCACATACAATTCGTGGTGTTTGGAGGCTTACAGAGGTGTTTATAGAGTTTCCGATTGACAGCAGTGAAAACACCAAACACCGTTGTTGCCTCTTGGCTAAGGCCGCTTTACCGGTTCGAAGCCAATTAACTGCGAATTGTTTATGTTTTATTAGACGCTTTAGCGGCAATAACAACAACAGCAATAACAAAATGTAAATTATTTTAAACTTGGCTCTTACCAACGGACGTGATTTAAATTTGTGCGTTTTATTTATTTGCAGTCATGGAGATGAGAGTATACGCTTTAGTGGCCATTTATCTGGGCCTTGTAGCCGGTGAGGGTCTAAGATTGCCCGATCAGCAGTCCAATAATATTCAGCAAATATTTGTGCCGCAGCCACAACAACAACAACAACAACAGCAGCAAACGCTGCTGTTCCAACAGCCGCAACAACAACAGCAATTCCAGGTAAGCAAACAAACAAATGCACTTTCTCCTTATCCTGGCAGGATGGGAAGACGCGATTCATCAATTACTCTTAACTACGACCCAAAGCTCCGCATGTCAATCGGCCTGACTAAATCTCCTCGCCCTACATCTTTTTAATATATATCCTATATATCCCTATTTCAATAATGTGAAGACCATGCACATGCATGCCAGAAGACCCCTACCTGTCCAACAAGATCTCCTCCGTGCCTCAACTGCCTCTTCATATATAGATCCCTACCCTATCTCAATACAGTACATATAGTACATATAGCCTTTGGAATCACCCGCACGATAACACGCAGTCGGAAACTTCCCAGCACTACCATCATAATCGCTCGCATAATGGAACTCCCCAACGTTTCCTATAATATCTTAAATTTCATATGTAGTTCCATACCGTATCCCAATAAAGTAAGGACCATCCACATGGAGTGATGAAATAGCCAACTACCCAGAGCTCCCACATTCCAGAAGCCCCAACCCGCCTGAAAAAATCTGTTCTCAATATGCTATCGACCATACATATGGAGTCACGAAGCCTACCTAACATGATTTCCTCAGCCGACTACCTTGCTTTTCAGATATATAGTTCCATACACTATTCGAACAATTTCCAGAACATTCACAAGGAGTCTGCCCAGCACTCCCATCCTACCAATAGCATATTAAACAAGTTTCGAACTATCCATATGAAATCCGAGAAGCACTCCTCGACGAACAACCTCACATAGTTCTATATCCCAAAAAAGTATTGATTTCGAACTATCTGCACGGAGTCCGCATTAACCCAGCACTATTCCTACCATAGCGTCCTAAGCCGCCACATTTCAGAGTGACCACAAAATATCCGATAAGATCTTCTCAGGGAACTATCTGCCATTTCATGTGTACCCTACTCCTGCAAACTTCGAAACAGAGCAACAAAGTATCTTTTTCATAAACCTCGTTTGAAACTTACTTTTCAAGTCTCCCTAGAAGTAAGTTGCTAACACACGATGTCTATCCGCGCTGTAACTCTGTTCACCGCTTTAAATGACCTCACTTCTTTTGAATATGGGTAATACCTCTTGCATTCTGGATTCATCCAGCCGAGACCGCAATCTTTCTCTTACTTTATCATTTACAAATAAATTTATAAAGCTGTCTTATCTTAACATTCCTTTAACAATTTCAGCAGCAAGTGCAGCAGCCGCAACAAGTGCAGCAGCAGGGGCAGCCTGGTCAAGAGGAACGCGGCAGATCCTCTATCCTGAGCATCTTTGGTCTAGGCAATGGCAATGATAATGATCCCTATCTTGCGCGCACCAATGGCAACTGCCTCGGCGGTGATCTATCCGAATGTTTCAAGACACAAGCCTTAAGCACCTTCGATGAAATCTTCTACCGTGATCAGTACCATCTCACCGACTTTGCGCGCGTGGTGCGTCTGCCGGAAACACAACAACGTTCGTTGCTGCAGGAACCTTTTGAGTACTCACAGGAACCACGCAACGAGGACGATGACTGGAGTCAGCTGACAAAATATGCGCTACGCCGCGCGGAACGGTAAGTAGACTTAAGTGACATAATTAGGCAAATGACAAGGAGCACGTGCGTCGACTGTCTTAATTTAAGCACCTCGTCGGCAGACGGCGCAAACAGTCTAACTGATTGCTCCCCTGGGGCGTCACCTTGGAGCATATACATATATTAAGCTTACACCTTTTTTATGCACAGTTTCATCAAGTCTACGGCTTTGGAGGTGGAATGGCCTGAGGAGTTAACAGAGGCGGGTCGCTATGAGGCTCGCTTCATTGGCAATGACATTGACGACGAGCTGGATGTGGTGGAGAACAAACATGCCTCTGCTTTCTGTAAGTGTACACAAACACCCGCCAAATTTCAAGGTTAACTTAGCTCTGCTATTTATCACGGCAGCACGCAAGAAGCTTAAGAAACTCATCATTCCACTGCTGCTGGTGCTGAAAATCTTCAAACTGAAGCTGCTGCTGTTCCTGCCCTTCATCTTGGGCATTGTGGGTCTGAAGAAGATACTGGGTCTGGCTGCCATCATACTGCCTGGCCTCTTTGCCTACTTCAAGCTGTGCCGTCCGCCAGCTGGCGGCTTTGGCGGCGGTGGTGGTTTTGGCGGCGGTTTCTCTAGTCTATTTGGCAGCAAGAACACTATTCCGGAGTACACTTCTGAAGGCGTGGGTGCTGCCAACTACTATCATCATCATGAGCACTACGATGGACCCAACAGCGGTGGTCCCTTCTATCGGCAAGATCCAGCATTCGCCAAGCCCTACACCGACTACTACAGCAAGAACTATCAACAAGGTGGCAACTCGGTTAGCTTCGGTGAGCCACATGAGGCTGCCTATAATGGTTATTATGTACGTAATACTGGCAAGGATATTGCAGCTGAGCCTCAAAAGATTTAGGCGTGCCATATGTAAAACTGTTTTCGTTGTTATTTATTAGCCTGCTAAGTGCTGTGCCTTTACCTAGACACACTCTTGTATACATATTTATTACTATTTGTAAATAAAATCCCATCTAAGTTCCACTTAAAATTGCAACGTTTTTAATGTTTCGTGTCTAATCTTGGGGAAAACGATGCAGGGAGTTGCAACACGCTAATTAATTGCAGAAAATTTCACTGCCAACTGTTGTTTATATACACATATATATATATATATATATGTATATACTTTATATATGTTTTCTTTTATTATTTTGCTTGGCTTGCTTTAAATAAAATGCAAGTTTTAATTAAAGCCAAGAAATGCCAAGTCGAGAAATTGGCAGTAAGGCAGCAAGCCAGACAGCGCACAGTGGTTACTACGTTACAATGCAAGTGAAAATCTGGGTTAAAATACTTAAAAATCTCCTGAGGGATTACGTATGCCGGTGCGAGCTTATGGGCTGCAGGGGTTTAGGAGCGGCAATGCTGTTCCACGAAATTATCGGTGTTGTGAAAATCAATATTTATATAGGAGACCTTTTTTTTACTTTTCTGTGAAAATGAAGAATTTTGAATTTCTTATATTGCTTTTAGCTCATTTTATTTAATTTTTTGGTTAAAAAAATTATATTTTTATTGAATTTACACCATTTCTTTAATTTTAGAATATTGACTAAAGTGGACCAATCTTTTTTATCATCATCTATTTAATATATAAAAAATTATTATAATTGTTGCTCTCTTTCAAGAAAACAATTTGTATTGCATTTTTTTTTCATTGTACTTTTTTTTTTTAATTTCCGATTAGTTGAAATCGATTTACTTTTATTTACAGCGTATAAGGAATCTACCGGATGTACTAAAGGACGATAATAAAAAAGAAAACTACATACTTAAGAGAATAACAAATTTGCTAAGGAACCATCTTTAGGTACTAAAACTTAATTATAAAATAATAAAAGCACCGGAAAAATACCCATTTTTTTTTAAGGAAACATTCATAACAAAATACATTTTTTAAGAGCCTAGTTGATGAGTGTATTTAGTAAATGGTTTAAAAACAAGCCAGCTTTGTTTTCACTATTTTTTGCTTACGAATCGTTCTTCTAAGGGTCAAAAAGGGTTAAAAAAATACTTCTTTTTTTTGCACTCAAATAGAAGAACCCTGTCGTTTACGTTCGAATTGAAGCATAATTATCTACATCAATGCGTTCACTTGGCTTACCATATTTTATGCGTCTAAAGTTTCAAGTTTTAGTACAGTTCTCTGTATTAAAACCAAAACTTCCTCAAAATTGTAATATGCGATACTTTCGTATATAAGCGTCGATATGAGTCCGAATCTTTTCGTTTTACAGGCACTTATATATAAAATGCATATCTTCATCGAAAATTTAGAAAATGTAACCAAATAAGGCCTGTTTTTGGAAAGTTTAAGATTTTTTGTTTTAAGAATTTCCGACAAACTATTAATTAATTATAAAGTAGAAATAATCCTAGATTAGGTTTAGGGTTTTTTCATGTTTTATAGCAGCGGTGGGCAAAACTACAAATGCAATTTTTTGTGCCTGTGTGCGTAAACAAGAAAGAGCTTTCGCAAAGACCAAGGTAAAATGGACAAATCATTTTGTTTTTGGCTAGTAGTCATCAAATTCGACAATATCATCGAGTTTTATTCTTTCGTGTTTTGCAATGCTGCTCTGCTTTGCGTTCCATTGTAAAACTAGCTCACACGTACGAGACGAGCTTTTACGGTAAAAAGCTCTTTTCTCGTACGTGTGAAAGCTCACGCGTGCCGTCTGAGTGCCCACCGCTGCTTTATAGTGAGTAATATTGAATTAAATTCTGTCTTAAAGTGTTTTTTTAAAGCCAGTACGCAGTAGCTCGAAACGTTTCCGAACAAATATAAAAAAGCTGGCCCTAATTTTCAGTTTCAAATACGCAAAGAAGCTGTAAGCACATTTTAAATTGTGTTGCCCCATGACAGTGTGATATAAATAAATATTTATTTAAAAAACTAATTAGCGCGAATTCGAATTAATTAATTGTAACAAACTATGGCATACAATTTTTAAAATTCTGGAGCTACGCCATTTTGGGTTTTAAATATATTTGGCGTGTTGCCTTTGTGAGGCATAAATGCAAAATGTCCAACAGTAGTGTGTAGTAAAAATGTGAAATATCTACGAGGGCGTTTATATTTTGTATACTATTTTTGGCAGGTGCGGATCTAGGATTTGGTCTTTGGGGCGTTCTTCAATTCGAAGTGTATACATATCAGAGCTCGCAAAAGACTTTCAACCTATTTTTTCAACTTTTTGGGGAGAGGTCCGAACCCGAAAGCTGTCTCCAACTAAGCGGTACCACTGTGCGGTGCAGAGTTTTCATCTAGTAGAGCTTTAAAAGCAGCGCAAAGGAAAAGTGGACGAGCTTGTTTGGTACACAAGGCACCGCTCTATAGCTACCTACTCTTTGTCCAGACATGGTTAGTGCCTTGGTTTGGCCAACTTTGGCCAAGCTGTGGTTCAAAGTCAATGGCAGCGCAACGAGCTAGTGAGTGTTTTTGGCCAAGCCTGATTTCCATTAAGCAACTTAAGGCTTTGGCTAGCACCAGGCCGGCGTTGACTGTCGTGTTGACAAAGATCGTAAAGTGTCGACTAGCTCCTAACAGACTGATTGCCTGACTGACTGCTTGACTGACTGGCTGACTGAAAGAGTGCCTGACTTGCCGACTGGACCACATTTTCCGAAAGAAAGCGCACCAATGGCGCACATGAGAAATTGTTATGACTTTGGACGGTGTCGCAGCGCAAGTAACTGGCTGTAGCTGCCACTCCCCCTTTGCCACTGCCACTGCCACTGCCAGCGGAATGTTTTCGATTTTGGTGCTGCTTGAATTTGGAGCCTACTTGCAACAATTTATGGACAGCCCAGGCTTGTAGCCGTTTTTGTTTTTTTTATACTACTCGTGCAACAGCGCCACTTTCATGGTGTGCCACATTTCTATACCGGCCGTAATAGTGTTCATAGCACTGCTTCATGTTAGCCTACTTTGTGCACCTCCAATGGCCCCATTGAAGAATGCGACCAGTAAACAAGTCGTTAGAGTCTACAGAACGACTTCAATAGCTCATGTGCCCCCGTCAATTTTCGGCATATGCAATAGCTTTTGTAATGACAGCCAAATTGATTTCAAGTGGAGCTTGCTTGCAACTCACCTGGAGCTCACTTGCAACATAAACAGCAACAACAACAGTTGTCGAGCGGATGTGTTTGCCACCTGTTGGGCACGCCCAGTGCGGCGCCTGGTAAAGATTGTGGCATGTCAAATGCAATAACTGATGCCGCTTACTTTAATGTGGAAAAATTAAAGGCCTTTGTAATGGCTGCGCAGCTTTTGAAGTTGCATGTGAAAATGAAATGGTGAAAAGTTGGCCATGAAAAGTTGCAAGTTGCTGCATTGCCAAAGGGGTAGGCTGTCTGTGCTGTGGGCGCCGCGGCGGTGATCTTCTCTAGATGGCTAATGTGGGAAATAGCTTTAAAGAAAAGTTGGTTGCAAGTAAATTGCAAGTTGTCAAGGGCATGGTTGAAGGGGTGCTTCCAAAATGGATATTTGTAAATTAAAACAACATGGTTCAAGGGTTTTTTCGATTTATGTAAGAGGCGAAGGCGTATTTAGTTTGTCGGGTGGAATTGCAGAAATGCACTTATGTTGAGCAATGACTTACACTAAAAAAATTCTGCATTTTTACCTGACCCAAACACTTGACAAAAAAAATGGGGGCACTTCTTAACAAAACTGCATTGTAAATTTCAAACGTGTGTAGCCCTCATTGTTAGTGTTGCTCATGTCGTTACTCGGACACTTATGCCTTTTTGCTTTTCTGCCCAACAATGGAACCCCACTAAATATCTTCCTAAATGTTCAGTTTTTCATAAATTGGTGGATAAGACAGGCCCAAAAAAATAAAATGGAATGAACGTTGCATGAGACTAGGCTACCTATATGAACCGTTAAGTCCGAATCGGGGACCCCCCAAAAACCCCACACCGTAAGATTTGGAGATTACTTCCAAAAACCCATAACATTTTTTTTCGATTTATGATTTTCAATGTTGTTTTTATGTATTTGGGGTCAGAGTTCGCAGAGAACTACCAAAATACCCATTTTTGAGGTTTCTTAAGAACCCTGACGTGTAATGGTTTTTTTGGACGTCGTATTCGGATTTAACGATATCTTTGTGTATACTTACTCTGCCCTACGAACTTTAAAATCAATTTTTTTTTTCAAAAAATCACACATAATTTTTTTCGAATGAAATGAATCCAAAACCTATGCCAAAAACAATCCCAGCACCTTAGATTTCTTAGATAGCCTCCAAAATAACTTATTTTATGGGGTTTCTTGAGATTACTGGAGTTTTATGAAGGTCGGATTTAACGGCTCAATGTCTATATACATAGGTGGCCCTGCCACAAGTAAAGTTGTTGCGATAACTTTGTCCCAGACGTAAAACGGCTCTGTCGAATTGGTGAAAGCTTAAAGTTCGGTCTTAAAATTTTAAAGTAATGAAATATATTTTTAACTCAGAAACTTCATGATGCTTTACTTTAATAAAAGTGGTAATTGCCACTTAAATTTTTATAGCTCTAATGTTTGGCTTTAATTCTCAAGTAGTTAATGTGAATGGTGAGCTAGTTCCATCATATTTTTTGGGGAGATGTACACCATGAGTTGTTGAGATTTTGTTGTTTCAGAGTATGACATGTCGTAGCAGTACTTGTAGTACACTACCCATTCCGATCTTCGACTAAGCCACTGCCTTTGTCTAGAGCCTAATTGGAGCAACTATGTATAACAAGTACATAAAATGTCTCATGTTTGCATGCGTGTATATCTTGACTGCCCTGTAGCAGCTCCTTGTCATTGTCAACGTCCCCCAAACGTCCCTAACTCCCAGCACTTGTTGGTACATAGGTGTAGGAAAATTGGTGCCTTTGTTGTTGGGAATTGGGTCTGTTGTTTACTTTCAGCTGCTTTGTCATAGCGCCCACGCGATGTATTTGGCATTAGACAAACAGTTATTTAGTTGGCTTAAAGAGCCCCAAAGACAAGGCCACTATGATATGTCTAACAGCTATTGTTGGTCCAAACACTGGCCGTGTATAGCAAGAAGCGCATAAGCCAGAATTTCCTGAAACTGGCAAAACAACTCGGTCAACATATCGATCGTACTCCAAACCCTCTAACCCGCCGTTTAGGCCTAAACTACTGGAGCACTGTAAGAGTGTGTGTGTGTGTGTTTTTGGGAATCAAAGTCTCGTTCGTGTTTACACACTGGGACCAGTTTGTGGCAAAGTCAATGTGGCGGCTGGCTGGGACTGGATGTATGCAAGTGGCGCGTCGCAAAGACAAACGTCGACTGCGGCAGCGACTGCGGCCTGCATTGTGTTTGCGGCGATTTTGCGGCTTTTCATATAAAATCCAATTCACTGGCGGAAAATTCGCATTAGGTTTTCTTATAACACGACGATGTCAACAGCAGCAGCAGCAGCAGTCGATCCAGAGCAGAATTGTCAGCGTGACACTTGAGGAACGTTTTTTCGCTAGAAATAGAGCAGTTTTCGGAAACAACTTGCAGCACGTGCCGCAGTCAAAATCTCTTTGTTCGTGCTAGTGTGCGTGCGTGTGTGAGTGTTTGTGTATATAAGCACTGTATGTGTGTGCGTGCAGGATATTCGAAAAAAAGTAAACCAAACGAAAAAATAAAAAACATATGCAAAACGAAACGTGCGCCTGCATTCCTAATCAAAGCCGCCTTGACTCTAGTGAAACCAAATATCTACGTTAAGAAAGTCCTCTCAGGACTAACAAGAAGAAGAAGCTGAAGAAGCAACAGTCGCAGCAGCATCAACAAAATGCAAACTTTAACCATCTATACTGTGCTCGTCCTGGCGCTGGCATTTGCCATGGTGCGAGCTACGCCCGCCATCAGCGCCAGCGAGAATTCGGTAAGCAAGGATTAAAATTCTCTATTTTATAAGCGAAAAAGTTGTATATGGTATTAGTTAAAAGTCGCTTTGTGATTTTCTTTGTGTTTTTTGATGTTCTTAATTTATACTTACAAAGTGCATGTGTGTCTTATGAAAAAGTTTAAAATAATTATTGGGATATTTCCTCAAAAAAATGGTTAAACTTTTACTTAAATTCGGCACAATGTTGTTCGTTTTTTGGTCTTATTTAGGAAAAATTGAGTTCCTCGTTATTTAAAATTGGGAAAGCCAAAAGTTGTATATTTCTCAAACTAAGACATTAAAGAATTGTTTGCGTTTTACATTAAAATCGTAAAAGATCGTCAAAAATCGTGAAAAATCATTGAAAAATCGTCAAAAAATTGTCACGATTGTGAAATGCGAGACATCTGTTACAAATTTTCTTTTTGTGTAAGATGTTGAGGTATATCGAATATCGGAAGAAATTCTCATTTTATATTATAAAAGCACCATTATACATTTGTACAAGATTTTCGAAACATTTCCTATTTGTTAGTCATGGAAATAATATACATCGATAAATTCGCAATCTTTTTCTGGTAATGATAAAAATAATTCCCTGACTTGACTATTTGAGTCAGTCGCCCCCAGGTAGAGCATGGGGATTTCTATTAATAACTGTTCGAAGATAAGAGGCACCTACAGTTTATAGCAGAATCCGAACGGTGGTATCTAGAAATAATAGAGATTTTGAGCTAGTGATACCAGTGCTAGGCAAATGTACCAGTGCCTCTAAAACCAAATCGAACAAAGCGAGAACGCTACCACTACGCTATCGATCCCACATTAGAATCGTAAAAAGATGGAAAAAGATAAAAAAATCGAAAAAGTGGAACAAATCGTCTGAAATTGTAAAAATCTTTCTCTGGTGTTTCCCACACTAAAATCGTAAAAAATCGCCAAAAACCAATAACCTACATGTTTGTTATAAATTTTTATAGCAAAAATAGTTAAGATCTTCGTACAAAATAACATTTACATACCTAGCACTCATATAATCGTATAAAATTTTTCGAACTTTTTCGATCCAGTTCACATTTATTACTAATGGAAATAATATCTATTAATACTATCCGATCAAATGACGAGAACTTAGTGCGCCCTGCAATATTTATCAATTAGTTTGGAATTTCGAGTAAAATTTTTCTACATGAAATTTTTTTAGGTATTGCCCAAACGCACCTAACAATTTAGTATAAATACTTTTATAACAGAAATTATAATATTATCATTTTTAAATCAATTGATCAAAAGTAATTTAATACAAATTTTTTTTGCATAACAAAAACAGAGAAAGAATAATAATATTTTCATTTAATTGTTACTAATAAATGGTAAAATGCATATATAAAAATACCATTATTGCCGCTTCCCTTGAAGCGGTGTTAAAAGATACAAAAATACAACACGGTAATAAAGTAATATTTAAAGTTAAATGAGTATGATTAGAGTAGAGTTTATTAAAACGTATCTTTTCCGAAATTATAATTTGCTGCCGTTCTCTTTGATACTTAAAACCGGAGTGACGCCAAGTCGAACCTCGCCTTCGATTACTAAGCAATGGCAGAGTTGCAACACAAAAAGGGCGATTACATCAAAGATTCGACAAACAGTTGGCAGGGCCAAATTATTCAAATGTTTCAGTTAGTGCCAGCATCCACAACAACCATTAAACAAATAAAAAAGATGGCGTACGTTAAAGTCGGGCGCGGACGACTTTGGGATACCCTGTACCACTGCTTGCAATCAAATCCGGTAAATTGCTTAAGAACACCAAAAGACATTTGATTGCCAAATTAGATTATGATACCTTCATAAACAACCAAAAACAGACGAATTTTTAATCAAAAACTTTTTTTCGACCGATCGGCCCTATGGGAGCTATGAGATAGTCAACCGATTTTGATAAAATTTGGTCCAAAAAACTTCTGAATGCCAAATTTGGTTACAATATCTGCACAAACAAACGAAACACAACGAATTTTGTGCGAAAAACTTTTTTTAACCGATTGGCCCTATGGGAGCTATATAATATAGTCAACTGATTTTGATCAAATTTGGTATAGTGCTTGGGAACTCTAAAAAACTTCTTAATGCCAAATGTGGTTACGGTATGTTCACAAATAAACGAAACACAACGAATTTTGTAAAAAACACGATTTTTTGACCGATTGGTCCTATGGGAGCTATATGATATAGTCAACAGATTTTGATCAAATTTGGTATAGTGCTTGGAAACTCTAAAAAACTTCTTAATGCCAAATTTTGTTACAATATCTTCACAAACAAACGAAACACAACGAATTTTGTACAAAAAACAAATTTTCGACCGATCGATCCTATGGGACCTATATGATATAGTCAACCGATTTTGATAAAATTTGGTACAGTGCTGGAGGTTTTTAAAAAACTTCCGATTACCAAATTTGGTTATGATATCTTCATAAGCAAACGAATTATCCATCGAAAACTTTTGCTTTTTTTCGAGGTCCTCTGAAACACCCCTATGGGAGCTATATAATGTAGTCCCGATATCAAAAAAATAAAATAAACTTGTCTCCTATGGATTAATAAGGGATCTTATCTGAAAGTTTGGTTGCTCTAGCTCTTACCATCTCTGAGATCTAGGCGTTCATACGGACAGACGGACAGACGGACATGGGTATATCGACTTCTCTAGTCATTCTGATCATACTTTAGGTAACTTTGGGGGGTCTCCGACTTCTCCTTCTGTACGTTACATACATTTTCGGCTTGCACAAACACAATATACCCTTTGTACCATACGGTACAGGGTATAACTAGTGTTTGCAAAAATTTGAGTGATAATAAAATAAATGTATTCTCATGAAATTTTTGTTAGTTTGTTAAAATAAATTCATTATAAAGAGTATCGATAATTTTATTGCATTTTTAATTACCAGATGCTAAAACAAATTCAACTCTTTCAATTTGGCATAATTTTGTAGAATTGCATTATAAGACAAAAATTGTTTTGCATATGAAACGATTATTTATATTTTTTGAAATTAAGAAGCTTATTTGCATGAAAATCTGTTATTTTCGTAATAAATAGTTTTAAGCGACAACATGCTTATTTTATAGATTTGCATATAAAACGATTTCATAAAGTTTTTTTTTTAAATGTAGTAATTAAATAAGTTTATTTGCAGGCAAAAAAAAAAAAAAATAATTTATTGGAAAAAAAACACGAAGATTATGTTCGGTCCATGAATATGTTTTAAATAAAAGCAACTTGCTAAAAATAAATTACCAAAATTTATGAAAAACTTATTTCGATTTATTCTAAAATACAAATGTAGTATTTACAAAAGAAACTGAAAGCTATTTGATTAAGAGTAATTGAAAATTAACATAAATAACCATAAATTGCAAAAACTACCATAATAAAAAAGGGCTAATTGTATTAATTCGCTAAAGGGCGATTTAGCCGACTAAGCAAATAAGAGGCAAAGCTATTGAAATGATCTTAAAAAACGTTCAATTTAATTCAATATTTTTTAAAGACTGTCTAAATTTTACGTTTTTTATGTATTTCAATAATTGCTTAGATATTGATTTTTTCAATCGAGTCCTTTATCAAGAGTTTAAAGTGATTTTGGGCACACGCTTACTAGTTGAACCTTTGTTAAGCGAAAAGTTTTTGTTTAAAAAAAGGACAAATGTTTATTTTATCAATTGGTTATAGAATGGTCGAACAAGGACTTTTATGACAACATTTATGTGCAAGTGTGTACTGTCCACTCGGTGCAGATTTCATAGGGGTGCTTATTTTTACTTCGTCAAACAACTGGCGGCCATTTTGTTCTATTAAAATTGAATGCTGCCACCGCACATAAGTAGTAGCCATCTGAGAAGGCGGGAATGGGCAGAGTTCCAATGACTAGTTCCACTTGAGCGGTGACCGCAAAGCAAATAGAAAAAGGACAAGGGCTCGTCCTAATTTAATTTGTTATGCATACAAAAAAATGCAAAACCCACACATATACAGATATAGTCATTGACATTTGAACCAAAATAGGCCCAACAACAATATTAGGCCATCTAACGATAACGCCGCTATGGACATCAAATAAATAGAGCAAATATGGCCAACAGCTGTTTTGGCCTAATCAAATTAAGGTCAAGAGCAAGAGCAAGAGCGTCTAAACATTTATTCAATCATTTATTACAGATAACCGCCGACTATCGCAATCGCATGGAGGAGCAGATATTGGCCAAACTGAATGTGAAATGCAGCCAAAGGGACAATCATTCCTGCATGATGCTCAAGTTGATAGTGTTCATGAATCGTCTGTTCAAAAAGTCCAGCTTCGAATTGAACGACAAGGTCAAGGTCATACAGAATAGGTGCGTATACGTAATGTGTTAGAAAATTCTGCACTGCAACAACAAGTGTCACACTGGCACACTAATTATATTGGCGGCTCAATTTTACAGAGATGTGTCTGAAATACCAGATGATCCCGAAGATGATTTGTTGCTGGCACGTGCCATAGACTCGGATGAGGAAACCTATGGTCTGCTGGTGGCCAATAAGCTTTGGAAATTTGTGCGCTCACGCACACTACGCTACAAGTTTTCGGACAATGCGGACTTTGTGCTGAGCAGCGAGCCCAAGGGCAGTCTAAACATAGGCGTCTCAGTGCGTCCCATCGAGGCGCTGGAGGAGGGACGCGGCAAGATGAAAAACATGGGACCCATGCTGATGATGATGGCGGCCAAAACGGGCGTAGTAGGCGCCATTTTGCTCAAGGGTCTGTTTCTGCTAGCCGGCAAAGCCTTGATAGTATCAAAGATTGCGCTGCTGCTGGCGGTCATCATATCGCTGAAGAAGCTGCTCTCACACAAGAAAACCATTGTGGAGGTGCCATCGCATCATGATAGCTACAGCTCCGGCTGGGCACGTGCTTTGGATGGCTTTGTAGAGGGTCTGGCCGAGGTGCCAGCGCAAATGTTGGCACAAGATGCACAGGAGCTGGCATATGGCGCGCAGCAGCCCAAGGCGACGCCGAGCAAGCAATAAATATATATGGACAAGTGCAGCATGTGGCGCGTGTTTTTAATGTTGTTTAATGGATTGATGGAAATTGTGAGGGCTTATATACTACAACATTGACATTGACATGGACTGTTTACGTTTAGCTTAAACGGGCGTGGCAGAGTTAAGGTTGCGCCCACTTTTTTCTACACTTTTTTTTTTTTTTACTTTAATTTTTTGCATACTCTTAAACTCTGCTGGGAATTTCCTTTAGACTCTTGTTGCTTGTTTTTCATTTTCTTAAGTTCTTCATGTAATGTATTTATTTATATATATTTATTTATATGTACACATATGTCGCTTATTTATTTATACGTACGCATAACTTTATATTTATTTTTATTAAACATAAAGAGAAGGCAATAAATTTATACACACTGAAGAAAATTTACAAGTTTGAGCAACTTTATGCTCAGTTCTTTATTTGTTGTTTTTTTTTTGCACATTTTTGTAGCATTTTTATTGCTAATTACATAAATAAATAAAAATTAAGCTAAAATAAACTAAATGTGTGCGCTAAGCCTTGACTAAACTATAAATAAAACAAATAAATAATAAAATAAATATAAAATATAATAAATTAAGTTTATGTATTGCTTAAAGCACGCAATGCAACTCTGCTATCAGCCAGCTCTCTGTCTTTAAAACTTCTCTTCTCTTAACGCTTCGATGTTATGGCAGATGGCAGCAAAACCTCTCTCTTCGCTCTCTTTGGTAGTATGCGTGGGGCCAGCAGCTGCTCAAATAGGGTCTAAGCTCCCTTACTCTCTCTTAAAGCTTATGTACATCCTGCTGCCTTGCCTTCTACGATCTGTAGTACGGTTGCACATAGTTGTATATAAGTGGCCGTCTAGCGGGCGTAGCTGCAAAGAAATAAAGAGAGAGTGTGTGTTTGTGTAAAAAGAGGTACAGTTGTGCTCTAAGCTAATTCAGTGCTGTGTGCCCGAGTACAAAGTTCAACTCATAGATAATTAAACGCTCTCCAAGTGCAAATGCATGCATCATTTGCAACACAAAAGTTTCTTATTTCGAAAAACTTTGCGTGCTCTTATTAATAAGTGCAGCCGAAAAGTATGCTACGCTTTCTGCCCAACTTAAAACACTATAAAACAGTGTGCATAATACAAAATCATTTGTTATAATACACTGTTCAAAAGTCTGCTGTTGGTTCTTCTTCTTCTTCTTCTTCGTCATCATCATAATCCAAGTCCTCCGCAGTTGCTTCGGCTGCGGCTATGGCCATGGCCATTGTCTCAGCATTCTGTTCAGGCGCTGTTTCAGTCTTGGGCTTTGGTTTTGGCATGACCTTCACACTGGGCCATTGATAGCCATAGTAGTACCTGTAGCTAGGTCTATTGGCGTACAACCAGCGATATGACCTTGGCCACATGGCTATCTGAAACAAGGTCATTGTATATGTTAGCTGTGCGCTTAGGCTACTTACTCTTCGCTATCCAAGAGTCCTCACGTTTCACTTTCTGCCCCAGGCTGCCCAATCCTCCAAATGCGGCCAGCACTTGCGTGTTGTTATTCACATCGCTTCCTGCCACATGCGAGTGCAAATGACTTTCGGCCGTTAGGCTCTCTAACCCCGGATGGCCAGGATGTGGCAGCTGACCGCCGCCAGCTGCGGCCAGATGATGTAAGGAGCCGGGATACATATCACCGGCTGCCATGGCGGCTTCATGCATGGGATAGTCCATGCCGTAGGGCATCATATACGGCGTGTGTTCGGGGAATTGGTACATCATTCTGCGGATTATGGTAGGTTAATTACTGGATAAACAATTGTTTATTAAAGAGAGATGGATATCGTTTCTTAAAATTCTGAACTCTACACCCAAAAAGTTTTAAATGTTAAATTTTTAATTAAAAAAACAATAAACTCTTTAAACGAGCTTCTTTAATTAGTGCTTATATTTAACTTGACAAGACTAAATAAAATACATAACAATTAAAATAATATGATAATAATAAAATACGCAAATAAATATTTTTTAATCTTTCATTTGTAAGATATCCGTTTTTTTAAATATTTAATTTTTTCAAATAATAAATATTTTTTCTCTTTAATTTTTGTAATTAGTTGACCAAAAAAATATATTTATATCTAAAATTAAATGATAAAAAACATTAATAATTTTTTTTTAGTTTTTATGTATAATTTTCAAGCTATCTAAGTTTTAAAAGATTCTCTTTTCTTCACACAACAAAATTTTTTGTTTCAATTTTTATATAAACTTAATAGTAGGTTTCGATGGAAATTTGCTATTATATTTATATTGTATTAATTATTTTAGTAAATTTACTTATTGTCTAATAAAGACAGATTGTAAATAAAATGCAAAAAAAAAATTTTTATATATTTTTAAACAGCAAATAATCAGAAATCGAGTTGCACATTTTATTTTATTTTTTTCTTATGATTTCTTATTTACGATTTTTCAAAAACTAAGAAAACTTTACAATTAAATTATTTTCGATTTCTATAAAATACATTTGTCGGATCTTAGCTTTATGCATAAATATTTAGGGCTATATTATCCTGTCTAAAAAAACAAAAAAAAAATTTAACTTTATTTAAATTTCTCTGTTATTCAAATTTCTGCTGATTTTTCAAACATATATCTTATTTTTTATGGCTGACGGTGAAGAACTTTTGGTTTAAGAGTTTTCTGAAAAACTATAATTTTAAAAATTTTCCAAATACTGTCGAAAAGTACTCCCGCTTGGAGTACTCCAAATTTTCACAGTTAAAACTTTTTAAACCATAAAATCAAGAACATAAGGGATCGTTGAATCCAAATCGAAATCTGATTAAATTTTGAAACTTATTTGTGAACCTTTCTTTAGTGTTCATTGCGCTACTTTAATATTTATCCTAAAATCTTGTGCTTGAACTACTCACTTTTCTGAGGCATTATCCATGAGCTTTTTGATGAGCACAATGGCGGCCACCACAAAGGCAAGTTTGGATATAAGCAGAGCCTTGAGTGTTAGCAGACCCACCGCCTTGGCAGCAACCATGGTCCAGCCGAATGTTGTGGCAGCCAGATACATGGGTATGTACATTTGGAATTGCTTCTTGTCCTGATGCTGCTGGCGACGTCTTCCGCCTAGCAGACCTCCACCGCCGCCACCGCTGTCGCCGCCGCCGCCGCCACCAAGTAGACCGCCTACACCTCCGCCGCCACCGCCGCCCAGAAGTCCGCCGGCACCCAAGCCGCCGCCGCCGCCGCCATTGCCCTGCAAGCGCCCTACGGGAATTAAACAAACAAAACACGTTTTGGGTTTTATGACTTTAATGCCACAACTTGCAGTTGCCTCTATGTATAGTGTATTTGTATGTATATACATATGTATGTATATAGACGTATGTATAATAAATAGTAAAGCATATGCCAGAAGTTTGGGGGTGCGTATGATTGATGTTGCGTCAAAGAGACGCTGTCAACGCATGAAGCAACAAATTTAATGGATATAAATAAAGCCAGAGAAGCTTCCAACTGCCATTGAGGTTATTGATATGCAGCGTACATGTCCATTCATGTTTGACTAGGCTGTGTAAATGAACTGTTGAGCTGCTTTAAATTCCGGCATCCCAAGCCGAAGTGCTTGACATGTGTTATGTATTGGCCATAAGTGGCCTAAAGGTAGGCTGCATTATTTAAACGTGCTACCAGATGCTACTCATGTGGCATGCCAATTTGATAAACAAATAACGTTCAGCAGCGGGTTGCAGCGGGTTGTGGCAAGTAGCGACATGTGTCACAAGTTGTCAATCTTGATTGGAGCTTAGAAGCCGATGCATCAATTAAGTTAAATGATAACAAACACAATGAGGCCAAAGTGTCAACACTTATTAAACCATTATTAATGGCTTAACGTAGTCTACTGTAGCCTTAACCCACCTGTGCCGGAGCTGCCCTTTTTGAGCAGCGCCACCTCTATATAGTCGCTGTCATCCTCGGCGCGTTGTATGCTGAATACCATGGGCCCCACTGGCACCCTTATGGCATTGCCGCTGACAAAGTTCATAAAGCTGGACACACCGCGAGCGCTGCCCCATTTCTTGCTGGCCGCTCTTGCCTCATCCGCGCCCAGCGCCGGCAGCTTGACCAAATCAAACAGACCCAACTTTAAAGTCTCGCCCCGCTGATAGGACTGCATCATGCCATTGGCCACGCCATACAAGCAACTAGCATTGTTGGCACATCGCCAGCTAAGTTTGTCCTGCAGATCAGTGTTCTCCACAGGATTGCTTTGAGTAGACGCCTCGGGCTCGGTGCCCAGCGCATTGGCCGCCTGTGCGCCGCTGCGTTTGTAAATGGCGGCAGTGACGCGTTGCGGGCTTAGAAGCGCCAGGAGCATGCAGACAGCAGCTCCGTAATGCAACATGTTGGCGTTTGGCTCTAGGCTTACTTTTCAATTAACTCTTTCTTTTCTACGCCTAATTTCTTTTTGTTTGGGTCACTTTAACACACACACACGCACACACTCACTACGCGACAGGACGAGCACGCGACGTATCCTTCACATCGATAATATCGATGTTTGCGATTTTAATATTTTTACTATGGTTTAGATTTTTTCTAGTGATGCAGCGCTTTGCAACACGCCGCTGTATAGACTAATTACTTGCTGTTGCATGCCACTCAGTTTTATTGTTTAGCCTCAACGTCAGCTGCATGCTGCAAGCTGCGTGCTGCCACAGCATCAGCCTCTGTCGCTGTTATGCTGGACTTGTCTTGGTCGTCGGATAAGCTCAGCTGTAGCTGCGTCAACGTCGACGCAGCCCCAAGTATATTATTTTATTAAAAACAATTTTGCTATAGTTTTTATTCAGCCAGCAGCCCAGTTGAGTGACAGCGGCCATCAATAACTCGCTCACTCTTTGGGCTTCCATTGGCAGTATCGCGCACAGTGGGCAAAATGCAAAAAAAAAAGTGAGAAAAAATTTACATATTATCTATATCAGCTGCTGATAAAATTATAAGCTACATATTAATAAGTTGCTTTTTTAAAGTAACTACGTTGCCACGTGTTTCATTCAGAGATGCATTTATAATAATCGCTATTGCAGCTTAAAGTTTTTATTTAATGATTTAAAAAATTATTTAAAACATAATCAAATATGATTAAGAAATATAAATTTATGATTGCAATACGTCAAGTTTTGAAAAAAAAAAATCATTTCTTTAATGTATTATCTTTAATACTTTATAAAATTTACGTTGATCTTGTGCTCTAACAAAAATTAATTAAATATATTAAAAGGTATATTTTAAATTTAGGAATTAACAATTATTAAAAATTATTTTTTATATCCTCAATATTTCTTATTCGTTCGTAAAGCCGAAAAACTAGTCGAAAAAATGTTACATGGAACTTATTTTGAGTTCTTGCGAACATTCTATTTTGTAGAGAAAAAAAAAGTGACTACTTATCATTATATGTCCTTTTATGCATGAATATCCCTTTTCTTAATTTTTTAGCAAACTTTGAAATAAAATTATAAATGGACACGGATGCTGTAATTCAATTGATTACGACAGATTTAGGTGATTGTTTTCAAAATCTATAAAAATCTGTAAAAATCAAAAGTAAATATCTATGAAAGTCTAAAATCTATAAGAATTTAAAATAAGCTAAAAAAATCAATAAAACTCTAAAAAAAAATCTGCAATAAATATCTATAAAAATCTATAAAATCTAAAAAAATAATTTTCTTTGATCCATAAAAATGGCAGATGTAACAATTTGTAGGTCGATTTTACTTTTAAAACGCACAATACAAACTATCAACTGTCTTTGTAATAGTCGTGAAATTTTATCTCCATCTGGACGCAAATAAAAAAGCATAATATTGTTGTCCTTTGATTTCACTAATGCTTTACGTAAGATGGCGCCAGCGTAAGTCCACTAGATGGCGCCAGCAGTATCAACAGCTGTTCTGTTGATGGGCAAGCATATTATTACTGGTGCAACGTATAGCTGGTTTACTATTTATTATTTACTATTATTAAATTAATTAATTTTCGCTTTCTAATAAAAATTTTAATTTTCATGTCACGTTGATTAAAAAAACGAATGCTATAATAGGAAATTGTTGTTTTTTATATTAGTTTGATATAGCACATGCCAATGTATCCCATTTGCAACAAAAAGCAGCTGATTGTAGTTTGACTATTTTTGGATCTGCATACTGCGCTTAAATTTTAAACTTTGCAAAAAATGTCGATTGTACTAAATTTTGAAATTAGACGTGTAATGTCTTTAGTGTCAGCGTTCTCTCTTGGAGACATAGAGATGGACATGTTTCTAATGAACAGTGGTACCAATTGAAAAATATGGGCCTTAGTTCTACAGCAAGTTTTTTAATTTTATATTTCTAATATATATTTTTAATGTTAAATTTGCATTAAAAAATTTTATTTATTATTATTAATCTAAATATGAAGAAATATCTTATAAGTTTGAAATTTCTGTTGAAATCAGTTCTTTCGCGCTTTCATCCTGATATTTTTGTAATATTTTTTTTTATATCTAAATATGTATCACAAAAATTATAAATTTTAAATTTCTGTTGAAAGCAGGTTATTCTCGCTTTTATCTAAATCATATTGCGAGTATGGTACAGACGACATTAACGAAAGTCTTTCTCTCGTGCTTCAAGTGCCTCCTTTGACATTATTCCTATGTGTTGATTCATAGTAATTCTTAAAAGACTTATTTGGACAACCAGTTCTTGTATTTGTAGGTATATGTACCAGAAACTAGAATTCGTTTATATTATTTCAAAAACGGACATGCCTTATTTTGCATATTTCATACCACATTTGAACAAACTGAAGTATCATGAAATCTCGCCCACTGTGCATGCATTAAATATGTCAGTAGTTCCATTGTTCCATGGTTATTCGCCTTCGCATTGTCTTTCTAGGCGATGTCGCACATCTTTGATCTCTGTTGGTGGCAAGCTTTGCTCCCAAAAGGTTCAAAGGCTGATTACAAACTAATTACAAAGTAGTTGCAATTTGAATGCCCCCAAGTGCCAAATAGTACCACTAACATACTCAGCTGCTGGGTAAGCTGGTTAGGATGGTGCTGTAGGTGGTTACTCGACACGGCATGTGGCAGCCGTCTTAATGCCGCTAATTTAGTGCTCATTAATTTTCCATAATTTGCACAAAACAATTTGCTGCCCCTGCAAAAGTAAAAGCACACAAAGTCAGCAATTAGCTCAGCAGCGGACAAGTTTTGCTCTGCCAACATCTCTGTCGGCGTCAACTGCGCAGCAGGCAGAGCAGGCGTCAATATGTGGGCATGGCTCTGCAGCCAACAAGTGTAGACAAATTAATTACACATACATATATGTATTGTATTTAGGCGATTGTACATAAGTAAATAATAAAAGAAAAGTGAAACGAACAATTAGCTCTCGTTTTTCATAGTATGTGGTCGCTGCTGCTGCGGCGCTGCTGCTGCGTTGGTGGCAGAGGCAGTTACATTCTGTTGCACATGCAACACGAGGCGGCATCTCATTGGCTTTTAGTCTAATGCGGCCAATAAATCGCTTTAAATTCGTCTGGCAGTGCATCTTTAATTTGAGTTTTAGTCTTGGATTTTCAATTTTGCTATGTTTTCTTCACATTTTTTTTTAACTACAACTTTGAAAATACAACTTTGAAGTCACGCAACCTAAGCATACGAGGGCAGGCTCAAAAGTAATTGGGTTAGCTATCAATAAATGAAACACACATTTTTAATGTAAGTGAATTATCAAAAATTCATATGGGTGAATAGAAGTGAAGCGAATAATTTTTGAAACCGATTTTGATAAATATGTCCTCTACCAAAGACGAGAGAAGGAGACATAGAGACAAACAAAAAATGGATCTAGACATGAACGTCCGTCCGTCTGTCCGTCTTTCTGAAAGCCTTATGGTAATAGCAAGAGCACTTCCCAGGATATTCGAGGTTAAAAGTTGCAAAAATCGGTTTTAACAAATACAATTTTTCTGGTAAAAACATCCAAATCGAACAGATTGATTTCAGCTATCCTCTTATCCATACAGAAAACATTTTTTTTGCTTTACCCAGAAGGGAATGCGCAGATAGAGTCTGCACAAAAAAGGCTTATAGAGCAACTAGTCAGGCAATTCGTGGGAAGGTGGGAAAACGAGGTCGTAGGATCATCTTTTTAGACTTCTTATGGAATTGGCGTTGCTGAGACTACTCTGGTGGCTGAAACTTTCCAGGTGTCTAAAACTTTCACAGTAACCCATTGATAAAAAACGTTAATAAAATAAAAATGAGTTCTGCCAACTTGACTCTTTACCTACTTATCAGCCTGCCCTCGCAAATAGTTAGACTCGAATCAGCATTATAATTGCCACTGCATTTAGATTTGAGACTTGTCGGCAACTCTGTAATTTTGAGCAATGGCAATCAGAGCTCAACCGTTTTGTGGCACCATTTTGCGCCTTGTATCTGCTTTATTTACAACATAATAGCCATAATCATCATGCCACAACCCCTGCCTCTGGGCACAAACAAGCCATGGCAATTTGACACCAAATCAACGCACTGAACCGCGCTGTCCTGGCCATGGTCAATGCCAGCTAAAAAGCCATGAGGCGTTCGCTGGCCACAAAAGCGCAAGTAATGCGAAGCTTTCGACGTGGTTTCATTTACCAAGAAAGTGAAGCAGTCAGTCGACTTGGTTTTTGGTTCGGTTTTGGTTTGGTTTTTGGTTTGCCTTTGGTTGCCCATTGGCCGGCATCTTAAAAGGAAAGTTGTTGTGTGCGCTGAAGGGTATTGGTATGTGCAAGAGGAGCAGCGGGAAAGTGACAAGGCTCTTACTGAAAGTGGTAATCCAATGCCATCCATTGCATTGAAGCAGTTACTTTAAAAGTGTCAGCTCTTTGCTGTGGTATCTGCCGCAAGAGTTTAATGATCCTTGACTTGGGTCTAGTGCACTGCGTGCGCAACTTGCAACCGGATCCATTTTTAGCAGGGTGGAGTAAACTAGTAGCTTGTCTTAACTTGGGGAGTGTTACTAAGTGCCAATGTCCCACCTGATTTTCAATTTAGAAATTGTTTGTGCTGCACACGTTGGTATACCAATTTAGATAAGCCGGGCTATAAATGTCAATAACTTTATAAAACACGAGGTATTGAAATCGGTTGGGGCGGGGTGTGACATTGGGAGACTGTGCTTGGTAGGATCGAAAAAAAATTTGGCTTTGGGTCGAAATTTATTTTACAGTATGAATTTTTACCAAGTATAAAGGACTACAGTGAATCAGATATTTGGATGGCGCTACATATGGCAGCAGAACCCTTTATCCGTCCCTGCACCATTCTTTAACCACCAATAGCCTCTATAAAATTCATTGGGAAGATGGAGCATAGGCGAATCGAAGGAATAAGTTTAAAGGCGATTTTTTAAAGAAAAGTTTAAAACATATTTTTGTTTATTAGGCTCACATTATGCGGCTTCAGCATGCATAATATGTTATAGGATACGTGCTCTGAAATTTATGTATTTTTTCCTTTATGTTCTCAAGAGCTTTTCGGTGTTAACTACGAAAATCTACGAGTTAGCATTATCGAAAGCCAACATATGAAGACGTTCATATAGCTCTAGCTTCTAAGCTTTCTGAAATCGAGGTGTGCCTGGGAACAGACGTGGCTCAATCGCTACCAAAGTCGTTGCATATTATTGTGGGTTGGTCAAAAGGATTTAGAAATGCTCTTGCAATACTTGCAATAGTATAAATCACCCAATAATGTAAATGTAAGATCCGTACAAGAGCCTTTAAGAGACTCCTTTTAATATAGACATTTTGGATGGCTGGGAAAAAATTCTTAGCGGATGAAACTTTCAGGGATCATTAGGGACCTTGTTCTAAATCTTAAACCGAGTTTTCAAATTTTTGTGGCGTGGTACCGCTCCCTAACCATATATGTTGGTACGGTTTTTGCATGATATCTTTTTTTCTATCAAACTTAGAGTCATGAAAGGGTATTGTTGCAAATAAAATTATCTATCAAACAAGTCCGAAATCAAGGTTATAGGTTAATTGGTCCAGGCACAATGCCTGATCAAAATTAAAAGTTGGAAATCGTGTTTGGTGTTTTTTGAATAATTTGCAAATATCTCAAAACCGGTAGGTTTTTTCGTAAATTTTACCCATATATTTTGTTAAAGTAATTAAAATTATCTACAAAATGAGTCCTCCATCGCATCCAGTTTTCGTGCTTTGCATGCCAATCTCCGCAAGGTCTTCTTTGTTCAATTTCCTCCTCGTCAAGGCATTTTTAATAATAATTCTCGCACAATAAGATTTATTAATAACACACCCAGACAAATCGACCGTTAACCTTTATATGCTTTTTTTTAAAACAAATCGCAGACAACATAAAAAAAAAACACTTTTGCGATTTACAGCTTATATACTGACAGGCAGCGGCATTTAATTTTCCGAGAATTTCTCATACATTCTGTTTTGATTGATTGACCGAATGATCCGGAATGATTGAGACCAATCGATTTGACAGTTGTTATTTGTTCTCTATATTTTTGTTTAAATTTCGAGTCCAGTATTTTCTATGAATTTGGATATCTTTCAAGATTAATTATTTCTGTATGTTTTTTTATATGAATTTTTCCGATATTTTAATAGTTATTCTGCTATTCGGGGCGGAGACGAATCAAAGAAATCATAGACACCCAGACGTTCTAGAGTTATAAATGGAGTACTTAATACGACTTTTTTTTTATATATATAAGATATAAATTATGATTTTATTAGCTGAATAAAGTGCAACTAAAAAGCCGTACCGGTTTCAACATATTGAGTTAAATAACTACAAAGTTAATATGGTAGGGACACAAACACCAAAAACTTACAAATAAGTTTGTGCTATATAATCGTAAGTAGGGCCTTCAAGCACCTGTAAGCGTTATACAGTCATGATAGATATATAGTACAACATATACATAATATGTACGTAAATAATACATAATATGTTAAATTTTTTTAAATAGCCACCTATTACAGTCTGCGAAATTTTTGGTACAAACTGAAACCGATAGGAAAATTGGAATATAAACTTTGGGCAAAAAAATTTATAAACAGATAGAAATAACTCTTAATAGTTTTTTTGTGACGTCAGCATGCTTTTATATGTTTCCCTAAAAAGGTATGTTTTTTTATAAATTGTATTTTAACGCGCTGTTAGAATTGGCCAAACGGGTCTTGTTTTTATCCTTATCACAAAACACCCCATACAACGAAGTATGTTGAAGGCCATCTCAGAAACCTGATGTCCTATGTATTTTTACATCGGATTCTGATTCAGCTACCTAAACAACAAAATCTTCGGGCAACCGGGACAAAAAAACATTTGGTAGAATTTTTCGATGTTAAGTTGTTAAAAAATCGATTTTTATGTTCAAAGGCCAGACCAGGCTTTCCACATGTTCTTGAGATATCTGAATCCGTTTCCGAGTTTAAAAAATTACATCACGTCAGGTTTCTGTCATAACCTTTAAGAAGCCAAAACGTCGTATTTTGGAGGTTATTTCACATTACGATGTTTTTTTTTTAGTGTGTTATGTTATTTAAACAATTTTAAATTAAAATTATTTTCAAAAATGTCGCTGTGAATTTAAAATTAAAAACTATAGCTTGAAGAATGAAAGTAATTTTTTATTTTCATTTCTTCACCAGTCTTACGATTTGAATTTTGTTTGGCGAGATGCAGTCAAAGAGTTACGCGAGGAACTCAAGCAAATTTCGCCAAAAATAGAAATGTTTTCTGGATTTAACGATCCTTCGAGCAATCAGTAATTAAATATTTTTTTTTTTAAATTTTAGCTACATAAATCATACTCTATACAAGAGTATATAAAAAGAATGGCAAAACGAGTTTGAGTAACCCTCTAACTTCTGATCAACAATCAACTATTTGAGAAAAATCTACTTCAATGCCAAATAACCATCTTCAATAAATAACTATTATTAAACTGTACTATCTGGGGTGCCACAGAAATATCTAGAGATTTTGGGTACGTCTTCAAACCAAATCTCTAGTAAAAGCCGTAGGTGCCACCGAAATCTCAGAAATTTTATTTTTCGGAAAATTGTTTCCGAATGTTTACGCTTCTACGAGAATGGAGAGTGTTGCTACTGTTCAAAAACAATTTTAGTACATTAGATGACATGATTTTTAAGAGCTAAAAGGTGATTATTTAGCAACTTTCTTTTTGGCAACACTGTTTTTGTCAGCTCAGCTGTTTTTGCATCTTGGGTTACTGTCAAACATGATATTTTGTAGAGATTTTTGTGGCTCTGAGAATTGCATTTGTAGAGAACTTTAAGAGGAATTGTTTTCTGTGGCACCCTTGTATATGTTTATTTCAATATAAAAAATATTTTTTCAAAATTTTGATTGTACATTAAAAAATTATGATGCTTAAAAAAAATGACGTATATACGTATAAGCAATATCAGCAGACGTGGCCAGATCGAACAAAAATCAAAAGTTTTGCCTCTTGTTATTATCAAGTCCAACAAGTTTTGGCATTTCCCGACTTCTTCCCTAAAATTAGGCAACTTAGCCCATTGTGGAGTGCAGATATTGCTAATATAACTAATATGAAAAACTAATTTGGAAATTGGGTTTAAGCACATAGGCAGTAAGTGTAAAGAATTTTTAAATTTTTAAATGCCAAATAAAATTTTTTGAACTTGTTATCATTTATTCGACAAATGTTTTTTATTTCAGCTACAAAACTTAATTAAAATTTTACTCTCAACGTTACTTTTGCTGTTTCTTGACTGTATTTGAGTTTGCACTGTATGCCTGTCATTTTCAATTAGAAGCCAACTTTCGTTTAGCCCCTTCGTGGCCAAAGTCCTTTTGTGTATTCATGTTTTGCACTCAAGTTCATTGAATTCGCTTGATTCAACAAATTGGAAAAGTTCACAATCAAAAATTGTTTTTAAGCCAGTTCGTTAACTTTGTAGGGAAATTGTTTGAGATTATATTGAATGCAAAATGCAACTCATTCAAATTGTTTGCAATTAAAGAGACTCAAAAATGAACTTAGAAAAAGCTATTGTTAGTTAGCCATATAATATTACTACGTATATACAAAAAAATGTACATATGTGTACTTGGTATGCATGTTTGTATATATTTCTCACTAATTACGTAGCCGCCCAGTTGTTTGTTCGAGTTGTTGTTTATTTTCACCGGCACAAATTTCTTTTCGTTTTGCTTTTATTTTTTATCTCAATTCTTTTTGATATTTGCTTTTACACGCGTTTCGTGTTTTTGTTATACTCTGTATCTAAGGGGTGTATGCAGTAAGTGCTAAAAAAATAATGATTTTAATGCTTAGGTAAAAACGAAAAATGCCCTCCAATGTACATATCATATACAGGGTGTCCAGATGATATAGGGTGCGCCATCTTGTGGTAAGCGATCCTAATTTTGAATAAAAAAGACAATAGATGTCCGATTGACATGTTTGAGGGCGTTTTAGAAGCGTCATTTTTGTACAATTTTTACTATGGAGCATTACACACCGAAAGAAAGAGGTGAAATTGTTAAACTTTATGTTCAAAATAAGTCCTGAGTTACGTTAACGCATCACGCGTATAGACAATTCGCAAGTTAGTGTCCGAATTTGAAAAAAGTGGTTCTTTGACAACGTCAACGCCTAAGATTAAAGCGGTGCATCGTCGTAAATAATCATTGGGCTGCACTTTTTCGAGGAAGACAACGGTGAGACGGCAACAGCCAAAGGGGTGCGATATCGATATCAATTGCATGAAAACGACATTGAGCATTTTTACTTCCAACAGGATGGCGCGACATGCCACACTGCCCGCGAAACAAAAGATTTATTGAAGCCAATGTTCCCTGGTCGATTGATTTAAAAAAAACGGTGATTACGACTGGCCACCACGATCACCTGATTTGACTCCACCGCACTTCTTTTTGTGGGGTTACTTGAAAAGCAAGGTTTATTCCAACAAACCTCGAAGCCTTGCACAGCTCAAGACCCACATTCGTATTACTTTTTTGCCTATATCGAAATCTAGGTGGATTAACTTCTTTGTGGTGTTCTCTGTCAAGTGCGTGGACTTAAAGGTGAGCAATTTAGAGCAAGGATGGCAACAGCACCATACCGATGAAGTTGGCAACGCGATGAATATAAGTTGCCAACCTGGTTGAAAATGTGACCAGGCTGTTGAATTCACAGCTTGCACTTTTAATTTAAAAATTAACATTAGTACATTTTATTATTGCTTTAATCCGTAAGCAGGTGAAGTGTCTCGATTATTGTCAAACACCTTCCTCCAAAGAAAAACTTTTTGGCTTATGCTATTAAAATCCACTAATATATCTCGTTACTTAAAAATCTTTGCTTAGTATACATTAATTTTAAACTGCCTCATCTATTAATAAAAAAACCTAGGCTCCGCCCCCTGCTTGCTTCGCCAACCTCCGCACTTCTTTATTTAATTCAGATCATCCAGACTATTATATACCCTGTACAATTCTTTATTTCTATATATAATGTTCATCCCATTGCCATGCTACAGTCGGTTCAGACCGACTTAACAATACTCTGGAACAGCAGCGACTTGCATGCTCTGATTCGCAACTGCAACACGAACGTTGACAATGGCTCCTTCGATACTGTTCTGTTTCAATTTTAGTTTTGTTTTATTCACTCTCAAAAATTCTTTTCACTATTGTAGTGCTTACCTGTTTCGTATGAGTTTTCACCTGCATGATTTCAACGCATCGAGGTGAAACTTACATTGTGCACACCCTATGATGTGTGGCTATCACATAGTGTAAGTTTCACCTCGATACGTTCACGCATACGAACACAATCGGTACCACACTGATTTTTTTGTTGACGTATTTATATATAATATATTGTAGAAATAAGAAATGTGGACACCCATTATCCATCACATACGTCATCCAACAAATTCGCTTAAAAACGACCACAATTTATTTTTTTAAATTTGTTTTCCCGTAGAAAAATGTATAGATTAAGCTCATATTTTTAAAGGAGCGATCTTAAGAACCGAACGGATATTCCTTTACCATGGTTTAAATTGACAACTACGTGGGTTTATGAAAAAAACGCCACCTAAAATAAATACAAATATTAAACCGTTTTTTAATCCATTTAAAAAAATTGTGCCACACTCATGTGGGAAGTTCAATTCAAAAAATCTTTACTACCCTCCGAGCTGAAGTGTATATAATAGTCGGTATGTCTGGTTCATAGCAGGCGCATGGTTTTTGTTTTTGTTGCATGGGCTTATCGATTGCCTGAACCCAGTGAGTCGTTTAATTTATTTTAATCTAATTGTTTTTAATTAAAACATATTTTCGTTTGATTTCACCAATGTGAGTGTTTTTTTTTTTTTAATTTTGTTATTTTAATACCAGCAGAAAACAAATGCCTTATTATGCTCATTAATTTGCTCGAATGCAGCGCCCTGGGTTATTGGCATCTATATAAGTATATATAAGTATATACATATGTACGTAATTGTATTCATAATAAATAAAATGGCTGCTTGTACAGACGCCATCTGTAATGGATTCGATTAATTAAATAATTTTTTTTTATAAAAACTTTTAATTAAATGCATATTATATATTGGCCATACACATATCAGTTAGCCTTTTATTTGTTGGACTGATTGACTTTAAAAGAAAGATTTTTATAGTCCTGCAATTCGTTGGATTTATTGCTTTTGTATATATTATTTTATGCATATATGCTAAATTTTTAAGAGATGGGGCGATACACTATAGAGTAATGTCTTCATTCTCTTTCCAAAAGAAAAAATAGTTTGGCCCAAATATTTCATTGATATGTTGAAGAATTCAGCGGGAAAAAGTTTGTGAAAACGTCAACGTTTTGTTGTTAATTAGGCTCGCATGAGTCCACATTGCAGTTTTCGTTGAACTAGAATATTTAAGAAAAAAGTGGAATATTGCTGCGCTATAGAGGAGAAGGTTCTACATTTTGGCCCATATCTCTTGAAGTTTATGTGTGGATGTAAACAACAAAATATTGCTTCATGGGAACTTGGTAAGTTATCGACTCCACCTGCAGCAACGTTTGGTGCCTCTAACTCTTATGGTCGCTAAGATCACTATTATCTAAGTTTTCATACAGACACGAGGTTATAATGAGAATTCTGGAACCAAGAACTGCCACTCGACTGCACAAGTCCATAATGTCATTAATCCATGGTTACAAATCATAAAAAAGTATTCACATATTGCTGCATACTTTTGGGCCGAAGATACATAATGTATCTCTTGTTGATGATTATCCGTGGCACATTTTAGGGCGCTACCGAAAATGTGTTTGCTTGAAATGGTTAAAATGAAGGGCCATTCCATCCGACTATTAAGTTTTTTGTTTTAAACAGTACTTCTAGGAATCATTTTTTTATTGAAGAATGTATTTTTTTTTTTGAAGAAGAAGTACATTTTAAAGTCTAAGGTCTTGTTACTTGTTGCTGTACTTTTTTATAGATGTATTATTTAATTAATATTAAAATGAATAATTTAATTTAGAAATTGCATGTGTTTAATTGATTCGAAAATTGGTACAGAAAGTAGAGAAGTTTCAAACCTTATTAGTACCTTTAGGACCACCAAAAAAAAATTCTTGCACACCTGCAAAAATCGCTGAAAATTTGAGAAAACTGAAATAAAATTTATGAAAATTTATTTATTTGAAATTTAACTGAGCATTAAATTGAATTTAAAAAACAACAAAAATTTAATTTTTAAGAGAAATCAAAATTGTGGTTTTTTGTGATCGGTTTTTCTTGGTCTAAAATTGTTACGGAAAATATTGAAAAAATATATCCGAAGATGGCAGAAAAATGCACTTAAAACAATTCAAATTAATTTCAATGATAATTCCACACAATAAGACAGTCATATAAAAAACATAGCAATGTAAAAAAATGAAAACAGATGTGTGACAACTTACAAGCCAAAAGGTGTGACAATTACATTTTTGAAGCCATTTTGGAATGCATTGAAAAAAATTATCTGTTCACTGTTTCGACCAGGTGTGCCAACTTACAAGCTGTGACAACTTACAAGCCTTTCCCCTTTGTATTTTTTCTTTGCACATCGCAATAAGAAATGCCACAAACGAAGTTCTCTAGAAACTGAAAAACTGATGCTCTGCATTATTGGCATTTTCTTCCTTTTTTGGCTGCGCTGTTATTATTATTATTATATTTTGATTTTCCAAATGAATTGCCAATGCGTAAATTTATATTTTCAAGAAGAGTCTCTTAAAAAAAACCTATTTTACAATAATCACTTTTTTTATATTTCCACCAAACCAATAACTTTTAATTTTTAATTTAAATTTAAAAAATTGTTGTTTATTATGTTAAATTTGTGGAAATGTATGTAAAATATAGATGGATTTGCAAAAGAATCTAAAAGTGACCTCCAATATGGTCAGAAGGACAAAAGAAATTAATCTAGATATGTCCGTCCGTCTGCATGATGGCCTAGATCTTTGAGATTATAAAAGGTAGGATAACCAAACTTAATATTGGGACTCTTTATATGTACGTCTAGTCAAGTTTATTTTTTTCTGCCATGCATCTTTCCACCCCGAGATAATTTTGAGGCGATTTATTTTTAAGTAACATTTTTAGTTTATTAGAGTAAAATTATTAAATTTATTGGCCCAAAATTTTTATCTTAAATTTTTATTATAAAAATTGAAAAATAAGAGTTATTTTGCCATTTTTAATTAAAAATTGGCTTATAAATATTATTTCATAATTTTTATTTTAAAGTCAAAAAATATGATAAAAATTGAAAATAAAAATTTGTCCTTATTCCGGAGAGTCCTTTAAAAAATATGAAATTTAGTGGCTTGCACTTTTATCCAAAGCACTTTTTTCGCTTTGATTTTTTTCAAACCCATAACTCTTATTTGCGATCCCTGGTTTATACAAATAGATTTTTTAGAGCAAGCTCTAAAATATGCTTTATATAATTATTTTTAATAGACGAAAGCCTTAGTAGTTGTGGCTGTCCTCCTCTCTGTAGCTTTAGTTTTTAACTTTAAGCATACAGTATAAAAATAAATTTTTTTTTTAATAAAAAACTTGAAAAAAAATCATGGAAATTTAAATTTATTGGTAGAAAAATTGTGTTAGAAACAAAAAAACAAATTTTTGAATTAACCTTGATGAGAAATTTGATGACAACTAAATTAAATAAAATTGGGAGTTTTTCATTTAGAAACTATAATATATATGAAAATTGTAACGTTTGTCTATATACAGATGTGCCTCATTGGTTTTTAAAAATAATTGGAACACTTTTTTGACCTTTAACCATTTGGCAAAAAATTGTGAACCATAAAACTGTTTACCGCCTTTGAGTAAGTACCTCGTATTTATAACTAATAATTTATAGTTCATGCATAAGTTCATATCAATTTTTCCCCTCGTTCTATTTTTCAATATTTAATTTAATTCTTTTTCTTATAATTTAGAGTCAACTGTGCTTTGTTGAACCCTTCAAAATAAAATAAACAAATAAATAACACTAGTTTACACGAAAAATGAACCTTCCTAAAAAAGTGCTTTTTAGAGTAATTTGGTGTGGAGAAACACGAAAATGACATTCACCGTTTCGAGATATACATATATTTATTTTATCATTTTTGACCATTTTCCAAATTACACATTTTCGGTAGGCTTTTTATTAACAAAAAGCTTTTAGCTTTGTTAAGCTTTAAGCTGAAAGAGAATTCTTTTACGAACATTTCGAGTCTAAGATCTTTGAAATCGGATAGGAACTGTAGATGTTATGGAACCATGAACGAAAAATCACGACTACTGCTGCATGGAAGATTGGAACTTCCGTACACGGTTCTATCGTCTTTCATATCTATACAAAATTTTGTTCACGAGATATTGAGGAATAACTGAAAAAAGTACCGAAAAACATGTTTTTCGAAAATATCTCGAAAACGGTGCTTGAGAAAAAAAAGGTTGCCATTTTCGTGCTTCTCGACCCCAAACTAACCTAAAAAACACATTTTTAGGAATGTTCACTCGCTGACCCTTAAATTTGTAAACTAGTGTAATTCATAACTCATGTTATGGAATTTTATTCTTACTCGTCTTACCTATGTAGAGAATACTCCGTTAAAATCTTAATGAAATAATAAAACTGCTGAGAACTCATAAATTTAATTTAATAATCTACTATCGTAATAGGAACGTAAAAATTTTGAAAATGGCTTAATAAGCTAACGCAATTTATAAAATTTCATATGGCTTTGCAGTGTTATGACCCAAAATAAATTTAAATTTTGTTATATAATATATATACAATAATATATAATGTATATTCCTCCGGGGATTGCTACCTTGGTGGAGGGGCTCAGTATGTATAATGATCCTTAAGAGCGATGCCGGCGGTAGCGTAGCTACTGGCAGGGCCTCTCTTGCCGGTAAGGTCGAAGGAAAAGTTATGTGCGGTTAGGAGCTGGTGTCGGACTTGGAACAAGCGGCTCGCTATATAAACGTGTCAAATATGGTCTTTGAACTCAGCAAACATTGACCGTTTCTTAAACTTTTTGATGTCTAGTCATGGATTTAAATACGGATGGAAATTTGTCTCCATGGGGTAACCGAATAAACTTCGAAAATCCCCCTGCACAAGCTGCAGCCGGCACAACGGATATGGAGGTGCCAATTTCAAGCCGAAAGGTTAACACGATGAACGAAAACTCAACCATAGAGGCCCCATGCTTCATGAGGAAAAGAGGACAACAAGTAGTAGTAGGAATATATCACCAAAATTAGAAATTTTTGCAGCAACAGCCATATGAACATCTAAAAGTAAAATGATTTAAAAACTCGATATATGGTTCCAAAATTCGATCGATTAGTTTTTCGCATACTTAAAGGTTAAAAGTTTGTCTGTGAAAACGATTGTTGCATTTGGACAGTTTGGAGTTTCACTTCACTATGGGGGACTATCTTGGTTCTCAAGTTATTCGGAAATTGGTATCCCGTACAACGTGCAATCTCATAGAGACTGCTGAGAAAGATTTGCAAATCCGCACTTCGTGTTAGCTCTTCATTTGGCACCAGATATGCTTCCACAAATGGGCTGCAGCCGGGCAAATCCGACTCTATGATAAGTACCTTAAAAAAGTGTGAGGGTACTGCCATTGGAATCCAGTCCTTAACTACGTAATCTATCCAATATTCAACACAATTGTCTTTGGGCCAATACACTGGACCTGTATAGGCATACACTGATCCATATTGTTTAGCCAATTCCAAAGCATATTGCTCAAGGTTGCTCCAGAGTTCAGACTTAAGTGCTTGGCAAAAGCGTTTGGGTGCATCCGCAAGCAACAAAAGTTCACTATGGTCAATAGCAAGGATGCTATCGCTCCTCAAATGCTGGCAAACCCATTGAGCTACTCCTGTATGAGTATCACTCGCGACAATATGGTCCGTGTGAACACTCAGGTTTTCGGTGCTGAGAAGTCCATATTTGACAATATCCAGAATGTTGTTATTTTCTAAGCGCTGTTCCTTAGCCTCAAATAGATCATCGAGTTTGGCACTTAATGAGGACGTTATCGTTTCTTGTAATCTATCTAAAAAGTGCTTTGGACGCTTCCACAGGCTTGCCTCATGATCGTTTTGGTAGTTGGAAAACTAGATGTTATGCGTTCGTTCAATGAAGATTTTCCATATTTCATAAAAAGACATTCCAACTTACCAAAGGATACAGTTTATGACGGTGATAGAACACAATGGGATCTCTTTTAATTAGGCTTACAAGCCGTGTTATGGCAATATTTTCGATAATATATCTTCCCAGCATGAAGCCTGCCGCAAAACCGAGAAGACCAAATATCGTCCTTGGTGAATCCATACTCATTTTTATTTCAAACTTTTTAAAATCGATCAATATATATATATATGTATATCGAGAAGTGTTAATGTTAATATAATCTAATATAATGATATTATAGTTAGCCGAAGGCCTTTTGCTGCCAGTGCTTTCGTATTAGGTGAGTTAGTTTTGTAAATTATTAAATAATTAAGAGAATATGCTAGGAAGTATGTATATTTTAAATGACTACTGGGTTGTTTTCCAAATATGAATTTTTCTTTTATCATTTGACAGTCTGAACATTTTGTAGCTTTTTTAGCATTGCGACTTTTTCGTACTTTAAACAAGCAATCTATTAGACTTGAAACAAAATTATTTATTTTAAAAATTTTGTATATAAATTAATGTTTAATATCAATATTTTTGTTACCTGGATTTTGGTTCTAGATTCCATCTCACTTTCGCAGTGTTTTATTTTGATTTCCGTTTCAATTCATTAAATTTACTACAGCTTACACAAAAAGAAACTTGGGGTTGAACTTAATTTTTTTTTCAAGTCAAATAGCTTAAGGTGGGGGGTAAACTAGGTTTATGCAAAAGTATACAACATCAGACGCCATAGAATCTTTACTACCAATATGTTCAGTAGGACAAAAGAAATTGTTTTTACGTTTTTTCGTCCGTTTGAGGGCCTGGGATAAACTTGAGAAATGCGCTCCTTATAAGTACATATGGATTCGCTAATTTTTTGACAAGTTCACTTTCAGCCCCAAATAATTTCTATATATTCCCTAATTTCAGATTTACAGATTCAGTTTGTATGATTACAATGCGTATTGCATTGCCACAAGTTGAGTCTCTTGGTCTAATTCTTCACTTGCATTCAGTTTTTTTAATTTTGTTCCCAAAATTCCCTTACACAATTTCGAGGGTCTTTTAAATATTGACGGTTCCACCCCCATTCCACCGAAACATTTCATTGAAGACGACCCGTTCAACAAAGAGACCGGTTAGGAACTTTGGTTGTTATAGCGAAATATGTAGAAGCCCCCTTAACATAAATCATTCAAAACAAGAAAACTGTAGAAATTAAGGAAATTTGAGAGTATAGTACATTCGGAATGTCCTGACAGCCACCGTTTCGCGGGTGTTACCGTGCGAAGCACACAGGGGCCGGAGCCCTCTAGTTTTTTCATACAAATCTTCCGTAATGAATCCCATTTTTTCTCCCGTCTCAGGTGCGTAACTCTGTAACATGTTCATAATTCGAGAGTTCGTTTTTTGGGAAATTTATATCGCGAACTTCTTGGCCTGGAGCATATAGACAAAAAATTCAGAAAATAGTGAAAAATAACATGTTTTTTTTTTTTGTTAGAGGCCAGTATGCAGCAACTCAAAAACGCCTGAAGGAAAGCAAAACTTCATATAAAAAAAAAAATTTCAAAATTCTTAGCGCAAAGAATTTTACTCATTGGTACGCAGCTGCAGTGCTGCCCATTTTTTTTGAGCAATCGACATATAGATGGCGCCAGCAAAAATATCAGCTACTCTGTTTGAGTGCTAAAAACAAAATATTAATGTGCAGCAACTTATTTTGATAGCAGAAACAATGTCACGTAGGCAAAATAGGTGCACAAATTTTACTAAAGAGCAGAAAGTTGCCCTTATAAAGAAAGTTCTTTTGTTATTTGGGACCTTACGCATAAGCTCTTGGCGTATTTTTATTTCCAACAATTTCGTAAACAAGTAGTCAATAATGGGGTTGTTTGCAAAATAAATACCAAGTAATGTTTTCTTTTTCTGGCGCCATCTATTGTTAGTTGCGCCATCTATATGTTAATTGAAGCAGATATGGGCTGCACTGTTTGGTCACAAACTCTACGCATACGCAGTTTTTTCTTTCACGACTTTTTACGAGGCTGCGTACTGGTTTCAGGAAAGCATTACGATGATAATAAGAATAAAAATATATATTGTGGGAAAACTGTACTTTGTCTCGATGAATCTATTGTGTTCCCTACAAGCCCTAGAGCTCCTCAGTCAGTTCAATTCCGAAACAAATTTAATTATTTAAAACGGTTTTAGCTGAGAAGCATCATCGAGTTTCTATGCCCGACAAAGAAGAATATTCTTCTTTTAGCAAGAGCGTTACAATCTGCAAGTATGTGTTGGAAGGTTACCACCTCAATTTCAGCAAACCTAACTGTGCGATTCCAATAATACTCAGGTACTTCTTGAATCTGCAGTGTTCCTAGTCAGAAAGGTTGTACTGCCATTATTGAGTTCCCCAAGAAAGGCTAGTGTTCCTGGCTATCTTGAAGAGATTTTTACTTCTGCACTCATCAATGTTACTTAGTATTGAGTTTATCGAAAATTCGAACCTCCAGAAACATTTTCTGAACCCGTACCCAATGTACATTCAAGACAACTTCTGTTGCGTCCACTATAAAACGTATTTCAAAGAAAACTGAGAGAAATAGACTTCATTTGTAAAAGCATTACTTCTTTGGTAGTTGATGATCACTATTCAATACCCAAACATGAAGAGCTCTCCAATTATGGTCTTATTGAAGAACAACAAACATTTGATCTCATAACCTTTAATTTTTAGATTGCTTAACAACCGTATCCATAGCTAAACACATCAACTCCCATACGATTAGACACACTGCCCCAGCAACATGTTGCACAGCGCTGCATTCGATTTCGTTTGTGGCACGATTAATGCGTTATAATGCATATTGCAAGCATATTAAATGGCCACCAAGCTCATTGAACACGCCGCTAGGCGTTACAACTAATGATCATTATGTTAATGGTAATGATGATGTTGCTGATGATGCTGCAAAAACAATCAATTATAACAAGTTTCCTACCGATATAGTTACAGATACAAAAATAAAAACAGCGTGATACAAAAGGGGGCCCCCACTCAAATGAAACGAATCGAACTTTGTTGTAAGTATTGTAGCGCTTTCGAAGCAACTGTTGAACCAACGACGATGCTGCCACTTGGCGGCTGATGATCTGCTGCCAATGTCGAGATCCGAGAGATACTACTTTGTGTAGATACTTTCTTTTTATTGCCGTCACAAGAGCCAAACGTAACGAGTTCAGATCAATTTTTGGTTAACTTCAGTTCAATATGAATAGGGTTTGAAAATTTTCTGAAAATGTACCTCAGCTCTTGTATGGTTATTGTAGTTATAGCATTTGGCTATTGAACAACAATATGTTAAAAATAAAAATTAATACATTGAGAGTGAAAGTTATTGCTTTTGTAGTCGATCATCGTCATCATCATCATTATCAACAGAGTGAGCATCAGCTCCAAGTTCATTATATTATATGATGTTGTTATTTTTTCTTTTTTTTCTCACAGCTGCTTCGAAGTAACCCACACGCTGATTTCTTTTAATATACACAGCATTCAATTTAACTTGGCTGTCATAAAATTTAAGTCACGTTAACTTAATTAATAACTTTTACTTCATCGAACTATTACAAAATATGCGGCAATATCGGTGCCACATATTAACGCCTACTAATCAAAAATAAAAATTGTGTGAAAAACTTGTAAAATTATAAAAAATACGTTAATTAAGTTATGAGTTGTGCAGCAGCAGCGACTTTCCAGCAGCTTTTTTTAAACACTGACAGACCAGTTGGTAAGTTCTACAAAATTGTACTATGACCACCCAACGACCCATTTTTATGACGCGACTTGCCTCAGTTGTCTGCCCCAAACGCAAATTGTTATTAAATACTTTTTTACGACTTATAAAACCTTCATTTTGGTAACTTTCGCTTTTTGTTTTGACACTCACTCAAACTGACGTTGTTTTTTTTTTTTTTTTTTTTTATTTTTTATGATATGAGCTAATTATAAGATTATAAGACAATTGTGTGAATGTAATTGTGGGGTCCCCAAGTGTGGCGTGTTGTGGCCCAAAGACAAATGGCCCAGCACTTTGGCTATGGCTAATTTGTATAATTTCGTGTGCCACTGCACAGTGGTTTAAAGTGTATGGTGATAGGCTTGAAAAAAAACTTTTAGAACTTATGCATTTTTTTTGTACGTGTGCAGTAGAGGAAGAGTTGTAGCTGCTGTGGCTTTCGATTATTTTACAAGAATATTTATTAGGGGAAAGGCTTGTAAGTTGACATAGCTTGTAAGTTGGCACACCTGGTCGATTTTGATGTTCCAGCAATGAAAGTGCCAAAATTCCACTTGTCTCCTATGGCAAATACGCCGTAAACAATTTTAATGTGTTTTTGATGCGAACACGCTCAAGCACGCAGTGTGTGTGTGACAAAATATAAAAATTGTTTTTGAAGAAATCGGAAAATAAAAAATGTGGTACAGTCGAGGCGGTGCCCGACAGTGGAATACCCTGTACCTTTTGTGTCAAAAAAATTTTTCCTGCATATTCCATCTAAGAACTTTCCAATTGGAATTTATTTTTTTTTGGTGGAAATCGATATTTATACCTATAAGTTCCCTAAATTTTTACCCATTTTGATGAAACTCGAATGTTACAACAAAGAACTTATTTCAAGTATAAGGGGTAAGTTTCAAGTTGGTATGTTGAGGGGTGTGGGAGAAAACACGGTAAATGGATTGCGGGGGGTGGGGGGACCGCATCGATAAAATTTGGATGTGGATTTGTTCATTAGAGCCACATGAATGAGCTTACCTAAAATTGTGATTCTAGGTCAGTTGTAGCCATAATTGCGTAGAGTCAAATATTGACGCAGTTTATTGGCAAGGGGTGGTGAAATTTGCACATTTTTGACTATAACTTCTGTTGTATTTGTCCGATTTTGTTCATTTTTTACACATAGATGCACGTAGCTACAACGCATCGCACTGTTAAATTTCAGGTGAAAATACTTAACGGTGTGGCTAAAAACCGCGAAACTCTACAGCGGGGGAACGGGGGAAGATATTGACATGATTCAACAAACTTCATCTGCTTAGGAAATATGCGCACCAGCTGGTAAAGTTTCGTGTCTCTAGCTCTTATGGTCTCTGAGATCTAGGCGTTCATACGGACGGACGGACGGACGGACGGACATGGCTCAATCGCTACCCGAGGTTATGATAAGCATTTTGGTATAAAGGACTTGGGGTCTGCCACGCCTCCTTCTGTCCGTTACATACATTACACAAACCTAGTATACCCTTTGTACCTATAGGTACAGGGTATAAAAACATTATTTTTGATTGCGCTCAAAAAGTGATCAAATCAAAATAAAAAAAAAAGTGGTACAGTCGAGGCGGTGCCCGACAGTGGAATACCCTGTACCTTTTGTGTCAAAAAAATGTTTCCTGCATATTCCATCTAAGAACTTTCCAATTGGAATTTATTTTTTTTTGGTGAAAATCGATATTTATACCTATAAGTTCCCTAAATTTTTACCCATTTTGATGAAACTCGAATGTTACAACAAAGAATTTATTAAAAGTATACGGGGTAAGTTTCAAGTTGGTATGTTGAGGGGTGTGGGAGAAAACACGGTAAATGGATTGCGGGGGGTGGGGGGACCGCATCGATAAAATTTGGATGTGGATTTGTTTATTAGAGCCACATGAATGAGCTTACCTAAAATTGTGATTCTAGGTCAGTTGTAGCCATAATTGCGTAGAGTCAAATATTGACGCAGTTTATTGGCAAGGGGAGGTGAAATTCGCACATTTTTGACTATAACTTCTGTTGTATTTGTCCGATTTTGTTCATTTTTTACACATAGATGCATGTAGCTACAACGCATCGCTCTGTTAAATTTCAGGTGAAAATACTTAACGGTGTGGCTAAAAACCGCGAAACTCTACTGCGGGGGAACGGGGGAAGATATTGACATGATTCAACAAACTTCATCTGCTTAGGAAATATGCGCACCAGCTGGTAAAGTTTCGTGTCTCTAGCTCTTATAGTCTCTGAGATCTAGGCGTTCATACGGACGGACGGACGGACGGACATGGCTCAATCGCTACCCGAGGTTATGATAAGCATTTTGGTATAAAGGACTTGGGGTCTGCCACGCCTCCTTCTGTCCGTTACATACATTGCACAAACCTAGTATACCCTTTGTACCTATAGGTACAGGGTATAATCAAGGAAAATATTTGCTGGAACTGAAATTCAATGAACTTTCATAATCAAAAAATGTTTTCAATGCATTCCAAAATGGCTTCAAAAATTTAAGTTGTCACAGCTTTTGGCTGTTGTCATTTTTTTACATTGCTGTGATATTGTATTTTTTTTTTTTTTTATTTCCTTGATATTATGTATAGTAATACAAGATATCGCTCCTAATTCTGTTTCTTGAGTGGAGTCATTTTTACGGTCGGGTCACTAGCCCAACGCAACCTAGTAGGGAGTAACTGGAAATAGTGTGTCCAGTCACACAGAGTTGCCTTCTCACATTGGTTCACTTAATGGTCGCTACCAAAAAGCTATCCAGGGGATACCGTGCAAAAGCTGGAGCTGGAGGTTGTGAGCTGCTTGAGCTATTCCACAGAGGAATCGCCCCTGACCATACCCAAGTGCATGGCAATCAGAAAGCTTTCCGCATACGCACCTCTGTGAATAGCCCCATCCCCCGCTGTGTTATTTACATGACTGTTTCATTGAATTGTTTTTAGTGCATTTTTCTGCCATCTTCGCATATATATTTTTTCAATATTTTCAGTAACAATTCATTTTTAGTATGTTGACCAAGAAAAACCGATCACAAAAAACCACAATTTTGACTTCTCTGGAAAGTAAATTTTTCTTGCTTTTTAAATTCAATTTAATGCTCAGTTATACTTAAAATCAATAAATTTTCATAAATTTTAGCAATCATGGGTTTTTATTTCAGTTTTCTACAATTTTCAGCGATTTTGGTAGGTGTGACAACTTACAAGCCTTTTTTTTCTGGGCGTTTTCAAGCTCTTTTGAAAATTGTCTGTAAAATGCTTATTTTTATAAATATTAAATGATTTGCTTAATGTGGATTATAGCTCTTTCTTTTCTCTTTCCAACGGTTTTATCGAATAAATTTTATACATCTTCGTTTTTGCATGTACCCAATTTCACTTTTTTTTTTGTCGATAACTTTTCATGTTTCCCACACTCTTGCCGATAAATTCTAATGTTTCCCTTACATTAACATCAATTTAATTATTTTTATAACAAGATGAATTTTTTTGTGCAACACACTAACTCTGTTGCATCTATTTGTTATCGATATGCTATGTGAACATCTTCCAAAAATTTTCGATTCGTTTTCGATTGTGCATAATAATATAGTTTACTATTTATCTAACTTGAAATTGGCATAATTAGAATCTAAAAATATTTAAAAAATTATTTCAGCTTAAAATACGCACACTTTGATTTGATTTTTCTTGCAACAAAATAGTCGAATTCAATCCACATAAAAAATTCGTTTTGTTGTGAGATCAAAATGAATCCGATTATGTTATTTATTTGAATGTTCTGAAGCACGGCTAATAGGTATCTAACACACTATATTTTATTTGTCGAAGTTAAAAGTTCCAAATTTTTTTGCAAATCAAACGTACTCATGAGATTCTCTTAGGGTACTCGTCACTATTACAATGTACACACCAAAAAGATTCACTTTTAGAAGCCACAATTTTATTTTTTATGTTCATTCATATTTTTAAGAAAACGGCAGATCGCTTTTAAATTTTACAATCATAAAAAAATTATAAGAAATTGCTTGAAAACTTATTTTAAATCTTCCATGTTTCTTTTAAAAAAAAAAATTATTCAAATATCGTTCTCCGTTTACGTGTTAAGTTGCGGCAAAGAAAAGTTATATTCATTTATTAATATTCGGTTATTAATAAATCTACAAAACAATCGGAATTAAAAAAAAAATATGTTAGAAAACGCACGATTTAATTTATATTGCATGGTATTCCAATATCGATTTAAATCGACAAAAAGACTCTATTAGTAAACCCGTTTGGTATTAGTTTAAAATAAAACTATAGAACTATAAAATCGTATATAAAAAATTAAGTTAATTTAAAATCTTCTCAATCATCATGGATCGATAAAAAAAATGTGAATTTTAAATTAAATATAATGAAACCATTGAAAAGATCCATTAAATTTAATAGATGAATGAAAAGATTTCATTAAGACGAAGTAGATAATTAAATTTAATGGCTGTTTAAGAAGATTTCATGATAAAGATTAAATTTTTGGGTGATTGAAATGATTTCAAATTTACTAGATTTTTTACTGATATATGTATCTCTTAGCTTTTAAGCCTTTTTAGGCTTTTCGAATCTAATGACAATTTCGAGTATAATATAGTACACAGTGTACTATAAAAATTTAAAATAATCCACAATATATGTATGTTGTATTTAATAATTATTTTTATATTTATATTACACTAGCGGTCTTCCCATGCTGAGTGCTTTGCAACCACCGAAGTTATACATTAAAAAACAAAAAAAAATTATTTTTATTGATTACATTTTCTCTGCCAAGAACCACTGTGCATTGTGGACGGTCAGTTGAGTGAACCAAGAGCGCTCGAGCGTTGCCAACTATCTGCAGCTACTGTCTGACTTGAGTGACCAACTGACCGTGGAAATTGAAAATCGCAACTCTACTGAAGAAGAAAATTGCGTTTCAAACGCAAAACGATACAAAGTACAACAAAAAAAAAAAGCAAAAAAAATACTTTTCTTTAGCTGCATTTCCATTGTTTTAATTTCTACAATTGTGACAATTTGCTGGAGAAGATTGGTTGGGCAGCTGACTGAGCCCACTTTGCTATATGCTTCAGTGCCTGGGCCTTGCGGTCGCTTGGGAAAGTGCCTCGAATACAATTCGCTTAGAAATGTCACTATAAAATATGCCAGAGCACTTGTCAAGGCTTTTAGTTGACCATCAAACGGTTCCACGACATGTGTCGCATTCAGTTTATCATATCGCTCCTGTGCTGCTATCTAAGCCTGTGTCTGGCCGCACAGGATAATTGTGAACAGGACCATACGCTTTATTGTCGCGGATCGCGTGCTGTACGTAATGTGTTGCGAAATTTGAATAAAAGTGATAAGCCGCTGGTGATTATGCGTGGCATGGAGATTGTGCCCCTAGAGCAGCACTCGCTCAATGAGTCTGACACGCCGCCTGAATCGGAGCAGACGTTGCTGGACAGCTTGGCGAGCTATTTGCGCTCCCACGAGTTAAATCTCAAGCTGGGCGAGCTGCTGGCAGATGAAGAACTGGAGCGCAACGATGTGCTTGGAGATGGCGATAAATTGGGCTATGTGTCGGGTAGGTGATGTCGCGGAGTACTTGTTGAAAATGATATAGTCGTGGAATTGATATCGTTAGGAGAATTGAATCTTTGGATACAAAAACAGTTGTAGTCCAATTTGTAGTATGTAGCCGGAACTGGAACTTATAATTTTTTGATAAGCTTAAGATGAGATTTTGGTATTAGATGCTTGGTCTTATGTAAATGAATAAAAAAAGAGTTTCAAGATAATTTTTGGATTATCTGCACTAAAATATTATCAATTCAAAAGTACGTTAAAAGGACCCTTAAGTGTGTCTTACCCAAACAGCAAAAAATTGTTTTTAATTTGAATCGAAATTCGGAGTCATAAAGCAAGGAACCTACATTTTTGAGATAAAAACAGATACAGTAAACGAAGGCTCAAAAAAGACGTCTATTGGAAAAAAATACTTAATGGATGAAATTTTCAAAGATCGTTAGGGATTTTGTTCTAAGTCTAAAACGGAGTTTTCGGGTTTGTGGGTAGGGGGCGTGGCACCGCCCTTTGAAACTATATGTTGGTACAGTTTTTCCATGATATATTTTTTTCTATCAAACTTAGAATCATGATTTCAATGTCGATATTGTTGAAAATAAAATTATCTATTAAACAAGACTTAAACTAAAGTTGTAGATTAATTGGTTCAAGCAGAATGCCTGTTTAAAGTTAAAAGTTGGAAATGGTGTTTGGTGTTTTTCGAATAATTTGAAAATATCGCAAACCGGTAGGTTTTTTCGAAAATTTTAACCATGTATTTTGTTAAAGCAATTGAAATTATCTACAAAATGAGTACTCCATCACTTTTCTACGAGTAATAGTTTTACAGAAATCGGACAAATAAGTTGCTCGCATGTAAATCATGACTTTAAGTTTGTTAGAAAAAATATATCATGCAAAAACCGTACCAACATTTATTATCAGGGTGCGGTGCCACGCCCCTACCCACAAATATGAAAACTCCGTCTTAGACTTAGAACAAGGTCTCTAACGATCCCTGAAAGTTTCATCCATTAAGTATTTTTTTCCAGATTAAAATTTTCGTTTACTGTATTACATATATCTATTTGTCTACCAAAATTTTTCATAAGTTCGAAATATATAGAAATTTTCTGCTAAAAATTTGAGCAGCTCCGAAAAACATATTCAAGTCCGAAATGAGCTCTCTCTGCCTTAAAAAACTATTTTGGGTAGTGTGTATTTTTTTTCTTCTTAAGAAGACACGTTAATTCATTTTTTCATAAGTTAAAAAATTATTTCATTGAAAATTTCGTCGTATTCTTTTTATTTTTTTTTCAACAATTGTTAATTTTTTTTTTTTACAACAAAATATATTTGCTTTTAAAATAAATGTTTGCTTAATTCTAAGAAATGCCAAGAAAATGTAGGTCTTAAAAAATTATTAAAAATGGGTTCATTAATCAGTGCATTTTTGCCGTAGACTATAAGAAAAAGTATTTAAGCGCATCGTCGTAATTCAATTACCTTTAGTTTATTTATAGAATATAGAAATTCATCTAAATTAAAAATTAATTAATAGCGAGACCAACAGAATGCTTTACGCTTGCTTTACTCTAGGAAAAACCATTTTCCATAGAATTCTGAAATTTGCTTTCAGTTTTTTTCAGAATTAGTACCAGCAGACTTTAAACAATTTAGCTTGGGAATTTTACTAATTTGCTTATGTGCATAGCGATTTTTGAGATTCTAGAATTATTAATAATTAATTCATTATTATTAGCTAAATCTCAGAGATCATAAAAGCTAGAGACGCCAAATTTATGAATAAGTTGATGGTGTCTCCAGTTCCAGCTTACGCATGTCATGTCATGTAGATATCTCGCCGCGTTCTTTCATAGAAGAATTGCGCGATTTATAGCTCCAGTATAAAAGCTACCGAGACAAAACACAAAGTTATTCAGACTGTTACTAAGAACCGTATGCAACAAAAATGTTTAAGACCGAATGAAATCTAAAAGATATAAGCCAAAATGTATCAATTTCAGTGAGCCTAATAAAGAAGAAAACGATGACATTGTCGCAAAACATTGTCTCTCCCCCAAAACAGGCTGCAAATTCCCTTAATTTGTCGTTAATAACTATTTAATATTTCTTGAGCAAGTAGTAGATACAGGGTATCCTATTATCGGCTGCCATATCATATATTTTTTATATCAAACTGCTTTATCGGATTGACCAAAAAAATTCCGCTTAAATATTGACTTAACGGCAGCTGTACCATTGTTTACTAATTGCTTCAACAGTTAACTTTTGACACAAATGGCGGACTGTTCTAACGGCCTTGGTAATGCAAATGGCGTGCGATTGTAATAAGCTTTGTAAAAAAAAACAATTGACTGCCCTACCTTGTATTCTGCTTTACCCCTTCTACACTAGCATGCGTGTGTGTGTGTGTGTGTGTATGTCTGCCACATAAAAGCGCAATTTAATATAGCCTACCCTCAGGCACATAAACAGACTGCGCTTAGTTTATTATTTGACCAACCATTAAACACGACTAAATCTTAACAGCAGCTCACGCACACACACACTCGCACGCACACTCACACACACCTACATAAGGAGAGAGACACGCATTTATGAGCACACGCAGACATTAATATTATTTGCTTGTCTATTTTTATACACACTTTCGCACAGAGGCGCGCAAAAAGGATAAAGGACAAGGTCTGCTGCTGGCCATGGCGCTGATGTTTGGCAAAATGATGGCCGTGTTGGGTCTAGGCGGCATTGGGGCCTTGGCGCTCAAAGCGTTGGGCGTTTCCATGATGGCTTTGATGATGGCCGGCATGTTGGGTCTTAAAACTGCCGCACAACATGGCAACGAGTCCAGTCATAGTGTCTCGTATCTAACCGCTGAGGGACATCATCACAAGCGACGTCGACGCCGTGCCGCTGGCGATGTAACGCAGGTGGTGACCGAACCGCTGTCGCAGCCACTGGCCTACAGGGAATGGATACGCGACCAGCTGTAAACTACTACATATATGCTAGCAGCTTATATTTATATATGTACTATCTATATGCTTAGTTTTAGTTATTTATTTTTGTGCGTGCAACAGTTTTATAAACCAAAAAAAAAAAAAAATAATCATACTTAATATAAATCAAAATCACAGTTTGCAGCAGGCACAGACAGTGTTTAACGCCTTGGTGGGCAATGGCCAAAACGAGTTTTTGGCGTAAACATAAAACAAGTTTATGGCTTTTTGGTTTTATTTATTGCTGGCCACAATTGCAACGGCAGCAACAGCAGCGACCGCAGTTCTGACGCCGGGCCCTCAATTGGGCGCCACTGTCAAAGTCAGCGTCGCAGCCTCCGCTTTTTGTTATTGTTGTTGTTGCTGTGGTTGCTCTTTGGTTTTATGAAATCGGTGAAAGTTGCCGTCATTGTGCTGCCAACTACCCACACATATACGCATACTTTGCTTTTGACCAAGTTTATACACTTGTATTTATCAGCTACACTTTGTCGTTAATTTGTCAGGAATTTCATTTATGCTCTGTTCTCTTATCGCTGCAGCGACATCTTCACGATCAACATTTCATTTTATGCATCTCGTTTTCACAGCTGACCAAGTCTCTCGTCTTACCTTAGCCTAATTTTGGTAACAAGTTCTGGTTATTGGTCAAGTTGTTGTTGTGGTTTAGTGGTAGCGCAAGATTTCATCTTAACTCTTATTTTCTTTTGAATTTCTTGGGTATTTTTTTGTTTCGGGTTTTTTTTTTTATTTTTTAATTTATATTATTTTTTTTATTGGAATTTGCATAATGTGGCAAGCAACTTTCACTGAATTTGGCAGCCGAAACGGTTCTTTGGCGCGCTCTATAAATAAGTTGCAGTCAACAGACAATATCAAACAGAAAGCGAAATTTATTTTGTTTAGGCAAAGCTTAGATACTCTGAATCATAAGACTTGAAGAAATTATTTAAATTAAATTTCATAAGGCTAGTTATAAATAGATTTTTAAATTTCTGAAATGTCTATTCACTATGAAAATAATTTCTGGAGTGTTATATTGTATTTTCAATTGTGGTTTCGATGTTTCAAAATTCATAGCATCTTTCGTAATAAGTATTTTAGATGTCTTTGGTAAATATCTTCCCAAATAATATCTGATAATATATGAGCGTGGGAAGATATGTTGTATGTACATACACAGTCATAAACTTTTGTTTTTTTTTAACTTAATTTACTTAAATTTTGGTTTGTAAATTTGACTAAATTTGTTAAAATTTATATTTAAGTAAATTTAATAATATATACCTATATAACACACGTTTTCACCAAAAGCAAGATTTAGTAGCTACAAGGCAGTTTAATGAGATAGTGACTTTTTGAGTAAAAATTTAGCTCAATACACTTAGTCAAGCGCTTTTCCAATTTTTTTTCTTTCACAAAATAGTGGTTTTTTCTATGATCACTTTATCATTCAATACAACTCTCTTTTCTTCAGCCACTTCTTCACGTTTGGAAATCGAAAAACACTTTTCTGCAAAGAATGTGTTGGATGAGAAAGGAATTTATAAAATTTTATTTTGGTGACTTCTGTTCGCTTTTGGTAAAGTGTTAGCAATCAAAATCGAATTCGAAAAGCGAGGAAAATGCCATGTTTGCTCGCTCCCAGAAATAAGCCATCCTTATTTAATAAAGTTACGATTTAAAAATCTATTTTAAGCGCAATATGGAAGTAGGCGCTTCTTTACGGAATTGCAGCGAAATCGAACTTAAATAAAATCAGAGTTGCCCAGAGAAAAATATTAAGAAATTTGTGCTGCGCTCCCTGGTGCATGCGTACTAGGGATATAGAAAAAGATTTGAGGGTGCCAAAAATAGGTGATGTTATCCAATTGCAGGCCAAGAAGTATTAAGAGCGTCTTGGATCTCATCCAACTTTCAGAAAGACCGTCTTCCAGAGCACAAAAGAGAAAATTAAAACGGTGCCACCCACAGAATCTCCCAAAGAGAAACCTTAAGTAAATGTACATAAAATCTTCAATAATAATAATGTTAAATATATAGTAATTAGAGTGTATTGTAATATAAAGTTTTTGTTGTATATGTGTTAAAGTATCTTTGTAGTCATTAATGATCATTTGTTTTTCTATAACTTATAATTTGATTGAGCTGTCTTCTCTAGGTAGTAGAAAAGAATAATGGCATAGTTATTAAAATCGGTTTAAGAACTTACGTAGACATAAAAAATAAAATTATTTTACTTTGTTTGGATACTAAGCCCAGTTCCCTGCCTCAGTTTTGTACTGTCTGCTTATCCATTCAAGTCGAATCTTGATGCAGAAAAAAATAATTGTTTCCAACCTGTATCAGCCCATTTAAGAACGTCACACTTTTATGATCATTCGGATGTGCCGACTGTAATCGTCAAACATTTGTTTATCCAATACTTGCGAAAACCAACAACAAAACTGTTAAACTATCAGATGGAAGTAATTGGCGTCATCGCATCAGTTGGCCACACTTATTTAAATTAATATTATGAATACAAATTTTTCTGTTTGCATTTTCAGCATTCAAAGGTTACGTTATTATTTCACTGATAGTATAAAATTCTTTAGATGTTAAACAAATTTCATGCACCGATGTATTGCGTAGACCAGTTAAAATTGATTGTAGAAGCATGTTGTTAGCTTAGGGCTCTCTACGTTTTACGCATCACAAACTCTCTTCCAAAGTTGAGCTACGCTTTTGAAGAGCATTGTAATTATAAAAACTAACACCTATTAAGCCACACAAACCAACCACAACTAAAACCACTAACCAGCAATTACCATGCTCTGGGCAATGAGCTATGAGTACGAGAGACCTACTTATAAGACATACTAACTAACACAGATACGAAACACACACGCACACACAGATACTTGTAGATGTAGATGTTGAAGAGTCAAGTTGCGTTCTGTTACACAATATCATTAAAGCGCCGAAACCCCGGCCGGGCACTTGAAAAACCCGTTAGGCAGTCAAGCTGACGTCAACGTCAAGACATTGACGCTGACTTTGACGTATCCCTTGAGCAGCGGCAGCGGCTGCGGCAGCGGACAACTTGCTCTACCTAATTGCTTTATGAGACGATGATGCGATGCTCTGGCGCTATACGATGAGCATGCGATGAGTATACGATGAGAAGATGGTGTTAACTTTCCCTTTTCAACGGCATTTTTCGACTTTGGTCAGCGCCAGCAACTGCGGCGTCGACTGCGACGTCTGCGCCAGCTGTGTAATTAAATTATAAAATCGTATTGTAGCAGTACGTATGTTCATAAAAAAAAAAAAAAAAAAACAAATGCGAATGGGATGTTTTATAACACATAAGAGTCTATATAAGCATTTATAAAGGCAACAAATAATAATCATAATAATTTGAGTTTATGGCCACGAATTGACAGAGTTGTAACTCTGTTTGGGGTTTTATATAAAGCGAGTGAAATGCGGACTGCGACTTGGCTGCGCTTCAAATTGATTTTCTAAAATTTGCTCTTTAATATTATTGCACATAATCATCGGAGCTTCTGCGCAGCTTGTTGACAACAATATAAACAAAAAAAACACAAAACTTTGAAAGAAAAAAAAACTTAACTTGAGGGTTTCAGTTTCGCTATTTGTTGTTGTTTGGACAACAAAGCCAAATGATGGAATGAAAGTTCATAAAGAAATTAGCTGATTAATAGCCGTTCGATGAGCTTGGAAAATGGCTTGAATGGTTGCTCAGATACAACTCTGAAAGTGTCACGCAGCCTACATTTCAACTCTACATAGTTAGGAGTCTTTAGCTCTGTTAAATTTCACTTTTCAACTTCATCATGCTGCTGCTGCTGCTGCTGCTGCTGCTGCTAATGTTGTCTACAAAGATGATGTTGAATATAATAAAGATGATGATGATGATTATGATGTCTGTAATGCGTGGCATAATCAGGCTATACCAACAGCTGTGGCTGCTCAGCCAGCCCCTTCCGTTTGCCGTTTCACATGTAAATTAATTTTTAACCCAAATACCGCAAATTCTTTTTACGAAACGCGCCTGCTGCAGCTTAACTTGGCTAAATTTAAATCTCCCTTTATATTTTGTTAATTTTTTGTTGTTACCTTGTCTGTTTTTTTTTTTTTGGGGCTTAATTTCCCCTTTTTGATTATTATGCAAATATTTTATTAATTCAAATGACCAGAAAAGGAAAACAAACTTCTATTCGCTTTTTACTCTTTTTATCGTTTGTGAAATTTTCTCTTTGAAATCTCTTTTGGTTGGATTTCTGCTTTTGCTTGGAAGCTCTAGAATTTCCAGTTTATAAAATGAGATTTACCTTTTATTCATAACTATTAAACCTATTAGGCTGTAAAGCTGGTAAAGCGATTTAATTTAATGAATTTTATTCATTTGCTGATTTTTAGTTTAATTTAAGTTTCCCTAATATGCCTAACTAGGGGAGTTTTCACTTAAATTATAAATATTATGGTGCTAAATATTCGTTATTCAACCTTATTTTTAACAATTTGAAAATTGCCCCAGTTCCCTAATTGCATGTGTTCGCTTATATGCAAAAGGCAGCTTTTGGGCTTGTCCCTCGTAAAATCGTCCATGACTTTTATTTTATTATTATTGCCAGTTTTATGCATTTTATGAACCTCCAAAAACGTGCAACATGTTAAGTCGTATAAAAATGGCAGTAAAATATAACCTATTTGCAACTCATAACTCTTAATATTCGAACTCGGACATGTTTTCAATCAATTGCAGTTTCATGAATGTTTCGGATTAATAATTTTACTTAAAGATTGATTCCGTACTTACGTCTTTTACTTCACTTGTCTTTTAAACCCTTAGTTAAAGGTGTTGCCAAACATTTTGCCCATTTATGGGAGAGTACATCTTCTTGGAACGTATACCATACACATATTTAAACCAACATGATAAATAAATTTCTCCGAGATTAACATATTAAGACCACTGTGCGGACCAAGTAGTTTTTTTTATTAGTGCGAACGTCATGCTAAAAGGTTTTAGAAACACGGCGTAGAACTCGGCGTCATGGACTGGGTTAACCCCATATTTTCCATTAGTCAATAAGGACAACTATAATACATTATATATAAACCCGAATGAAAGACGTTGATCCAGTGATAGTCTCAGGACAATACATTCCAGCAGGTGTATAGGGTCTCATATGGAATGCATTGGTAAATTGTATATTTTTAATATCGAATTGGATCACGAAAAATTTAAAAAAGTAATTATCTTAGAACTTTATTTAGACCAGATGATACATTCGCCCAAAAGCCAAAATAAGTAATTATGGAAAATTTAGAATTCGGCATACAAAACAAACTTGCTTCTGTTTCGAAATTTTTGATAATTTTTTTTTATAAAAGCACTACGGATTATAATTAATTAATAAATAATAATACATAATTAATTAAAAATATTATAGCTTAGTTACGAATTTTCAAAGCTAATAAATTCAATGTTTTTATAAAAAATTTTACGCTCTACAATTTTATTGCAGTAGTTTTTATATTTTTGAGGCATGAGAAAAATTGTACTTGCAAAGAACCGGTTTTTGTAACCTTTGTCCGTGAATACTAAGTAAAACAAAGATTAATAAACCGGCAATGGTGCCATCACTAAAATAAGGATATTTTCGACAGTAAGGGTTTTGTTTTTTTTTATTTTTTTCCCGCATGGATTTCTCTCAAAGAGGTGGAGCATTGTGACCAGAAGATCTTTTGTACCGTACCCATAAATTAATGCAAAAGTCTTTCCGCTTTCCGCATGAATAGCAGTCGGTCTTTTGTTGCTATTGACCTAAGATGGAAAGGACTGATTCGTTCCTTTCCCATGTGACAGGTTCTATCCCAGACCAGTGGGCAGTCACAGAGAATACGTCTAATGGTTTCATCCTCTTCGAGACAGAGTCTACACTCTGAAGATTCCGATAGGCCCATTATCTGTCGATGGTATATTACAGTGTGGTGCCCAAATAGGTATGCTACCAGGAGTTGTAAGTCCGCTCTGCCTAGACTTGTTGTCTTGATCATATCCAGAGGTTTGATCCAGTATCTCCTATGTTCTCCTGCAGCTCATTTTTTACCATTGTCTTAATTGTGGAACAACCAATACCACAAAAAGGCGCAGGAGATGTAGTCGGGGTGGAGGCAGCCTGTTGTGCTAGATTCCGCCATCGCGTCTCCATCCACTCCTGACTGTCCAAGTACCCAACATAGCACAACTTTGTTTAAGGAAGACAAGAGTCGGAGGTAATTATGGTTTTCTTTAACCATCCTGGAGGAGATGCTCCATGATGATAGTGCCCTGAATGCAGCTTGGCTACCTGAATAAATAAAAATGTTTGCTACCCTAGTTCCCTTGTGAATGATACTGTGGGCGCAGATCTATATGGCATGAATCTCAGCTTGAAAGACGCTGGGCCAAATACCCATTGCAGTAGAGGTGTTGGGTCCAGCGACTCCAACACTTACACCCTGTTCAGTTTTGGACCCATCCGTCAATCATTGCTCAAGTAGCTTTTTACGGGTACATAACCTCAAATATCTCGAAATCCTAACGTGATGGGCCAATTCTGACCCCGGATTCGGATTCTACGCAGCAAATTACTTCGGAAATGACCCTTAGCTTTCCTACAACTGACATGACCCCGGTATTTGTAGGCCTACTTTTGAGTAAAGTTAAGATCACTTTAAAATTTTAAATTTAAAAAAATTGTTAAAAAATTAAAAAAAATGGTTTTAAAAATAAAATAATTTTTTTGTTGATTTATTGATTGATTGATGGATTTTATTATTTATTAATTAATTGATTTATATATTAATTAATTGATAGATTTTTTTTAAATCATTTATTTATTCAATTATTTAAAGGGTACGACAAAGCTCGACCTTTCATTAAAAAAACGCAATTGTTGAAGAAAAAGATCGATACAAAAATAGCTACAAACTAATCCGCGAAAGAAAATCTGAAAGAGAACTCAGACCGATCGAATAAAGAAGGGATATTGGGTCTACGTATTGTAAGTCTAAGGACCGAAAATTACGAGTTACTCTATAAGGCACGACAAAAGCCACTGCATTGAGAAAATCTTCAAAATACAGTTATATCTTTCATTGAAAAAGAAAAAAAGTCTACCTAAATATTCAGTCATCGATAACTCGATAAATAATCGGAACATATTGGGTAGTACCTGCATCAAATATGTAAACATCAACAAAATCGAAGAGATCAAAAAAAAGTGCCCCGCTTGTTTTATGAACATTCATAGCAAGTGTGAAGTTATTATCTTTCTATTCCCAGGGTTATGCTTATTTGTCACTATTAGGCATAAACGTCTATTAGATGTGCCATCACTAAAATAACCATAATTTCCTCAATTATGGGAGTTATAATTTTATTATTTTTTTTTTATTTTTTGCAGTGAATTCACGCTCACAAAACTTGATCATTCTTGTTTTTGAGCAAATGTGAGGTGACAACGTTTAAACGTTAAACTAAAAAAAAAGTGTTAAAAAATATTTGAAAAAAAATGTAAACAAAAAGATTCCAAAGATTTATCTTTCATTTCAAAAAAAAATTATTTTAGTAACTTTATTCGCATAAGTTATGTCTTGTCAAAGAAAGCTCAACCTAACTGTTCGGATATCGATAATTCGATAAATAAGCGGAATTTTGCAAAACAAATTTACGAGGTAAATATGGGCTACTATAAGTATTAGAGAAAAGCGGACCGCTTCACTTATTTTCGCCTAAAGATATTTTAGTGTGACCTTATTTTATATTGAAAAATTTTTTTAGGACAGATGATATTTAATGTGAAAATATATTACTCTTAATTTGTTTTAGATTTTAATCTAGATTATTGTCTCATTTTATATTAGATAATATATCCATAATGCAAAACCAAGATAGAGCTCAAAATGTTTTTTCAAGGTCGTGCATATAATTGAGTATATTGTAATATTCCAGCGAATTAATTTCATTTATAAAAATAAAAACTCTTGTCTTTCAATATAAATAAAATATTTTAAAGGAATTCCTTGAAATGATTATCTCATTCAATTTGCGCACGTGTTGCAGTCATTTCACTACGATTTGCTTATTTTGCAATAATGAAACCTAAATTCACATTTCGAAATATAATATCCCAGACAAAAGACCGTTTTCACTTAATCTACCCACAAAACTCATTATAGAGAAATTCCTGAGTAGTGCAGAATAGTGCCAAGAATTTTGTTGTTGTTTATTGTGTCACCGCATTTTACTTTCATTGGTCAATTTGAATAAATGATTTGTGCCCAACCCAAACAAATTGAAACCAAATTTATGCGAATTCGAATGCAAATATTGTGTATATAGTATCTCCATGTATATGGTATTTGTGTATCTGTAACTGAAGCTGAGCGTATCCGTGGCACGAGCTATCTCTATGGCTTACTTCTGGACAAGACTTTCTCCGAAAAAAAAAAATGTTATTTATTTATTAAATTTTTGCTGCTGTTGTTAATGTAGCTGTTATTGTGGTTGTTGTTATTGTTATTTGTTGAAAAAAACACACCTATATAGCATACATGGAATATTTTTTGCATGAGTTCCATGACAAATAAAAATTTAATGCAAAATCAACAAGATACTTTTTATGATTTTTTTTCGGGCACTTGTGAGGTAAATTACTTACACACAGAAACTACAAAGTGGCTGTTGATTAGCAAAAGGAAAAACAAGTGGGACGCTTGCGGTCGTAACACCCCGACTTAAATATACTCTGTGCGCTGACTTTTGTCTACTGTTTTCATACAATTTTAATATGCTACAATAAAATCAAATTTAAATTTTTTTGTCATTTCTGATGTAAAAAATACATTTTTAAGGAAATTTGCGAAAAAGTCCAAAAAGTAAAAACTGGACTAGATAAGTTTTTTTGGTACAGATTTGGATAGTTGTCGCTAAATTAATATTTAGGTATATTTTTCTAATCGAGTCATATATGAATTGTAGCTTAAAACTTTAAATTTTGCAAAAAGTTGCGGAATATTTTTATTATTCAATGTTAAGACGATGCATTTTTAAGTCAAATTTTTTTTTATTTTTTTTTAATTTTTTATGTAGTTTGTATTCTTTATCAATTTATCGATAGATTATTACTATGGGAAACTTATTTAAACGAGCTATACGCGAAAGAAATCGTCTAGACTAGAATCTGGTTTGGGTCAAAAAACTGTCTCCAACGTTTTATAAAAACTAATAATATGGAACGATTCATAGGTCAAAACAAATTTTTTTTCGCGAAATTTCAGTTTTTAAACTTAATCCGTTGAGTATTAATTTAAAAAGAAACATGTTTTTTACTTTTATGCATTATATTAAGTATTACAAAAAATAATCAAATTTTTGGCGTCTTTTGCCAAAAAAAATTGTTTATATTTTTTTTACCTTTGTTGCACTAAATCGATTTGATACGTAATTGCATCATATAAAAAGAAATAAAAAGTCATGTTATAGTACAAAAAATTGTTATTAACATAAGGAGCAAACTTTTTTTTTTTTTTTTTTTTAAAATTGGTTCAAAAATATTTTGTAGTTAAGTCAAAATTTAAGATAAAATCAAAACATGAATTTTTTTAGTTAAGCCGTAAGATAATAAAATCAAATTTTGTTAAAATTTTGTATATGCATCATTAGTTTTTAAGAACGCTGGTGGCAGTTTTTTTTCTTTATTAGTCAAATAAAGCCTTTAAACGTTTTACATATAAATTTTTATATCATATTTTTTTTTTTTTTTAAATTATGTATTAGTAAGTAAGTAACGCTTTGCTCATGTTACTAATTTTCTTTTTAATGTATATATTATATAGTTTCTATTGTTTATCGAGTAATCGATTATTATAGTATCCACCGACTTATATATAAATTAAAAAAAGTTTTTGAACTATTTTTTTAAATATTTTGATTTAATTTTAATAATATTATGTATTATATGTGTTTATTGTTCTGCTCAAAATACGAAAAATTTGTCACTTTTTGAAATTTTGTACTTATTCCAATTTTGTTTTTACGAAATTTAGTTTTTTTCTGAAGTTTTCGATATATAAATAATTCGGAATGCTTATTTAATTTAGTCATATCTGCAATCAAGCACAAATCTTTTAGTTTGGACAAATAATTCTGGATTATTTTGTTTAATTCTAAAATATTTTTTAGTTGTTTTTATTTTTTTAATATAACGATCCAAATAAATGGAAAGTGTGATAGCTGATGGAGCTATGGCCTAGTACTACTATGCATGTATTTAACATCGGAATAATAATAAACTTAAAGTTAAACTTTTATTCCTCTAAAAAGTCACGTTCACTGCAAGGAATACGGGTTTTTAGTAGAACAAATTTTTTCAGTTCTTTAGTAGAGCACTAAATTTTTACAAAACCCGTTTGGGGTACTATTTTCCAGAGCTAAGCGAGTAGGAATAGCCCAAATACCAACTTATCATAGGAGAAAAGGGGTTAAAGACAAATCAAATAAACTTAAAAATTTTTATTTGGAGTAATAGCAGAGTGCATAGAAAAATGCAGTTCTGTGTCCAGCTACAAGGTTTTAACTTTGAGGTTTCGTCAATATCTATAAAAAAAAATTAATTGAAAAATAAATCGGATGACACGCCTTTTGCCAGAATTTCATGTTCTTAGTTAGTCTTAAATAATTATTTAATTTTTTTACTCATTTTTCACTAAGTAATAAAATAATTTTTATATTTTACTTACTTACTTACAGTGTATTACTTTAAGCCAAGAGTGAGTGAGCGATTGTTAACGAGTGACTGAGAGAGATAGCGACTGCTCCAAATCTGTTAGCTTAACATTAAGTTACCGTTAAATACACCGCTTGCCGTTAGGCCAGATCTTAAGATCAATGATGGAGTGCAGCGGCAAAAAACTGGAAATGAAAATCTTTTCTAATTTGTGCGTATTTAGTAATAATAATTTTCCCTTTGCTACGCGCCAAAAAAAAAAAAAAAAACTCAACATCTTTCAGAAACATTGTTTTCTTGTCGCTTGACGCTTTCGGTCTTTATGCAAATTAGTTAAAAAAGAAAAAAACTTTCACGACTATTTAGTTTTTTAATTTAATTCAAATAGTTAGACCAACGACCTGGACTGCTGATAAAACTGGGCGCTGTGTGGGACACCAACGGTCAAAGCTGTCATCATTAATGACTTTCAAACCAAATTTATGTCAAACAAAATGAAAGTGAGAATTATAATTACTTGGAGGGGCTTATTGAGCGCTCCGGCTATTGTCTAGAAATGTTGCTGCCTAGGATTAACATTACCATTATCATTATTGGCTGATGTAATGTAGTGATGGCAGGGAACGAATGCTACTCCAAAATACAATTCGGCGAAATCTTTAAATGTTTTGCAATCTGTTGTGGCCACATAAACAACAGAGGCATAACCACTTAAACAACAACCAACAAAGATAAAAAACACACGTTGAAATTCATTCATAAAATGCGCGTTAACTTGACCAAGTGCGCTGTCTTGGCCATGTTTTGCATGAATGGCTGGCGTCCAGCGCGTGTGCAAACATAATTTTACAGCAAACGGATATGCCTTCGCCTCCAAACTGAACTCATTTGCACCTGAATGTGACCAACTATGACCAAATGTGGCTAAGATGCTGAGGCTGCAACGGTGAAAATCGAAAATGAAATTTGTTTTTCTTCCAACCTGCAGATGATGTGCACTTGCTTACTCTGTCACACAAGCTGTCTCAGCTATGGCACACTCTCTCTCTCTCTCTCTCTTTCTGGGTTACGTGATGCTCGACAGGCTGCCATTTTGTGCCAGCTTTACGCTTTTACCGTTATGCGACCTAGTGTTTTCTACGCACCATTGACGTCATTAATGTGCCAGTTATGAAGAGACTGCTCCGCACATGAAAACCTATTAAAGCCTATATGGCCTTTGTTATATGTCGCCCACTTGTCGAGCACATTGCTCATACGCCACATTGGCGCAAACACCACAAAGACGCAAAGATGAAAGATGAAAGATTTGCAAATCCGCATAATGAGGCAGACGATGATTCAGTAATTTCATAAGCCAAAACGTAGATCCGTTTGATAGAGTCGTCGCAATTGTTTGTTTTTGTTGCTGTTGTTTTGTTGACAAGTTGACTATCACATTCACCTTGAAATGAAAAAGAAAAAAACAAAAGAAAAAAAGTGTTGAAAATGGAAACAAAAAACTAAGACTTTGCATAAACAATACTACACTACAGTAATAGCTTGCAGCATGAATCTCTAGAAAGCAATAATTGCAGCTTAACATTTGAATAGAAAATGCCATAAAGGGTTTTGGTTTTCCCGAAATTTTTTTTTCCATTTATTTAGAAACCAACAGCAACAACATTCAGAGACAGAGATTACAGCTTATGTAAATGCAATAACACGAGAATTTTGAGAGCAAAGTTCTAGTGCTTTAGTTTGCGGAAAAAACTATTTATTACATTTGTTTGCAACATTTGCCGAATTTTATTATTTATGGAGCAAAAGGACAAAAAAGAGAATATCAATAATATATTTATTACGTATTATGTAGCGAATAACTAATATCATACAAAATATTTTCCATTTTAACAAAAAAGAGAGATAGTACACAAAATACTCTTTTGCAAAAATTAAGTTTATATTTCAAGGAAATATGCCATATATTATTTTTATTTGATGTATTTATAAACTTTGAATTTATTTATTTATATAATTATACAGTAGAAGTTAAGTCTAAATAATAAAAGGTTGGCATTCAGTGCAACGTAGGTCTTGAGGCTGACATTGAATTTAATTAAGTCAAAGTTATTTCAGACAACTATGAACTCTGAATTTAATTTAGTCAAATTTCTTGATTGTAGCCTTTAGTGTTACATAAAAAAAAATTAATATTATGTTTTTGAAATTTTGCAAAATTTATCTGTAAAAAAATTGTATGTCTTTTGTAATTGAGTATTAGGAAAGCTAGAACTATTTAAAGACCAGTTTAATTTGTAAAGAATTTAAAATAGATCATCAAAGTAACAAAATTAAGCTGAATTAAATACAAGGAGCGATATCTTGTATTATACATCATATCAAGGAAATATAAAAAAAAATGGCGTACGTTAAAGTCGGGCGCGGACGACTTTGGGATACCCTGTACCACTGCTTGCAATAAAATCCGGTAAATTGCTTACGAACACCAAAAGACATTTGATTCCCAAATTAGATTATGATACCTTCATAAACAACCAAAAACAGACGAATTTTTAATCAAAAACTTTTTTTCGACCGATCGGCCCTATGGGAGCTATATGATATAGTCAACCGATTTTGATAAAATTTGGTACAGTGTTGAAGATTTCTAAAAAACTTCTGAATGCCAAATTTGGTTACAATATCTTCACAAACAAACGAAACACAACGAATTTTGTACAAAACACGATTTTTTGACCGATTGGCCCTATGGGAGCTCTATAATATAGTCAACCGATTTTGATCAAATTTGGTACAGTGTTGAACATCTCCAAAAAACTTCTGAATGCCAAATTTGGTTACAATATCTTTACAAATAAACGAAACACAACGAATTTTGTACAAAACACGATTTTTTGACCGATTTGTCGTATGGGAGCTATATGATATAGTCAACCGATTTTGATCAAATTTGGTACAGTGCTTAGGAACTCTAAAAAACTTCTTAATGTTAAATTTGGTTACAATATCTTCACAAACAAACGAAACACAACGAATTTTGTACAAAAAACAAATTTTCGACCGATTGGTCCTATGGGAGCTATATGATATAGTCAACCGATTTTGATAAAATTTGGTACAGTGCTGGGGGTTTCTAAAAAACTTCCGATTGCCAAATTTGGTTATGATATCTTCATAAGCAAACGAATTATCCATCTAAAACTTTTGCTTTTTTTCGAGGTCCTCTGAAACACCCCTATGGGAGCTATATAATGTAGTCCCGATATCAAAAAAATAAAATAAACTTGTCTCCTATGGATAAATAACGGATCTTATCTGAAAGTTTGGTTGCTCTAGCTCTTACCATCTCTGAGATCTAGGCGTTCATACGGACAGACGGACAGACGGACAGACGGACAGACGGTCAGACGGACAGACGGACAGACGGACAGACGGACATGGGTATATCGACTTCTCTAGTCACTCTGATCATACTTTAGGTAACTTTGGGGGGTCTCCGACTTCTCCTTCTGTACGTTACATACATTTTCGGCTTGCACAAACACAATATACCCTTTGTACCATACGGTACAGGGTATAAAAACACACTCAGAAAATAAGGCCCATCTTAAATTATGTACGGATGTGCTCAAAAGCATATTGTTTCACTCTAGAAATGTTAATGTTCTTAATTTTCTTTACATTCAGTTAAAAATACTTTTAATCTCAAAATGAAGACTACAAATTTTTACAACGACTATGAAAGAATTGAAAAATTCATGTCTTCCCAAAAATCTTCTTGAAAAAAGAATTTTACTCTCTACATTATCTCTATTGTTGACCTTTTGGGCTAGGGGTCGAACAATTTTTGGTTTTTGAGTCGAAAAATTCTGGTTTTGAGGGCAAAACATCTGGATGTCTCAGTGGAGACCAAAAAAGTAGATTTTAAAAGTTATTCCCAACTGTCGGGGGTCATTAAAATTAGGAGATGATTGAATTGAAAGATCATAAGTTGGTTTGGATAATAATTTATCTTGGAGATTACGCGCTAAAGGCAAAAAAAAAAACATACAAGTAAAGTTTATCACATAATGTTGATATCTGATCTCTTTTTAACGCAGGAGAATTAAACAGTAAAATTAGCAAGCCGTAAGAAAGCTACATTTAAAGATGATGCTACTTTTTCTTTACAATATCATAGGGGTCTGAAAAAAACTTAAAAGGTGTAAAGCTAAATTTTAATGAACCCTATAAAGAAAACAATTTTCCTTTAACCTTAGCAAAAAAAAAAATTCTAGTCACTCTAACGTGCTTAAGGTCACAAAGCTATCAAAATAAAAGCTTTCCTATTTGAAAAGAAATTTTAAAAAATCCATATGTTCCCGCTGAAGTTATTAAGCTAGGAACTATGAAATGGGAACCAAATGTTAAAGAATTAGAAATTATACCAAATAAAAAGCTAAAATTTAAATATCAATTTTGAATATATTTTTAATTTATTAACTGCCAAGAAAAATTTTATTTGCTTAAAAACAATATGTGTGACTTTTAAATATCATGAGATGGTGTTACTTTTAGAATATCAGCATTTATAGCAAGTTTAAAGTTATTATCTTACTATTCCGAAAAGTTATGTCTATTTATCATTATTAGAAGTTACTGAGTGCTATGGCGATCATTGAAAGTACTATCACTGAAATAAGCATAATTTCACACGCATAAAATATGATTCATCTTATAATCTTAGAAAAGCCCAGCACACTCTTAAATTTTAAATTAAAAAAAAAGGTAAAAAAAGTGAAAAAAAATGTTATTTCAAACCAAAAAAAATCATTAAGAATTAATGTTTTTAGTTTTATTGTTGAATATTAAAAAAAAATATGCGAATATCTTTATCCGTTACGAGACATGACAACTCTATAAGTAATTGGAATTGGCTAGAACCTCATAAATGTAAAAATGGTAAAAATCGAACAGATCGATTTAAAAAAAGGTCCGCTATACTTATTTTCACACAAATGCATTAATGGTCTAAGCTTATTTAAATCGAGAATGAGTCATAAAACATAAAATTCTGAAATCTCAACAGAATATATAATGTCTTCCAAAATTTCTCATTGTCAGACTTTTATGGGTAAGAAATACTTTTATACAAGATAAGACGTGGTTGCATACTACGGTCGTTGATAAGCAGTAGATAGAATGCACCCAAATCCTGCTAAGTGACTGCACTGCACTGCTTTGAAAAACAGTGTTGTATGGCAAATCTGGCTATAACAGTCCTGACTCTCTTTATCGCATCCTCATAATGGAAGAGAGCGAGCGCCCACTAGCCACTCCATCTAACTAAAGCATCCTATCCTCAGAAAAATGATTTTTTGTGCGCATGTGTGACGACACTGTGTGAACTTCTTAATAAATTTTAAACAACCCACTCATTACTTTTTCTTCTATTTATACTAGAATACTTAAGCAGTAGAGTAATTATATTAATTTCCAAATTCAACCGAACGTTTCGTGTCCAAATAGAAATTCTTTCATAAATTAGAAATCTATTCCCACGCTGTTCTCATTAACGTGCATTCACTGTACTCTACTGTACTTGCTAAACACGTGAGTTCACTCTTTGACGGTATCGTTCATCTGTTGCAAGTAAAGTCTAGTCCCGCACTTTCTGCCCCTCTGCCGCTCTCTCTCTCTTAGTTGCCTGTTGCCTGATGCTTCAGTTTCTGCTTCGAGTATTGCTCGCATCCGTTATTGTTTGTTTTTTTTTTTTTCGTTCAATTTCTCTTTCATTTCACTTGAGCAATTGAAGCGCGTTGTTATTTGCACTTTTGCTGAAATTGTTGACTAATGCGTCACAATTGCTGAAGAGAAGGGTCAGGAGAAGAAGCTTAGCGGAGATGACACTTTTTATGATTAAACCGTTACAAAGCGATTTATGTGGAAGAGTTTGTGTGTGGGTGTGGGTGTGTGTGTGTGCGTGTTGTTTATTGTTTTCACTTGTTGCTGGAAGGCAGGATCAAGTTTCTCGTACAGAGAATGTTTCTTATTGTCATCTTTCTAAGCCTATGTAGAGAGATAATATCATTGTCATATAATTACGTAATGGCTGATACAAATCACGGTTAATGTTGCGTAATAAATGCGCTGACAGCTACAACGACAACAACCACAACAACAACAACAATAGCAAGGGCGGCGTCTCTTTTTTTTGGTGTTGTCGTTGTTGTTGTTGTTGTGGCAACTATATAGTCACGAAAATGAAAAGTAATTTCAAGGCGCGCACATGCGATAAACAAAAGCTCTGTGCCCCTTTACACTGCCCCAAAAACTAACAGACAAGCGATAAGAAAAAAAGAAAAATTCGAATAAAATGTGATATGGTTGATGTGGTGGACGACAATGTGATACTCTTCTTAGAAAATTAATTTTTGCATATGTAAAAATGGCGACTCTGGTGCCTTCGTGCTTTTTGTTGCTAGTTCAAACTGCTTTTATGCAGTCTAAAAAGTAGTTCCCCTAGCAAATTTGGTGACCATAGCTATATAAAAATATACTTTTGAATTTTTATACATTTGTCGACGAAGAACTCCATTTAATAAACTGCATCCACTTCGCAACTCTTCGTAAAACTTTGTGTCTCAAGCTTTTGAGGAGTCTTAAACCCAGATGTTCATATGGAAGGATAGACAGACTACTAAACTCGCAATACGCATATAAATACGAATGAAAAAGGCAAAATTTTTTAAAACTATTTTTTTACTGACTGTTGTTTGGCGTGACGAGACAAAAAATAGAAATTGATTTTGACTTGGATATTGCAATTTTCTTCGAGTTGGGAACTATTAAAACTTCTTTAAGTTGGATTTGATTCTTTTTTTTTTTAGACCTATTGTAGTATCTGGCGTGACATTAGTATTTACATTTTAGTATTTTAGTAATTTTTTTTAAAATTACTATACTATTATTAATTGTGGCTCCAATACTTGTTACTTTTATATATTTTACTTATTGTAAAGATGATAAGAGTGTTCACTTTTTGTTCCAAGAATGCATAAAAGCAAAGTTCCAACGTGAACAGCCCTAAACATGAGGCATAAAGGCAAAAGTGCCAGAGTAACAACTATGAGCTGCTTAGAAGTTCCACATAGCGCGCTTTAATTTTATTAAAAAAATTGCCTTTTAATGCTTTAAAGCTTGGATATTTGTAAGTGCAAAATTTATTTGCTGATCTTTCTTTATAAACAATAAAAAATGACTGATTGTATCATACATACTTTTTTTTTGCCGTTTAGTTTGTTCACACACTAGAAGCACTAACTGAAACCAAAAACAGTATATGAAATATGTACACACTAGTACATAATAGTATATGTATATATAATAATATAGTTTTAGTCAGGGTCGGGAACAAAAGCCTTTTTGTTTAAAATTAAGTTATTCTTGGAATCTGCATTTCTTTTATTCTTTATTGCATGACAAGGTGTACATATAAATATAGTTTTAGTCATGGTCGGGCACAAAAGCCATTTTGTTAAGTATGAAGTTATTTTTGGACTCTGCATTTCTTGTTTTATAGCCAGCCTAAAATCTTAATTATAGCGAAAGGTTTGCTCCCAATAATGCCATGAGCTCTAGTATTTCCCTTATAATACAAGTAAGTATATATATTTTTTAATTTATAATTTTTCGGCTAGGGAAGCTTTGAGCCCATATGTCTAAATGGATTTCTTTTGTCGTCCTCATATTAAGTGTGATCTTACACAACTTTTTTGCACGAACTTTATATACCCGTTTACCCCTTGCCGGCAGGGTATAAAAAAAAGGTAGCCCCAACAACGAAGATGACACACAACAGCACAGCAGCCGAATTGGTAGAGGGGGCAAAGTAACAGTAGTATGAAAATATCTTATAATATTCGAAACTTTCATTTCTTGAGGCCAAAAAAAAAGATGAACAGAAAAAAAAATAAAATCAAAAGCGTTCGAAATTAACAAAAGCAGCAGAAGAATATGGCACAAAATTTTGTGGCAGCTGTAAGAGACAGAGGCAGAGGCAGCACCTGTTTATCACCTCATGTGTTGTAATCTGCAGCAACAACAACAACAAGACTGCTGCTCTGAATGCGCTCTTAACGGCACACAAAATTCTACAAAGTGAGCATGCGAGAGCAAAGAAGCTGCAAGCTAAGCTTTATAGTGTGCGTGAGAGCGCGACAGACAACCTTGGCACTTGCGCTCTCTTTGCAACACTTTCTCACAAAGCTTTGCCAGCGAGCCCTGCGCAGTCGGCGTCGCCGTCGACTTTCTTTCGCGGCAGCGTGCGCGCATGCGGAAGCAGACAAAAGCGCGTGAGCATTTAAGCTATGCTTGCTCAGCAGCGCCTAATGTGTGTGGTGTCTCTTCTGCCCAGTGCGCGTGGCTCTCTCGCGAGAGTGTTAATACGCTCTTCGCTGGCTGCACGTGTAGCTGAGCTTTGGCGTAGGGAACGTTTAGCCCTCTCTACTGACTACTGACGCCTCTGTCGACGCTGCTACCGAAGCTTCTGCTGCTTTTTACATAATTTTACGTTATGCCGCGGCGTCCGTTAGTTGGAAACTCTTTAAAAACAGCCTGACAGCATCGAAAAATTATCAAACCGCAGCTTGTTCCATTCGAATGAACACAGCAGCAGCGAATTCGGTGGTGCTTAAGGAAAAAAGTTTAGTTCAAAGAAATATTACCATGAAGTTCTTCGTAGCTACCGCATGTGTCCTGCTCTTGGCATCCGGCATTTCGGCCGATCCTGTCAAAACTGAAGAACAGCCCAGCGCATTTGCCAAATGCCTGGAGTCTGATTCAATTTCGTGTCTGCAGCTTACGGTACGGATTATATAAAAAAAAAAAAACCCACACACATACACAACACAAAGGATTAATTATTTTTATTATAAAGAACATTAAGTGGCACAGTGAAAGTGAATATAACAAAAGCATTGAATATTAGTCGATTTATCGATTAATGCTGCCCCAAATTATAAAGCATAAAGGGACACAAAGTGACTGCTCGAAAGTGAAAGTCAAAATATTGTGATAAATATAAAAAAAAAAAATTATTGATGCATCTGCTTATTGCATCAACCCAGGACCTGAAAGTGAAAGTGTCTTGTTACCTCACCGCATACTGTGCTCACTTGGAATATATAATACTTAACTTGTCATAACTTATCACATGATTTTTGTAAACTATAACAAGCATCAACGCTAATCTGTGCTCTTCATTTTTGTGTCTTCATTACTCTAGCTCTTCCGCAAGGCCAAATCCATTTTTGACAATCCACAAATCGAACTTTTCGGCGGCGTTTCTCTGATCAAGGCCGATGAAGGACGTCAGGGCAAATCGCTGGACAATTCTATGGCTGTTGAGGCCGCACCCACCGTTGAGGCTCGCACCACTGAGATGAGCAACTATTTCATGGACAATGCCAAGAGCTTCTTTGCCGAGCGCTCATTGAACTTCAACTTTGCCAATGCTGCACGCTCTGTTGCACGCGCTATACCCGATGACATCAAGGCTGATCTGCGTGAACTGGTTGTGGAGTCACGTACACGCAAGAAGAAGCTGTTGAAGAAGTTCCTGCCCATCTTGTTGGGTGTTGGCGCTAAGATTGCCGTGCTCGGTGTGGGCTCCATCTTTGGTTTGTTGTTCTTGGCCAAGAAGGCTTTGATTGTGTCTGTGTTGGCCTTCTTCCTTGCCTTGGCTGCTGGTGCTTCCAGCGGTCTGAGTCGTCTGGGCGGCTCCGGCGGCGGCAGCGGCGGTGGTTTGCTTGGCGGTCTAGGTGGTCTTTTCGGTGGCAAGAACTCTGGTAGCTCCTCCAGCATCAGCTCAGGCGGCGGCGGCGGTGGCTGGTCCTCAGGCGGCGGCGGTGGTGGCTCCGGAAGCGGCTGGTCTTCAGGCGGCAGCTCCGGTGGCTGGGACTCACATGGTGCCTACAGCTCACCCGTGGCTCAGACCATTGCCTACCAGGGATACAAGCAGGCCAGACGGTAAGCTAAGTCTGACCCACACGGAAACATATATGAATGGATAGCGAGACAAGGAGAGAGAATAATTGCTAAAATGATGACCATTTAATTAATGTTTATATTTATATTTATTTATAAATTATTTATTTTAATTTATTACCTTAAACGAGAACGAGAGTGGGGCAGTGTTGTTGCCCTGAAAGTGCCTTCCCTAAGTAACTCTCAGCTGAGAGACAAAAACATACAAAAAAAAAAAAAAACAAAACACAACCACCATAAACACCATAACCAAAACAACAATCACAACTGTACACAAAAACACACATAAGACTTCATGCAACTGCAGAACTCTACCATCTAAAACTCTATCTTTACTGTTCCTATCATTTCATCTAACTCTTTTGCTATTTTCGCCTTATTTTCAAGGCTTGTTTTGAATTTGTGTTTACATCATACTTGCTACTAGTCGAGAACATAAATCAAAGCAACAACTTTAACTCTTTAACTAACTATCTCTATGTCTTTGCAACTGTACATCTTAAACTGTTTCTTTTATGCTCTTACTGTCCATCTATCTCTCTATCTAACTATCTATATATCTGTAACTCTATCTATAACTATATCTGTGTTTCCTACTTTACCGAAAAGAAAACTCTATCAAATGCTGCAAAATCAAAGAATCAAATAATAATTCATCAAAAAAAAAATTTAACTATAAACCAAGCTCTTCTTTCATTTCTATCTTTTCTACATTAAACCATTTGCATATTTTTGTTACTACAGCTATCCATCACTCATACGCCTCATTGTGCGCTTAGCCAAACTATTTGCATTTCTATAACTCCCAAGTCTTTCAAAACTTTCCATTTAACTCATTTCATTCTTCTCAAAAGCTACCGCTACACATTTTTTTTCGCTGTCTTATTGTTATCAAACAAAAATCGAGGAAAAATGTTTTCTACACTTCAAAACTAATTTCACCCACTTATTTTATTTTTTTGGTCTTATATTTTTTGGTTAATCTTCATTTTCACTGCACTTTCTTTACTCTGTCCATTTCCATTGTCTCTCGGCTGTTCAAATACATCAACAAAAGAATACACAGAAATTTGCTAAAAAATAAAACAAACATTTAGCTACGCGTATTTTGGCTCATTCCAACGAACGGTTCACTCAATGCATTTGGGCCCGAAACAAAGCTTCACACATATTTGCACCTGCCAACAAGCCAACTTTAAAGTGTAGCCACTGCTATTGGCCTTTTTTTCCTCAATGGCTCCATTATGATGTTGGCCATTGTTAAGGTGCTAAACAACAAATTGAAGAAAGTTCGAAGCATTTGAAGCATTCGAGGCTGACGACTTGCCAATTCAGCTGCGTTTAACTTGGCCAGAGTGCACTGTACGCTCACATTGTGCTCTTCTTCTTCGGCTGGGCCAGGCTAAGTGCTTTACTTATGAATATGACCCAGTTACGTAGAAACATCCAACTGCGGATGCTGCCTGCCGCCTCTGCTTTGGCTCTCAGCGCGCTCTCTGCTTTGACTTTCTTTAGACTTGCGGCAGCAATTAATGCTCTTAAAGCGTCTCTCTTTTTTTTGTCACGCTCATTTAGGCCGTTTGTCGCTTATAGCCTGACTTTTTTTCTTATTTTACCTTAAATCTTTTTTTTTTATTTGATTTGTTTAGCATTTAACGACTTTTTTTTTTGTTGGCAACTCTTCGGCTATTATTGTGAATTTATTTATTTTGTCGTGGGTTTAATGTGGCTGCCGCACATGAATCTACATTCTTCATGTGAGTTGTTTGCTTTTGTTATCGCTTTTTATACACTACTTAAAAAGGGTTAGGGGTACATGCAGTTGGTGCAACTAAATGATGCAAAATGGAAAACAAGTCGAATTCATTAAAGTTAATGTTCGGAGCGACAGATATAATGCGTCTTGTAAACTTGTTCTTAAATTGCATTAAATTTTTATAATTTTATCCTCTCTTCACACGTTAGAATTTTCTAGTTAGCTTCCAATTTTTTCAAGCAAAAATTTTTCACGCCTAATTTTTCTTGTTAGAATTTCGGGTGACGTAAAACCAAAACTGCAAAAAAGATCTAATAACAATATTATACTTAAACTCCATTCCAAACGAATAATCTAAGCCCAGACTTATATCCAAATTTCAAAACCCAAAAAGGCTTAAGTTCCTTGGTGTAAGTTTGTGGACCCGTGCATGTCAAGTACAGGATATCTTATGGCCTGAGTGCAACGATTTCAACACTCAAGGTCCATATCTAGAACAGGGTAGCGTATAGTCGAGTTGCTCCTATTTCAAGACTCAAATTTACTGCGGGAATGTAATGAACCACACCTTTATCTACTTTAGGGTATCAGATAGTCGTGGTGTACCGACTATAACCGGCCAGCATGATTTTATTTATTTTCAACTATTTTTAAAGTGAAACTTTTAAGTTGTTCTCTATTGAAGGTGTCACGCTTGAAATCAATTGTTCATTTGTTGTTTTTTTGTCGTTGTGCTCGAAAGTGGAAAAAAATCTGTGGGATACAAGACGTCAGAGGAGATACATGAAGAGGCCAGAGCAATTCTTGAATGTCATTCAGCTGCGTGTTGCAGCTAAGTTGTTTGAGGGCTTAAGAGTGAAAGTGCGTGTGGGTGCAACATTGAAGTATTGCAACTGTGCCACATTGCTGCACAAGTTTTCTTCTATGAACTTTTTTAAGATTTGTGTGGCTGTAAAAGAAAAACAGCTTAAAAATTCCAAACATTTCGAATTCTTTGCTCAGTTGCAACTGAAAGCATAAAATACCGGGCTATATCTCTTTGTGGCTGCTTTCGGTTTTTTCGGTAGCTTTGGACTGGTTGGAATATAAGAAATAATATGTTTGTTAAGGAAACTTTTGTGACTTACAAAAAAATATAAATAACAAATTTTTTATTAAAATCAACCGCCTTGTCTTTTTCTTCCTGATGCCACAGTTTTCAGAGAAAAGCCTGAAAGTATGCTACACAAAATTGTGTCTTTGTCAGTGATGTGTCCAAATTCCCTTTTTAACGAATTTCAGGGCAAATAAAATAGGTTGAATTGTGAAATATGCTCTTTAAAGAAATTTCAGCCAAAAAGCATTCTGAAAATAAGCCTGAAATCTGAAGACGAGTTAGAGTTTTTTTAAAATTTATTTTGCAAAGAATCAAAAATAAATTTATTTTTATGAAGTGTATTTCTCGTGTTAAAAAAAATCGTCAATCCAGGCCGAATGGAAATGACCCATCTCTTCTAAAACGAGTTAGTCTAAGTTAAATTTTATTTTATTTTTCTTAATCTTTATAAAGTTGTACATGGGATAAGACAAAGGAATAATTAATCATACAACATAAAAATACTAAATACTATAAACACAAATTATTATATACAGTTATTTTTATAAATGTATATTCAATTAAAGATTCTTCTTGAAAGATCCTGTGGGTGGCACCGTTTAAGTCTTTGGCATTTTGGAACTCAGTCTTTCCGCGCTCAACAAGCGTGCTAGCCTTGGCATGCGTTTGGATGACGTCACCAAGTTTAGGTCCACATATTTATTTAAATATTTTGCTTTGGGCAACCTTAAATTTTAATAATGTTAGATTTGCCAGCAATTCCTTATACCTGGAGGGCACATTCTATATTATATCAACCAGGTCATCTTCACCGCAGTATAGTATGGGTGAGCGTCCTGTTTAATATATAGTCGAGATATTGCAGACTGAAAAGTTAAGGATTGCTTGCCGTTGTGAGAAATTAGTTAAGAAAGTTGAATATTTTTTAGCCCTTATATGAAATCGAATATTTAATTTTTTAATTTTTAAAATCAATTGCAACGATAAAGAATGCTAAATCAACAACATATAGTTCGGAAGTTTTGTAATATTAATTATTTAATAATTAATTGTAATACAACATAAAATATTATAGATAATAACATAGAAGAGCAGGACCATTAGGTTAAGAGTATATATATATCGGTGAAAATAAGTGAGGCGGACCACTTTTCCCCCAAACTTCTCCGATTGTGATGATTTTTACATATTTGGTAGATCTACTAGCCAATTTTTAGACTATTCTTTAACAAGCCATATCTTCTAAACGAATAAAGATATTGACTCGATTTTTTCCATGATAGATTAAATATTAAATTTAAAAAAAAAATTTTTTTATTTTTAAGATTTATGCTTGTTTGTCATTTTTCGAGGTACTGTTTACCATGGCGAACACGCGAGGTGCCATCACTAAAATAAGCATAACTTCTACAATTCTAGGAGTTCCAAACTTTTTATTTTTTTGTTTTTGCAGTGAATTTACATGCATAAAATGACATTTACACTTTTTTTTTAAAGTGGGAGATCACTTTTGAATCGCGTCATATCTTTATTCGATAAGAAGATATGCTTTGTTAAAAAATAGTCTAAAAATTAAAAACCCAATTTTCAGTTATCGATAACTCGATAAATAATCGGAATTTTGCAATAAAATTTGAAGTGGTTACTATTGGCTTGTAGCTCTACCAAATAAGTAAAAATCATCAAAATCGGAGTAGGTCGGGAGAAAAGTTGTCCGCTTCACTTATTTTCACTGATATATATAGTAGTTCTTAAGCTTTTGTAATTTATAAAAGATAAGAGATCATAAATAATTTAAAGCTTATACAAACAGATCTTAAAATTGCTGTCACAATTTCTTAACTATTTTGATTTTTTTTTATAAAATTTTTAATGTTTCTAAAAAAATCTACACAAAAAAATAATCAAATAAAATTTTGATGTATCTACTCTTGAGCAAGATATTCCCTCAGGCAGTATTTGTTTGAATATTTTACCAAATCTCTTGTTATTGAAACATAAGTTCCTTTTACATAATGTTAACATCAGACACGTTAACCTTTACAAAATTTCATCCCCAAGTTCCTGCGCATGGTATATAATGTATTGATGAAAATTTTAAAAGGTATAATATTTTTTTTATTAATAGCTTGTGACCCGTTCACATGTGTTTTTTGATTTTGTAAAATTTTAAAATATTTGTATTCGGTTTTGCATTCCTACAGTAAACTTTAAGAATAAATTGTTCTCCAAATAACATAACCTAACAAAAAAAATATTCGGTTTTCGAGTTCTAAGGTCCGACTGTGTATACTTTGCCATTTTGAGGTTAAAAAACCTAAGGTTTCTGATTTATGAAGTTATATCCTTGAACATGGACTCCGATTCAGCGACTCCGTCCATTTCTAATAAGCTGCACATAAATTCATTTCTTGTTAGATACTAGCTGTATACTTGATTTAGCCTCATTAAGGCCTAATATTTCGACGCAACTACCTCTTCCGATTCTTTTTAATACATATGATAAAATTTAAAACAAATTTTTGAAAAATCCGACTTAACTTTGGTATAAGTAAAATTTTGCAAAAATCAAAAATAGCCCAAGAATAGTCTAAAAACGAAAAACCCAATTTTCAGTTATCGATAATTTGAACAACAATCGGAATTTTGCAATAAAATTTGACGTGGTTAGTATCGGCTAGATTTGGTAGAGCAATCTGTAAAAATCATCAAAATCGGAGACGGTCAGGGGAAAAATTGTGCGTTACACTTATTTTCACCGATATATATATATTTTTTTATTTATTATGCGATTTTTCAAAAATAAAATTAAATTTATGAGTTGCATTTTTCTAATGAAAACGAATCTTATTTTTTTTATAACCACATATTTCTCTTTTTATTTTCGATAAATTAGTCTATTTCCCTAATTTTTTCCAATATATTCTCATGTCGCGTTGGCTCGAAAATGTTTTTGTTTGATACAAAACAGCTGACAAGCTTCAACTTGGTTGTCGTAGCTTTGAGCCTTTCTATTACTCTAGATTGTTTACATTTTATATTCATTTAAATATTGCTAGTACATTGTTTTTATGTCTTTTAATTAAAATTATACAAAAATATTACTTAAGCAACAATATCTATTGAAATTAACTATTACAAGGGAAATTTTCTTTGTGTAACACATCAACACTGTACCTATCAGTTATCGATAAAGCAAAGTGTTTGTGTAAGTGCACATATGCAACAAATTCGTTTTGGATTGTGCTTGCTAATAACCACATAAAAAATTCTTTTTCCTGAAATTAGTAGCAGCAAACTTTCGCTTTCAAAAGAAACCCGAATAAAATTTTCGGATTCGTTTTTCGAAGCACGGCCGATTATTGCACTCTTAAGCATAATAAGTGCTGATTTAATAGCGCAGGGTATCTTAAGGTCGACATAGTAATTTACGCTTAGCTTTTACTTTACTTTTGAAAAAAAAACTTTCTAAAGTGCAGCCTAAAAGTATGCAACAGAAATCAAATCTCGGCTTAGCTTTCTTTACTGCTTTCATCAGCAGCTTTCACAATCTTCACTTTACAAGCGCAGCCTGCAAGTATGCAATGATATATTGAACTTCAATCATTGTTGAAAGTTTAGACTTGTCGCAGTTTAGTTTGTGCTTCAACCAATTGCTTCTACAAACCCAACAATTTTGGCTCGTATTTGTGGCCAACACTCGTCAATGCCATGCACGTGTGCCTTTATTATTGCCTTTTATGGTCTAAACAACTGCAAATACACTTCATTCACACCAAACATACAAACACTCACACACATGAACATTTGCGGCCAATGTTTTGAATTTATAGTTGTGTTGTGTGGTTTTGGCTTTTGGTGCTGCCACTGGCAATGTTGCACCTTGCATGCCCCGTGCGCTCTTCCGGCTTGCCGTGTGGCAACACGCCCAAGCAAGTTTACACTACGCTAACGCGCTGCGGTTGGGTCAATGCACAGTTTACGGATTTTGTTTAAAAATGTCCATTTCACTGCACACACACACACATACACAAACACAGATACAGATATGCCAAATGTGCGACATGGCGTGGCAGAGTCAGTTCACCGAGTTGCGGTCAGGCCGCAAAGTGTGAAAGTGTTGCAGTATATTGCTAGTTATTAATTTAATATGGGCAGGCAGCGCGTAGTTAGAGTTGGCCATTGAATAACACACACGCACACTCACATAGAGACAGACACAGATACAAACAGCGCTAACTGTAAAATTGTCATTCATAGATACTTTTTACAACTTTTCGCATAAATCTCACAAATCATATGAATTTCGCAGCCAAATGTGTGAAAGTTGTCAGTTTGAAACTTTTATTGTCAAACGTATGTATTAATGGACGATGATGACTGCGGCCTGACAGGGCCAGGCCAGATGACCATATAAACGTGATTGTTGCTGATTATAAAGCGTGTCGCACTTGTGCCACAAAAAGCGGCAATACCTAACTGACTGACGCGACTCTGCTTGGCAACAAAAGAACAAATACGTTAACAACGAAAGTGAAATGGGTTTTTTTATTTTTTTTGATGGAATGATGATCATATCGCTTGACAATTTTTGTAATGAATTGAAACGAAATGAAATGTCGTCTTGAAAGTGAAACGCGAAGCGCAATTAAAAGCAGAGGAACCAAATGGCAGCGCCCCGCTTAAGGCGCGGGGCAACCTTAACGATTACACAATGTATTTTTTTTTTTTTTGGCTGGCGTGTTCCCTGCCTTTAGGCAGGTTTCCATTTCAAGTGTACGTAAATTTTAATAGAAAAATAGTAAAAGAAGCTGATGCTGAAAAGAAAAAAAAAAACCTAACCAAAACCCAAGCCCAAACCCAAAACATGATTATGTAGTGGAAACTCTCACTTTTACGATTATTTTTCTTATGGCTTTCAAACGTGGCTGTCTTTTCTTTTGTTATTATGTCTCATAATGATATTAGACTTTCGCAGGCTTGCTCTTAGACACTATCATACAAATTTTTTATTTTTATTTTGTATTTTCTGTATCTGGCATAAAAGTCAATTTTATGCTCAGTTTTGCCGCTGATTGGCCTAATCGCGTTAAGCAGCATGAAAGTTCCAACTTCCCATGTTATTTGGAGCACTAAATATCTCAATTAGAAGTTATTAGCTGTAGTTGCTACAAAACAAAATGCCGGCATTTAGGGGTAGGGCTTTAAGCCGTGATGTAGGTCAGCCTTTCTCTATGGGAAAACAATCAATGTACAAATTGGAGCGATGCGTAGCTGTCGATAGACGTAGTTAGACAGATTACAAGTGCCATCAGTCAAGACGTGCCCATTGAGCCAGGTGTTGGCTCTAAGCTCCTAGACAATTAATTAAAACGCCAAGACTTCAAGGTGTATGTGTGTGTGTGTATGTCTGTTCGAATCCAGTCCAGGCCTTGGAGTTGGCTATTTTTATGCTTGTCATTTGTATTTTGTGAGACTTGTTTTTTTTTTTGTTTTTTTCATTCAGCTTATCTGTGACTCTTATTGTTGTTGCATTTGCTGACTAGCTGTTTTATTTTTTTTTTTTAATCAATTTTGAATTTCTACCATGGCAAACATTGTTGTTGTGGCGTAGCTGCAGTCGGCCAAAACGAGTTGTGGCCTTAGCAAAGAAAGTGCCAGAGCCTCTGCCTCAGCCTCAGCCTCAGCGTCAGCTTCAGCAGTCTCCAAGCGTCTGCTCGCTTTTGGCCGATCTCAAAGTCTTTGACTTTTGCTGACTGTTTATTTAATGCTGCCCATATCCGTTTTTAGCTCGATTTATGCCTTTTGATAAAGAAAAAAAAAAACACTGATACACATACACATAGTTACTCACCAACAGCAGCTCAGCACGTGTGGTGTATAATATTCATTGAGTTACATCTTAAAGCAGCCAATACAGATACACTCACACTATTGCAGCTTTGTATCTGTGTGCCGCTTGGTCAACGCCGTAGGTGAGGCGCAAAATAAATCGGAAAGATTTAAAAAAAAAAAAAAAAATTTCACTTTCTCGCCGGTTTACAGTTACTACAGTTATAAATATGGCTGCTTTTTTTTGGCATGCCGTCTTCTCGGTATCATCTGTTTGTGCGGCACAAGGATTAATGATGCGTTGACTGGGAACACGAAAAAGGAAGTGCGCCCTATGGCAATGATTATCAATGTGACCTGAGGCGTTTTTTCTGTTTTTCTAAAAGGAAATCAATTTGTAGGTCAACGTTGCGTATGTGTAATTTTAGTAGGTTGCCTTTTTGTTAGCATAGACAATGATTAAGTGGGAACTTTTGCCTTCCAGCTGTGCGGAGCTGTGTGTATGTGTGCGTGTGTGTGTGTGTGTCTGTGTTGACACTGACCTTATAGTTCAAAAGATTACAAGGCAACATTAATCTTTGAATCGATAGTATTATTTTCCTGCCAACAGGGCTACAAAAGTTGTTGCTTGCAAGATGTTGAGCTCAATAGCATAAAATCTGGACTTAAGTATGTGATAAGAGGCTTAAGCAAGGATTCACAAAATGATGTAACCAATGTCATTCAAAAACTTAAGTCAATCAAAATATTTGAGGTCTTTGGAAGCATCTCAAATTCGTACATTCTTATGTAAATTTTTGTTTTTTGAAGTGCTGCTGAAATAATTCATTAGGCAATTTTGAAAAATGTGGGCTTGATTTAAAAAAAAAATATTTTTTTCAACTTTTCTTTATGTAAATGTATTTACATATAATTTTTTGTGTGAAAATATATAGACTTAAATAGTGAATACAAACAACAAAGTTATGCAATTATTACTTTCAGAGCCAATCATAAGTTTAAAGATTAAAGAAAAAAATGTTTGTATTAAAAATGATTCAAAAAATATAAATTTTAAAATATGCATGTAATAATAAACTATATTTTATAAAAATATACTTAATAAATAAATGTAATATAAGTTTTATTTCATATTTTATGAAATATATTTATTTATTAAAAAATTTAAAAAATTTATTAATTTTATGTTGCCTAAACACAAATACTGCATAGTATTTTAGAAAAAACATGTGGTTTACATGTATCCAATTTATACTTTTTTGTAAATTACTATTATATTAGTACTATAATATTAAATAATATTTTCAAAAACTATAATAATATTATATATAAAATTCGAAATAAAAGTATAACCTAAATACTAAACTTTATGTATAAAAAAAAATATATTCAAAATAAAATATTTACATACAAAATATTAATGGAAAATTCTAAAAAACAGGAGTAAAAGAGTGATATCAAAGAGAAAATAAGAAAAATATATACACAAAAATAACAATAAAAAAAAAAAATATCCTCGATTGAGATTGGGAGCTTATTGAAGTCAATTCATTCTAAAAAATTAAGTTTAAGAAGAGAGTAAAAAACAAAATTTGGTGTATTAAGTTTTTAAATTTTTTTTGGGTTTCCAAATTTTTTTTTTTTACGAGTGTTAAACTAAAAAATTTGCTGCTACAAATTGTAACTTAAAAGAAACATTATTTTATAGATTTTATTTCGATATTAAAATAAAATAAAATAAACTATTTCAATATATTAATAGTTTATGGAAAATTACCATTTTTTTAAAGATATGCGAAAAAGTATCTCAATAATTTTTAATTATAAATTTTTATCTGTACTTGGGAATATTAAACTTAAAAAAAATAATTGTTTCTATAAATTCTAAAATAAAAAAAATTTGGTTTAGAGAGGTTAATTCGATTTAGTTCGTAAAATGAGATATATTTTTATATTTTTGCTGAAATAATTTTTTAAGAAATGCGAAAAAGTAGCTCTAGCTCTTTCAATTTCATCATTAATAATTTTAAATTTTAACCATGTTTTATAAAAATTATTTTTCTAACCTATGATATTTATGAAAAATTTATTTATGTTTAGACAATCTTATACAAAGATATTAAGAAATTAAAAAAAAGATTAAAGTACGGATTAAACTTTTTAAAAAACAAAAGCAACTTAAAAAAAAATCGTTAAAAAAAATTTATTTTTTTTTTTTAATAAAATATATTTTTTGATGTTCCTTAAATTTTTAAAGATTGCATGAAGTTTGGTCGTTTGAATGACATTGAATATAAATGAAAAAGAACTACCAATGTCTGCACGCATTTAAATTCTTAATGATATTCTTTATATTTCGATCAACACTTATGCGGCAATATGGTTTTTTCCAATATTTTTATAATAAAAATATTTTTATATAAAAAATATAAAATCTGGCTAAAACAAAGGCGATAGTTTGGATATAGCTTGGGAATCTATTTAAAAGATACCGTCAGCATTCGCAATAAAATTGTGCAAACAAATTTGTTCATCTACAAATGCCACTAAATTGTTTTATAAAATCCATAAAAAAAAAGAAAAATTAAAACTAAAAAAAATTTTAATTTTTTTTCAGTCTAGTTTTCGGGCTAACTAATTATATTAATAAAGTTCACAGTTAACTATGACTAATTTTTTGGAGCCCAGTGTTATTAGTTTATAGTATATAATTGCTGTTGGTTTTGAAATCTAAACACATCCGTATCCCTAGACCAATTACGCATTATGTTTTGAGATAACTAGTTCCTAACTCAGGTGTAGTTGTTCACTTTGTGATCACACACACTGGTAATCGCACACAGCTGCGTTTGGAAATAAGTATCTTTCGTTTAGTTTGACATATGGTGACATTGATTTATTGACAACTGACACTACAAAAAACAATCAGAGGTCAAGCGTGAAAACTCCTGACACTTTGCATATGGTGTTTGGGTCTTAAAACTCACAAGTACAGCGCACAATAAACACATCAATGGACCCGCATTGGTTCCCACTTGGCCAAATGCCCAGCAGCGTCAATATGCATAAGTTAAATATTTTCCAAGCATTTCGCTGCATACTAATTACGCAAAACCAGCTCCAGGTAACAACAACAAAAACAACAAGTACTACCAATAGCAGGTAAACAATATTTACGATCGCGAATGCCACTCAAATGGGTGGCTTCAGCTTGGAATCCAATGAGGTGAACCCATAGCGCCTTTTATGGTGCGGCGGCTTTGCTGCTCCCTCCAAGTTCGATTCGCACATGTGAGAGCATAGTAAGTTGGTGGATTTCTTGTTTGATTTTTTTTTTTTATTGTTTTACACATGTTTGAATGTTTAACTATTCGAGTATTCGACTATTTAGCTATTTGCCTGTGCCGCTATTTGTATCTTGTATCTTGTATCTTTTATTTGTATTTTGCACAGCCGGCCGCAAAAAAAACTTTCACTGAAGTTGGTTGGTTTTCGCGCGCTCCTGTCAAAAAGCGTGTGCACTTCACTTAGCCATTGCCGGCATGTCCAACATCAGCGTCATGATCAGCTTCCAGCATCACCATCATCATCATCATCATCATCATCATCAGCAGAGTAAGAGCATCAACTTCATGATGATGAGCATCAACATAAGCCGCGCAATCGTGACGAAAGCCCATCAAGTGCAACTCTCGGTCACTCTGAGCAATGTACTGGACATTGACACTTGTTTTGCATTGCACTTGGATCAGCTTTTCGGAGCTGGGAATCTGTGATTTGAGTAAACACTGTACTTTCATTTGGCAAATATAATCGTACGTGTACATTGTAAGAGCTTCAAGATCTTAGCCAGATTGCTAATTTGCATACATTTGCATTTGAAGTTCGGCTAAGCGGTGTTCTCTTAAGAGCTTTGGAAATCCCCTTATGGGATTTTTAAATTCACTTACGAGTTTTTTACAAGGAAATTTTAAATATGCTCTTGATGGTAAAGGCCCATACGCAGTTCGAAAATTTTCGCACGGAATGACAAAACTTCATATAAAAAAAATTCTGCGTATGGGCCTTAAAACAGCATAACATTTTCAGGCTTACCAGAAAGACATTTAGAAACAGAGCCGAATTGATTGAATTTCATTTTTTTTTTTGCCTATTTCAGTTATACATGCTAGAGCTTTGAAGATCTGCTTTTCAGCATCCCAAAATATTTCAAAATAAAATGATTTCTATAACTTGCTCAATTAAAGTAATAACTCCTCCATCTGTAGAGATCTATGGTACCAAGCTAGCTAGTCCAAGATTTCAGTTCATTCTACGTAATTTATAGCCAAAGATGAGTTTGACCTTCCAAATTCTCTCCTTTCTTCTTAACGTTTAATATTGTGCCTACTTACGTCATGGAAAAGTTCTTCCCCATAAGTGGATTCGCAGCACTTTCTTTCATCAGCTTATCTGCTATATTGTTCTGAGGGATTCCTCATCTGAAGACAACATTCTTATAATGTTAATGTTTTAAGTGTCCCAAGAATTCCGGATCGATACAAACAAAACTTGATATCTCGACTGCGCCCAATGACACTGAGTATAACTTGCAGCTGCATCAGAGTATAAAATAACATCTCCGTACGATGTTTTTTTGCAACATCTTTCAGTTTGATTGTCTAGCGAAGGAGCCAATTAAATCATTAATGGACCAGAATAACTTCTTAAGAAACCTTTTTTTTTTCAAAGCTATTTAAGAGAAGAGACCATCTCTCCAGACGAATACCAGTACTGTACAAGACGTTCATAATATTATTGTGCTTAAACATAAGTGATAATATAATTTAATGCGCTACCGCATTCGTCGGAACGACGAACTTTATAAGATCTGCGACTATGTTAACGTGACCCTTCAACTGAGGTTGAGAACTTCCAACTCCATCATTTCTGGTGATTTCGGTCAATCATGGTAATTTAAATATTCGCAGAAGAGATTTTTATTTTGTTTATTATGCAAATATTCAAAAATACAGATAATTGTTTCAATTGCAGCTTTGTCGAACATGGTACGCCAATCCAGCTTAAGATCCTGGAACAATATGTGATAGGTTATGTATCTAATGACCGGTTTTGGTCGCCTTCATGATAGTCATCTAGTTGGCTTGAGAGATTTAATTGAATAACATGATTTGGTTGATGAGGTTTTTGTAAGCTCTCTTTTTTGGCCTTCGGATGGGATGTTCTTCAGGGATCCTTTTAGCTAATCTGTTTCAATGCCTTAAAAGCAAGTCATTTAAGCGGTTTATATGTAGAGGAAATGGAGATCTACGGCTTCCAGTCTGAGGTTATGGTGCAACTTTAGATGCAGCACATTTCAGTTGTTTACGAGGGTCAATATTACTAACAATAAAGACACAGTAATTTTAGTCGAAAATCGGAATTGTTGTTTTTAAAATGAGAGCTTAAACCAATTTTTGAAAGCTTTATTTTTTTTCAGATTGAGGTAGGGTCAATTTATGCGGTATCCAATGCGAACAAGTCTTCTTTGATCCCAAATTTTCATTCAATATTGCATGTACAAGTACACTGGTGGAATTAATGCCTGTATTCCTAATACAGCATATGGCAATCTTTCTCTACCATTTCATTCACGAAATCGATGCGATTCAGAGATTACGAACGATTTAAGACGCCGTGCTCGAAAATCGTCGTTGCAAAGCAGCCTAATATGGGGCTTGATCACCAAAAGTCAAATTAAGTTAATCGTTGCAGTTTTGTCGATAGAGTTCACTATTCAATTTTCTGTCTTGATTAAGACACTATTGGCAAGCCACTGTACGCAACACAAAATGTGTCAGATTGCATCTGGCACCAAAGTATTGCCAAAACGCCAAATATAAATAGTGACCCTCGTATCAATATTCATAGAAAATACATCACCACCATTTTATCATTTTAAAGATCCTGGGTATTTCATGTGTACCTTTTCAAATCAGAGGTCTTTAAACGGTTTTAGGTGGGTCCTTTTGCGAATACTTTCCAGCATCCTAAACACAAGCATTGCGCAAAATCCTCTTTAAAGTAATCAAAAGACTTGGCCGATTACAAGAGCGTAACAGGTGGCACCACGTGGAGTTTGTGTAATTGAGCCAACATTTTGAACCAGCTTCAATGTCTATTTTAAATAATGAGTCGGCACGTGCAGGCTTTAGATGCAAATGCCTGTCTTACACGGTTCTACCACTTTTTCGAAAGAATTTAGAACATATTGTTCAATATTGTGCGCTCAACTTGCACCAGTTTAAACGTTATTAAGCATTTTTTTATACCTTAGTTAGCCAACTAGCCAACTGAGTTGGCATTAAATGATAATTATGATAACTCAGCTGGACACATTCGGCTACAGCGTTGCCCACAACAACTCATAATTAAGTAGCAAAACGTCGGAGTAGTCATACCCCCCCAGAGGCAAGCGCATTAATTAAAATTTTTAATTGCCCCCATCACACATAACGTCAATTGGGGGGCAGAAACGACGAGCGCTACCGTTGAGAGTTGACCATGCTCCAGTTACCCACAATGGATGGTAGCAAACCGAAACCGAAAACCAATTTCAAATTGAAGCGAAACAAACTGAAAACAAAGAAACAGTTTGATTTTTGAAGAGCGGTGAAGTTTTGTTTTTGTTTTTTTCTTTTTGTTTTTTTCCAGATGCAGTTTTTATAGGCGGAAATACCGTTTTATCAATTGGATTTGATGGCGCTCAATGCGTTTAGGCGGGATGTAACTTTTTGGAACTGAAGCGAATTATTATTCCTTATGAGGTTTTTGACCGAAATACCATTGAAAGCAAAAGAAGAAAGTTTTTCAATGCTGTCAACTACATACACAATTACAAGCATATGTGCATACAGTCGGCGCAAATTTTATTCGTACATGTTTAACTTTTATGTCGGATGCTCAGTAATTTACAAACAATAAATTGTTTTTCAACTAAAAGCTCTATCTTAAAGCTTTAACCTCTAATAATAATAATAACATCCAGGTGAATCATGGAAAATAGCAATACCTACAGTGAGGGAGTGCATTCACCCCAAGCAGAAAAATCATTTGAGGGCCAACAAAGCTCAAGAGAACATTTAAAGCTTAAAATGGTATTACATGCATTTTTTAAGCGATGGGGTCTATATCAAAAAATTGAGTTTTAATAACTTAAGATGCTTCTTTAGATGTAATTACAGCTGTGTCCTCCGCATAAGTGGCTAATTGGATAACTCTGAGCACAGGAAGATCAGCAGTAAATATTGTATAAAAGACAGGTGCCACACCACTGCCCTTTGGGATACCAGCATGGATATATAGTTCTGAAGTTCCGAAGTGATGATTATTTAAATAAGATGCGGAGCGGGATTGAATTTTTATTTTATATATAATATGCTAGAAAAAAAGACTCGGACAGCAGCGGAATACAGTTCCTTTTTGAATACCTACTCTTGTAATTATCCACTATTCGATGATACTGAACTGAACAAACTGATGTTCTGCTATTATATTGGAAAAGCTACTCGAACACCAGGACGATAAAGTTTTGTATGTTTTTGGCAAAACAAAATATTTATAAAAAAAAAAAGATAAACACAAGTATATTTATATTCATATATATATAGGTATGTTTAAAAAAAAAATAAAAATTTTAAAACAAAATATATTTTCTTATCATGTCATAGCGATGCAGCTTAAAAATTTAATTAAAATAATGTGTAAGATTTTCATTATAAGGAATAAGTGGTTTTTCTAAAAAATATAAAAAAAAATATTTTTAATACATTATTATACTATATATTATAAAATTATATTATTTAAAAATTAAAAAAATATTTTTTATATATTTAAAAAAAAAAAAAACGAAAAATCCAAGACTTATATTTTCAAGAAGAAGTTTTGTTGTTTAGCCAAAAAAAAAAATATTTTTACAAACAAAAAAAAAATGTAAACAATAAAGAAAATTAAAAAATATATTTTTAGTATCTCTGCAGTTTTCTCCTTCAAAATTAAGGTTTTTTTTTGCCATATTTTCCTTAGCATTAAATATTGGAGTCAAACTACATTATATTTATAAATTTATTCTTTTTATTTCTCAGTTGTAAAGATAGAATATCTAAACTCTGATTTGATATGTAAAGCTAGCTTTAAGCAATATTCTTTTTTTATTAACAAATAAAGCAAATTGTAATTTGTAATTGTAATTACATTTTTAATATTAAAAAAAAATTTGTAATACTTGATATTAACATATTTTAAAAAAAATTTTAATATTAAAAAAAAAATGTTTTTTGTATGTATTTAACAATAAAAATTTACTCTTAAATAAGTGTACAAAATCTTTTTGCAAGTAAAAAGTGATTTTTTAAAATTTTTTAATATGAAAAAAAATATAATTCCGACACTGGTGTACAAAGCCAGAGCGCATTCTAACTTAAAATTAAGAGTGTGCGAATAATTTGCGTGCTAACTGTAGTTACTTTGATAGCGTTTAGTTAGTTTTCTTTGGCTGGCATGTGTAGTGAACCGAACCAGTTGGTTATGCGCCTTTTAGCTTAATTTAATTAACAGCGTTGTTTATTACAGTTTTTCTTTTGTTTGTAGCATTTTTGACTGCAATAAACAATTTTAGTTAAAAAAAACTATACAAAACCTGTATCAACATTAACGGCCGGTAACATCATTATGACTGTCACTATAATCAAAATTTCACTTTAAAGAGAGTCTTCCAGACCGCCCTAGCCTGCGGCTTAACTTATCGGCTGCGCTGCATCAGCGTAGGGTGAAACCAGGTTGCATTACCAGGAAAGAGCCACCAAAACGCCCTTTTGCGTGAAAGTCGTTTTGCTTGGACCATGGACCGGTTAAGGCGGAAGCTGTCTTTCGTTATCCTCACAAAAAAGCGAAAGGGCTGGGCACACGTGCGGTCATAAAACCAAACCCAAACCCAGGCAAAAATAAAAAAATGAACTGCAATTTTGGCAAGTTTCTCAAAAGCGAGCAGAAAAACCCTTTCTCTTTCAAAAGAAAGCGGTTCGTTTAGTTGGTATGTAGCCGTACTTAGCCTGGGTACATTTATTTTTTTTTGGCGTGTGAATTGCGTTAAAACTTAAACAAATGACTGCAGTCGCTTAGCCATAAAAAAGTTTTTCATCAAATATGGCTATTATATAAGCTTTAAAAATATAATAAAAAAAAAAAAAACTTAACGCTTGACTTTGTTGCGCCATCATTTGTTTACACTTGCCAACGCCAGAGTCAGGCTACAAAGCGTGTTCAATCAATTATTCAATATTTAATTTAATCAACAGCAGCTACACAAATTATATAAAAAAAAACCAAGCTACTATATATATGTATGTATATAAAAAAAAGAAGAAGAAAAAAAAAACAAACAACACTAAACTCCAATAAATTATTGAATAATAGCTGCTAGTAAAAGAAAACATAAACACAGAAAAAAAAAAAAGTTGAAAAATGTATCTAAGCCACATCCGTCCGTGCCAGGTCTCTTAGCGTGGTCTACAAGATTGCATTTTGCAAGCGCCAAAGATACAGCTTTAACGCTTTTTTTTTATGATGTTTGTCAAATTAGATAATATTAACATGCGTCACATGGGTTGAGGTTGAACTCAACCTAGGATTTGGATTTTTGGTCCAGAAAGTGAAAGTGCTGTGATTCGTGCATTCAAAATTTGGTATATCAAGTTCCAAGTTTGTTGTCAACTCGTTGTGACCAAACTAAACGATTACAACAGTCAACATGCTAATGTGCCCGAAGGGTTCCCAAGGTTTCGAACGCCGCTCTTCTGATTAGTGTCTGCATTATGCGAGCAAGTTCGCCTACATTGGAAGAGACGCAGCTTAGTGATTATACAGCCAGATAATGATGATGATGATGACGTTTGCATGACAAGATGACGCCCACACAAGCTTGCACCGACTCCTTTGGCTGTTGACTTGATTATTAACATTGTCAGTTAGTCATTTGTTCATTTGATCACTTAGTCAGTGCAACATTCATTCATGCAGTTTGTTAGCTTAGTTTTTGAATGTTGCAAAGTTGCTGCGACTGCGACGCTGACGTCAGTGAATGTTTTACGAAAAAGGAAAATTAATGTTGAACTTTCTTTTTTTGCCGACTGCATGCAGTCAACAACAACAACAATCACAGCAACAAAAATAATACATATATATATATATATGTATAAATAAAATATGTACTGCGTCTGCCTCTGCATCTGTGTACGTGTATCTGCATCTGTAACAGTGTGTGCAAGTTTATGGCCAGACACGCTTAAACTAGTTGAACTGTTATGAATTTTACTTTTAATTTTCATTTAAAAAGCAAATGAGGCAAAGCCAACACAACAACAACAACAAACACACACAAACCTGTTGCACACAGATACTCTCACACACACAAACACACACGCTCTCACAACAAAAGAACAAGCTAAACTTTGACTCTGAGCCAATCATTCAATTACGCAGCACTGCATAATACAGAGCGTGGCAGTCGGCTCAGGGAGGGAGGCAGCATGTGGCAACTTCGCTTCCAGGCTTCGTGCCCCTGTTTGCCCTCCGCGCGCGATTCTTCTCTCTCATACTCTCCCATATCGCAGTGAAAGTGCCGTTTCTCATTTTCAATTTCTGCACAAAAAAGTTAATTAAATGTCAAATAATTCAAGATTCGAATGGAGCATCTGCATAGCAAGGGTATCACGCAATGCGTGACACTGCAGTCAAGGAGCTGTTGATACCGACACTCTCTCTGTACGAATTCAAAATACACTTTACCCCCCAAGCTATTCGCTGCACTAAAATTTCCGAATATCAGGATATCTGCAGAGTTTGTAAGAAAATAGATATAGCCAGTAAACTCAGACTCTTGACTACGAAAAGTAGGGCACTTCTGCACAAAACTGTGTTGCATAAAGTGCCAGTATCTGCCAGTGTGTACATACTTTTAATAAAAGTATATAAAATCATTTTTTCTTTTAATAATTGAAATTGCTATTCTTTGCAAAAGAAGATAAGAAACTATGTACAAATACACAAACAAATTAATTTTGTATGCATTTAAATGACATTCTTCTCACAAAAACTTTTCTTAACAATCACAAAGCATGCCATTTGAATCTTGTAAACACCTAACTATTGTCATCCATGTTGTTAATCTGGCCACATTGCATTTATTCCCGAACATACAAATACCCTAACAGTGTTTGGAAAAAATAATTATACACTTATAGCCTTTGGAAACAGAAGTAAAATTTGATTATTTTTAAGTAATAAAGTGATTTAGCTGTTTAAGGAGCAAAAAAGTGCAAAAAACGAACCCCGGCATATTTTTCTTTAATTTTGATCCAAAAACGAAATAAAAAAATGATTAAAATTATGAATTTAAAGTCTTTTTATATTTTTGTGATGGTTTAAAACAACACTCATTTGTTGTTTTTTTTTAACAACTTTTTTTGTTGTTTTAAAGAATCCTTGTTTCTAACTGATTAACAAACAAAAATTAAAAAAAAAAACAAATCAAATTTTAATGTTATTTTTGTTAATCTCCTTTTTGGTGCAAAAATATAAAAAAAAAATGTTATACATTTTTGAAATACTTGAAATGACAAAACTTCATACAAAACAAAAGTCCCAAATGGGATATCCCAAATGGGATTTTTTTTTATATGAAGTTTTGTCATTCCGTGCGAAATATTTCGAACTGCGTATAGGCCTTAAAATTCAAACTTCATTAAAAATGTAATCAATTATATTTCACTGCGAAAAAATAAAATATCTGTTACTCCTATAATTGAGGAAGTTATGTTTATTTTAGTGATGGCACCTCTCTGGTAATGACAAATAAGCATGAAAAGATAATAACTTCAAACTTGATATGAATGTTCTTATTAAGAACCCCAAATTTAAAAAAGTCATTGATATGCTTTTTTGAGTATGTTTAAAACCATTTCCGAAAAGATTTCAAAGTCCCTTACAAAGGCGTCAATGACCTGGTTGCATATTATCATAAGCTGCTTACTGTACAAAAGAAGTGTATTTTGCAGTCTCAACAACACACCAAATAATTCTTTTTTTCTATTAGCTTTTTTATTTACTTATTTTTTATTATTGCTTTTAACTACCCGAAATAAAAATATTTTAATAATTTTCAGTAGTTAATAACATCACTAATAAAAAAATTATTTTTTTTAAATATTTTTTGGTGAGAAAAGTGTTTTTTTTGTTTAGCTTTGAGGTAAAAACTTAAGATTTTAATATTTTTCATTTGCTCTTAGTTAATAGAAATATACTTGTTTTTTTTTCTCTTAAACCGCTTGACGCTTTAGAACTGCTACGCACGCGCAGTTCTATTGATCAAAAAATTTGTATAAAATTGTAAGCTCGTTTGATCTGCGAGAAACAAAAATCCCGAAAATATGATGACACAAAAAATTTTTTGCACCAACTTAATATACTTCTTGTACCCTTTGAGTACAGGGTATAAAAAAAAAACCAACCTTAACGGCAACATTGCAATCCACAATTTGTATCAATAAAGCCAGCTGGTGGGCAGGAGATGAGGATAGGGGAGTTGTCTCCGAAGTTGTTATTGTTGGTGATATTGCTTTTGTCGTTTTTGGTGCATTTTTATGTATGAAATTCGCTTTCACTGAGTTAGCTCTGCTCCTCCTTCTGCTTCTCCTCCGCCGCCGCTGTTGCTGCTGCTGATCTGGAAAAGCGTTTTCACACCGCACTTGTTTGGCATTGTTGTTGTTGTTGTTGTTGCTGCTGCTGCTGCTGCTGCTGGAGCTTCTGCTGCTATTCATAAGCGCTTTTCATTGCATTTTCACACATTCATAACACTTTAATTAACTATTTTCAACACTTTCATGCAAATACTTTATTCAAAGAGCGCAGCCAGCAAACAACTAAAGACTCTTCAGTTTGCCGCAGTGTCAATGACAGCTCCTTCCCTGGCTACTGTTTACCCTTGGTCTACCAATCCATTCATACAGCAAGACCATGAGCATATCCTGTAAGCGGTCATTTGCACAGTTTCCGAAAACTGGCTTAGACTTTGGCCAAGAGTTTAGCTATGGCTTAACTCTCGCTGCTGGAGATTAGTGAGCCATATTCCAACACTAATTGAGGATACGTTCACACGAGCCACACATTTCTATTATAAGATTATCGTTTTGTTTTTTTTTTTTTTTTTTTTTGTTTATATTAAAGAAATTGTTTTCAAAAATAAAAGACTTTGTTTTCTAGGCATGTTGAAAACTATAAAAATATGTTTTTTATTCTTAAAATCGGAAAAAAAATATTAAATTATGCTAATTAAATAAATTTATTTTTGTAAAAAATTCATTTATGATAATAATATTTAATATCAGTTTAATTTTAATTTTTTTTTAAATAAATGGTTCGATTTTATAAAAAATAAATTTATGTATTAAGAGTATATATAAAATAGGGTTACCTAGATGGATTTTGAGCCATTGCTTCCGACTTCCAGGTTTAAAAACTACAACACCTAAGCAATCTAAAATAAACTCCATCAACATTTCTTTCAAAAAGTGTCTTGAACTTAGATACTTTGCTATACCTTCAAATACATTTCTATCAATGGTAAATCATTAAGTATATAGACATCGTTAGAATATATCTTAACTCAGTCTTATAAAGTATATATGTACATGTAAGGTATATATAATGCTTATATATCTCATCCCATATCTCAAATTTAATAAGGACGCCAGAATAGGAGTTAGCGATAGAAGCGAGCAGGAGGCAGAGCCCTATAGTTTTCAAAATATACGTGGTGCTACCCCTAAGTATTACCTTTTGAAGAGGCAAATGCAAAACTGTCCAATTTTAATATTTCGGCTTAAATAATATATTTTTGCAAAATTCTACAACTAACATTGCCAAAGAAAAAGCGTCTTGAACACAGATATATTTCTGTCAATGGTTATGGTTAATCATTTGGTAAATATGACATCGTCTGAGCACACCTTAAGCGTGACAGTGAGATGCGTATGACGGTGACTTTCATTTAAGAGTACCTGTTGGCATCTATTTGTGTGTGTACTTTTACCTGAACATCCATCAGCTACTGTATTTGCCAATTGACTTTCAGCACACTTTGCACTCACGTTGTGTGGAGTGAAGAGTGCCAATAACTCAAACTAACACCTGCTAGACAAAGACTTTGGAAAAGTAGTGGTGAGGGGTGTTAGAGAGGGGCAGAGTTAGACTGACTATGACGGTGACAGTTATAGCGACAGTGACTGCGACCGAGAGACAGTTCGTCATCTTAAACATCAGCTGATGACAGTTGTTTGTTTTAGCCAGATATTTATTTGACTATAGCTCACAGTAGTTATTTTATGAAGACGAAAATTTGCACATAAATTTATGCAGCTATGTGCGGCCAGTCAATGAATAATATTAAATTTAAAAAAAAGGGCACATCGCAACAACAACAACAACAACTATGGGAATCGAGGTAGAAGCTGGCAGAGAGCTAAAAAATCTGTCGCAACTTTCCCTTTTTCGCTGCAGACAATAATAAAAATATTTACAGATACAACAGAATCGAGGTTTATACCAGATTTTATTGGCACAAAAGTGGTCTTTATGTAACTTTGATTTAAAAATCGTTTCATGTGTAGCCGCTGCATTTGGGACTTTAAGATAAATGAATTTTTGAATTGTTTTTTCATTGAATTTGGGACACATGCTGCAGCTCGAATCAACATGACCATTGACCAGAAACTCAGACACGATATGGCATGTCACGCTTGCTGCAGGCAACTCTAATCAATACTTGTACTACTATCACTAACATGGTCAATAGCTGTGACAATAAACAAAAAATGATGAACTCAATACTGACTGCAAGTTTTCAAATTTTATACACTCTATAGATGACTATTTGTATCAAGATTGTATCTGAAACACTTCGGATTTTGCCCTTTGAAAGTCACACATGGCAGTCAACAAATTAGTAAATAATCGAGAGTAAATATGAATGACTAAAATAAACACTAGAAATTCGATTTTAAAGGTCACACATAATAGATTTTTTATCATAAATAGTGTCCATCGTATTGTTTTAAGAAAAAAATGTAATACAGTCGAGGCGGTGCCCGACAGTGTAACACTCATACCTTTTTTCGAAAAAAATTGTATTCCTGCATATACCTTCTTTTTTTTTTGGTACAGAACGATATCTATACCTATAAGTTACGTAAATTTTAAGCGATTTTGATGAAAATCGAAATTTACGTCAGAGAAGTTATTTAAAATATATGGTGTAAGGTCTTGTGGTCTTTAAGGTATACGGTTCAATATCGACCTCTATGGAAGTATTGCAAATATTACATAAATCCGTAATACGCTGGACTCTGTAGGAACAGGGTATAAAAAAATGTGATACTGTCGAGGCGGTGCCCGACAGTGTAACACCCTCTAACTTCTTTCTCGAAAGAGATTGTATTTTGGCATAGTCCTTCTAAGAACTTTCCAATTGGAAAATTAGTTTTTGATGAAAATTTAAAGTTACGTCACAGAAGTTATATAAAGTATGTGGGGTAAGTTTCATATGTTAAGGGGCGTTGGAAAAAACACGGTAAATCGAATGCGGTGGGTGGGGGGTCCGCAGAGATAAAAATTGTTCATTAGAGCCACATGAATTAGCTTATCAAAATTGGTGATTCTTTTCCACTTGTTACCATAATTACGTATAGTCAAAGATTGATGCAGTGTCTAGGCATGGTGGTGGGGGAGGGGTGAAATTAGTACATTTTTGAATCTAACTGTTGTTATGTTTGTCCGATGTTGTTTATTTTTGACACACAGGTGCATATAACCACAACGCATCGCTCTGTTAAGTTTTAGATCAAAATATTAAACGATTTAGCTAAAAACCACGAAACTCTACTACGGAGGAACGTGGAAAAATATTTATTTGATTCAACAACTTCATCTTTTGAGGAAATATGCGCACCATCTGGTAAAGTTTCGTGTGTCTAGCTCTTATAGTTTCCGAAATCAAGTTGTTCATACAGACGGACGGACAGACCGACATGAGTCAATCGCTATCCGAGTTTATGATAAGCATTTTGGTATAAAGGACTTGAGGTCTGCCACGCCTCCTTCTGTCCGTTACATACATTGCACAAATCTAGTGTACCCTTTGTACCTATGCCTTCTGAAACGTTTATTGCTTCAGAGAGTAGAGGGTTAATTCAAAACCAAAACGGAATCCCTACATTCTTTCATCAATTTAGAAGAGCAACTCACAAAAAAATCAAAATTAACCAAGAACCAAATAACAGATTTAATGCGAACATCGGAAATAAAGACTCAATCCTAAACAACAACAAATTCTGGTGGTTGTAGATATAAACGGAACCTGATTCCAACGTCTCATGTTTTTTGTAAATTTTTTCAATATCAATACATTTATACATTATGTTATATTATTATAATTGTCAGATTCCTTTAACTAGCAAATAACTATAAATAATTTAGTATACTCGAGAGCTCGCTAGAGACACTGTATAAATAAATTCACATAAAGCTTTTTGTTTATTAGAATTAAGGACAACACTAAACACAAATGCATGAAAAGTGCATGATCATCAGATTTTCCACGGACTTTAGTTACATAATACAAACCAGCGCTTATTTATTATTAGAAATTTTTTAATATCAGCTCTTTGAAAACATTGACTAATAACCAAGTTCCAATGCATAGCTTCGACAAATCTAGGGCACCTCCATGGCCTTCTTTTGCTAGACAACACCAAACTCCAAATACAACTGCAACTACTCTTCCCTCAGAGAAGTGTACAATAAAAATCTCAAAAGTAAAGTCAATCAAACACAGTAGAGCAGTTGCTGCACCTGCTGGCAGACGCTTCAGTGCTCCGCAAAAATCGACACACATGCAACTCTTTTTTTATTTCCCTGTATGTGGCATGCAACACAGAAGTGGCAAAGCAAGTGTGCATATTCCAAGTGCTTGGTCAGTGATCTGGTAAATTGAGTTGAAAGCCAAGCATTTCATTTGGCATACTGCCCCTAGGTAGATTACCAGACGTAGTGGAGCTAGGAGGGCTGCACGGGATCTTAGCTAAGACAACTTTCAATGTTGAAAGCGAAATGCTTTTACTTTGTTAGCTGGGGTTTCTAGCAAATGAAATCACTTTAAATTCAATTTAAAACCAATTAAGATTAGATTTAGATTCGCTCTTAGTAAAAGTAAGCCCAACAAATGGGCGGTAAACGGTGCTATTTTTGAAATGTTCCCACACTGCGTGTTAAGATGAAGTGAGTACAAACACTAAATGAGCTAAAGAGAGGTACAGTGAACTCTGACAAAGTTGATTTTTGAGTTGGTTTTTTTACTATTTGACTTAAGGGCTATTTGTTTTTTTGTTATTCCATTTTGATCTGTTCATTGTTTTAACATTTGATAATCTTTCGGCGAACCATTTCTTTATGAAGTATGCGCCCCATGTGCGTGGGATATTTGGCTATAAGTGCACCTGCTTTCTTCATAGCATTGACCTTGTCCTCGGCCTTGCCTTTGCCGCCGGAAATAATGGCGCCTGCATGCCCCATACGACGACCAGGTGGTGCCGTCTGTCCAGCTATAAAAACCACTACCGGCTTGGACTTACTGCCGGAATTATGTTTAATCAGATACTCTGCCGCATCTTCCTCAGCTGTGCCGCCAATCTCGCCAATAAGAACAACTCCTTTGGTCTCCTCGTCTTTTAAGAATATTTTTAAGGCATCAATATAGTTGGTGCCATTAAAGGGATCACCTCCGCAGCCAATGCACAGCGTCTGGCCCAGACCCGCGCCAGTTGTCTGATGAACTGCCTCATACGTGAGCGTGCCAGAGCGTGAAACAATGCCCACCATGCCGCGTTTGTGTATATCACCAGGCATAATTCCCATCTTGCACTGTTCCGGCGATATAATGCCCGGACAATTGGGTCCCAGCAGTCTGCTCTTCTCCTGTGAATGCAGCATTTCTTTAATCCTTACCATATCCTGTTGTGGTATACCCTCGGTAATAGCAACAATCAAACCAATCTCATTCTCAATAGCTTCACATATGCCAGAGGCAGCCATAGGCGGTGGTATGAAAATCATTGTGGCATCCGGCTTAAGCTCCTTTACGGCCTCATCCACACTTTTGAAAACGGGCTTATCCAAGTGCTTGGTACCGCCCTTGTTAGGCGAAACACCGCCCACAATCTTGGTGCCATACTTAATGGCCTCCGTCGAATGGAAAGTACCCTGCTTACCGGTGAACCCCTGCACTAGCACCTTGGTCTCTTTGTTGATCTTCAGATTTTTAATTGTTTTGGAATAGTCCGACTTGCCACGCAACGTCTGCAGCCAACACTGCTTCAACAATCCCATAGTTTGTTGCAACGTGGTACGTCCACCTAGCGTGGCACTCATTTTAAAGCTACTAAAAGTTTATGTGTAGCCTGTTTTTTTTTTAACTTTTTATTTTTTTAAGAAATTTATTTCTAAATTGTTAAACAAAATGCTAGCCGAAACTTGCGACTGCTTGTTGAAATTTTGAAGATAGTTGAAGTGATTTTGATTTTACGATTTTGATTTTTGTATCAAAGCCAACTGCTTTTTTTTTTTAAATAAATAAGGGTAACAATATTTGGTAACAGGGATAGGAAGCTTCCAATACAAAATTTTTTAATGGCTTCGTGGAGAAGAATTTTTTTCGTATATGTTTTATATAAAGAAAATTGCAATCATTTATCTATATAGCTATGTATAAGTCAAGAACAGTTGGATTGATTTTAACGAGATTTGTTTAGTTAGATTTTTCTCCAACCCTATAAGCACTATTCAACTGGAGCACAGTGAAAATCCTTAAAAATCCAAATGGTCTGCTTTTTTGTCTTAAACAAAGTGTGCCCGAACATGAGTGAACGGTCAAAGAAGTTTATTGTGAGCACTAAGAAAGGATTTTAGAGATTCCGCCCCCATCGGAAATATACGTAAATATGCATTTACGAAAATTTCCTTAAAACAGCGGGATATAAAGAGTTTTAAGAGTTTAAATAATAAAGGACAATCGTTTTAACCACTGAAAAAATATATTATTCTGATAATACAAATTTCAATGATATAATGATCGGGTTCATCTTTGACTAGCATTTGAAACTACCATCGGGCTATAGAGAATTATTGACCTTTGTAGAGATATCGGTAAGATACGAAAATATATGCAGTATTTCCAAAAAATTTATATTATCTCTTTTCTAGATTTTAATTTTTATTGCCCCGAAAATGGGCACAGACAACGATGGCACACGAATGGAAAACGGTCTATTTATAAAAAAATTAATCATTTTGGAGACAACATTTTAGGATCAATTCCTTAGCACTACTTGTCCGACAGTAATAGGAATTCGGAAACTCAAAAATTGAATAAGTTCAGCTATACTGATGTAAATTTTCTAAACGTTCTCTCAAAATATAAGATTGATCTGCTACTAGTGGCGTCTCGTCGGTTCGATAGAAAAGTAGGGCTCGGTGGTAACCTATTCGCAAAGAATTTAAATTTCTTTATTCATAGCGCAATTCTTTTTCGAGGAATTCAAATTATTTATGTAGAAAAAAAAGGGAAGGAATTTGAGTTATTCAGAGAAAGAGAACAATGTTAGAGAAACTGCTGAAAGTCCAATAATTTTAAAACTTAATAATAAGTATGACATCTTTTTTAATCACATTTATATGTAAATTGAAGTAACACTCAAATGATTTTCCATTTTCGAGGCTCTACTGCTTTTTGTCAGCAACAGGTACGACTACTGCAGCTTCTACCCAACTTAAGCTGCAATGCCTTTTAGAGGCGGTAGAGCGGCGACGTTGACAATGTTACATGAACTTGCCACTGACTTGTTGCCGTCGCCGTCTCCGACTCCGTCTTCAATTCTCTGCCACTGTCTCTGCCCAGCGAAAGCAGCGCGCGCGCAAACTGAGACAGGCAGCACATGGCTAAGACTTACAACAAATTACATACGCTAACAATATTTTTCCAAGCCATGGAAGCCGACCTCAACAACTCAACTTGCCTCAACTTGCCGCAACTTGGTCTGTGACTTGGCTTTGCCTTTGGTATGCAATAAAGTGTTGAAGTTTGGTGATGCCGGCAGCGGCAGTGGCAGAGGCAGAGATCGAGGCAGTAGCAGCAGCAGCAGTAGAGACTGCGCGTTACCGTTGCGGCGCATTACTGGCTAACGAAGAAACGAAAGACTTAGGCGAGAAACTTGCCGGACTAGTTTTGGCCAAGAAGAAATGCTTTCGTTTGGCGCGGCGACGTCGACGTCAGCAGATGAGCACGCCGCTATATAAATTGTTGACTGCATTGGAAAATTGTATCATTTCATCCTTAGTCGTCAAAGCAGCAACACAGCAGTCAGCGTTGTGGCACGGTGCGAATTGAGCCAAAAAAACTAAAAAAAAAAATAAAAAAATTTTCATAACTCTTAAAAAACACAAAACAACAAATCCGATATATAAAAGAGAAAGTGCGAACGTCGTGCGTTATAAGTTCCCAAAAAAAAAATACTCAAACTGAAGTTTAAAGTGTAAACAGCCCTTAAAGGACTATACAACAACAACAACAACAACAAGTGCACAAAATGTCAAACAAACATATTATTTTCGGTGTCTTGTGTTTGGTCACGCTGGCCGTAGCGCTGCCCGCCGAGGAAACCCGTGGACATGCGCGCAATGCCGTAGGCGACAATGATATAATGGATAGCATCTATAGCGATTGTCTGCGCAAGGATTCCGTATCGTGCGTCAAGTACAAGCTGTTTAACTTTGTGGACAAGGTGCTCGGCGCACGCGAACAGTTTGCGCTGACCGAGGGCGTGACTGTGGTGCGCTCACCTGATGCGCCCGTGCAGGAAGCCGCACGTTCCATCTCTGCCGATGAGTCTTTTGAGTCTTTGGCACTGAATCGCATTTCCAGCTTCTTGAACTCGCATACCATCAAAGTGGAACTGAAGGGCGCCGATATTGTGCAAGCTGTTAGCTCTACTGGTCGTGCTTTGGAAGATGCCTCCGAATCACTGTTCGGCTCCAATGATGCCAATGCGCCCGAAGAAAGCCGTGGCAAGAAGAAGAAGGCTGCCAAAATCTTGGGCCCCATTCTGGCCTTGGTTGCTCTAAAGGCTGCCGCTTTGTTGCCCCTGCTGTTGGGCGCCATTGCTTTGATTGCTGGTAAGGCTCTGCTGATCGGTAAGATTGCGCTGGTGCTTTCAGCCGTTATTGGGCTGAAGAAGCTGCTGTCACAGGAGAAACATGTTACATACGAGGTTGTGGCACATCCACACCACAGCTCCAGCCATTCCGCTAGCCATGACTCTTATGGCAGCGGCTATAGCGCCGATGCGGGCGGCGCTTCTGCTTCTTATGGCAGCTCTGGACACGGTGGCTGGGGACGCTCCATTGATGCACAGGACTTGGCCTATGGCGCTCAAAAGCCTCAAGCCTAAGCAGCGAGCATAGTCACAACAACAACAACAACTAGCAACCACAACCGTTAAACAACACTCACTGACTTGAACGCCGCCTCCTAATCCCGGAGCGTGGGCGTAACGATGTAACAAAAAACGTGAAGAGAACAACAATTATTTATCGTTCGTTTTAATTAATTTATTAATTTAATTTATTCTATTTATTTTTCCACACAAAATCACAAAAAAAAAAAAAGAAAGAAAAAAATCATAAGAATCATAGGAATATGAAAACGACATAGTAGCGGAAAGAGCAGCAAATGGAGAGCCACGTTAAGTTTTGTAATGTTGAGGAGCAGTCTTGTGTCTGTGCATTTAGTTTTTATATCTAAAAAACACAGGTCGTATCTTTTAAAAAGCTAAGGTTAAGTTGTAAAAAAAAAAAAAAAAAACAAAGCCAGTTAAACCAAGCGAGAGTTGAAGCAGTACCTTACACAACAACAACTACAACAATAACAACAAGTACAGTAGAACAGAAGACACGGACCACGTTTCGAATACTCATAAGCAGTCCGGCATGCGGCCCGGGCAGGCGCCGTATTCCGGCTCTAAGCAAGTCTGCCGTAACTATACATTCACACACGCACACACACTGCACTTATCCAACCATTCACAACCCATGCACATAACTGCACTCATCTCTATAACTCTGTCACACTCTGACTCTTTTTTTTCACAAACTGTCTTTCTTTTTTTACGCTCTATAACTGTTGCACTCTTTCATGCTAACTACAAACTGACTCTCTCTCTCTCCGTCTCTGTCTCTATCTCTCTCTATCTCTGTTTCTTTTCTTGACTATAATGCTCTGTATTTCTTACTTTTTTACATATACTGCTCTAATTCTAAAGACTATACCAAAACTTTGACGTTTGCTTTGCAGACGTTCTAACGTACAAAATATCTTAAACTTTACGCTACTCTTACGCTCCTAACTTGACTATATATGATGACACTTATATACACTATAATTTCCATACTTCACATGCAATTCTAGTCTTACATTACAACAACTATAACAACAGCAAACTCTAGCTTTAACTCTACACTATCTTTAACTGTCACTCTATGCTGCAACTAAGCTAACTCACTATCTCTTTCTTACATACTCTTTCTCTCACTCTATCTCTCTCTCACTCTCTGACTCTTTTTCACTCTCACTCTTACTATCACTGTTTGAGCTACAGTTTTGGTCATTGTCATGCCATAACTTGCCATAGTTTTTTATTAATTTCCTTTAAAAAACTTCATCATCTTTTCGTCAACTCTCTTTCATCTCAAACTTGTACTCAACGCCAACTTACATTTATCAACTATTTTACTCTACAACTTTCTCATTTCTTTCATCTCAACACCTCTCTATCTGTCACTTTCTAACGCTCTACTTTCGAATTGACAAACGCACAATACCTTCTACATTCACTCTATCAATAGTTCACTGTAATGTTTTTTAGTTTTTTTTTTTTTTGTTGTCGTTTGTATAACAATAATTTACTTTGTACTTTATATTTGCAACAGTTTACCGAGCCCGGGCCACTTGCCACACTGACTGATGACAGCTGACAGCTGCCCCTTGCACACAGTAATTAACTTATTTTTAATGCACTTAAAAATATTTGTTCATACTTATCTTGAGGGTAGTTAGACACGTCTTCCAGTTGTCAAGTGGCCCGGCTCGGGCTTTAGCTGCGTCTCTAACTTTAATTTAAATACATATATAGTATGTTAAGCAGAAACGTACGGCACTTTCACACAACAAAAAAAAAAGAAAAACAAAAATTGTAGAGAAGAACAAGCTTAGAAGAAGCTGCAGATGTGAGCAACTTCATCTAAAACAAAGAATGTAAATTTTATTACAATACCATACGATAAACAAAACCTTTTCTCTGTCATACATGCATGTCATTAAAAAATGAAGAAAAACAACAAAAAATCATTAAAAAAAAAATATACAAATAAAAATCAAAAGCAAGAAAGATTAATAAATAAAAAAAAATCAATGAAAACTTTAAATAAAAATATTTATTGTATAAAAGCGGCTCTTTTTTCAGCTCGGGGCCGAATGCCGCTTGGCATTGGGTGAAAGCGAAACGCGTTTCGATGAGGCAAAAATGAAATCCATTTCATTTGGCCTTATGCATAATGCCAGTCACAGTGTGAGCCCGAGACTCGTCTCTATTTGGCCAAAATGCGTGGATGAGTAAGAGTCGTTCGTCGGCTCCCCTTCCCGCAATGCAGCTGCCAAGTGCGTGCTTTCATTTCAAGTGAAATTGATATGCGACCCAGTTGCCTAAGCGAATTTTTTTTTTCTTAAAGGCTAACCGTTAATAAGTGTAAATAATTATGAGCCAAGTTGAGCCGAGCTGAGTTGGAAACCTGACCGAAAGTCATAAACTGGTGTCTCTAACAGGTGCTAGCCCAGAGCAAGTTACAGATAGCCCCAGCTCCAGACCAGTCCAAGACAAGACGGCGACAAACCAAAGCAAAGTAAACAATCAATAAAAACGAATGTGCCACAAAAAAAAAAAAAGCACAAAATGTGGCTGAAAGCAAAGCAACCCTGGCTTCCGTTGTATATTTAACTTGGCTGACAACGGACAGTGAAAGTAAACAGTTAAGAAACACAGCAAAACATAACAAAGAACACCAACACCAGCAATAATAGCATCGTATATCATTTGGTTAGTGAAAAGCAAAATTGGTAGCACATGGCTAAAACAACAACAGGTTGGCCATGCCGCTCAAATGCTCGTTTTTAGCCCAGCTTACAACTACTCTGAGCAAGTCAGATAATGGCCAAGACAGACAGCCCTCAGCCCACAGTGCCCGTATGACCAGCTAAAACAAAGGCCAAGTTAATGCACTTTAATGTTAACAACTCATTTGGCCAAGTGCCAGTCAAGTGTGGCCACTACCAACTGGCTTTAAAGCCTAGACAAGCACAGTCAAAATGCTCTGCCAACTTATGCTCACTGTCAATATGCTGGATGCCAGTGTAGGGTAGCTGTGTGTTTGTCTGTGTCTATCTGTGTGTGCTTCAAAAGTCAAAACAAAATGCTTTAGAAATAGACTGAGAAATTTAGCACAGAAAGTCACTCAAAAGTGGGCAAGTATGTGACACCAAATGACAAGAACAACGAGAACAACAGCAAAAAAATCATGCAAAAAGAAATTCTTTATACCTTATTATATCGACATTTAAATACTCTATAATTTCGCTAGATGAGCTCGAATAAAAATGTCTGAAATTAAACAACACTAAAAATTTTTGTTTTTCTTGTGTCGCCGTCCTTGTTGCTAGTACTGTAGTTCTTTAATGTATTTAAATTTTTTAATAAATAAATAATTGTTTTTCAAGATTCCACCGCTTACTTACCCAAACATATTCGAAGTAACCACGTCCCTGATTTCGTCATTTCTTTATCGCTATGCCACAAATCTCTAGACAATTTTCGTTTTAAATCTCTCTACAAATTTATTGCTTCTAAGCATTTATAATATTGACATTTTCCAACACTGTCAAAGATATTTCCGATATTTACATCCCTGATTTCGTCATTTCTTTATCGCTATGCCACAAATCTCTAGACAATTTTCGTTTTAAATCTCTCTACAAATTTATTGTTCCTAAGCATTTATAATATTGACATTTTCCAACACTGTCAAAGATATTTCCGATATTTACATCCCTGATTTCGTCATTTCTTTATCGCTATGCCACAAATCTCTAGACAATTTTCGTTCTAAATCTCTCTACAAATTTATTGTTCCTAAGAACAAAGATATTTCCGACTTTGAAATGCCTATGTAATTGGTTTGAGAAATTCTGTTGTTAGAGATTTCTAAGACACCTTAAAAGTTCAACAAATTCACATACATATATCTACAACATTTTTTTCAAGCTTCAATAATTATTATTTCATAAATATAAGCATTAAAAAAAAAAAAATATAGATAATATAATCTTTTATATTACATAAAAATATAAATTATATAGACAGACGTGCTCTGTGTCTCACAAAATTAAAACGAATTCATTGTATTCGTTTTCGCTTTTACGTTCTATCTACATCACATTTTTTGTTATCGATAACTTCTTAGCTTCCCTAACTCTTTTCGATAATTTCTCATATTTCACTCCAACATTATTGTCACAGCTCTGCACTTTCCAATGACATCATATCGTTTATATTTAATTTTAATCAAATGTTGCTATTACTTTATTATTCTGTATTTTAAGTAAACTTAAAGAATAGTAACTTAATTTACTGAATTAATTAATTTTATAATTATTATTTATTTTGTGAAAGTATGCCAAAAATTTATTTTTGATTTTGCATTCTTTTTTTGTGACTTGGATCAAAAAAATAAAATAATTAAAAATAATTATCAATAAATAACTAACTTGAAATTGGCATAAATAGAAGACAAGATTATCAAAGAATATTTAGGAAATTTTTTCAGTAAAAAATACAAAATATTAAATAAAATATAATACGCTTCTTATAAATAGTATGAATCATTTAAATCAATTTGTGCAAAATATAAAAATAAAAAATAAATATTCTCATAATTTTTTTAAATATAGAAATGTAACAAATTTAACAAAATTAAACAACTAATCAAAATCTTTGGTGCAAATTGTAATGAATATGGAAACTATACGGTCTGAAGCAATGACGAGCTACTGCGTTAAACAAATGGAGAGGACATTATAAAATACGCCAAGGCACAGAGACTGAGATGGATAGTTCACAAAAGAAGATACTAGCGCACAACCTAACTCATACACGGCACAGAGGACGCCCGAAAGCACGGTTAGTTGACTGTATTGAAAAAGATTTGCGAATACTTGGGAAGACTAACTGGAAGATGCTGGCCAGAGACAAAGGCGAATGGAGCAGGATAGTAGAGGAAGCCAAAACCCACTCCGGGTTGTAGTGCTAACAGAAGATGATGATGATGAAACAATTAATAAAAAATAATAAAAGTTTCCAATTTCGATCTTAGCATTTTAAATCAAAATAGCAGGCAATTTACAATACGGAAAAAAGGCAGTGGATCCAAAACTTTTAGACAGTTTCCTGACATATCTCAAAAATCCAAAACCATCTATAATTTTGGATTCATTATATGTACTAATCTCAGCATTACGAAATTCCTTACCAAACTCATAAAGCGCTTTTCGTAGAGTATGACCACCAGAGAACACAAAACTCGATGTGTCACTGAGGCATCATTATTATCGTCTCCATCATCATCATCACCATCCGCAGCACGCTTGACCAACAGTTGACACAATGACAAAATGACAGCGCTGCCACTTGTCCGATAATTTGAGTGGCCGTGTAAATGGTTTTCATTTTTGGCTTATGCAAATTGCGCATAGCTTCAATCGGAGATTCTCAAATTTTAAGCTTAAACTCAAAACGAAAGCAGCTGCTGCCGGAATCCAAGAGATTTGGAACGAATTACCGTTGTGTGCGGCTTGCAGAGTGCCGCTATGCGTCGAAAGAGAAATGTTTTTGCAGTCGACGTCGCATCGCTGCTGTGAGACTTTTGTGCAACAAATTGGTGCAGTTGCCACATTTCGCCAGCTGAGTAACTGGCGAAAAAGCCACAAAATTTGCAATAATTCATGAGCACAGAATACTTACAACGAGGGCAGCTAGATAAATTCGCGATGTTTTGTATTTTCTGTATACTTTAAGAGCAAAACTGTTTGAGCTAAAGGATGGCCGTAGTAACGGTTGTTTCTAGTGTTGGAAAACACAACGCTGTTCGGAATTAGTAAAAAAATGTTTGAAAAAAGGTAATTAGAATTTTTTTGCCCTTGAATCATTTACTTTTTTTTATAGAAAAATCATTTCCGTCTAAGAGAGAGGTGATGCACAATCTTGAGCAATCCTAACAACGATGCAGAAATGCAGAGGTCATAGTCTAACTACTTGACAATCAGCTGTTTGCAAGTGCCATATGCTTGCTTTACTTTTGTTTACAGCAGAAAATTTCTTGTGAACATTTAAAAAGCGGTTTAGTTTTCTATAAGAGTAGAGGCACTAAATAATACCAAATAACAGTATAGATATTGGTGCTCGTTACATACTTAGTTTTGAGCAGTCATGCCCTACTTTTCTGAGTCAAGGGTCTGGGTGTGGCAAAAATACACAATTTGTTTAGTGTAATTTATTATTGGGCAATATTGCATTTTTGCCAACAAACACAAGCGAATATTTCCTGTTTCTAAGCTTGAAAAAGTGACCAAGCGGTAAATTCGGATCGAATAACAAACACACGCATCTGAGAAAAATCTTGATTTCGGAGTAATAAAAAAGATGGCGTACGTTTAAGTCGAGCGTATGATGCTCCATTAGTAGATTCTCAAAACTATTATTATAAGACATAAAAAAATTGGAATAACGCTTGACATTAAACTGCCCTCGCATGAAGTATCGTAAGCCAAACCATTAAACTGCAAAAGCATTTATATAAAGGAGATACAACGCTGAAATGTTTGCAGCTATTCTTTCAAACTGCCCTCGCATATATGGTACTCCACTTGGAGCCATAAAATTGCAGCTCTTGAGCAATTTCAAAAAGGCTGTGCCGCTGCTAATGCAGTAGTACGCCCAATTTGCCATAATTTCACTGTCAACGAGCCAGGCCAAGTCGAATCAAGTGCCCCAGCCCAGCTACAGCTCCTCCTGTTCCGAGATTCAGCCCATTGCTAACCAACTCTAGACCTCGGCAAGGGCGAGAGGTATACGCTTAGTTATGCAGCATTGTGACCAAATGAAAACGAGTTTTGAGCCGCAAAAAGTGTGTCAGCAGAACAGAACGAAGCAGATTGGCCAACAACAACAACAACAACGTCTACAACGACATCAATTTAAACAACAACAACCAACAACAGCAATAAAAACAACACAGATTCTTAGACCAAAGCCGGCCTTGCCTCTGAATCGGGCGGCCACAAATCACCTGCACTTTGGGGGGCTGTAACTTGGCTGCTCCCGCTCTATTAATATTACATATTAAGTGTTGGCTGTGGTTACAATTTTCCAGCCGAGCACGTTTTCCCACACTAAAAAAAATTGCTGGCTTTCCGTTGCGCCTCAGTTGTTCAAAAATTGTTGTGTGCCTACAAATGATTTTGGACAAAATAAGTTAATAACAACCAAAACGCACAATTTATGATTATTGTTGTTGTTGGTTGTTTGTTTGTTGTTGCCATAATTGTTGTTGTTCATGGAGGCATTAAATTTGTTAAGCGCTTTTTATAGTGTAAGCAGCTTATGATTAATTGAAAGTTAATTAGTTAACTTATTTTAAGAGATATGAGATATGAGTTGCTATACTCGTAGTACATGCAACTATTTTTTTTTACATTTTGGCCCGGCTCACTGCACGTAGTTAGCAGTTAACAACACTTGACGCCTGAACGGTTCCAGCTGGTTGACTGTACCTTCTTTGCATGCCTGATTTCTTGTTGTTGGTAATTTAAATTAACGCTAGTCAGTTAACGTTTCAATCGGTTAACGACAGTTGAACAATTGACGGTCAATTGCCTCAAACGGTGGGTCGCATGGTCAGTGTTGGTCAGTGCTCAATGTTTATTACTGCCCAACTAATCGCTCTTGCGTGAGATTTTCAATTGAAAACCGTTTAGACAAGTTATTGTAATTGTTGAATTGTGGTTTATACAGCGGCGATAATAAAGCGACAAGTTGTCGTCATTATGTTGGTATTGTTAAATAATAATCAACATTACTACAGTTTAATAAAGAGTAAGTGCAGTTATTTTAAGGTTCAAGTTTTGAGAAACACTTCATAATTAATTCATAATAAACTCAATGAAAAAGTTTGGCAAAATAATGTTAAAATTTTAGCATAATTAGTTGCCACTTGAGACAAAGTTATGCTAATTGTCTTCTTTATCTCCACGCTTTAATGTTAATTCCAAAAGCGCTTTCTTGAAAAAGAGTTGAGCTTAGTCGAAATTTACAAAAAATATTTTTAAAGTGCTGCAACAAGCAATTATCAACCAACGATTTTATACAGAATTTTCTGAATAAGGTGAAAATCATTTTAGATACTCTATCGTCGATTCGACGAATATCACAATTTTTTTCACAATTTCTCTTTTGCCTATGCACTCTCATGCTTCAAATTTTTTGTAGTTTTAGTTTTTGACGAATGGATTTCTTTCCCGATCCGCCTTTTTAAGCTTTGGTGCTCGTCAAAACTACGAAGGATCGGCTTAGTGTGATTTTTTTTTATTGTGATCTTTTTATTTTTTTTGCATTTTTTGTATGATGCTGTCTGTTTTGCATGCTCATCGGTAGGTACTTAAATGAAAATGACCGTTCCACTCATAGGCGATGAGATAGAAAATATTCTGAGTGTGATTGATTGCAATGATAATGTTGACAACGCCGACGTTAAAAAAAAACCGATGGTGCACCCATTTTTTTATAAAAACATAACATTGACAACATAGCTTGTAAGCAAAAGTTGAGGGTGTTGAGTAGGAGCATGATTTATTTATTTATTTATTAACAGAGCCTATCTAATTAAAATTAAAGTAAGAGCTAGATTTAGCTTTAGCGTGAGCCTTATGCTAGGTGATTATAATTGGTTGTGTTTATATAGCATAATGTATAATACAATTTTTAATAAATAATATAGATTTCAATCATATTGTATAAATTCTATTTTTTTTTAAATTTAATGATATTGGGAAGGTATATATGTGTTTGTACGGAAATAGAGTGGAGTACGTTTGAGTTTGGGAAGTATTTTGATTCGATGTTTAGGAAGTGCGTACAGTCTATAAGGATGTGATACATGGATAGGGTGGTGCTTGTGTTGCAGAAGTTGCATAGTGGGGCTGGTGTTTTATTAAATAAGTGATTATATGTGAGATGGCAGTGTCACAATCGGATGCGAAGGAGTTTGTTGAGGTCTGTTCGGGAGTCGGGTGAAGAATCCCAGATTCCTGGTAAGTCGAGTAGGCGGTTTTGAAGGACATTTGTTAGTCTGTAGTGATTGTTGCCTTGATTGTAAATTTTTGTATTCAGGCTTACATTATTCTGGGAGAGTGTTGGATAAGTTTCTGGCGGATGAATGTGGGGTAGAATGATTGATTATAGGGGTTCTTAATGGCATCAAAAGCTGAGAGAGAAGAGGATGAATATGAGATTTGTTTACAAGAAAAGACCAAATTATTGTGTATTTTAAACACACATTACTCTCCATAGCAAAGCTGATGGTAATGTAATGTAATGTAAAGTAATGTGGGAACTGACAACCCTAATTAGTAGTCTTGAAGCAGACATACAAGTATATATTAGCAAAGCAAACTGTATAATATGTATGTTTAGATCATGGGTCATTATGCAATAAATGGACTTGAACGCAGATGGACCTGCCCAATATCTAAGTGGAATTCAAATTTTCTTAAGGCTTTCATTAGTAATCATTCTGATTCACAGCCAGGGTTCTAAACTTCCTAAGAGTGGATAGCAATCAGGGAAGCCCATTTTTGTTCGAGTTAACCGAGGACTTGACCTTCAGCTCATTGAAAGGAGGTCCTTTTTTTTAAAAAAATCTGTAGCATAATTAAATTAATTTTTATACTCTGTACCTTAATGTGTTAGTCGAAAATGTTTGTAACATGGAGAAGGAGACGGCGAGAAGTCTATATAGAAACTTTCATCTGTCTGTCTGACCGACTGGAGATTACAAAAGCTACAGCAATCAAACTTTCGACATAGGCCCCAAATTTCCTTCCAAGCCCATGAGGCGGCAGAGTAGAAAGTGCATGTATATAGGTAATGGGAGCTCCTTGTCTGGGCACTTCATCTGCTGTGGGCGGGCAAAAATATCTCTAAAGTATTGTTTCGGTGACATGGGAAGTCTGAACGTGCGTTATAACGTCTAGCGTGACATAAGACCGTAAGATATTTATGCCCAAATGCTTATCATAACCTCGAGTTGTGATTAATCCATAATCGAATGTTTACATAGATATAATTATCTTTAAGATCTAGGGACACCCAATCATACCAAAATATTTTGATTCATACCGATATCTTGCGCCGTACAAGACTTAAAGCTATCATCCTACATTATAAAAGTATTCAAGTTAAACATTCTTACTAAGAATAGCAATAGGTTCATGTGAGCCTAATAAACAATGAAAAGTGTTTTTTTTCTCAAAGAACCGCAGCATATCCTCTTTCCTTTAAACCTTTTTTTGCAAAATTTGTTGCGAATAATAACCATTTTTTTTGGGAAAATGGGGTATCCCACTGCCGCGAACTGGGCCTACCCATTTTTTGAAACTAGTTTTTTAAAGGCAAAATTGATCTCAAGTTTTCCATTCGTCTACCTGTGTTTATTGTGCACACCCATCCATAAAACCAACCATAAAATCCAAATTAAACGCTAATTTAATGGCGCTCTATAATTAACTATTTGCTTACCTTTTTAACACCTCAATTTACATCATCAAGCGTTAAAAGAAAAAACAGAGACTGTTATTATGTATTAAAAGCTTTCTCAGCTTTCGTTCAAAGAGTTTGTGTCTCAGATCTTTCGTTCAGTTTGTAATAATTTTTGAGGCGCGCCGAAAAGTATGCTTCAAAATGTTTCAGCCAATAAATTATTTAGTGTGCTACATAAAAAGAAAAGTTAAAATCAATTTGGAAGTTTCTGGCGAAGACGACAGTGAATCTTTAAGTCCATCGCTGCGGTCTACTAAATACAGCAAAAGAGAACACTTGGCTGAGACTGAGGCTGTGGCAGTGTTGCATTTGCAACAACTTAAGTCACGCAAACTACGAGTAGCTTGCATTTTACAGCGTTTGTTTTTTTGCAAGCTGCTAAAGTTTGTCTACGAAAACTCCAACTCAAACTCAATAGCTTAGAACGAACTACACTATTTATGGAGAAAAAGTTTAGTGTTTGATTATAATTACAAATGAAATTTGCTGCAACATCGAGATGCTGCAAAATCACGAAAGCGCAGCAGCACAGTTGCAACTTCAACTAATTGGCATGATATTTAGACTAAAACAAACTTTTTTTCAGTTTCAGCTGCCACTTGACATGCACTTGGGTTGCAATTATCCAAACGTGGTATAAAATGCATATGCGGCACATGCCACAGCTCAGTGCAACTTCAAGAGCGTTACTGTCAGTGTGTGTGCCACAACAACTGTGCGTGCTAGTGTGTGTGTGTGTGCTTTGTGTATGAGTGTAAAGGATAATTATATACAAAATATATATAAATCAAATTAAAGTTACTGCAACATGATTAAGTACGTGTGGCACGTGGCTGCCCTGATGATAGTGTTCTGCTGGTTTCAAATGGCAACAGCACGCAGCGCCACACCCGGCAGCTATCATCATATGAACGGTGTGGAGCAGCAGCTGCACCAGCACAAACCACAACAACAGCAGTCTACGCCAGCAGCGCCAGCTGTAGACAGTGCCGCACAGTACAGCTTCTGGAAGGACATGTCTCTAGTGTATCGCATCTATCAGCAGTGTACGGGCGAGAATCTGTCCGTGTGTCTTAAAGTGAAGCTGCTGACGGGCTTGGAGAAGGCGTTCCGTATGCCCAAGACACTGCAGCTAACGGAGGGTCTGCAGTTTGTAAGCAGCCAACCCGAGGCCTCTGAGCAGGCCAGCAAACGTAGCAAGCTGCCGCCCATCAGCGAAAAGGATATAGAAGCAGTGTTGCCACGTAGCGCCGATGCCAAGGAGCAGGTGCTGAACAGCATGATACTAAAGCGATTAGGCAACTTCTTGCAGGAGCACACGCTGCAGGTGAGTTTAAATGGCTGACAAGAGGCCCAGACCAAAGCTAATCCCATAAATTGCAGCTGAAATTTCCCGACCTGCGCACTGACAGTGGCAGCTACAATGACAACTCCGTCGAGGGCCGCAAGAAAAAGGACAAAAAGGGTAGCGGCGCTTACATCATGATACCTCTGCTGCTGGGTGGCACCATAGTGCCCTTAGCCTATGGCGCGCTGGCCATGCTGGCAGGCAAGGCTTTGATTGTGTCCAAGCTGGCGCTAGTGCTGGCCTCCATTATAGGCATTAAGAAGCTGCTCAGCGGCGGCGGTGGCAAGGAATCCTCGCATGAAGTGGTGGTCTCCTCTGGCGGTCACTCTGGCTGGGGACGTGACTTTGATATGGCCTACAGCGGCTGGAAGCCGGGCAAAGACAGCGCAGGCAGCGCAGCCAAGAGCTTGTGAAACAATGGAGATCCAGAGAGAGAGAGAGAGAGAAAGAGAGAAGCCTAAGCTGCCGTCTTTGCATTTGCATTTGGATGGACTGAAGAGATTGGAGTCGGAGCGCGGAACTGGGATGGCTACACAACCAAAGATTGAATTCGCCGCATGAACTGTCTGAATACTGCCTAGTTTAATTATAATCGCAGCTAATCTTTATTTTGTAACTAACTAAATGTGTGTGTTAGGTCTAAGTAAGCGTTAAATTATATATAGCATGAATTTTTTTGCTTAAAACTAAACTTTCTTAGTTTTAATTGTACTTGGAATTGGGGAATTTCTCAGTTTTTTCAGATGCATTTTGATTGGATATTGCCCTCAAAAAAGTTTACAAGTTTTGATTGTACTCAAGCCAGTGACGTAGATGGTATCTTACAAGAGGAGATATTAATGTGTATCAAATCCGAAACATTTTTTTTAGCTTGTCCAGCTGGGATTTGAATGGAATTTGGCTGGGTCTCCGATGATGACCTTTGAAGACAATTTGAAATGGGAAAGCATCCTCTTAGCTTAAAAGTTAATTACCTCTATTTTACTTTTTAAAGGACGTGGGTAAACGATCGTTTGGCAATAAATTGCGTATATAACAATATTTTGAGAAAAAATTTAAGGTAGGATTATGCCAAACAGGCAAAGATGCACAAATCTTAGAACTCATCCCTATAAAACTAAAAATATCATCGTAGACCGATATTGCCGAAAATTTTACACTCTATAACTTCTTAGAGCACTCTCAACGTTCATCATTTAATTTACAAAAATATATCTTGTGATATATCTAAACATCAATTTATGTAGATAAATTAATAATCGAAATTTTGCCAAAAAAAATATTTAATAATATTTAAATTGCTTTATAAAAAATTTCAATTATTATTTAAATTATCTTTAAATCCTAAACGAAGAGATTTCCTATCTTCGTAAACCTTAACTAAATCGTGACCTATCAAAATAAAACCTTGTGCAGCTTTCTGATTTTTTGAAGAGAATGGGTGCTGGGTGATTCTCTTTCTTTCACATATGAGATTATCTAGATTTCCAGTAGACAGTAGCAATAATTTTCCACACAACAAAGTTCTGCTCTACGAAAGCATAAGCCATAGGACTTGACCAGAATCAATAAATCCCCTTACTATCTGAAATTATTAATCGTGACCTTGGCGACACTTTCGTGGGTGATGCTTTAAATAGATTTCTAAGTCTAACTCAGTTGCCCATGATCTTGCCACAGATGGGCCAGGAAAACGCTTCAAGCGATTATACCTTAGCGATTTGATGAGAAGGGCAGTTTGTTAAATAATTCTGTCAATTTTTGATAACGCAATTTCTAGTGTTAGTCTATCCAATAATAATATAGAAAATTTATTTTGTAAAGTAGGAGAAGGAGGAATGTGTATTGACACAAAAACCCCTACGTGGATCCGCCACTGATCCATACATTAAGGAGTTTTCTTGTTCAAGGTATATAGTTTGTACAATTAATGGCTTGGGGGCTGTTAGATAAAGAAACTAATATTTATTATATAAAGGAATGAAATATCGCCATAAACATTTTTGTTGTGAGTTAATATTTTATAGTGAAAATTTGGCAGAAAAGTAGCCAAAAAAAGGAGTAGTTGAAAGAATTTGAAGGGAGTGCAGAAATATTTTATAAATTCAAAATAAGGAACCATATGGTTCACTAAACCTTAAGTGGAGAAAGCGCTAGTTTGAAAATAGAAGATCATAATGATGGTACGAAAGATATAGGACGCTTCTTTATTAATTGACGTTTTTCGAATGTTTTTAAAGACGGGAAACAACTTCATAAATTTCGTAGAAGATTTTGTTGAGAATAATCTAATCTAAACCAAAATTAAAGATTTCTTCAAACAATAAAAAGTTTAAAAAAACATTTCTGTATTAAACATTTTTCATATAACGATATTTGTTATAGGGAAGGAAGTTCGACTGTATTACGAAAAACATCAAGTGACAATACGGAATCGAAGTTCAAATTAATTTGAAATTACTTGATTTAATTATAAATTAATCTCTTAATTGATCCGCTTTAGCACCTACCCCATATTTCATTTTATCCACGCCACTGCTGCAAGTAAACACGCCCAGCTGCAAAATTTATAATAATATATACAAAGATTCCCAAGTACGTGCTAAAAAAACGTTAAAACCTCGCTTTCTACCGAAAACGAAGTCCAAGCCGCAAGTCCACTGCAATATTCATAGCTGAAATATGCTCGCTTTTGTATGGGGCCCCACGTTGGGCCCCTCCGTTGTAGGAATGCGACATTTTCACTTTTGACATGCTGCACGAAATATTAATGAGCTGTGCACAAAACATTGAACCTGGCCGCTTAAAGACCCATTTTAAAGTCATTCCCACGCCTTCTAATCACGATTTAGTTGCTGTAATTTAAATGGCCAACAGATTCACCAGTTTTGGGCGTACTGGGCGCCACTTACAATACCATTGACGTCATCAGGCTGGGGCTACACTTTCATTAATTGAAAATAACCAAAGCGCAGCTTGATGACTTGTACAGAGACCCCGCTGGACACAATCCGGAATTGCGGCATTGCGGGTGTCGCATGGTCAGGGTCGTCAGGGGGGCAGGCACGTTGGCAGCAGCGGCATAAAATGAAAGTGAAACTTTTGAAAAGGTGTCAAATTTAGAGATTATAACGTAAAGGGTTATACTTTGGTGCGGGGACGCTTGCAGTCACCGCTTAAAGAGTATTATTTGCTTTAAATAGGTGTGAATGAGAAATACTGAAAAGTATTTTGCGTGTCTATTGGGGTCATAAATGGTGGGTAAGTGGTAACTGAATAAATCTATGCTAAGTATTTGTTTGGCTTTTTGTTGTGTGACTTGGAAATTGTTTGAAGTTGTTGTTAAAATTCAAACAAATTAAAAGTAATCAATGCTAGAAGTGATTCCGGGAGAAAAGTTTGTTAAAAATCTATAATTTTGGGTTGGGATATTTTATTATATTTTAAAAGTTTTTTGAAAATAAATCTATTTTTGGATAATTTATGCAAATGAGCAGGTAGTATGTAAGCTGAACTGATAGTTAAGGAAACGAATTAACAGGAGCTCAGTTATCTTTAGACAAATGATTGTGCGAAATATATAAAACGGCTTGTCTTTAAGTTATTTAAAATTTTTTTAGTTAATATTAATAACACGTTTTGAAAATGGTTCTAAGGTCGGGGACTAAAAAAATTAAAATTATTTTAGCTGTTTTTTTAGCAGTCAAATTGACTGACTGCTCGTATCTATCCAATGCACAGTGGGACCAGAAGCCGATGTTTGGACTTTAATTAAAACTTCGCAAATTTGGTAATCGTAAAATTAGTAATAAATAATAACAAATTAGATAGATTAGAACCATACCAACAACAGAACAAAATCAAAAAATTAGAACGTAACGTTCTAAATACCTGTCCCCTTATTTTCCATTTTGGATAGCAACACAGCCACACAAAGTGGCTTCTTTATATTTATATTTTTTTTTAAATTTTATTATTAAATCTGAATTTGATGGCCAAAATTCATATCGCTTTCTGACAGAATCTCTAAGATCGCCATTAAACGAGGAATTTTGAGTGTTATCTTTGACAACAGAAGTGCCGGCTTTTTTTCAGCGACTCCAAAAACATAAAAAAACGGACTCGGAAACATATTTTTGAAGTTGTTATTAAACAGTTCCACAAAAAAATCGATGGACAGCTCGGTGGCCAGACCACTACCACTAAATGTTTTTGGAGTCGTTGAATTCGAATCTGAAGTTCATTGAATTCCAACAGGTCAGCATTCAGACATAACCTCAGAAACTCACACAACCTGACGAGCCAGGAGTTTTTTGATTTGAGGTTAGGATGGAAACAAGGCCAATTCTAATAGCTGACTCGGATTCAGCGCGTCCAAATAATTTTTTTTTTTTTGAGTTAGATAAAACTTACGGTATGCAGAGTTAACAAAAATCAAAATTGAAAAAACATGTGACTGGAGGGCTGAAAAAAACCAGGACGGCACAAAAAAAAAGATTTTGTATTTTTATTCGGTGTGTAAGTATATGCCACAAAATCGGGTAAATTGCAAAATATTTGGAAAAAAGTCGAGGAATGCCAAGTTATAGCTTTACTTGGGTGGATGCACTGATGGTTTGCCCTCCTACCAAAGTCTTTTCTGGTACGTATGCCAATTAAAGTCCATATAGTTTTTGTTAAGCAATTTTCATAAAATTTATAAATTTATTTGAAAAGTGCTGAAAGTCAGCCAGTTGAGTTTGGCGCAACTTTTCAACTTAAGTCAATAACAGATACAAATTTTTCAGCGTCTTTGCTTCCCTTGCAACTCTGCTACTTTCTTACTAAATCTCATATGAATTATATTTGCATTGCTATCAACAGATTTCTCTTACATAAGCTTCAATGTCCAGTGAAGTTGTTAATCAATCTGCAGTCGTAAAGCAAGTGTTAAAGTTTTCAACTATAAAAGATATTTTTATATATTTTCACTTTCATTTCGCATAAAAATTAAATAAATGTGTACATCTTCTAAAACTAACAAGCAAGTCGACAGAGCTATGCCCTACACAAAGTGGAGTAAAAACACGATCTCAAATTGTGGGTTATATACATACGAGTGACGCAAGCTACGCCCATCCAGGAACGCCTTTCACGCCCCACAACGTTTATTTAAACTGAAGATACATATGTCTAGCCATTGGGGTCTGTGAATAGTAGGCGTAGTTCCAGTTCGACTTTGACTAACTTGTCTAGACGTTCGTTGTTATTGTGCTGGTACATCTGTCACATGCAAATCTTAACACTTGTCGCTTTCTATCCAAAAGCCAACTAATTCGTAATTTACACAGAAATTGACAACAACAAAAAGATACAATAATGAACGAAGCGAAAGACGTGTGGCATTAAAAAAAAAAAAAAAAGCAATGATCACTGCAAATTTAAACGACATAATTGTAAAGATCTTCTTTTTTTTACACATATTTTTTGTTTGGTTTGTTGGTATTTTTTTTTTTTTTTTTGCAAATGAAATTTATGTGCAACTTTGTCTGTCTGCGGATCTGTGTTGACGATTGGCATACAAAATTGCAGATACATACTTAAGCGAGATACATTATGGCTGTGATAGATAGAGATACAGATACATGGCAAGTGGCTAGCTAACAAATAAAGCAAATAAATAAAAAGCAAAAATTAAAGTGAAATTTTTTTTTCATACACCTGCAAACTAGTTAATTTTCTATTTTACTCCAATTTAGCTACACTTTTTTTTTCTTCCATTTTTTATATACATATATATATTTTTTTGCTTTACACTGCATCCATCTTAATGGGCTGCAATGGCAAAAGTTGACGACTTCGAACGCCATTGATTAGTAGTATCTGTGTGTGTGTATCTGTGTATTTGTATCTATGTGTCAGTGCCTCGCCTTACAGTTACTCTGCCAAGTCACGTGTCTGCAATTTCAAATAGACCAAGTAGCGACCAACAAACCGAGCGACCAAGTGAACAACAACTGACAAACCGTTCCAAGCTAACAACCAACATGCAACCGGTTTCAGCTTGGCCATGTCTTGGAACGCTTAAAGACTTTCTGCAGCAATTGGCGGCAGTTTTTTTGTTGGTTGTAGATTTACGCACTAAGCCCCCACAAGTTGAAGCTCCTTGGCACATTTTGGCGGGCTGCAAAAAGTGTGTCAAAAGCGGATCAATGAGTTTTTCATTGTTTAGCCGGCATTAATTATTAAATTATCGAAATCAGTTCCATTTTAAGGGGTCTACGCAGCAAGAAAATTTCCATATGGAATTTTTTTCATATTATTTCATATGGAGCCACCAGTGTGTGCACAGTAAGACAAAGTGCCATTTTTAATCGAGCCATCGTTTTTTTTTTGGGGATACATCGATATTTTTTTCCGATACTTTGGGTTAATGTGGCAACACTCACATTATAATCAGCTGCTTTATTTTTACAAAAACTAAGCGCGCGAAATAAGACAAAGAAATAAATAAAACAAACATGGATTTGTATCAAGTATTGTTAACATTACTAAACGTAAACAATGTGTGTGACTGCCTACCTAATTGTAAAAAGGTTGGCTGCAAAAAAAAACCATCTTTATTTAATATTTTAGCAATTTCCTCCCACGCACTTTTCATCGCCAATGCATTAAAGTGCATTTTGTGTGCTAAGTCCCATAAAACTGGGTGAAATAATAATAATTCTTGGAAATAATTCACACCGTTTTCTTCTACCTGCCATTTCGAATAAAAAAATTGTGCATATACTATGTACTGTATATTAATTCGAGCCAACGCGCAACAGCTGTTGTTAGTGTTACCACACCTAGTAAAGTAGTGGCGCCATCTAACGTTAGGCATTTTTAAAATTAAAATACAACACTGTTTTGTTTTGTTGTCTGCGACCTATCGTCAAACATTTTTAATCGGAATTTTTCGCCACCATTTTTTTTATTTGAAGTTTTTAATTTTTTTGCGTGCTGCTTATAGGCCTTTACGAGAAAAACAATTATAAGTTTCAGTGCTCTTTACGGCTACATTTTTTAAAATATACAAATTTCCTAATCGGTTCATTATAAATTTCATATGTAAATCTCAAAATATCTGAAACGTTTAAAGTTTTTCGGTCACAAGTTACATAAACTTTCCTATAAATACAAAACATAAAACGAATATGTATAATAATAATTTGAGCCCACAAGTAGGCTCTTACTCTTCTATCATACAAATTTTATTTCTCCAATTGTTCAGATCTATTTACGAAAAAATTAAATTTAAAAAAAATATATCTAAATTTTTGCTTTAAAATTCTTCTCACGCATTCGCAAGCGCCTAGTACAAAAGTGCCAAAATGAATTACTGCCCTGTACCTTATCAAGCTGATTATGGAGTTCCTCAAAGTCAAGGCGGTTCAAAGATGGCGTCTGTGCCACAAATGAACTATATGCCAATCAGTCCTGGACAGTTGCAGAATACCACATCGATGCCAATTTCGGGCATGAACGAAGCAGCCTTTAATCAAATGCAGATGCCTCTATCAAACTATCAACAATTGGGCGCTCAGCCCACAGGACAGATGTCCTATACGCCTATGCCTGGGAATATGATGCAGCAACAACCGCCCATAAGTAGCATGGCACAGTTGCCCGGAAACTATTCACAGATGCCTGCAATGGCACAAATGCCTGCCATGGCACAGATGCCTACTATGTCTCCGATGACGAATATGAGCCGCATTCCTAATAATATACTAGTACCCCCAAACAGTATGCATCAGATGGCCAATTTAAGTCAAATGCCAAACGGTGCCCAAATCCCGATGCATTTGCTGGGCCAAACCCAAATGGGCGAAGAGACAGCAAGTAGCCAAATGAACCAAATACCAATGCACATGATGAGCCAAGTGGCACCCAATAACATGCCCATGATGATGAGCAGTCCAATGGGATCAATCGATGCAGGTGGTATGAATGCTGTACTGCCGAATCTGCAACCCATGTCACCAGCAGGATTCAGCCAAATGCCAGAGCAACAGTCACCACTTGCAGGTGGGTTTGGCGATGGTGGTCAGCAGCAAGTTTATCAAAATTATACGCCTAATTGGTCAGGAAATGGAAACACCAATAGCATGGTGGCTTACAATCAGGGGGCCTATAATCAAGGTAACCAACAACCCCAGCAGCAGCAGCAGCGTTTGTCATCGGCTTATGACATAGCCAGTCATAGTAAAGAAGCCCGAAATGGATTGAACTCACCGCAAACCTTGGACCATAATAAGTTTGCTAGGTCTATATCAGGAAGAACTTTGAATTCGGGAAATAAAGTTCCACGTTGGCGTTAGAAGTCATTTTCAAAATGTCGGCTTATCCTTATGTGTTTATGTTCTATTTGGAGTGATTGGCGATGGTGCAGACAATTGTAGTCGGCATTATCGTTTGGAATTGTGATTCATAAAAAAAGAGGTGTATCTTGTGTGTTGGCAGTGATCGAATACTTTAGTAAATTGTAAAATAATGGTCAAGTAAAATAAATAGTACTTCACGAGTCTTTGAGATCTAGGTGTTCACACAGATGGGCGGACGGGTATACGAAGTGAATGCAGTAGTAGGGCTGCATTAAATACATTTTTTTTTTAACTAATCGGTACAAATTCTTAGAAGTCCTGGAAATTGCACCCTTGTGCTCCAACACAATGCGCAATCACGAGATGCGCTTTCCGGGATTCCCTTCACAGATGCCCTCACGGCCCCTGGTACGACTTTAACAGAGCTGTATCCGCTTCCTTTGAGATCCGGTTAAAGGCGAGGAACGATCTGGACGTACAATCTGGCATTCACACTTTGTTCAGAGGATACCAACTGCTTGTGAACCACACCACGACGGTCGGTTAAAAAAGCAGATGAGCACAAATTTTGAATCTAATTACGGACGAGGGGAGTTTTTGGTGTTCGACGCGTTTGGTCTCCGTCGCCGAGTCTGCTGCAAAATTTGATGGCATAGTGCTGCTCGAACCATCTTTCTTCATTTTGAACCACGACGACACTTCTTAACAGAAGTTTACGGAAATCGACGTGCTTAACACACTTGCCTGCGGCGACTGGAAAATGGTCCGATCGCCCTCCACCGTACCGTTTGTACTACAGAACTTCAGTCCTACAACTACACTATTTGTTCCAACCCCTATAAGCATCTTGGTACATAAAACGTTATGGTATATTCACAGGGATTACAATTTGATACCTCTAGATCAATATATTGCCGGTGCTTTGTATTCGCAGCGAATTAATATTTGGAGGTCTAATTGTAAAACTAGGCAATCTTGTACTATTACTAAAGGGGTGTTTCGAATCTAAATGGCCGACAGGCCCGTTACTAGTTCTAGTTACTAGTTCCATGGGTTAAGACCTTCACGAAAATCATATTTGGACCATAAACCATTTAGTAACAAATCTAATCTAATATCAAAAATAAAACATTTCGACCTTGGAATTACGATGAACCTCTTTTAAACAAGATTTAGTTTGCTTCGACCAATATATATCGATATCTGATTTCGATTATTTTCCGAGAAGTGCGATAAAACTGTTGTAGTTAATTGTTAACTTTCACTATTCACTTCTTAAGGAGGTCAAATATTAATCAATTAACTGCTTGATCATCATGTGTTCGTTGCAAGGAATGATAGTTTTTCGAATAGCTATGTTTCAAAAACTTTTAAAGTAAGTAATGGCATCGCAAGTTTGAAAGTGACGACTCTCCTTTGGAAAGCTTTCTTTCCAAAATTTGCATATTTTATCAAAATTTTTCTGAGTTTTCTTCAATACCAGATCTCTGATTTTAGTTTGGAATTGAAGGAAACCCAGAAAAATGTTGATGCAAGATGGGAATTTTGGAAAAAAAAGCAGTGTCAGCGAAGCCAAGGCGGCAATTTGAATGATGTGATTCTTTATATATATATATATAATGCAATAAAAGAAAGATCTTCTTCTGCTATCCTTGACTCCCAGTGGAGCATAGGGCCTCATGGGTTGCAATGGGTTACAGCTGATTGCCTGGCGTATCCAGTTACCAGGTGTCGTCTGTGGCCAATTGCTACTCTGACCTTCACGCGGTGCACCCTTGAAACCTGAGCAACCTGGATGAAGATACGGTAACCAACCCGTGTGGGATTCCTGGTCAGGGCTAACATGAGAGGGATCTCTCTTGGGGCCATTCCAACATATTTGGTCTAAGGGTCCGAGAGAGTGTGCATGGAAAAGGCGGATGAGTTGGTGCTTTACTAGGATTAGCCATCAACCAACGGCGATCCACGTGCCAAACTGCAGTGTCTGTGTTCGCCATGTTAGGCGTGGCTGAAAGCGGGCGTCTGCCTCGGAACGAGCGTCTCGCTATATAAATGTGTCATGCGTACCGTCTTTGGACCCATCATTTTTCTATTCTTGTCTGGTCACCCTATGCAACGCCAATTGCGTGCGTTATGTAACTTATTTTTCCAAGAAGTACGTCTAAGCATTTATTTTCATATTGCGATGAAATGTAAGCAAAATGGGGCGAGCTAGGAGGTTGTCTGGACGGTTTTTATTATTGCAAGAATTAAGGCTGTGAAGCTGGATTGTTGTTAAAGAAGCAATTTTTAAAATAGAGATTAGGCCAGATAATTTTTTTTTTTTTGTAATTTTTCACTATCAGTAGCACTGGCCATCGGTATATGTATATATATCGTACAAATCTATAAATACATGTTACCTTCGGGCTATATAGCTATATAGAAAACTAGTAGTTCCCTAAAAAATTATTATTGCCTGTCTAAATTGTTTGAAAAACTAAATAAGATTGAATGAACATCATAAGCGCTTTTGAACTGTCCAATAAATGCCAAAACTGTCGGATATAAGCCCAAAACAATTAACAGTTTAACGAATGTTTATATGCATACAAATATAACAAGGTACATAAGTGTGTAAATAAAAAAGTGATTGTGTGTGTGTGTGAGTTGACAAACAAACACAGATACAAACAATAGCAACAATAAGTAGCCGCCTAAGACCAAATAAACAAGCTCAACTGCTGGCTCTGCTGCTGCTGCTGCAGTTGCTGCCAAAGCTGACGCAGTGGCTTACAGATACACAAATACACACATAGAGACGCCAGTTAAGGCCAGGCCAAGACCGAGACCGAGACCGGGCCGGGCCGCACCGCATCGGGCTGGGCCAGGCCATGTGAGGCGATCGTGCTGGCATTTGTTGCACTCACAGCCGATTCGCAACGTTTTCGTCTTCGGTTTTGTCTTTGTCAGGTTGTTTATTTAAATTCTAAGCTCGGCTACCGTTTGGAGCTTGGGCCCGGGACTGTCCGGGGCATCGTTGCGGGTCGGCACATCGCACTGGTCGTGTGTATAATGCGCAACGTCGACGCTTTCGCAGCAGCGTTGCTGGCCGTTGTCGCTGTGGCCGGGAATAAAACTCGATCCGCGTGCGTCTTCTAGTCACAGTTTACCGGTTGCCTTCTGACCGACAGATCGAACAATCCAATCGAGCGCAGTGCACTCATTCAAGTGGATTAAAAACAAGCTACAAAAAAATAAAAACCAAAACCCAACCAAATCAAGCACTTCCCAGAAGTGCGAAAAAAAAGCAACAAAAGGATATCTATTATAAATTTGTGTGTGTTGTGTAACCAAAAAAAATAATTCTATAAAAATGTTAAAATTTGTGTGCCTATTCGCGTTGGTGGCTACCACAACAGCCGCCGTCTCCGAGGCGGATAGTCTGCTAACGAGCGCCTTAAAAATGGTCAAGGATTGTGGCGAACACTCCATGGTCTTGTGCATGAAGGTAAGCCAGCTGCTTGCCCAAGCTTAAGTGCCACTTTGAAATTGATAAAAAAAATTTTTCGCAAATTTCGTAATAGGAACGCGCATTGCACTACTTTGATACGGAGAACGGTGATGTGCGTTTGACCGATGGCATTGCATTGGTCAAAACCGATGATATACCCGTGGGTCGTTCCCTGAATGATGTGGCCTTGCCCGAGGAGGCAGAGGCACGCGAGTCCGAGGTTGATTCGTTGTTGGTGGAGCGTGTGGCACGCTTCTTTGGCACACACACACTGCAGTTCAAAGTGCCCAAGGACTCCATACAGGATATGCAGCGGGCTCTTGAGGAATGTAAGTAAACGTTATCATATGATCGTTAATAATGTGTGAAAATCGAAAGGCATAAATTGGATGCAGGGATTCGGCAGGGATGTAGAATCACGAATTTTTTGGAAAATTTGGTTGAAATAGCTGTGGAGCCTTTTTTAAAATTTTAATTTTGCGATTATCGCAAGATCGCTTTGAAATATTATATTCACAGCTTTTGCCCCCATACTATTGCATTTTTAAGAAACTCTAGTCGAAATAGTGAAATAGTGTAACAACGCACTTTTAGAGTGTTAGGGTGAACTCAGTAAGAAGACTGACTTTTTAGGTAAATCGGTACAAAAAAGTGAAGAAATATATTTAGCTCCCGTATAACCTAGTCCAGAGATATGTTTCTACTATTTAAAGAAATAAATTTAGTCTGAGCTCCGTTTCTAATTTAAAACTAGACACAAAACAAATAAAATCATAGACAATTCCCTAATTCCCAATTCCAACTTCAAATCTCAATGGAAATGGGACGAAATCTATACTTAGAATAAAATTAAATTTCGCACTGGTTTGATCAGATTTTTACTGCAACAGTCCAAAAATCTATTTGAAATGAATAAATAATACGTGCTGGTAGTGTTGAGAAACGATTTAAAACTAATTACAGTATTACAAATACGGCGTTAAAAATTAAAAAAAAACACATTTTCGAATTTAAGTCGTCTTGGAACTCCTAAAGTTTTTTCGAGAATATTATCAAAAAAAAGTATGGAAATTTACATAACTTTATTTCCTTGACATCTAAATTTGAAAATCAAAAGGTCAAGGTGAAGGTCATAGTAATCATAGGCATTCCACAAAGAACATTACAAAACCAAAAGTAGTGTTGTAAATCGTGGAGTTTATTTAGCAGTTACAGCATATTCTAGGAGTACTGAGTATAAACTGATTTTAATATGTGTGGGCTTTTATGGTACATTTTTAATTCACTTCAAGTTACTTGTTGAAATGTAATTGTAAGAGATATCTGGCACATCACCAGAACCAATGCCTATGGCTTCCAAATTACTTGACCTACATCGTTATAGTGACTTTAGGTAAAAATAAAATAGAATGAGATGTCTTTCTGGCTTACTAAAAAATGGTAATTAGATTGAAAAAGATTTCTGGCACACCAACGCAAAAATATCTTTTAAGGAGTTTAATTTTCCAAAAGATTTCAAATGACGTTTATTACGTTTACGTTTTTCCAAACTTTAAGTAATATGCTTAAGCCAAACTACCCGATATGATAGGGAAGTGATTTGAGGCGCTGCTCTCAAAAATGAATGCTCTCGTCTATTCCCGCTACTTTCAAGTGTAGTTCCCAACTCTAGCGTGTTGCAAGCAATGCAAACTTTGCTGCATGTTTCACATACGCATCGATTGCGGCACTAGTCACCTCTGGCCAACTCTGGCCACCTCACAGTATCGATAACAACTACAACAACGATGACGACGAGATGAAGAACAGTAAAATCATCTTGCTCAATAATGGTTGCTGTTCTGGTTTGCGTGCATTCTGCCAATTTGGGTTAGTAATGCAATTATCGCAACTAAACTGCAACACTTGGTCAAAACACACACAGATACACAGCCACACATAGACACATGGACAGTGTTGGTAAGTGAGGGAAATGTGTGGAAAAATGCGCAAAATCCTGTTTTCACTGTTAAATTCTGGCCGGGTTCGATTTTTGAGGTCGTCAAGCAGCAGTTTCGTATGGTTGGGGAGAGGAGCTGTCATGGCTACAGACAGCTGCCACAAGGATGCGGCATGTGAGAGCTGAGTGTTGTTGCCAAAAAAAAAACTTTTGCTTTGACTTTGTCTGCAAATAAGGCGCACAAAGTTGGCTCAAATAGCGGTGCATTGACATTGGCAACAAGCTTGTCTAACTATATCAAGTTTATGGCCAGTTTTGCAGACTCTCCACAAACAAGTTGCAAATGATTTGAAATAGTCTCAGTGAGCATAGCTAGTTGCTGGTCAGTTGTTATTAATTTCTTTTTAGTAAGGCTTACTTTCTTTTTTCGCGTTATCGCAACGATTTCCGTTGTAGTCGGCATCATCAGCATCGTTGTCGAAGCTGTCGGAGATTTCTAAACGTTTGCGTAGAAAGCTGGCTGGCTGCCTGGTTGGCTGGTTGGTCAAGCAATCCTGTCCATACTTTAATTAAGCGCAAATCTTTGTGCTCTAGTTGCTAATGAGTAGCCATTAGATGAGTTGTTGAGTGTGTGTGTGTGAGTGTGTGTGCCAATTGGATGCCATATAAATGCAATCAAGCGAAAGTAAATAATGCAAATCTCTCTCCCTCTCTCTCTCTCTCGCTCTACCTTGTCTACTGTATTTTGATACTCACCCATCAATCACACTTGCAGCACGCGGCAAGAAGAAGGAGAAAAAGAAGTATCTTATGCCGCTGTTGATGCTCTTTAAACTGAAAATGGCCGCTCTGCTGCCGTTGGCCATTGGTTTCCTGGCGCTGATCTCTTTCAAGGCTCTGGTCATAGGCAAGATTGCGCTGCTGCTCTCCGGCATTATTGGTCTTAAGAAGCTGCTGGAGTCCAAGAAGGAGAACTATGAGGTTGTGGCGCATCCGCACTATGAACACGAACATGGTGGCTATGGACGTGCGCTGCCCAACGATGCCCAGAATCTGGCCTATGCGGCGTATAAGCAATAAGTGCGTGCCAAAGCAGCCAGCAATTGAGTGCAATACAAGATAAAAAAAGAAAAATTAACAAAACACAAAAAAAAGGAGTAGTAGCAGCTTGCTCATTTAATTTATTTTATTTATTTAATTTATTTTTAGCTTAATTCATTGAACAAAAACAAAAAAAAACAAAAATATAAATGAAAAATGGAAAAAATCAAAGTCTAAATATAAGGAGCCATCAATTGTTAAATACATAAAGTGCAAAACTAAAACACAATGACAACAAAAATTATAAAACAAAACCGCATTTTTAACAAAAAAACAACAAAAAAAAACGTAGCATTTAGTATATGCGCCAGGGGCAGTGCGGCGCTATGTAATTTTTTTTTATTTTAATTTTTATATTTTTATGTAAAGCTTTACTATGTACACACTGTTACAACCGTAATTTATGGTATTTTTAAACTTAACGCTTACTTTACACTTACACTTAACTTAAAACTTAGCTAAACTTAAACAAAAAAAACTCTACTACATATACTCGTAGGCTGCCTGCCCCAAAGATCTTTACTAGCTGCCACACCCTCAGCACTTGAAGCAAACTAAAAACGAAAACAAAAAAAGTAAAATACAAATCAAAATGTAAACTCAATAAAAGCCGCTTTTATGTATCTGACGCATTTTGAGTTTCGTATTTTTCGTTGCTCATACGCAACGTGCGCCGCATGTTTAAGTGAAATGCTTTCACTCTTTCGCCATTTACAGTTTTCACACCAGCTACCAACTAAGGCCGTTTATTTGGCCAAAACGAGGTCAGTGATATCAATTGCATGCGACATACAAAATCACAGCCGCTGCACACAAAAATTTCACTTGCCACCGCTACATGCCTCCAAACAACTACATAGTAATCGCAATTGCTGTTCTAGTTGTTATTGTTAAGGCACTCAGGCGTTGCATGCAACAACTCACTCACTTACATGGCTGCTAGCTGTTTTAGCCATTTAACTTCCTGGCTTTGGCAATGCATTGCCAGTACATGCTTGCTTGGCCATCTTCATTTGGCCAGCTGGGTATCCGGTGTCGCTCCCAAATCAAATGAAAGTCTGCGTCGGTGTTAATGTTGGCTGTGACCTGCTTTTTAGCTGTATTTGTACAAGAACAACAACAGCAACAACTGCTATAACCAATAACTGCATATGCATATGGGTTTAAGCCAAGTTAATGGCATGGAGTTGTTACACCCTGGCGCTAAATTTATGTGCAGTGACATTTACTGCCAAAGGTTGCGCACATCTCTTATAAGCCATATATCGCGGAGTCTCGAATTATTTATAAACAATTTTTGTTAAGTGCATTTGCAGCAGCTGCGTTGCTGCTGATGCGGTTTTTGCGAGGGTTGGCTGAGACGTTTACTATCTAGCCAAGTAAGCACGTAGGCAACCAGCTTGGCTTCTTTTTTGTTAGCAATTTTATTTAGCTGATTGCTATATTACTCTTTCTAGTTGTAAAGGGATGAAGAGAAATATCGCAGGTTTACTTATCTTATCGCAAACAAGGCAAGAAACCATTTCAGCAACCATTCTCTTCTTTTTAGAGTTTTTTCCCTGTATTACCCGGTGTATTTTTTTTAGTAATTAATGGAGAAATGTTCGCAAATGTAAGTACAATTGAATCGTTATATCTGTTTTTAAAAGAGATCAAATCAAATTTTACGATGTTTATTTTTAATATCTGCATTAAAGCTCTCACAAACAAAATTATTTGATGAGAACCGTCTAGGCGAGTCAAGGGAAGTCGCCACCCCTGAAATAGTTGAAAGAAATCATAGAATAGTTTTGGAAGATCCACCAGTGCAAATGTATGTATCACCGCGTAGAAGACTCCCAAAGGAACCTCCTAAAAGGTAAAAAAAAAATAAATGTACATGTCTATTCATCGGTCTGTCTATTCATCTGTAGAGCGAGGATAACCAAATTTGACATTTAAACCCACATCCACCAATAAATTTAAAGTTCTATATTTTTTACAATTTCAAAGTTACAGATTTAGTTATCTTTTAATCTTTCGATTAATACCAATAATCATAATAATTGTACCATAATTGTTGGAGATAATAGCATAAAAGTTCTCTTAAGTTTTAGTTGCACTAAAAAAAAGCTGACTGAACTTTCGCTTTTCTGACTCGACAACATAAATTTGAAACGCATGACCATGAACTAGTGGAACTCATTGGAATCAGGATTGTGTGTTGAATGGAGTATTTCCACGATGTTTTCAGCAATCAAAAATTCCTTTTTTTGAGTCGATGTGTGAGCTCGCATTATCGTGATAAGGAACGATTCTTGTTCGGCGGCTTGCGTTTTCCCAATTCCACTGATCGCCATTCGCAATTGATCGTCCTACGTTAGTCAAGTGGTTCAATAGCGACATGACCAGTTTTTCCATTTGCTTTGAAGTGCTTCGTTCGTGAAAAACTTTTGTTGGGTTTGTTTGGTTCGTCTTGAAAGACCCATACTGTCGATTGCTGTTTCAGGTTTTTTGGCTTAAATCCGCCTATCTCGATCCCTCGAAGCACCATGGTTGTATTTCTTTAACTATATTTGCACCTATCGCCACAAGTCTTTAGGCTTTATTATTTCGTTCGGCATGGATGTTTTCTACGATTATGGACGATTTTTGACGACCTCCAATTCGTTGGTGGGTGATAATCGCCAGCGACTGAATTCTGCTAATCAATATTATACAGGTGCGTTATATTGGGATTTATTACCAATAGTTCAATGAAGTTGATGACTGTTGACGAGATATATCACGTCAGAAGTCGAAATAAATCATGGCTCAATTTAATTTTCTAAATAATACAAAATTTTGAAGCTATTTTAAAAATTACAAAAAGCACACATCAGTTAAAACGTTGCGAGTATAGTGCCACCAGATAACCACCATTAGTATTTTAAAGGCAACAATTTAAATTGTGACTCTCGTATTAAAATGTGCCAGGTACCAAAGAAAGGTGGAAGCCGTAGATTTCTTACGAAATATTCTAACCAAGTGATGTTAAGGCTAGTTTCAGTCGGAAAACCAGGTAAGCTTTTTTTTCTATTATTACGAATATTTTTCAGAGTTTGTGGACCTACTCAATACTTGAATAAAGCAAAAAAAAAGAAGTTATTTATAAGTAATACAAAATTATTTTTAACAAATTTTACTTACCGAAGAAGGAAAATTTTTTAAATTACATTACGATTTTACCAACCAACTTATTACTCGGAATAGGCCTTTGTTAATATTATCTTTCTTCAAGCTTACAAAAATTTAAATTCACCTTGCAAGAATTGCTTGAAATGCTTTTTATATTAGGAAATAAGGTTTCTTTAGTTAAGCCAACTTGTTAGCCTGCCCTCTCAGAGCCAATTTTTCCATGATAAGCGTTTGAGATGTGAGAATGCTCCTTTTTTGTGTGGTTTTGAAATTTTCGTTTATTTTTCTTTTGACACTTTTTGTGCAAAACTTAAGAGATTTCGATGCACTCTACTGAAGGTACAAATATGTGTAACTAACTGAAGGAGGCGTCTCCGGTGCTATAAAGTAAATGATTTGTTGTTAAGTATAAACAGCTAAATCAATGTTCCCGTGTTTATCTGCACGACAATCTATTTATCCTTTTAAATAAACGAATATCGGAGTCCTTAAAAACCAAAGATAATTACATTGCTCGAAAAGCAGATTATGCTAAGATATATAATAATCTTTTTACCGATAAATCTTGTCAGCCTTGCCTCTTAATGCGTAAAAAGTGGCATTGAATTTCAAATGTTGGCGGTGAAAGTGTTTATTAATACAATTTCTTTTTGATTTTTGCTATTGCAAATTTTTAGTGCTTAAAGTACAGACTTATTTGGCTACAACAACAACAACAAATACGGCAGCTACGCAAAGTTGGCAGCTCATAAAGAAACAAAACAAACTCTGATGACTCCAACTAGGCTCTAGGTATCGACCTGGCCAACACCTAGACCCAATTTGCTTACACACATAAACAACTTTTGGCGCCTGCTTTTGGCAGTTTATAAAATAAAAGTTGTTAGTAAAGCAATCTCAACTACAACAACAAGGCCAACTTTTTTTTTGTTAAACTTTTCAGTCACATCCAAGATGCACTGCAGCAACAAAAACACTTTCAAACGACATAAACTTTTGCTCCAGCCGCAAAAATTAAACCGTAAATTTAATTTTATACCGTACACGTTTCTTTTTTGTATGGCAACACGCCCACTAAATTGGCCAGTACACTTTTAAGGGGGCGTTGTTGGAAAACTTCGTGCTGCTTTTGTGAAGCTGTGATGTTTCATTAGCAAAATAAGCAAAAGACTTAGCTTTAGGGGCAGTAATCATACCCTTTTTGTGTGTATACTAGCCTACAAAAGTTTAAGGCCACACAACATAAATTTTCAAGGCCATATTGGTATTTGTAGGCAGTCGATCTGGTACAAAAGCTGGACTATTTTAGAAGGTTCGTTTGTTTTTTGTACGGTTTGGGAGTAACGAATTTTTTATTTTTTTCTTCTTTACCAACAGCTGTAACTTAATAGATTTTTAGGCCGTTCACCAAAGGTACAAAGTTTTAATAAGTTTGTGCAAATGAATGTGAATGTGCATCTCCTACCCTATAAAATACCTATAGGTATATTTATTATATGGTACATTCTTGTTTAAATTATGTAAAATGTACTCCATCCATATGTGAACAAAATCCATCACGGTTAAAAACATGAGTTGAAACCCCTGAAGGTATAACAAATGTGTAGAATCTTCAGAAAATAGCAGAAAATCTAGACTATTATGTTAGAAATGATGTCCCAAAGTGATTTAAAAAAAAAAATGTTTCTACACCACACCGCGCGGTCGGTCCAGTATTAAAACTTTAAACGCGTCAAGAAAAGGTCAAGAAGTGACCAATCCGAAACCTTTAACACCAAACGAGGTTTCAGACAAGGTGACTCGCTCTCATATATACTCTTCAATCACCTGATAGAGAGTATTATAAGAAAGGCGGGTGTACATCGAACGGGCACAATATTAACAAACAGATGTGTCCAGCTCCTTGGATACGCTGATGATATCGACATCATTGGTCGCACCAAGCGTGATGCAACTGCCGCTTTTGGAGCTATCGAAAAGGAATCAGCTAAAATGGGACTGGCAGTAAATATGGACAAGACAAAGTTTATGGTGTGCTCCAGCAGAGAATCGCGGCGTCTTGATTCACAGCTGACCACAGATAGCTATAGCTTTGAGTTAGTCAAGGAATTCATCTACCTTGGCACTGCTGTGTCCAGCAGCAATAATGTCAGCCTAGAAGTTAAGCGGAGAATAACACTTGCCAACAGGTGCTACTATGGACTCAGTAGGCAAATCAACAGTAGAGCTCTCTCTCGACAGACGAAGACGGCACTTTACAAGACGCTCATTCTTCCGGTGCTTCTATATGGTGCTGAAGCCTGGACGGTAACACAATCAGATGCAGCTGCCCTGGGGGTGTTCGAGAGGAAAATTCTTCGCAAAATTTTTGGTCCTGTTTGCGTTGGCGGTACCTATCGTATTCGGTGGAATGACGAGTTGTACGAACTGTATAACGATGTTGATATTCAGTCGATTGAACACTCAGCGACTTCGATGGCTGGGTCACGTCGTACGGATGGAAGAACAAACTAAAGCTCGTAAAGTGTTTGATGCGGTAGTGGGCGGACAACGAAGAAGAGGAAGGCCCCGGACCCGTTGGGAGGACCAAGTGACTGAAGCCCTGTCACGCCTTGTGTTACCAACTGGTGAAGACGCGCGCAAGACATGGGCATGTGGAGGCAAATCGTGCATCAGGCTATGACCCAAGAGGGTTGTGAAACGCCAAATAATAATAATAATAAGTCAGTCAATTTTCGTCCAATCGATTTGAAATTTTAACACAATCTTTATAACATAAAGGTCACTTTACGCGATTTACTTGCTTTTGGTCCATAGAATTATAGGAAAAAAAATTTGTATATTTCGGATCAATGGCGACGTCAAAAAGCTGCAGCCGTGTAGGCCGAAAATTAGTACTCGGTGCCATTTTGTTTTTTTTTACCCTGAAAAATCCATTTTTGTAGCTCCAAATATGTAAAATATTGTCAAAGTTTCTTTGAAAAAAAAAAAAAGAAAAATTACCTTAAAAACCATGCTCTACACAGGTGTTACCCCCTAAGAGTTTATTGTAAAATTTGAAGCGAAACTAATGTATTTTTTTTAAAGCTATTCTTACTGTTTTAAGGCAAGTACGAATAGCTTTCGAGCAAAAACTGCGTTTTATTTGCTTCAAAAACGAACAGTTTGTGACGAAATATAAAATTTTTCTTGTCTTTACTTTTGTGGTATTTTTCTAAAATTTTATTGAGGCATTTAGGGTTAAATGGTAAAATAAACAACGCGATGAAGCTGATGCAGCGAAATACGAATTATCTGGTCGAACTCACATATATTATAATATTTCTAAGAGATGTAAATTTTTTTTTAATTTTTATTAAAAATTTCATTTTTAAGACAACTTTTTTTCATTCCAAACTTTCCTTTGGGTAACTTTTTGTTAAAATTTTTATCTTGTATCGGCGACTAATACTTTTTTGTTTCTTTTCAGATCTAGGCTACATATTTTGGCAGTTTTTACAAAATATTTTTATTATTTTATATATCTTGGAGTGTCATTTGGTTTGCTTTGGTTTTTGGTTGAGTTTTTGCTGTGCTAAGTAGATGTTCATATATTTACAAAAAATTTTAGGGCGTAAAATCCAAAATGTTTTTATTTTTATGTGAAGTTCATTCTTCTACGGAAGTGTTTCGAGCTGCAGCATACATGCCTTTAAAATATTGGAAAAAATATTCGCATGCTTCCAGTTGCTCCAAAACGTTTGCAGTATAGTGTATGTGTGCGTGTCTCTGGCATAATTTACAAAAGGAAAATTGTCTACGTTTGGAATCACGGCTTACTCTTGTTGCTGCCTTTCTCGGCTTTGTCTCATGCTCTCAGCTCTCAGCAAGCAACGTGGTGCCCTGTGGCAACGCCAAACTTTGCTTTCAGTTTTAACAAACTCTGCCTAAAAGTATGCAGTATGAGTCGTTGATGGCCAAGTAACTAAATGCTTGTAGACTTTGCTTTAGGCCAAAGATTACTTGTTTACTTTTTGGATTTTGAGCAACTTAATGTGGCCACATTACTGAAAACATTTGTTTTATATTTAAACCAAGCAGCAAAGTACTTACAGTGTCATTTGTGGCAATGTCATAAACGCCGTTTATTTAATTGCACAAATTTATAAGTGCCTATAATTTACTTGCCACTTGCAGTTGCTCTATGGGAACCGGCATGCGGCAGGTTTCATAATTTGACGTGCTATGAAAATGAGCTGAGCTAAGAAAAATAATAACTTGCCACATTACATAAGCGACTAGGTGTGCGAAAATTTGGCCAAACGTTGGCCCAGTGCGCCGCCAACTGGCCAACTGTGTGCACTGACCATGACCATGACGCGCGCGAGCTCCAACAAAAACAATAACAACAGTTGTAGCTACTTGGCGTTGATGTACAACAATTTCCGTTATTGGGCCACCGAAATGAGTTACATGTGCAAAAAAAAAAAGAAAAAAAAAACTACGGGCCATATCGCAGATTAGAGCTTATTTCTTGTCAGTGACGTCACAATTGTATAATCAGTCCATCTAACGCTGACCAGCTATAAAAAGCTGGGGTCAGTTGGGCGCTGCGCTTAGTTGTACTCCACTTTAGCAGCCGCAAAGACCTGGAATAATTTGTACAAAATGTCACCACTAGATGGCGCAGTGCTACTAATCACCGTGTTGCATTTGAAGACCATACTCAGCAGTGATTTATCCAGCGGTAGCCTGAATGAGTTTAAACAGTGCGTACGGAATAATCAACGCCCGGGTCTGAGCGAATGTCTGGGACGCTCTGCTCTGAATTTCATACAACGTTTTGAGGAGCGCGAGAATGTTAGCTTTGTGCAGGACTTGGTGGCTGTTAAAAGCGAAAGTGCAGCCTCCAGATCTTTGTCAAATGTTTTGGACACTGAGCCGGTGGACTTTAGAGGCATATTGGAGAATGCGGGCGCTGTTATGGGTCAACGCAGTCTGGAGTGGCATATGGATGCCATATATCCAGGACTGATGTTTAAAATTGGGCCCACCGCCGATGCTAACAGCTTGGCGGAGTTTGTCTTGGATAATGGTGCGCATGATGAGCGGCAGTTTGGTTTCGATGAGCCTACAACTGGTAAGTCATTTATCCCCACTCTGCAGCCAGCTCAATCACTTACAAATATCATCCACCAGCGCGTGTGCTGGCCAAGCAGTATTTGGTGCCTTTCCTCTTGGGCCTCAAGTTCAATTTAGTGGCCTTGGTGCCGCTGCTCTTTGCGGGCATTTGTCTGCTGCTCAAGAAATCACTGTTTTTGGTCAAGCTGGCCGTTTATATAAGCAGTTTCCTAGGTCTAGGTGGCATTTTGGGCGGCTTGGGCAGTGTTGGTGGCGGCTTCGGCAGCTTTGGTGGTTTTGGTGGTTTAGGTGGCTTAGGTGGAATTGGTGGCCCTGGCTTGGGCTTGGCCAGCGGTTTGCCTGGCCACAGACCTTTTGGACACTTTCCTGGCAAAACTAGTGTGTTTGGACACCAAGATGAGCTGCATCATCAGTATGATGTAAATGAACCACAGCCCTACAAACGCAGCGATCGTAAAATACGCTTTGAGCAGCCCAGAAAATCCAGCTCTGCCGAGAGATCTCCGGGAGCGGAACGAACAGCGCGGGTTAGAGAAGATCGTTTCTACGATTTTGACAAAAAACAACAGCAAAATGATGACTTATCACCCAGAAGCAAAGTTGTTAACGACAATGGAGATGTTTTACCGCATAGTTTTCCAAACAGTGCTACAAATATGAATAGCTGGCAGGTTTTGGATGTAAGATCATTATAGGCTTTAGTTGTTATATACTATATTAAAGAAAAATATTTAATGTAAACTAAAAAATTCTTTAATTTCGCCTTTGAACTCGGGAATTGTCAAATTTAAAGGGAATGAATGAATGTAACGACGGAATATTCTAGAAAAACAATATCCGAACTTCAGAACTTATTAGAAATTCCGAAACCAAAAAGTTTTAAAGTAAAAAACAATGTTACATTTTTTTCAACATACAGGTTTCGGAAAATTAAAAAAAAAATAAATAAAAATAAGTCGAGGTTTTTAAAATTTTGAGATAACTTTTTTTTTTAGAATTAGGCTTTATTATTAGGCTGTTTTAAAAAAAAGTGTATAAACTTAAAAAATGTATGTGGTATGTCGGAACTATTATATTCTGTAGCCTCGACTATTTACGATACGATATTGTTATTCCTAAATTTCGTGTGATCTGAAAAGGATTTTATGTAAATATTTTGAGAATTTTTATAAAAATCCACTTAACTATTTTTAAATTTAATCTAATTTTGAAGGCCTTTTGGACAGCGAATACATATAAAAAAAAAAATATGTAAAAAACTAAAGTTTTACTCACTAAGAACAAACATATTTTTAATGTATAATTAATTGGTAGATTTCAACAAAACTGCGAGTTCACTTTCCAAATCACAAGCCGGAATAAAAGTTGTTTATTCATATCGAAAAGCCATTGCCAAATGCGGAGTAAAACAAACGCAGACACGCAAAGATATAGTGTTGTTTTCAAGGTTCACCGGGCAGCTGACGAGTTCCATGCGAGAGCGTCTTTTGCCGGCATAGCGACTGGGCGCCCGCTTTGCTGGAATTTAACCGCGCGAAAGACTTTTCCAAACTTTTCTTATTAGATTCCTATCAAAAGAGCGTTTTTCGAGTGTCGCGCTTTGACAAGCATGTTAATTATGAGCGACTTCCAAAAAAGTAACAATTCTTGACGTCAAAATCTTAAATATGGCATATAAATAATGCGGCTATATTTGTTAGTTGGTTTATTTCAAACTCGAAAAGCGCGGCGTTCGTTTTGAGTGACAGTTGTGCGGTTCCCAAGTGACCTAAGCTTAGACGAAAAATAAATATGTGGCGTACGTTGATCCTGCAGTATGTCTTGTTGGCAAATTGTGGCAGGGCCATTATGTTGCCACAGCGCTCACAAGAAACCGAGGCGGATGAAGCGCGCTCCAATTCGTCGGATTTAAAGTGGACTGCCAGCAGCGTGGGCCGTGTTTTGGCGCAATGTCTGGGTGGCCAGGAACCATGGCATTGTCTGGAAGTAGAAGCGGAACGCATGCTGGATACAGCTGCACATGATAACAGCACTTGGCAAGTAACGGATTACCTTAGCATAGAACCGCAGATGGGACCTCATGAGATGAGCGCCCAACGGGGGGCGCGCAAGGACGAGAGCAACAGTTTAGCTAAGAAGTTGCTACAGCTGGTGCAACGACGTGCGCTGCGTATGCGTATGCCCAGAGCCAGTATATCCAATGCCATAGATGATTTTGGCAGCCAGCTGGGTCTAGATCAAGGTACGCATGGTAGGATATATACGGATATAGATGATAAGATTGATAGTATTGTAGCAAGTTATAGTGGGCATGAGCATGCATATATAGACTTAGAAACGCAAACAGATAACATACAAATAGATAACCATAACGATAAAGATAAAAATAAAAATAAGAAGCAGAAGAAACAGAAAAAGTCTAAAAATAAGAAGAAGAAAAAAGACAAGCATAAACAGAAAAATAAAACATGTTCCAAAAAAACAGGTCGCAAGAAGAAGGACAAAGATAAGCACATGGCAATGATGGGCGGCATGATCATGATAGCCACACTAGCGCAACTATTCCTGGGCAAGGTCTTACTCATTGCAGGCTCCGCCTTTGTTATGGCCAAAATAGCCTTGGTTATCTCGCTGCTGGTGAGTACGCAAAAGTCCTTAGACTCGGCATAGAAAACGCTGCTACGCTTCCCTTCCAGGGCAGTCTAAAAAAGGGGTCACATGGCCAATCTGGTAGCAAAGATCATGTCATCGTAACCAATGCACCAAGCGGGCACAGCCATGAATCCGGCTGGCATCGCAGCATGCCCACCAGCAGCTATTCGCACATACAGCTGGAGCCACAGGAAGAGCATGGTGACTGGGTCACTGAGGAAGCAGCGCCGGAAGAGCATAACTACTATGAAGCTGGCGAGGAAGCAGCGCCTTTTCAGCGTCGTCAAGCTATAACCCATACAGCCGCCACTAAGCCCAGCTTTCTCTAGCTTTAAATGTTCTATGCGTGTATTTATATATGTATGTGTGTGTATGTAACTGTAACTAAAACTGTAACTGTAATTATAGCAGTAGTTCGTATTATCTATTGTAACTAACATATAACACTTAAACTAGAGGGGGGGGCACACATGCATGCAGCCAAGCGACTAACCTAAGGTTTTGTGGAACCAACAACTGTAAATACTGGTACAATTGAAGCAAATTGAGGCTAAGCGAAAGTAGATCTTTGGTTTTGTTTGTGGGAGCCAACGCCTTGGTTTATCGTGACATCTTGTTGGAGGCAGCAGCGGCACCAGCTGCTTGGGGTACCCAGGCCTGATAGGCCTTATCCTGCATCATCATCTCATCGTCGATGCTGCGATGATAGGAGCCGCCATCGTGACCACCGCTATCATACTCTCCCTGATGACTGCTCGAGTAGGTATGACTCTGCTGCACCTGCGGATGCTTGACAATTTCATACGTGGTCTTTTCGCCGCCATCTGAGCCTACCAATTTCTTCAAGCCGATGATGGCGCTTATGATCAAAGCTATTTTGCCCACAATCAGCGCCTTGCCTGCCACAATGGCTATGGAGTGATAGGCCATCTTTAGTATAGCTGTCTTCAGCAGCACAGCAGCTATGAAGGGACCCAGATATTTCTTGTCATCCTTCTTTTTACGTCCCTCGCCTACATTGTCTGCCGGCATAAAGTAGCTCAGCAGTGACTGCAGCCAGTCCTGACTATTGCGCTCGCCGTAGAGCAGCAGTCGCGGCAGATTCAGCTGCAACTGATGGCTGTGCATAAAGCTCACAAAGCGCTCCAGCAGCAAAGCATCCAAACTCTTGGGGGACATATGTTCCAAATCTTTATTGTTTAGACTATTGTGTTCTGCAGCGGCGCTGGCTCGACCCGTGCGTGACTCTTCGCTGCCCGTGCGTCGCACCAAACTAATACCCTCCAGCACATTGATGTTCTGCACCTTGAGCGCACGTCCCAGCAGTCGTGCACCCTGCAGCTTGCAACACCAGAAGATATCCTCGCTGTCAGCGCATTGAGCATAGACATGACGCACTGTGCGCAGCAGGCCGCTGTCAGATACATTTGCATCCAGAGCGCAGATGGGTCGCTGCGCATAGAGCAGCAGCGCCGCCAGCAGGCACATGCGCGTATCCATATGTGTACGTGTGTGTGTGTGAGGGAGTTGGTTATATTATCCTTGTTTTAGCTGCTGCTTTTAGCGGCTGTACACACTTGATCTTGTTGCAAAGTCACTCAGCCAACTGATCTTGTGCGCCCGGCTGGCCGTCAAATTTATACACTTTACCTTGCCACAATTAGCCAACAGCCGTTGGACCCAGTTTCATGTTGTTATGGCCAACACCAGCAGTTAGTAGCTTTCGTTGTTGTTGTCGTCTTGGACCAATTTTTGCTTTTGTTTTAAGCCCGCTCTGCAGTTGATGGGTATTTAGAGCGTAATATGCATGATAGCTCCGACAGCTGCAGTTCCAGCTTCAGGCTGCGCTCCTCGCAAAGCTTCGCTGCAGATTTAGTGCAATTGCTCTTGGCGATACGGTTGCACAGTGGTAGAAATAATAGTTTCAACTTTTTAAGCGCAGCTACATTAATTGGTCGAATTAAAAATTTTTAATACTTTAAATTATAGAATAAAAAAGAAAAATTTTAATTAAGATATTAACAAAATACTAGCAATCATATTCAAAATAATTAGAAAAATTTTATATTAATACTAATAGAACTAATAGAGGCTCTATGCTCCATTTAGGAGTCAAGAATATAAGTAGCAGTAGCAATAGAACTGAGCTTTTCAAAAGTTGGTGTCTCATACGTTCTTCTGGCCTAACATGATCTTCGAGATTACGGCATTTATAAAAACGGCATATATAAAGAAAAGATTACCGAAATATTTAGCTATCGATACACCGAAAATTAACCGGAATTTCAAAAAACAAATTCGAAGCTTTACATATTTTATATTTTAAAAATTTTTAAATTTTTTTTTCTTAAATGATAAACATTAAAAATATTTCCCTAAAGTTACGTCGTTAAATGTTCTTTATAAAAAATTATTTGTTAAACATTAATTTAAATTTAATGGCAAGAGCGTAAGGAATTGATGGCAAGGTAAATAATGAGAAGGGTAAATGTGTATAAAGGCTGTGAGATTGTATAACTTTATAATTAAACTTTTTTTATATTTTTAAATAATTTTATTTTATATTTGAAAATTTTTTGTAATTTGTATCAACTATCAAATATTTTATATTATTATATTATATTATTTATATAACAAGAAATTATGGATTTGTCAATTCATCATCAGTCATCATTAACAGGCCAGCTTGGCAGTCTTATAGCCAATTTCGTTCCTTATATTGGTCGGCCTTTATCATCTCTTGATTACACTAGTTTACAAATTTAAGGGTCATCGAGTGAACATTCCTAATTTGGGGTCGAGAAACACGAAAATGGCAACCTTTATATTTTTCTTAAGCACCGTTTTCGAGATATTTTCAAAAAACTTGTTGTTCAGCACTTTTTTCAGTTATTACTCAATATCTCGTGAGCAAAATTTTGTATCGACAAATTACCAAATTACCCTAAAAAACACTTTTTTAGGAAGGTTAATTTTTCGTGTAAACTAGTGTTATTGGTCTAGTAAGTTTTTGGCCGTACTTCTTTTCAGCCTTCTGATTGGATGGTCATTTAGTTACGTAGCTTTTTACGATGCTTTTTAAAAAATTTCTTGTATTGGCTGACAACCATAAAGTGTTGAATTTTTTCAAGGTTTCAGGGTATTTATGCCTCGTCGTTTAGTTGTATTTTTTTTGTGGTACCCCGGAAGTCCTCCTTCAACTCTGTCATTGCATTTTGTAGCGAATTTCTTCGAGTGTTAAATTGCCAATATCTTTTGTTCATGCCTCAAGAGCTGTCTCTGAAAATATGTCGACTGGAAGCGAAAATTTTTTAATAAAATTCGATTCTTTTATAGTATGTAGCACTATCTGTAAAGCTGCAATAGAAATAGATAGTCTTATAAAAAGAACTTGCGTTATGTATGTAGAACTCCATAAAACTAGTTGAATTAAAGAATTTCAATTTTTTTTTTTACAATGGCCTCTGCTCCAAATAGGACTTAAAGGAACATATATATATATAATTTTTTTTTAACTTTATTTTTAAAATTAAACATTAAAACGATTTGGTTAAAACTTTGCCTTTTGGGGCCAAGGTCTTAGCCAAACCTATGCATGCGTATAAACTTTAAAGTGTACAAGGACTGAAATATTTATTTCGTTATGCATGTGATAACAAAATTGCCAAAAATATAGATAGTGTAAAAATGAAAATAATTCACTAGACAACAGTAGGGAAACAATACAGCTCAAACGATTCTATACATAAGCTGCAATTTTTTTTTACCACTGTGGCCCACTGGCAGCAGCCATTTTCTAAGCTAGTATATTGCCGTAATTAGCAAATCTTTGCAATTATTTCAAGTTTTTTCCAACTACTGCAGGCTGCTGTTTAATGATATTTAGCTCTGACGCCCACTTTCATCGCTTGGTAGTGGAGATAAGACGACGGTAGCTGCAAGTGCAGCCAACAAAATGAAGCCATATTTCTAGTACTTATTTTTTTTTGGTTTTTTTTGGTTGTATTAGCTTTCATTGAACACGCAAAGTTTTTGGCATAGATAGAAGATACAAGTTGCATTGTTTAGAAAACGAAATGCATACGCACGCTAATTTGGCATTAAATTAAAGAATTAAAACTAAAGCCAACTGTCGCTCTTAAAAGAAAGTAGAAACGGAAACTTTAATGAAGCTTTACATATTTATAGCACGGCTTAAATTTACGGCTAGTAAAATTAGATGTTAATATTTAATTTATCAGCTGCTAGAGTGTAGCTTAAGACTGCGCTAAGAGCTGCCATTTTGTAAGCATGGTAGTTACAAAAGAAAAAAGTAAAGCATACTTTCAGGCTGCATTTTAAATTTCTCTGACAGCTGCATATCAGCGCAGGCTTTGTTTACACACGCACACAACGACACACTTAAGCTTGTACACAGCAACACACGCATACATTTTATACATGGTTGGCGCATGCTGGTAATGAAATATTCATTATAAAAAGCCAACTATAGCCAGCTTCAAGTTGAGACTTACAGCTTTATCTGCCCGAAACATGCAGAGAGTCTGATAAAGACTGAGGCAGTCCATCGCAGTGTAAGCACATTTAGCGGGAAAGTGTATTTTCCAGCAGCTGGTAATTAATTTTTACCAACTTACCACATTTTCATATAATAACCCATGCTGCAAATTTGTTCTATTTTTGCAGCATGCAACACTGAAGCTGCCCACAACTAAAGATAAATGCTTACAAGTACAGTCCACAAACATATGTAATCCACATGATCAATTTTCTGACTAACTGGACGTTTAGCTAGCACGCAATGCTACTTTCGCGCCGCCGCCGTACAAAAAGCGCACTTGGTAATGGCCTAAACCGCAGCTTGTTGCTAGTAGGAGCAGTGGCAGCAACAGTTTGCAGCTAGTCAGTAAACGCCAATTTGCCGTAATTGCCATTTGTTAACACACAAAAGCAAACAAAACATTTAACAAGCAGCCAGCAATCAATTGCAATTGAGCTGCTACGGCTACCATGTGAACGCAGTGCCAGAGATCAAGTCTAAGAAGCAACAAAAGACTTAAGCGACGAACTTTGCCAAGATCAGCACAAAAACTTTTACTGCGCCGCGCTGTCGATGGCATGGATACAAGAGCCAACGATTTATAAGGCTTGTGTTGCCAGAATACATTATGTGCCACAACAGCAACAACAACAACAACACAAGCAGCACCTACTATTGCTGTAGGTTGCATCTACTTTAAAAACAATTGCATAAAAGAAAAGCGTAAATTTTTTTTTATGGTTAACGAAATTTTCACTTTCACTTTAAGTTGACATTTTCAGCTCCCACCAGCCACAAACATTTCTGCTTCCACTCCCACTTGCACTTCCACTGCCAAACTTAAAAAAAAAAAAAGCCAACACATGGCCATGACCGTTTATTGGTTTCGCTTGGTATGCGGGTGCTCAAGCTACAACAACCTGTGGCAACTTTAGCTTCAGCTTCAGCTGCAACTTCAACTTAAACTTGATTCAATGTCTGCAATCAAAACTAGCTGCAGGCCAATTACATTTCACTTCGACCCCAAATCTTGGCACCCCAATGAGCAATGATGAACTCTCCACCAGTTCGTACTCGTACAACAATTGCTTGGAAAGCTGCTGCTGCTGCAAGAACCGCGCAGCTGTGACAGACACACTGGCTAACTGACAATCAGTTGCTCAGTAGGACGCTTGGACTATCTGCCTGACTTTAAGACTTTAAGAGTGACTGCCTTGATGAATTGATTATAGGTTTTCCGCAGACAACTTCAGCTACTCACTAAACATTTCGTTTAAATTATTTGTTTGTTTTCACAAAATAATTTCGCTGCAATTTTTCGGTGGACTGCCAAATTGTCAAGTCCCGCTGCCTGCAAGTCAATTCGGTTATATGTAAATACGGCCGGGATTAAATGCCTGCGACCTTATTGAATCACCTTATTGTAATCACAAATTTGATTTCCATTTGGTTTAAGATATTTCCCACCAATCGTACACAAAAATGCCAGCGGGCTTAGTTGCAAACGACGAAGTTTGCATACTCTTATTAACTTATTTTTTCAGTATTACGTTTGAAGTCAAAAACCATACAAAGTTATTACCAACGCTTAATGATGGGGTTTACTTGAAAACAGGCACATCTGTGTCTCTACAAACGAAATTAGGTATTTTTAGTCGTTGGGGCAACACTGTTTCATCACAACCTCTGCGTACCGCTTCTAATGCAAAAGCTCCATCAAGGCGTTTTTGCATCGCATTTAAAATCTCATTCGCAGGAACTTTTTCATCCATACAACAATGTGACTGACACTATGAGACTATGTCAATATCGTCGTAGCTATAATCAACGCGTACAAGGTCAAAGATCTTACTGAGTACTATTCTCTCAAACACTGCAGGTATATTTGGATCAAACAGGGTCAACACCCAGCGGCATTAACTGAAACGAGTAGGATTAGCGGCTTTCAGAGTATTAACTTCGCCCGGCTATTGTGTTCCCTAGTTCTCAAACTTTGGGCTCGTTTATCGATTGGCAAGAGAATTCTCCGCATGGTCTCCATGCTGACATTGTTGTTCGGTATGACGGTGGTGCCAAGGTGAATAAAATCCTGTCAACATTAAAAGTATTGCTTTTAACCGAAATGCATAAAGTTCCAAAATATCCAGCTAGACCCCTACACGATATGGACGTGAAGCACATGTCAAGGTTACGCCAGCTAATTAAAAAAAGCAGAGTTAATGTTAGATTTTTTTTTAAGTCCATCGTCAAATGTTTTAAGCATTTTGTAAAATCAAAGTTCTCAACTTTCACAAGTAACTCCAAAGTAGTTCGAAATGTTATCACTCTCGCTTGTAATTATCTATGCTACCAGACTTCAAACTTTTTACGAATTCAATAGGATTTCTCTTTACTACCGACAGTGGACAGCCCTGTAGTAAAATTGCACGCTAATACCGAAAATGAAGTCCAAAAGTTTTTTCATGGAACGGATTTCGAGATTTTTTATTTGCCTTATTTGGTTACGATATTTTCATATACAAACAAAAATCAGTCAAATTTTGCACGAAAAAAGTTTTTTTGACCGATCTGTCCTATTGGAGCTATATGATACAGGCAACCGATTTTGATCAAATTTGGAACAGTGATTGGGAACTGTAAAAAACTTCCGAGTGCCAAATTTGGTTATGCTATCTTCATAAACAAACGAATTATCCATCTAAAACTTTTGTTTTTTTTCGAGGTCCTCTCCCATAGGAATGGGAGATATGTAATATATCCCCGATATCAAATATATAAAATAAACTTGTCTGCCCTGACATAGTAACGCATCTAATCTGAGAATTTGGTTGATCTAGCTCTTACCATCTCTGAGATCTAAGCGTTCATACGGTCTGACAGACAGACAGACAGACGGACATGGGTATATCGACTTCTCTAGTCACCCTGATCGTACTTTAGGTCACTTTGGGGGATCTCCGATGTCTCCTTCTGTATGTTACATACATTTTCGGCTTGCACAAACTTAATATACCCTTTGTATCATACGGTACAGGGTATAAAAAAAGTGTCTCTACTTAAAAGCAAATATCTCTGGTTGCACTAAACTGATTTCGATTATTTTCTACCAAACTCTAGATAATTGATCGATTATATTTGGAATATATTTTTGTAAAATTTATGGTTTGGTCGTTATTTATCCATTCATATGAAATTTTTTGTCATTTTCAGAAAAAATTTTTGTAAAAAATTCTATTTTAAACGTAAATTTAAAAAAAATTTTATTTATGGCACGCAAAGTTCGATCGACTACGAAGAAAATGAGTGGTTGTTTATCGAAGTCAAAATCAGTTTAGTACAACCAGAGATATTTGATTTTAAGTAGAGATGCTTTTTTTTTAATTTTGAAAAATGGATTTTTAGAAATATCTCGAAATTTGTTTCATGAAAATTTTTTTGGATTTCATTTTCAGCTTTATAGCGCCATTTTACTACGGAAATGATTAAATCATGTTGAGGATACCAAAATTTTTTAAATTTGTAAACTAGTGTAATTGAGAGCTAGCTATAAAAGCAGAAGCACCTTAATTTGATAGCTTATTTTTCACTCGGTATTTTTGGCACCTTCAAAGTGTTACAAAATACTCAAAACATTTCAAATATTTTTTTTTATTACACTTTAAGAGTATAAAAATTTAGATTTCGGGTTTGTACAAACATTTGCCTAAGGCAGCGATGGAAATAGCAAAGTCTCACCTCCAACCACTTACTTTTATTTTATTTTATTTAGCTGCTCCTTCATCTACATCTTATCCAGCTGCTGCTCTACACTTGTCTATTTCAAATTATATATTTGCCACCCCGGTTGGAATATTGTTGCTGTTATTGCTTTTGTGTTTATCCCTGGGGCAACCTCAACGTCATCTCATACGTTTGCATCGCAAATTTCTTTGCTCTTCCATTTTGGTATATATTTAAGTATATACTATATATAGTATCCACATAAATATGCTGCACATAATTTTATTTTATGTCGTAGCATGGTATTCAGAATAGATTTGGTTTTTGGCCAAGTGAGGCAGCATTTTTGTGGAGAAATTTTTGTTTCGGAGTTTGATTTTTGGATATATTTGCCATGGCCTATAGAAAAGCTGCACCGCTTTTGGTCAACGTTCGAACACAAAGTTCAATGTTAAATGTCAATCAAGATGGCAATATATGTTGGCTGTTTGCTGCCTAAGCGGAGGTTAAGATCTCTCTATGCTATGAGCCAGGCTCATCAATCAATGTGCCAAAGATGCCAACCGAGGATTGCCAACAGGCAACTGCCAACAACTTTGAGACTTTGGATGCAAGAAAGTGAATAGCAGTATAGTACGTAATGTATCTAGCAAGTAATGCCTGGGCCTAACAAAACAAAAACAACAAAAAAATAAGAAAACTTTTGACCAAAGTCACAGTTTTCACATTTCAAGTGAATTTTCTTTGTTTTTTTTTCCTTTGTGCTGTCTATAGACTTGCCTGCTCTTGTCATGCTGTCATGATATCGCAGCTCATAGAGCTAAGAAAATTTCATTTCATTTTTCGCATAATTTTCCATGTTTTCTAGTTGCAGGGCACAAACGTTGCACACGACAAAGACAATCACAGCAACAACAACAAAAAAAAAAATTTTAAGTCGCCTGGTGGGGGGGGGGGGGGGGGGTTGACCGATAGGGAGATACCCTGTACCCTTTTTTGGAATTATAATTAATTTTCAAATACCCTTTTTTGGTAACTTACGCTTGCCTTGTTTTTTATAAACATAAATATACATACAGTGCAAAATATTTTAAAATAGAAATATTTTGCCATAAATCCTAAAATATATTCTTTAGCTGGAAAATAAAGTCGAAAGTGCTTTTGAAAAGTTTGTGGCAAAGTCATTCCGATAAATTGGTCTATTGTGAAAAATTTTGATATTATAAAATAATATAATAGTACTAATATATAATAATATTTTTAATATAAATATAATAATATCTAGCCATAACTTGGGAATTCGCATACAAATTTTTTGTAGTTTAAATTTAAAAACGAAAAGACTGGAAAAGTTTGTGCCAATGTCCATGGTAAAATTTTTTTCATTTTAATGACTAATTCGTAGTGAAAAAATATTACAAATTTCATTTTTTAAAGTTAACGCTCTAATTCTAAATTTAAGAATCAATTCTCTACTTTTTGTTTAATTGTAACTAAGCTACTGCATATTTTCGAAACCATTTGTAGTCAATAAGTCTTTTAACAAATTTTCCTAAAAAAAATAAGAACTTTTTTAAAAACCTTAAATATGTCAATCATCTTTTTTAATACGCACATTTTAGTTATATAGCAACGATGTTTAAAAAAAATAAGCGAAAAAATTTTAAGTGTGAATTTTTTTTATTCCAAGTTTTTTTTTTTTTTATTTAAAATTTTTTTTATGTTAAGTTAACTTAAAAAAAAATAAAAGCTTCAATTTTTATAAATTTGTATTTTTTTGCATAAAAATATACAACGAAACAATTTAACTTGTCATTTCTTTTTTTATTTCAAAAGACTTCATTATTTTTTAAGTCACAGATGTTTCCAGCTGCTTAGGCTGAATGGATTGGCGACTCCTTATAACATAAAACGTGCAATTATTCAAAATAATTGTAATTTTAAATAACTAAACGATTTAAATATAAAAAAAAGGATTAAAATATCAAAAGGCGCTAAAAATTATAATAAACTTTAGTATTAAATTTTCAGGCATTTTCTAAGCGATTTAAAGTAATTTTGGCCATCTTAACAAATTCAAATTTTTTTTAGAATTGTTCTGAATGCTGCAGAAGTTCTTTGGTGAATTGACTGTTTCCCAAAATAATATGTTTATAAGTGGTATAAAAACTTAAAAGAAGGCACAGTTAAACAAATTTTTGAAAGAGAAGGCCTGTAAGGAGTAAAATCTCGTGAGTCTTGTAACACATAATTTTACGCAAACGCATTATTTATTATAAATACCTACTTGGCTCGACTTGTCTTAAAAGTTAAAATTAGAGGACTCCACTTTGAGTCTATTGAAACAACTCACATTAAACACTGTCAACCGGAAACGATTTTTTGCCATGATTCGGGAATTGGAAACGTTGGCATTGTTTTTTTTTTTGTTTTTTTTCTAATTGATTAGAATGAGTAAATATTGAATTTTTAATTTATAAAAAAAATGCATCTTTTTACTTTGAAAAGACTCAGTGGTGGCACTTGTAAATATAGTCGAATATCGATGAATTTTGTTACCGAAAAAGTGGAATTGCGGTGATGCTCCTTGAACCATAAATTTTCTTGTATTTATTCAATTTTTTTTCTTTCTAGGCACACATATTCGTATAACCGTTCATAGCTTTGCTTTGTTTTAGGTCAAATGATGTACCAGAATACCAGTATTTAAAGGGGCAGATTTCGACAGAATCCAATAGAAATATTTTGTTGTGGGACTTTGGATCTCCTATAGTCTCCGAGATTTTGGTGTTCATACAGACGTACGGACATAGCTTAATGCACTGACAACTCAATGCTGATATCTTTTATATAAACAAATTTTAGTCCATCACGCTCTTTTTGCAAAACTCTAAAAAACTCTATGTGCCCTTTAGCTACAAGGTATAACCAGAACGCTGCCGGCATCAACTGCGTCGCTGACGTCAGATGTCAAAAAAAAAAACATCGTAAAGAAAATCAAAACAATTTTATTTCTGTATATAAATTTTTCTAGTATTAAACCCTAAAGCTGCACAAGCAACGCTTTATTTAAGACTGTATTAAAGCCCGCTTGAAGAATTTGCTAAAATAAATTGCTATTTAAATATGAGACAGTCGAGCTGCCAATGTAAACTATATTGCTTGTGCTTGTGTCTAGGCGCTGCCAACTCAAAAAAAAAAAAGAAAAAGGTTCAGCGACTCGACAAGACCGTGAACCACCCATGTGGTTGCCTTGACAAATGACAGAGCTGAAAGCCAAGCAGTAGCCCCAGAAGTTCCCCGATGAGTTGTAACACCTTTTTTTAAGGTTTTGTTTTGCTTGTTGTTTTTGTTTTTGGAGAGCAGCAGTTCATTGCACCTACTGCGGGTGGCCATGTGCCTGGGTCCGTACGTCGATCCGTCCGACCGTCCATCCGTCCGTCGGTCTACCCGTTAGTCTGTCTGTCCGCACACTTAAATGATAAATTGAAACAGCGGTGAACGTGACAACGGGGAAAAAGTGAAAGCATCTTTTGCCTCAAAATGGCTGCAGCCAAGTGAAAATGCTTACCAAGGAATACCAATGGCAACCTTTAAGATGCAGCAATGACCAACAAACTTCAATACAACTTTGTGTTTTTGCTAGAGATGAGCGCGTGACCGGATATAAGCTCACGAAACATGCAGCAAAACTGGTAAGTCACGTTTATGACAATCGCAAAGTTGGCAGCTTTCACTGCTTTATTTGATTTTTTTTTTTCCTTAACGATTAAATGGTACATTTTTTTATAGCCATTTGGGGATATATGAAAAGTTCCAGCAACTAAAGCATTGTTGACGTGTTTCATAGGGCTAAACTCAATAGGCTCTTTAAGTGTACGTTAACGCACATTTAAGACCTTTAAGTACGAGCATATGACAAATTACTGGAGTAGATAAATATTTTGAAATACAACCGAAACCGCTTTGTTTGAGTTATGAAAAATTGTTGAAGCTAAACATCATTAGCAAGGTGGTGAGATCCTGAAACGGAAATCAATATTAAGCACTTTGCCGGTAGAAATACAGTCAGTGAGTAATGTAAAGAGGCTGTTTTATGGCTTGTGCCTTCTACTCCTAACAACTTCGCAGTTGTGTCTATGTTACAGAGATCTAGAAAAAGGAAGCCTGAACAAGCGACATCTTGACTTATGTGGGCACATAAATATTTACTCTTCCCTATCAAACACACTATCTACACTTCATTTCAAATTCAGGAAATTTTTTGTATCTATATTTTTTATGGAAAATACATGTCTACGTAAATGTAAAGGCGTACAAAAAATAAAAGATTAAAGAATTTTGTAGAAACAGCGTAATGTGGAACACGATCATATATTGCACAAAAAAAATTGTTACCTGGTTACAGTCCATATATCCGGACTATAATATATACAGTACGTAGTTTTCACATTATTCACACGATTTCAACCCATTTGGAAATTGATTATTTTTTTATTCACAATAAATTAAAACTTTCTAAGGGAAAAGCTTTGGTGTTAAATAGTAAATATAATTTTTGTGTTTAGTACAGTGGTTGGCACGGCCCTATCTCGCGTATATAGGGACTAGTGCCGATGCTTGTGTTGACGCGTCGCTGCGCACTCACACAAACGCAAGTTAAAATGCGAGTGTATTTATTGCTGACCGCTGGTATAGTAGCTTTACCTAAATTCTATTTTTAGTAGGTCTTCACAGTTAAGCAAAGGGACTATAACTCCTAAAATTCTCAGTCGAATTTAAACAAATAATATAATGAAAAAATTAAGATCTGTGCCAAATTTCAATTTAATTACTATTCTTATCAAACCTCAAAAATCTGTATGGGGATAATTTAATTCTATGTTTTTTACAAATTATTCTTTTGCACTAGCTAAATATTGCCTTATGTCCAAAGTACAGAGAAAAAATGAATGCTCTAGTTGGAATATATCTAAGTCTGTAATTTTGATATATGTACATCAACTAAATTTATTTAGTCTTATACGCCACGAATCACCGAAAATATTTTACCTTAAAAATAAAATTATCTTAAAAACAAAACCTAATTGAATATCTTAATCCTATACACGAAATATTTTTCGAATCTACGAATTTTTATTTGTTTTTTTATTTATTCTAAAGGTTGATCTTCGTCATAATCACGAAGGTATGCTTTAGTGTGATTTTTTTTATTATGTTATTTTAAGCATTTATTTTAAATTTTTGTATTTAACAGTCGGTTTATCTATATTTTAAAAGACAACTGGATCGAAAATTGTATAAGTCTTACCGCCAACAATAACGACTAGGATTTTGACCTTTAAGATGATAATGCTGACGATACCGAATAAGCCTTAGCTAAGCTATTTGTGTTTTAATTAAAATTTTTGCTACAGTCAAAATATTTAAAACAAATCCGAAAGAGTTAAACTCTACAATTAAATTAAAGGTTGAGTTGGTAGTTTGGATCGAGAGTGCAGCAATATGTCTAGTTCCCCAAATTTGAATAGATGGCCAATGTGTACATTATAAGCCATCTTATACAAAATCTTTATAAGAAAAATTTTCAATTTATCTTCATAACTCGTTTGCCATTAAGGAAAATCTTTAAAATTATAAATATTTTATGAAAAAACTATATCCAAGTCTTACAAAGGAGTAGATCCCGCATTATCGGAATCATTACCGATAAATATAGCAAACAATTTCGTCTCCTGACGAAGTTCTCGTGAAAGAAATGCCGCGAGGGCGTTAGTGGGCCAAAAGTGGCTGATCTAGCCAAGTAATGTGAAATAAAGATACTTTTTGTTTTGGTAAAAATAAATTATTCAAAACACAAAAATTAAAACTGTATGTTTATTCTTTTGAAAATAATTTGATAGTTTTATTCCGCTTCATAAAATTATGTTTTTCATAAAATTATCTACTTCTTTAGTTTACGAGTAATAATTAATTACATGCCGTTTCGTCGAATCGACGAGCATGTGCACAAACGTATAAAAACTAACGTGTAATGGCTAGGTTCAAAAAAATATATTTTCTGTTTTTTTTTTTTTTTGTATCTTACGCCATTTTTATGACTAACTGTGTGGCTACTATTCACAAATTTAAAAGCTTCCCACGACAGCTGCACTACCGATCCCAACAAAATTCCATCTCTAGTCGTTCAACTACAATATATACACTATTTGAAACTAGCAGCCAGCAGTCAAAGTTTGCGCAGAGCCAGATTCAAGTTCACTGCACAGTTTTTGGCAAGAGCAACAACGTTCAGCATGACCATGTAAACAAGTCTGCCAGCCGGCTAAGATTATTGCCAGCTTCATCTGGATGCAGTTGCCCTCCAGGCAAAACTGGTAATGCTCAGCTAGAGAAGTCAAACAAACATTACAGCGCAACTTTACTTTGCCCGCAATTCGGAATCTATTTATTATAGGCAGTCAGAAAGACAGACAGACGGACATCCTTATAAAATGGCTCGTAACTTTTGGGAGTGAAACTTTAACTGTGGCAATTTCCAAAGCCCTAACATTAGGCCAAGTACGATGATACTCAGTCAGTGAGTAAAGATTAAGTTAATTTAATTTACCTTTTACTTGATTGTTAGTTAGTTTTTTTTTTTTTTTTTTTAGTTTGTTGATGCTATCATCTTAATTAGCGCATAGGTTGACTGAGTGGTCATTAAATATTCAAGATGGCATACGCACTTTCTTGTTGTAATTTGCGACACTTAAGAATCTAATTACAAGGTCCCACTGAAGCTGTCCGTCCACAAGCTGTGTGCGGTCATTGGTCAAGTCATGAGCGAGAGTGCGTGTCCCATGATTTGTTTCTGTGTGGCTATTAGCTGGAACGAGGGGCGCATACAAAGTTTCACTTGGCCTGGCCAAAAGAAAGCGAAATGTGTCTCTCGCTCGACAGTTAAAATATAAATAAATATAAATTATCTTTGACACAAGACACTTGCGCATTAATAGAAATATTTATCGCATTTTTCTTGCACACCATTTTCTTGTTGTTGTTGTTGCTGCTTTTGGCCTTTTTTGTTGCCGCTAATTTGGCTAAAAACTTAAATGAAAAATTGCAGCCACATATTGTGCCCGTTTAACTTGCGGCCAGCTATTTTGTGGTCAACAGTTGCCAGTTGCCAGATGCCAATTGCCGGATGAGACTCAACGTGCCACAACTTGAGGCAGGTTGCTGGTTTCCGTTCAAAAGCAAAACCAAAATGAAAAGCATGAGGGATGAGCCTTAATTGAAGTGTCGATACTTGTATACTCTAGTGGTTCGAGGTTGCAAGAAAATATAGAAACTTGTACTAGCTTGGAATGGAATGTAGAAATTTAAGCGAAAAAAAAAATTTAATAAGACCTTATATAACAGAAAGAACTCAGTATTATCGTGTTAAAATATTAATTAAGTAAATATTCGGTTTTTTTTTTGGTTGTCATTTATTTATTTCACTTATCCTAGTTTCTAACCTCAACATTTTTTTTTAAAATTCCCAAGGAAAAATTTCACTACTGCATTTGCCATTTGAGCAAATTATACAATAATGTTGAGGATATAAATATATCTTAAAATTTAAAATAGTTTTGTTTTCTAATTTGGATTGCCAAAAAAAATTTGTGTGGAGACGGTGAAAACTGGGCTTCTACAAAAAAAAAAAAAAAAAAAAAATTTTGTAAATAAACTGTTGGTGCAATTCCTACAAAGATCTGACCTTAAAATTAATACAATCGTAATAGAATATTAATGCAGTAAGACTTTTACTCAGACAGAGTATACAAACTTCGACGCCTTAAAGCAATTTAGCATTTGGTGTTTTTTTTTAACCAGATGCACAATTTAATTAAAATTTTTAGCACAACAATGTATGCATATGGGCCGTTCTGTTAAAAATGAAGCTCCAAAGATCTTACTCAGAATTTTTAGTTCACACTAAAATATTTTTGTTTTTTTTTGAAAACAACAACATTGAACTTTTTGCAAAACAAAATTTCTTAATAGCAGAAATATTTCTTTGACATTTCAGGGAAATAACAAATTAAAATTGTTTTTTAAGCACCAGTGAAGGTGCCCCTGAAAAAAATGTATTTATGTTCTCAAAGTGCTCTAAAGATTGCGTACGTTAAAATTGTGCGCGGACGACTTTTAGATACCCTGTACCATCTCATTGCGACCAAACTCTGTATATTGCTTTAAGCTCCAACAAAAATTTTTGATAGCCTAATTTGTTTACGAATTTTGCACTAAAAACGATTATTTGACTGATTGGTCCCATGAAAGCTAAGGATATATCCAAATGACTTTGATCAAATTCACCTGGGATCTCTAAAACACTACCTTATGCCAAATTTGGCCGATATCTAAAAAATAAATTAAATTTAATAAAACATCTAATCTGAAAGCTTGGCTCTAGCTCTCTCTAGATCATATATTGGGTCTAGGCGTTCATGCAGACAGACAGTCGGATGGAAGAATGGGCCTACAGACTGACAGACAGACATGGTAGGTAATTTTGGAGGTCCCGACGTCTCCTCCAATATGTTACACATATACTAAATTATATTCTATCTAAAATAGTACAAATTTTATCAAATCCAGTTTTTTTTTTCTCAATAAAAAAGAATGTTCTGCCAGCCTGCTTTTCCTTTTAGGTCGACTGGACAAACATAAAAACCTTTCCTATGGTGCAAAATAGTTTTATATAAACTTAAGCTTTAGCTTGCGATTTTTATGGATGATCCATGTGAGCCGTGCACTTCTTTTCTGCTAACTTCTTAGGAGGTTCCACTAAAAAACCAAGTTTTGCTGTAAAGTCTTATCCCATGCGAAGACTGTTGCCTTTAAAATTCAAAGTAAAGGCCATACTTTGTTTTGATGGTAGTATTTGCTTTGCTGGTTTTAAAAAAGAATTGTCTAGGATCTAAATTTATTTATTTATTTGTTTTAGTTAGCCATGGCTGCCGCGGCTTTCAACTCTAAGATCTTAATTATTTTATGCAACATTTAACAGTAAAAATACATTTAAGTTATCATTTAAGGGAATAGTTTAGATCAAGCTTAAAAACAATCAAACAGTCTGCCCAAAAATTAGACAGAATTTTAATAAAAAAAATTTTTCTCTTATACGTTAGTAAGGTCTTTGTATAGAAATTACTATACCTTGTTAGGTGTTACCAAATTTTCTAAGGGGTCAAAGAGTTCCTCAATAAGTAAAAAAAATTAACAATTTTTATAAATTTTTTTACCAAAATTTATAAAAAAGTTTTCTTTTTTGACAGCTTTGATAACAATCACCACGTCGTTAAGACCCTATCTTTAATTGTGTAAATATGAATTAAATTGGTTGGAAGGTAAAATTGGTTCAAAAATATTCAGCAGCTTTGTTAAAAAACTTAAAAATATACTCATTTTTTGTTATTTAATTATGCCGTAACGCCTTCCATTTAAAAACTGAAATCTTAATTTTATATCGATCTTTCAAAAATCATTGGGACAATTATTATTTCCTTATCCAACTAGACCCTTAAGCTAACGATGCACTATAGTTTTCTTTGAAGACTATTTTCTTTTAAACCACAACCCCACAGATGCCAAGTTAGACTTAGGCCAAACCCTGTCAAGTTTGTTATCTAAAAAATACACAAAAGACAGTCTGAGAAAAACAAAATTAAATTGAATAGATTTGATATCTAAAGAAAAATAGAATAAATTCTAGTCATGATGCTTATTTAGAAATTGGAGCAGACCAACCATAAACTTACATTTGCAATCTTCTTCATGTAAATATCGATATACCCCAAGAGTATGCAAAGGAGGACCAAAAAGATGGCTTTGCGCCAATTACCACACAATCTTATCTGTGTTCAATCTCTTAGTGCTCCCTTCATTCAGTCAGTCGTAAAGTCAACTAGACACCGACTTATATACATAAAAGCTAATTAGCGTGATATTTCCAGCTCACGCCTCACTGCCAAGTGGGAGGCCTATTTGATTACACAGCAACAAAATTTTCACTTTCTTTGGTTTGTTTTTTATTTTTGTTTTAACGCTGGAAAATGCTATAACTTAATGCTAATAAAAAAATTTGGTCATTTCTTTTCGGCTCACATCAAATAGAAAGTTGGGAACAACTTTTCCACAACATATGTTCTAACCTAACAGCAAACAGCAAATCAAAAAAAGTTAAAACTGAAAGTGCGCACAACTTGTTGGTAATTGGCCGGCCATTCAACTTATGGCCAAGTGTCTTAGCCAACTTTAACCTTGCTAAGGTTTTTTATTTTATTTTCGCACATACACACTCATACACAGACATAACAAGAAAAATGAACAACCTTAAAGTGTTTGTAAACCAAAAACAAATAGCTAGTAAATAAAAGAATTCAGAACAAAACCTTTTGTATTATATTTTGTTTTACTTTCTATGTCGTAAAATGGAAAATTTCACACACTCACATACACAGATGCACAACACACACAGCCATAAACCACAAAGACTAAAGCAAAACAGCAGAGTACTAAAAACAGTAGCGTAGATAAGGGGCTTGGGAGTTTTGGATAACCCGCTACTGCCATATGACATAAAAATTAACTTTAATGTCAATTTTTTTTTAGTTAAAAAAATTAAAAATTTTTATATTTAATAGCATGGATATTGATATAATAAAAAAATTTAACTTTCTAGAAAAGTCAAAATTGTGTTTTTTTGTGATCGGTTGACGTACTAAAAATGATTTGTTATGGAAAATATTGAAAAAATATATCCGAAAATGTCAGAAAAATGCACTAAAAACAATTCAAATTAGTATAAATAACAAAGCAGTGGAAAAAGTGTGCCAGCTTACATTTTTGAAGCCATTTTGAAATGCATTGAATAAAATTTGTCTATTCGCTGTACGTCCGAAAACATAATGAAAGTTCGTTGAATTTCAATTCCAGCACTTATTTTTCCTTGATTTTTTATTTTATTTGATCACTTTTTGAGCGCATTCAAAAATAATGTTTTTTATTTTCCGATTTCTTTAAAAACAGTTTTTATATTTTGTCATACACACACTGCGTTTTTGAATCTGTTCGCATGAAAAACACATTAAAATTGTTTACGGCGTATTTGCCATTGAAGACAGGTGGAATTTTGGTGTTTTCATTGCTGGAACATCAAAATCGACCATGTGTGCCAACTTACAAGCTGTGTCACCTTACAGGCCTTTCCCCTATATAATTACCAGTCCTTACATATATAACGTTTTATATAAATAGTAAAGAGTCGACAAATTCAAACTTGTTCGTAAGCCCGAAAATATCGAAAAATTTTAAAAACTTGTAACTTTTTAAAATCCCAACATATTTTAATGCTTCTAAGCTAGTGAATACATTTTTCATTCATTTCTTTAAATTCTGGCGAATCTTGCAGTTGAATATCTGGACTTCGAATGGCGGACCCAATTTGGCGGTTCCAAGATGGCCGCCGGGTTGCAAGCTTTATTTTATGATAAATAATATCGGTTGCAAATTATCAAAACAGTACATTTATCTTAAAAATGGTTGATTTGAAAGAAAATCACTCATATAAAAAAAAAATACTAAACTAAAACCGATGTTATATATTATTTTATTAAGTATTCAATTATGATTTTTCGTGATTTGGAACTTTTCAGTATTTAATTGACGTAGGTAATGTGTCATGGTCTAGCTTAGTCCTTGTTGAAACCTTAAAACACAAGCAAAATGGCGCGCTCCCTTTTGGAGTTATTGAAATACAAACATATTACACAACTTTTTTTTTTCATGTAGGTATGATTTTAATTCATTTTTATTTTTTTTTTTTTGTACCCTATTTTCTTATATCTTTGAGTTATTTCTAGATATTGACTAAATTGTTAGATGCCAACTTTTGCCTTAGAATAAAATTTTCAAAAATTACTAAAATTGATGTAACAAAAAAAAAAATATGTCCAAGAATTTGTCAAAAATGAATCCAACTCTCTTAATGGTTTTTGCATAAAAGAATTTCTAAATAAATCTTGTAAATTAATTTTGTAACTCTATGCCAGCCCCCTTCGCAAAACGCAATCTATGCTCCTGACTTGAACTATGCTGAATAGTTGTAGCTGGTTTGTCATTGTCGTTGTTGTTGTTGTTGCAATTTATTAAATCGCAATTCTTGTTTTAATTTTCGACTTTGCCACAAAGAAATTATTTTTCTTGTATTTTTCATTTGCTGTTTCGAATCGACCACAAAATGGCACAGAAACAAATAAAAAAATACTTTGGTTTGGAAAAAAGAAGAAAGGCATAAAAAAAGTGCAAGCGGCAGACGACAGCTACGTCGCAGCAGCCGCTGGCAGTGGCTACAGCTGCCTGAGTTGCGTGCCACTTGGCCTTGCCCACAGAAACGTGGCCGTTGGATTGTGGCAAGTTGCGAAGACAATTGAAATTGTTTCTCATACGCTTCAGTAGTAATGGATATGGATACAGATACATGCACATAGATGTATATATGTGTATTAGTGGGGTGTGCACGAATCCGGATATTCATATGTAACTGGGAGAGTGCACCCGCATAATATTATAACAGAGCTGGAGAAACAAAGCCCACTGAACATGGCGCAATTGGGTGCACTCAACTGCATGTAATGCCTCGAATCCAAAGACATTTTGACAGTTTGAATTCGGATAAGATATTTGTGTGAGACCATGTCTTATGGGAATAATAATAGTGTCAGAAATTGAAGGCGTACACAATGGACGAAAGTGCCGCATTTCAATTGATTGGACACGCTTTTTCCTGCAATAATGATATGAAGATGTCTTAGACATAGCTGAACGTACTGTGTCAAAATTAGTCAATTGTAGAACACTAAGAATTATATTTTATTCGCGAAAATAATTGTTTGTAAGTAAAGCTTAGTATAAAAACTTTTTGAAGCCAAGAAGGTTGAGGCGTAAAAGAACTTTTAATATGCTCTTTGACTATTTTTGGTGAGAATTAGGCGCTAGAGATAATGTACTTTATTGAGTTTTAGAAAAGTTGTACAAATACATATAATCAGCGCTTAATTTTAAGATGATTGAGGTGTTAAGCTCGCTGAAATTAAAAAATTTAGCTTTATCGTTACAAATCATTAGATGTTTTTTTTTGAATTCTCTGCTAACTTTAAGAAAATACGAGAATCAGTCATCACGCCGATCTTGAGTCAAAAGTATTAAATTTAGCTGTGCGCCATATTATTTTTACACTACAGTGTTACTATATGTATAAAACAATATCATGTTATTTACACCATTTATATTTTTTATAATCCTCGATTTTCAGGTTTGTCTCCGACCCGATTAGCGGAATAGCTCTTACAACATGGGAAAAATTCACAAACGCATCTTTATGTAGAAAATTCTCATATATTTTGTATGGAACCCATTTTTTGGAGACACCGAGAACGGATGACAGATTTTATTAAAATTTGATGCATAAAAAACATATTGAATTTAAAAGTAACGCACCTCAACCAAAACTATCTTTAGACAAAGCTTGTAAATAAAATGTCTAAATTTATTTATTTGCCTAAGCTCGGATTTAGAGAACGTCTGTAAGGTTCACCATAGTATATATCTAAAGTTTTTTGGTATCTAAGGTTTTTATCTATCTAAGGTTTTTAAATCGATTTTTGTTTTTTGTAAAATCATCGTCGTAATTTTGATATACGGACTTAGGTCACTCATATGCGTGCATAATCTAAAATAAGGATTAATGACACAGGCCTCGAAATTTATTATATAATTTATGGATTTTCCTAATAGGTCCGAAACTTCAAATCTATGGAAATTTTTAATCACCCCAAAGTACCTTTTTTACCTTTTACCAATTTTACAAATTTCAAATTAAGGAATAAAGTGTTTAAATCTATTTCCAGATTGGATATACTTTGTTTCGGAAATCAATTTATTATAACATATATTACAAGCTAATTTTTTTAATTATTTCATGCATTTCATGCCCTTGTTATGTGAAATAGACTTAATAAGAAACTCTTAAAGAATAATTTTTAAAATTTTGATCTTTGGTAGAGTAAATTTGCGAATACTTTTCAACAAAATGTGGAACCATTTTTATGCAATCGTGATATTTCAAAATTTTGGATTTTAATTTTTACTATGGCCAATTTTTTCTAAATTCGTAATTTTAATCGCCTTTCATTTAAAATCAAGTTGCAGTAAAAAATAACGGTTATAAACTATTTCAAAATAAGTCAAAAAATTTTAAATACCTTTTAAAGCTATTAATTTATCGTAGGTCCTCCTATTCTCTTTTATTTGGCAATATCATCACTGTCACTATTTTCAATACACTAAACGATCCTTCAAGGATACTTAATTATAAATATCGAAGCTATTGTAATAATGATTTAATGATATTAATGTTGATCCTAAATGTTGGTCTAGGTCATACGGTTTATATTATTATTATTATTATTATTTTGATTTTATAAAATAAAAATTTACAAATAAATTTTTTAACTAATTTCTATTATAAAAATTTCAACAGTTTTTGCTTCATTTTTATACAAAACTTTTTTATATAATTATTGTTTCATAAGTTATTTTTAGCTTAAATATCGAGCTATTTTTGCAATTAAAAAACTCCTAAAAGAAACAAAAAAATTAAATAAATAATAATTAGTTCATGATTACACCCAATACCTTAAGGTATAAAGGGTGTATTAAGTTTGTGCAAGCCGAAAATGTATGTAACATACAGAAGAAGACAGCGAAGACCCCCCAAAGAAGTCGATGTACCCATGTCCGTCTGTATGAACGCCTAGATCGCAAAGATGGTAAGAGCTAGAGTAACCAAAATTTCAAATTAGATGCTGTAGAACCTATGTATGTCACGGGAGACAAGTTTATTTTACTTTTTTGATATTGACGTTTTATTATACACCTCCCATAGAGGTGTTTCAACACCTCGAAAAAAACCAAAAGTTTTACAAAAATCAGTCGACTACATCTTATAGTCGATCTAAAAAACATTTTTGTTGCAAAATTCGTTTGTTTTTTGTTTGTTTATGAAGATATCGGAACAAAATTTGACAATCAAAATTTTATTTGAAGTACAGAGTGGGGCATCTGTTGGTTTGCTTGTTAAACACTCATAATTCGGAACATACTCGCACTACCATATTTGCATGCTCGTCCGGTACGTTCACGCGATATTATTGCTGCAGTTGAGTCCAATTAACAATTATCAAACAAATCAACAGATGAAACACCCCCCAAACTTAAGCAAAATACTGAATTTGATTGCAATGTGTCAGTACTCAATATTTTTTATTTTCAAAATTATATTCTTTACAATTCCTTTAAGTTTTTATTATTTTGTTAAATGGTGTTGTATTATAATCCTTGTTACAACTTTAAGAACTTGGATATAAATATTTTGACTTATTTAATCCATTTTAAGCTTGAATACAGTATCTGTTGATAAAAAGATTCTGCAAATATAACCACAAATTAAATTGTACTACGAACTTAAAATTCCAATGTGAAAGTGAAAACTGTCAGTGAGATCATATTTTTATACAAAAATATATGTATATACATATATATTTTTTTTTTGATTTATCTGTTTTGCTCTGTGTTAAGTGGTGCATGTTTTTCTGGCTTAACATTGGCACGCACGAAATCCCAATTTGGTAGCCCATTCGTGTGTTCCTGTCACAATACAGAAAAAAAAAACAAATAACACGAAAAACACCCACCTCAATACCAAAATTTGAAATACGAAAAATTGCACCTAGGCACCTAGGTCTAAGTAGAGCAAAGAGTAAAGTCTTAGACATACCTAAAATACATAAATTTTCTCACGGGACAAGCGGATGTACAGATATTTTGCTGCTTGAAAATTTTTATAAATATTCATTTAAAATGTTTTATCTAAAGAACTCAATTAAATATATATAAAGTACTTAGTGTTTATGTAATATTGTATAGATAGATGTAAGATATAAGTACATTCACCCACCTTAAGCTTATGCTAAGCTTGAGATACTTTTGTTTTTTGCTTGCAGATATATTAGGCCTGACTAAACCTAATTGAGTACTGTAATCTGCTCTTTCAACTCAAGTGCCTTATGAAGCAGCACAGCTTGCTGTTTTTTTGTTGCCAGGATTTTGCCTACGTAATGCCAACCGTAAAGAGGGTCAATGAACCCACGGCTATTATAAATATTTACAAAATGGGAATACAAGTTTTCCATTAGAATAAACAAATAAGTAGCAATCGCTACATCATGCAAATCCAAACCAATGTGCTGTGGGAGTATGGATACGGCCCGTGTCAGCTCTCACGCTGTTATGGCGAGTGAAAGCGGCAGTTCATTTTGGCCAAAAATCAAAATTAGTTGGCCGAAAAGGAAAAATCATTTTCCAAAGTGCTGCCGTTTAAGTTGGCATTTAAATTAAGGCAGCGGCCGGTGGCAAGTGGCAGCAAAACATTAAGTAGCTGAAGCGGCGGCTATTAGTCAAAGTGTTTCTTGCCGCAGCTAGCATAAATTTCAACTTGTATAAATTTAAAGCTTTATTAGTTGCAAAGTGGCATGGCTTAAGGGGCCCAGCACAAAATCTGCTAAATAAGTGGCAGGCAAATCCCTTAATGTTTTTTTTTTCTCTGATATCTAAGCAATGTCGGCACCTGCCAGGGCCATAAACTGGTCAAGTGGCAAGCGAAAGTCAGAGCGCCAAGTTTGGCCAAGAATCCAGAAAATGTATTTTCGCTTATTTGTTGCTGTTTTTTTTTTTTTTTTTTTTTTGGTGAAAAGTGTTTGTTGCAACTACTACAAAAACACCAACAACAAAGTAAGGCCGCGTCGGGGCCAAGCCAAGCCACAATTATGTAGTACAAGAGGCCGCAGCTTTGCTTTCACGTTGCATGCATCGTGTCCATGATATGTATCTATGTGTGTGTAGGCACGTTCTACAAGATACTTTAACTGCTAGCTGAGTTTGTCGCCAGCGTCAGGCAAATTGCAAGCTGGGCCCAGCCTTTGGGTTATTAAGATGGTTATCGCAATGAATTTGCTGCTCCATATAATGGTGTTTTTTTGTACAGTGCAACTACATTAGTTACTAACTAACTTTAAGCAGCAGCTTTAAGGCTGACAACGAGGGTTGCTTTTTATGTTTCTTGCTCAAAAGTTTTTTTTTTCTAGTCAAAGTATTCTGCGTCTTATGCTTTTGCCAAAAAAAAGGGCATCCTACTTTGGCGCTCATAGGGTTAAGTATTAAGTATATTTCGGAAATTGGACTAGCCGGGAAGCTTTAAGGCTAGAAGACTGACTCTGTAGCTTATCCAACAGCATTCTATTAAATATATCTATATATTCTTAGTTAAAACCTATGCACTTCAGAAAAACTATTATGACTATTATCATTGTACCAGCTTTTTACAGCTGAGAAAAGTTAAAGCAAGACTAATAAAGCATTTCTATTTTGACAATCCTAGGTAAAAATTTTAAAATATTTTCGACGAGATAAATTTTTTCAAGTTGCGTTAAACTATAGAAAAGTGCACATAGAAGATTAAGTACTCAATATGGTTATCACTCGTCAAAATGACGACGTTCGATTTTATTTTCGATCTTTTCTACAGTTTTCTTATGTCACACGTGTTGTTGGGTCTATTGCACGCAGCTACATAATATGATTCCATACCAATAATCTTAATAATTACGCTGGCTTATACTAAGAAGACGACACCAGTTATTTTTGCACTATGACCTTATTTTGAGAGAAGATATTGTGCGCTTTATTGGAAATGGCAAGGCTTTAATTGACATGGAAGACATGGCTAAGCTTTGGGCTTTTCCTTTGGACAAATAGCCACTAGTGCCAATCCATAGTTTGCTGCAACGTAATACGAAAGGCGACACTAAGTCGCGGCGGGCGTGCCACTACCAAGACTCTTAAAGTTCCCAGTGTAGACAAGCACCTAGGCGCAGCTGCCGTCGTTGTGGATTTCCATGAAATGCGCCATATTACGCCAGCAACTGTTGTGCCTTCAGGCTTAGGTTGTTCCAAGGGTGTATCTTAAATATTGTATAGTTCGGCATGTCTTGAGATTATTTTGCGCACTGATCTAGGTACAGCTGGTTTGTATCATCCATTGTCGCCAATCAAAGATATAGATTCCAGTTTATTGGAAAAACAGGTGGACTGGGAACATAAACGCTATATATTGATTTTTCTGAAAATACGACATACTTATCAAGGCTGTGCGTGAGGTCTTTAATCCACAATTAGCTCTTTTGAATATTCACCCAGCTGATTGTATCTAAAGGCACTTTATAATCTGCATAAAGATTTTTTTGTGACATATATTACAAACGAAACTAATGTGTTTTTTTCTGCGTACAATATACATATATGGCTTTACTACTGGCTCAAAGAAATGTATGTAAGTGTTTGCCAACACTAATTTGGTTGCTTATGGGCGCGACAACTCTGGCAGCCAAGTGGCCAAATTTAATAGCTCCACAGTTAGCGAAAATGTGAAAATTGCCAATGCCAATTGAAATCAAAGTGTCAACGGGAAAATATCATGCATAAGGCAGGCTACAGCTTAAATTGGTAAAAATGATCAAAACTCTATGCTACACCTACTAAATATGTGTGCATGTGTGTGCGAAACTATGCCCGGCCATAACGAAAGCGCCGCAAGAAAAACAAGTACCGAGACAATCTTGGTCTTGGCCATGTTACGAGCGTGTTGGCATCAGCGCTTGTATATATGATTTTTTTGGCATGGTTCATTGAAGTGGTCTAATGATCATTAAGCTGCTTGCAACATCAGCGATAAGCGACAGCAACTGTTGCTTGTCATGATCCTACTATAAAAGGTTACGCAAATCGCAGCTCTGATGGGGTACATTTGTCTCTCAACGCTGTAAAAAAAAATAGAGTGTCGTCATTGATTTAACTTTGATACTGGCAGTGTTCACTTTTACCTTTGAAAAGGATTTAATAAAACTTTGCACATAAAAAAAAAGTGACAATAAACTTCGAGACAGAAATATGCAGAAAGTTTTGTTAGAGAAGACTTTTCAACTGATAAACATGAGTAACCAATAGGTACTACTCATGTGAACATATCAATTAAGAAGGAAAGGGACATGATGAAGAACACTGCGGCCACATCAATGAAGAATAAGATGAACTTTAATTCATTTATAGATTATTATTTAAAAACACTGAAGAAGTATATAGCATAAAAAATACATACTATTACTTTAACGAATATTTATATTTAATTATTTGATAGCTGTGACTGGAAGGTGGCGCGAAAATTTTGGAAGGGCTTGGTAGTGGACCCACTGGCTAGCAAGTTGCGTACGCTTATCTTACGCGCTTATTGAAGCACTCTAAATCAGTCCATACCCAGGACAATATCGGGTTGTTATCCCTTATTATGAAAAAAATCTCACTCTTTTTGTTAAAAAACATTTTTTGTTCAATTTCAATATTTTTATTTATATCATGCGAATTATATCATGCGAATCAGATAAGTAAAAGAAAGAGTTGCAAGCAGCAAGGCCATCCACTCTTCAATTTATTTATTTAAGCTTTTCATTCGTTTATTTATTACTATATGTAACTTAATTACTTATATCTAAGGAAAAAGGTCAAAGCTTTACAATGGAACTTGCTACCCGTTTTTAGGTTAAGTTAGTTTAAGTTTTAGACTTAAGTAGACTACACATATGATGAGTAGGTTACAACTGAAATATTTAATGTACATATACTGATTTATTTCTAAAGATAATTTTTAGATTTTTTACTTATAAATATGCTACCTTTAAAGTGTTAATATATGTACATACAGGGCCGTAAAGAGAAAATCCGGGCCCGGGGGGAAAATGTACCGGCCCCTCTATTACATTTAGCTTGAATCACGACAAAACGACAGTCAGGCCTGTGTACATATTTAGAAAATTATATAATATTTTGAACTATTCTGTGGATTTTTGACGAAGTGATGGAGCAAGAAATATCAATATAAAGTATAGTTTTTATTTCAAAACGCACAGTTTAACGAAATTGGGTCGCAATTAAGTTATCATATTTTAAAATAATGCTCGTACTTGAATGAAGGCGCTTCTTGTTAAAAAAGAATAATAATTGCCAAAAGCCGCTATTGCCATAATCGAAAAATGTGTACAGCGTCAGTATAAAAATTGAATCTGTGACGTCATGGGTATGCAGCTTTGCTGCTTGTCCGAAATCGCGCACTTCTTTGCTGCACCTTGCTTCATATGTTATTGTTGTTGCCAACATATTTGCCAGAGCAATAACAGCATGAACAGTGTAACGACCATGGCAATGGCCAAGGCAATGGCGGCAAGTAGCGCAAAAACACTATGAAGAACACGAGCGCGCTGCCGAAGTGAGCAACGACGACGAACAAGACTTCGGCTGCCGCGAAGAAAATCAAAGTGCGAAAGAAAGGTCTATAAAAGAATAAAGCGCGCCAAGGCTGAGCATCAGTTTGTTTTGAACTTGCACAGCGTGCGCTCCAAAGAGCGAGCAATATATATAGACAGTAAAAAACAACGAGAGAGCGAGAGGCGCAGCAGCACAAGGATAAACAATAAAAACAACAACACCTGCAGTGTGTTAGTCACAAGAACTGCGCGAGTGTGTTAATTGTGTGTGTGAGAGCGCGCGCGCGTATTAGTGTCAGTGCGTAAGTGTGCGTGTGTGTGTGTAAGCAAACACAAAAATATACCAAAAAAAAATGACTTACAAAGAACGCCATCTTGCGGCGCCATTAACGCTAGCCTGCTGCCTTTTAAGCTGCCTTTTGGCCAGCTCTGAGGCAGGCACGGAGCATCTCAGCCAATTGCCCAGCAGCGCTGGTGGCAGCGTCGGACGCGAGCAGCACGCCGGCGCACGCACCATTCTGCGCATATACGATGAGTGCACACGCGCCGAGGGCGGTTTTGTGCCATGCCTCAAAAAGAAGGCCATTTCCTTTATCGATCGTCTTGCGCCCATTGATGCCATAAACGTTGCCGAGGGCATTAAGCTGGTGCGCTTGCCCGGCACAGCCGTCGATGCGGCCACAGCTGCCTCAGCCACACGTCCAGTCTATAGCGAGAATGAGCTAGAATCTTCGCTGCCCAGATCTAGTGTGGATTATGATGCCAAGCTGACGCATTTGCTCATCGAACGTTTAAGTCAATTTTTCAATGGACACTCGCTGCAGGTTAGCTTTCCAAAGCTAACTTCCGATGAGATTGGACGCGGCCTCGAAGAAGGTAAGCGTTGGGTTAATGCCACTTAATGGCCATGTAATGTGCTTATATGTGGCACATAAATGTGAGAGTTGCCTGCATAACACGCTAACTGCAACAAGCACCGCTAAATGTATTCATTGCGCGAGAATTAAGCCGTAACAGTGACATAATTCTGTCCATGAGCAAGTGGAGGCAAGTTGGCGCTTGGTGGCTTGCGTGCCACTTGCTGCTGCCACGATTTTAATTGGCAATGCAGCCTGGCGATGTCAGTTGATTGTTATGATGATAATATTGATGATGATGATGACGATGATAATGTTGTTTATAATCAGTCATGTAGATGGATATTGCTCGGCTTCTTAGTTGAAAAACAGTCACAATATCATAGCAACGGCAGCTGCTAATGGTTTTATTATTGCTGCCCTCTGTTACGGTTTATTTTCACTCTTAAAGGATATATTTTCTATTGCATATGGTTTGGATAGGGTGCGTCTAAAGGCAGGACAAATTAAGGATCATTTTAAAGAAACAATTTAAAAAAGTTTTAAATGTGTCAAAAAAAAATTTTAAGTTGAAAAAGATAATATTCTTTGAATGTATTATTTCAAGGACTATAATATTTTAAAGGGAAGGAAATCTCATAAGCTTCAAAGAAAACCAAAATAGCGTATGAGGAATTTTTATTATATATTAGGTAAAGAAAAATTTTTGAGCCCAAAGCTCTTCATGGTATTATATTGTAAGGCCAAAGCTACTTTGGAATATTCCATCGATGCATGAAAAATTTACCAGAATTGTCCCAACTCTAATTTAATTTTTGCAGGAAAATATTAATTCACGCAAAGGCTTACAAGTCTAAAAGCGAGATAAGTTTTATATAAGATCATGAAATCTTTCTTTGAAGAAATTGATTTTTATTATAAAGTTCTTAATATTGAATATAGTACGGTAAGCTTTAAATTAAAAAAATTAAAATTGCCCTTTTTTAAATTTGCTTTAATAAATATTTGATTTTTGGAAATGTTGTCGGGATTGCTTTTAATAATTTTAGATGATTTGACTTTTATAAGTTGATTTTTTTTTTCGAATGGAAAAGAAAATGTCGCGTTGCACATCAGCCTAATTTTGTCTTAATAACAAAACTAATTGACAAAAGCCAGAATAACTCTCATTATGATTACATAAAAATGGATTATTGCCATTTGGGTTTTTATTATAAGCTGCCTTTCTAATGGAATATGTATTTGTTATTACATTTCTTTATAAATTAAAAACAAACCAAAACAAAATTTATTACTAAAATTTAATTTTATGCAAGCTTCTCTTGTGAAAAACTTATAAATCTGAATTTTGTAAACTCCCATAAAATGCTCCTTAATTACTTGTTTATTGCAACTTAATACTGTTCCTAAAAATTTTACTTAGTAATTTTTATAATTCTTTCTTAAATTATTAACGATGGAAAATGTATAAAAACAGCTTATTTAAAAATGTCTTGAAATTTTTAGTCAACTCCAAAATAAGAAGGAACTTGAAATTATGTTATCTTTTTACTTTTAAAAACAAAGAACATACCTATTAGTTTTTATTTGACTACAGATTCTAAGAGAGCAAAAAAGATAAAAACCTGAAATGATGTCATATTTTTAAAAAATTAAAAGAAATAGGGACACTGCTCACCTGATCAAGAAATTAGCATAATCTTAAATTTCAACTTTATGCTTCTATACAAAATAATAGGCATAGGTATAAACGTGGATCCCTTAAATAACACTCAGCCGCATGAGTTTTAAGCCTATAGAGTATAGAAACTTCCTCACTGCCTGCCTTGATTCCCTGCTTGTTATTGTTTTCGCGCATGTGCTCATTTCGACAGAGTTTGTCTCTTATGATTGTATGTAAAAATAAAAATAATAATGAAAACAGCACTACGTGGAAAATTGTCTGAGAAAATATGCAATTGTTTTCAACGGCTCATTGCGTTTATGAAACTTGTTTGCAACAAGCAAAAAACACCAACAACAACAACCACAGCGACTATCAACCAGAACAGGCCAACAAATGACCCAGATAGCCTTAAGAAACCAAAACAACGAAGGCCCCCTCCCAAAAAAAACAAAAAAAAAAAATGAAGAAAAAATAAATGTCATACCAGAATTTCGTGTTGCTGCCGTAGACACGCTTTTATGTCATGACCAAGACAAAGACCGCATCTTGGCCATGTCAGTCTGTGGGCACAATGAAAGTGCCTGGTCATACTCGTCACACGTTTCACTTGAACATACCCATTTACGCCTTTATTCCGAATGTGAGATACTTCAATCAAATACAATTTTTCAAATTTTGACTTAACCACCCAATGAGTTTGGTCGCATGGATGAGCGACGACATTTTCCGGCCAAAGAAAAGCGAACTTACTTTGCACTTACTTTCACGATCAGTATCTTTGGCTTGTTTTTCTTTTACTTTCAAATTGCAGCTCATTTATCAAAAATCTTTAATCGATGCCTTACCTGTTTAAGTCCAAATAAGTCTGGTGCAATGACCAAATACGCTGCCAAACACTTTCGAAACAAGTTCAGTCTATTCCAATCCAACCAAGGAGTGTGCAATTGATTTTCCAATTGTGGCTAATTGTTGCAAGACAAATGCAAAATAAGCGCAGCTATTTGGTAATGAAGCTGGTACGAGACTTGTTATGACAAGTCGCTGTCAGCGCTTAGTATTGACCAAGTTGGGATTTATGCTATCGATTTTCACCAGACCAAGTGAAATCGTCTGCTGCAATGTTCCCTAATGACAAGAAACTGCTGCAACCATGACGCAGTTGCATTAATATACCTCCCATATATATATATATACATATATATGCAGATAATGATGGCGAAAAAAAATGAAAGCCACATAGACTGCAGCAACCCCGTATGTAGGTAGTAGATAGTATATATGAGTCCACACCAACGCCAAGTGAAAAAATTATTCTCATAGTGCTCTTGTAATTGAGCAGACACTTTCACCGTGCACTGCGGAAAAACAACAAGCCAAAGACAACAGCCATGATACCAACACCTTAGTCAAGACCCAGCTCCTTTAACCGAAACTTTTGCCAACGCTGTCTAAATTGGTTGCAACTTTTTCTTGCAGGTCGCGGCAAAATGAAGAAAATGATGAGCATGATGATGATGGGCATGGCCATGAAAATGATGGGCATGCTGCCCATAGCCATGGGCATGCTGTACATACTGGCAGGCAAGGCCTTGATCATCTCCAAAATAGCCTTGCTGCTGGCGGGCATTATGGGTCTGAAGAAGCTAATGTCGGGCAAGTCTTCAGGTGGCGGCAGTTCCGGCTGGTCCTCTGGCGGTGGCGGCGGCGGTGGTGGCTGGTCCTCGGGTGGCGGTGGTGGCGGCGGCGGCGGCGGCGGCTGGGATAGACGTTCCCTGAATGAGGCACAGGAGCTGGCATATCGTGCGCATAGCAGACAGCAAGCGGCAGCAGCGGCGGCGGCAGCGGGTCAGCAGCATGCAGCGCTGTTGAAGCCACATCAGCTGCAGCAGCCGCAGCAGCAGCAACTATTGCAGCCGCTGCAAAAGTCATAGGCGTCAGAAAGTTAAGATTATGCGAAAGTAACTTGAGAAATGCTGCAATTGCATTTATCTTATAGATAAAGCAAATGCAGATTGAGATTTATGTAATGAGTAGTATGCTTAGGAGGCGCCAGGGCAAGCAAGCTGTAATTAGCTTTCTGTTTAATGCAATTTGTCTAACTTAATGCATTTCCAACGGTTTATTCACACACACACACACACACACACACAGAGAGATACTTGCTGCATACAGTAGCACCTCTAGATACAGCTGTAGAAATGTATCTAAAACGTGCGCCAATTGTGTGCAGTTCATTGCAGCAGTAGATTTTTTTTAATCATTATCATTCGCTTTATGTAATCGATTATGTTTTGTTGTAATATGTTTTCTACACTAGACTACTCTTCACACTTTTTTTTATTTTCTTCTATAGTGCGTTTTACTGTTATGCCACTTTTACACTCTCACACTTACACTTGCAACTAGCTCAACTTGAACTTTGTCTAAGCACTGTGCACTTTTTATATCTACATATATAGCTAGCTTCTCGTAAGTATCTTGTATCTTGTATCTTGTATCTTACTATCTTTCCTGCTAACTGCAATTTGCATTTGCTGTTATTTTTCCATTATTCAACAACTTGCTTCGACTTCCGTCTATCAGCTCTCTTCTGATGCTGCATTCTTCAACTGAACTCATTTAGTTCGTTTTTACGCACCTTTCTTTATTAACTTTAAGCTGCCGTAACTGTAGTTAATTGTAATAATTTATTAACATTATTTATTTCATAATTGTAGGCATTGTATCTGTATCTACATATTTAATTCTAACTTAAGCAGCAATGTTTTCTAAAAAAAACATAAAAATTTTAAACAAAAAAAGCAACATAAAACTATTGAATAAATGACATCAATATGCAGTCACTATCTTTATTGCTTCTTTCACTTTTTTTTACAGCCACAATAATAATATTATTTATTTATTTATTATCGTTAGATGCATACAAAATATTGCTGCAAAATTAAATCATAAAAAAAATAATATCATTTATCAATTTTAGTATCTCTCTACTTTGCGGCTTTCTCTAATACATAAACATGATTCGTATGTCGCTGTGCAACACTGTACACAAGTTACTCAGTATTTTAGTAAATTAATTTTTGTTTTGAAATGCAATAGAGTCAGTCAAAGCTTTTCCAAAGCCGTTCTAGTTAGTTACCCTAGAAATGAAAATGAGTTTTTCCACATAAACTTCTTTTACCATATTTTTTTGTAATTATTTTGAAAAGTCTCACACTATCTACATTTTATTTTTACTTTGCCAAAAGTTTTCCCTTGTGTGCATTTACTGCGAAATTTTCCACAAAAGCAGTGGAAAATTATTTCAACTTTGGTTTACATTTAAATGCGGCATTAAAATTCTGCAAAAAGTCTAATTAAAAGTGTTCACAAAAAACACTAGTCTACAAAAAATATGCATTAAATAAATTATACCCAAATTTAGTAGGTTGATCGCTGCTTCTCTCATGGCTGCTTGCTGTAGAGATTAAAAGTTGAATAAAAAGAGGTAAAAAAAGGTAAGCTGCCATAACAATTAGAATGAAAATGGTTCTCTCGAGATTGACACAAAATTTTCGACTTCTGTCGAGATGAATAATTTTTATCCTTTATGGCCTAGAACTAAAGTTTCGTTATGGTTTCAATTGTGGATGATAGGTGAGTATAGTTAAATTAATTAAAGATTTTGCGTTTTTAGCCCCAAATTGTTTTTATATTTTTTTTAGTGTTGCTCCTTGGTTAAGGAGTTTGAAGACTCACCTGTGTGATAGTGATGAATACGATAAAGTTGGAGAAAAAATTAAATAGCCTAAATTGGTTTCTTCGCTCATTTTTATACATTTCTTATAGTGTAGGTGTTGTAACTTTTAAACTTCAAAAATTTATAAATAATAAAAGTTTATTAATTGCAATCATTAAATTGAAAATAAAAAGTTATTACACCTAGTTTGACTACGGGTTTGCCAGCCATTCCGAAAATACGAAACTCTCTAACGTATGGCAACCTTGTGACAAATAAGGTGTTTCTTTTTGTGAATGAATATTCAGATCCTTTAAACTCATCTGTTTGGCTAAAATATGTAAATTTGTGTATACGAAGTAAATTATTTATTTCATTATTGTGGCATTTAGTCATAAGATCACGTAGTATTAAAATTTAATAAACCAAAGAAAGTTTAAAAAGAATATTTTGTAATCTTTACCATATCATAAATGTATATGGAAGTTTTGCATCTACACTCTCCCAAAATGCAAATGTATATAAAGTTCGAAAGTAGGCGTTACAGAACCCATAAAGTATAGGGTGGCCCATCTGTTGTTTTCTTTGTTAAATGCATTTTGTTCGTATATTTGGCCCACCCTATAAATATATTGATGATCAAAATTAATAACCGAGTCGATATAGCCATGTCCGTCTGTCTGTATGCGTACTATCGTCCAACAGATCAAGTATGAGATTTTCGCGGCTTGCTCCCACACTAATAATAGCCACTCGGTCAAAATTTTAGTGTTAAACACCAAAAGTTAAAGGTATAAATATGAGGGTCTAATCTTCCCTAAAAACTAGACCAAAATTAAGCTATTTGTGAAACTTTTTGAAAAGGAGATACAGTCACTAAAATTGATATGTAGACTAAAAAAAATTTCTCTTTAGTTTTTGGGAATACCAGCGACACTCCCCGAACAGTTTTTTCTTATACTTTTCTACGTAGCAACTTTAAATTCGACATGTACCATCTTTTTTTTTTTAATCATTTCGGAAGTTATAACCAAAAAAAACGAAATAGAAGCCCTTTGCCTATGATGATGATGAGGTTCCTTTACCTCCTGTTGGAGCATAGGGCATCCATAAAACAGGCTTCGTTTCCATGTTGTTTTGAGCCGCCCTTGCTTTCTACGGCCTTGAGGATTCCATTCCTTTGGCTATAAGATTCTTTAAAATCAAGATATTTCTAAAAATATACAGGCGTGCTCCGGAATCCGAATCAGAATAATTTACGCGGATTCGTTTTGAATCCGAATGTTTGGTGCTCCCATTTCCACCAATCCGAATTTTGTATGTGCTTTGAAACCGACTGCTTTGTTGCAAGTGGAATTAAAACGAATCGTCAAAATAGTATTAAAAAACCACAAATTTTATATTGAAGTCATTTTTTATATATGCCTTGATATTCTTAGATTCTATTTATGCTAGCTTTAATTTGAATATTAGCTGCTAACTATTTTTAATAATTTTTTTCCTGACACAACCCAAAAATAGCATATACAAGCCAAACCGAATTTTCGTTTTGTTGGTGCATGTGTGTGTATCAAACATGCAAAAATTTCCCTTGTAACAAAAATAGTTAAATCGTGTTTAAATTTAATAAACATTGTTGCTAAATTAATATTTTTGTGTAATTTTATTTAAAAAAAATGAAATAATAAAGAACTAGCAATAAATTAATGAAAATTAAATCCAAACAACATGTACTAATAAAAAGGTGCAAAGCTGCGGCAGCCTTGTCAGCTGTTTTGTATCAAACAAAAAACATTTCGCGCCAAGAAACACAATGTAGGTGCATATTTAATCAAAAGAATTTAATGCTAAAAAATATACAAATAAACATTACAATATATAGGACATGATTCTTTCATTTTTTTACGCCTTCTTTTAGCTTTAAAACAAGCCATTGAGAAAATAAATTACATTTTTGCAATGTTTACAAATTCTTAACAAAAGGCAGTAAGCTGGTTACACCAGCCCATATGTAAATTTATCGAGAAAAAAGTGAGGGAAATTTACGCATTTATCGAGAATAAAAAAGGAAATTATCGACAAAAAATTCTGATTCCGGAGCACGCAAAACCGAATCCGAATAAAATTGTTCGGATTGAATTTTTCTGATTCCGGAGCACGCCTGATAATAATTTGAGAAGAAATTACTGGGCTGAGGCTACTGTAGGATTATAACACCGATAAACACAGCGGAAATTAATGGAAGTGTGGGGAATATTAGAACAGGGATGTCTCGAAATTAAATCAGAAATCCATCAGGGGTTAGGAAGTGAAACACATAGGAGGCGGAACCCCTTAGTTTTCTATAGTAGATTTGATAACATTAATATTAATTCTGCTTACCAGGGATGAAGGAGACATTTATTTTAACATGTTTTTAACAAAATTTGTGAATATTTAAGCAATTTCGAAGTATTTTAATAGAGTCGAGTTTCTAAGCGCAATTTTGCCTTAGTCTGCTAGCTCTACAAATTAAGTTGAAAAAGATGGCATACGTTAAAGTCGGGCGCGGATAGCCTGTGCCACCACTTTGCAATCAAATCCGGTGTATTGCTTCATTACTCTAAAAGATATTTATTTGCCAAATATGGCTACGATATCTTCATAAACACACGAAACAAAACGAATTTTGCAGTAAACACATTCTTTGGCCGATTGATGGGAGCTATATGATATAGTAATATAGATATATAGATATATAGTATAATCTGAAAGTTTGGTTGCTCTAGCTCTTACCATCTCTGAGATCTAGGCGTTCATACGGACAGACAGACAGACGGACAGTTGGACATGCTTATATCGAGTTCTCTAGTCACCCTGATCATACTTTAGGTAACTTTGGGGAGTCTCCGACGTTTCCTTCTGTATGTTACATACATTTTCGACGTGCACAAACTTAATATACCCTTTGTACCATACGCTAGAGGGTAAAAAGATGGAAACTACATTTCCCATCTGAAAATACTGATTGAGATTTGAAATCGCTCGCTTGCTGGAGAGCTTTGCGGATTCCTATTGTAAATACGAGAAATTGGATGAAAACTCGGAATATAAATATCGATTCGAGACCATTTCCCTAAAAACCTCGACGTAGTTTAATTTTCTATAAGCATAATATTGTAAACCACCAAAAGCATACTAAGCGAAGCAACCTTGAGTTTTTTTCGAAAAAAACCTTTCATTTAATTTTTTCATGGAAATCTATCTTTCTATAATCTATCTCTCTACGAATATCTTTTTTTTACAAAAACAGTGCTGTCGAACTTTTACTCGACTGACTTAATTAATTTTAAAATAATGATATGATATTAATTTTGATTACGAAATAGAAAATTCCTGACAAATCTAAGATAAATGATTACATAGCTCTGAATAATGTTTAGCTGCAAGATGGTAGATTTTATTATCTAGAATTTAACACTTTAACATTTAAAAGTACTAAAAATGAATAAATGAATTATTATAATTCAAACAATTTACTTTTAATTCGATTTTTCTGTGGGTAAAGGGCATGATCGCATATTTCGCTAGAGCCTTAAATTCATTATTAATAGTTAAGAGAAAAAAATGTGCTCTGTTAAAGAAATAAGTGATTATCTTCATAATAGATATGAGTTGTGATGTCACTTGGCAATGAGCCGTAAATAATGTCGTTTGTGTACAAACTTAATTTAAGCAAGACTTATGCTAGATATTTAGCAATTTGTGACGTAGTAATAACACTTTTGTTTAATTTAAAATCCAATTACATAGTACTAAAGATTTAATTATTCTCTATTCAAGTAATATTTAAACCAAATTGAAGTCTGTTCTGAACAAATTATCTTTAGTTGACAACATTAAATATAAGTTAACTACGATTTGCTTTCATAATTACAATTCATAAACATTTCACAAAGCTCTGGTAAACATTTCAGCATAAAGCTTAAGCTATTTTGGCTGCTTTATCTTATTGCTACAGCAGGATGTATCTATATCCTTTTCCGGTTCCTACGCTTGTTGTCAGGTTACAAAACTATTGTTAAGCTCCACTACAAAAAATAGCTACCTTAAACTACTGCCACACCCATGCACACACAAACACGGATACACACACAGATACCAAGCACACGCTCCATAAACTTATTTGCCTTTGGCCTCTAGTGGCAAACGAATTGTGCGCTAATATGTGTGTATGAGAAAGTATCTGTGTGTTCGTGTATCTATGTGCGTGTATGTGTCTACTTATTTCTTGGACCCGGGGGTATTTATATTGCAGCATACTTTACGGCATTAGCTTAGTGTTGTTGCTCTTTCGGACAGCAGCGGCTTCTCAGGTGCCTAAGTTATGCTTAAGCACAAAATTTGTTTTATCTAAAAAATATTCCATAAACGTATCTTAAAGGGCTTCAGCAAAAGCTTGTAGCAAAATAAACTGAAGCTTTTATTAAGATCTAGCAAATTATTTTGTTTATGAATTGATATGGTTTTTGTTTTTTTATTGTGGTTGCGTTTGGGCTACACTGTGCTGAATCATCTTCGAATAAAACCAATTTTTATGTTTTTTAAATGCGAAGCTGGAAACACCTAAAAACTACGTTTGATCTTAAAACAAGTTAGACTAGCTAACTATTAACTTTTAAAATAAAACTGCTGAGTAACTATGGAAAAACCTGTAGAAAAATTAATGTAATTTGGGCAGCAGCAGATTTAAAGGTCGAAAGTTGGCACCATTAATCACTTTGAGTTAATATTTAGACTAACGCCCTGATCAGCTAGGTGAGTGTTCAATGATTTTGATCTCGGCTGCATTTGCTTTGATTTTCCGTGCACTGGCTTCTAAGCGTCTTAGCTAGCAATTACCTGGCCCTAAAAGATGTTTCCAAAAACAAAATATTGAAACATGTCCGCAAGCATTTCACCAAATTCTATTCATAAATTAATGTATTTCTGACAGTTGTAGATCCCTAAAAAGTAACTAGAGGTTCCAAATTTCAACAAAAATATGTTCAAAGTTCGTAAGAAACTAAAAAATTTATGGGATATCCCATAGCTCTCTAGCTTCCCTGTATCCATCCCGGGTTCCAAATAATAGTTAAAATCAATTTCTTCATTTAATAACAGTAGATTAGATTTGAACCAACATTAAGCATACCCGCAGGCCTTTAGGACTATTTCCGATTTTTAATGAGTAGTTAGTAAAGAAGTTGCAAATTTCAAAACATGTTTGAAATTCATAAGAAAGTCAAAAATTTCGGGATGAACCTGGTTCCAGATTATCGTTTAAATTAAATTCTCATTTTAGTAATAGTAGATTAGATTCGGACTGATACTAAGCATACCCAGAGGCGTTTTTCTAATTTCTTAAATATAAATTTTAATCAGAATAAGCGACATAAAACATATCAAAAATTCGCGAGAAACTTAAAAATTTCACGGCATGCCTGGTTCCGGAAAATAGTTAAATTTTTATTTTAGTAATAGTAGTATATTTCTAATGAATATTTGTAATGAGAGATTTCAAAATTTCGTTTCGTTAAACTTGTTCAAAATTCGTAAGAAGCTGAAAATAAATACGCTTCTGGTTTCATATCAAAATCAAATTATTTTTTTTCGTAATTATAGGTTAGATGCGGACTAACGCTAAGTATACCCAAAGCCCTCTGTCATTTCTAAGTATTTGTAAGGAGAGAGGCCATATTTCTATTGAAACCATTTTGCATAATCGATAGAAACCAAAATAAAAAGTTCGTGGAGGATCCAAAATACAATCATTTTTATACCCTGTACCTATAGGTACAAAGGGTATACAAGATTTGTGCAATGTATGTAACGGACAGAAGGAGGCGTGGCAGACCCCAAGTCCTTTGTACCAAAATGCTTATCATAACCTCGGGTAGCGATTGAGCTATGTCCGTCCGTCCGTCTGTCCGTCCGTATGAACGCCTAGATCTCGGAGACTATAAGAGCTAGAGACACGAAACTTTACCTGCTGGTGCGCATATTTCCTAAGCAGATGAAGTTTGTTGAATCATGTCAATATCTTCCCCGTTTCCCCGCTGTAGATTTTCGCGGTTTTTATCCACACCGTTTAATATTTTCATTTGAAATTTAACAGAGCGATGCGTTGTGGATACATGCATCTATGTGTAAAAAATTAACAAAATCGGACAAATACAGAAAAAGTTATAGTCAAAAATGTACAAATTTCACAGCCCCTTGCCCATAAAGTGCGACAATATTTGACTCCTCGTAATTATGGTTACAAGTGACCCAGAATCACAATTTTTGGTAAGCTCATTCATGTGGCTCTAATGAACAAATGCACATCCAAATTTTATCGATGCGGTCCCCCCACCCCCCGCAATCGATTTACCATGTTTTCTCCCACACCCCTCAACATACCAACTTGAAACTTACCCCATATACTTTAAATAACTTCTTTGACGTAACATTCGAGTTTCATCAAAATCGGTAAAAATTTAGGGAACTTATAGGTATAAATATCGATTTTCACCAAAATAAAATTAATTCCAATTGGAAAGTTCTTAGAAGGAATATGCGGGAAAAATTTTTTCGAGATAAAAGGTACAGGGTATTCCACTGTCGGGCACCGCCTCGACTGTACCACATTTTTTTAATTATATAGGTAGGTACTTAGCGTCCCAACTCACTTAGGCCAGATAATGGGAGTAAGTGATAAGAATATAGAATAGACAGGAAAAATTAGGGGAATAGGAAAAGTGGAAAGTGCAGGACCATGATTAACTTGGGATTCGAACCCACAACCTCTGGCATGGTAGTTTAGTGCACTGCCGCTAGGCTATCGAGGCCGCTGTATTTTATATAACAAATTTCAAAATTCGTTAGAAACAGAAATTTCGGGGGTTCCGTATCCCAGAGTTCCACCTGGATCCGCACCTGGTTCCAGATCATCATATAGTTTAAATCAAATTTTTCTTTTACTAATAGTATAAAAGTTTAGATTCCGACCAACACTAAGCATAACCAAAGGCTTTTCGGCCTATTCCTGATTTCTAGTAGGGAGTTGTAAGGAGTCAAGCCAGGTCCCATAGTGAAAGTATGCTTCAGAGAACATATTTGTAAGCAAGCGTTCTTCCTGTTACTGTTTTTATTTTTTAAGAAGTTATTTCTATCTATATGCCTTCTATATTTTACTCATCTTTGCAGCTACAATTGTAGGCGTGCTGCGGCTTCTTCAAGCTGCAATTTCTTTGGTGCAGTGTCCAATTGAGACTTCTATCATTATCTGAATCATTTTCTTGCTGAACAAAAGAAGTTCAAATGTTCGAACTGATTTTTATCTATGCCAAAGATGTCATGTGACATCTTTCACTGACAGTTCAGTCAGGTTATCCCAAAGTGGTGCCTGTGTCTCAAATACCGCGTTTATCAGTTCGTATTGCAGAATGAAAGCTAAAATAATCATTTTAACAAGAGCATATGTAATAATCAGTGTAAGTAATTAAAATAATTTAAGCACTAGTCTAAACAAATTGTTACCCGATACTCCAGTTATAAGCCACTTCCGTATTAATTCCCATACAAGTTTGATCTTTGACATTAATTCGTTAAACTCATATGTATCACTTTGACATTTATTTATTCAGCTTACAATGCCCTGTCACCTCTAGCATTAATTTGAAAAAAAAAATGATAGATGAAGACATAAAATAACAGATGACTGATGATGTTAATCTGATGACTAACTTATAAACAATATTAGTGCATACTTAATGAGCCGCTTCGATAAACCTAACATTGTTCACACAGCTTTGACATATAGCTCCAAATCGACCTTATGATTATTTTATTAAAAAATGCGTAAGCTGAAAAAAAGAAGCCAACCGTTTTAAATAAATTGATACTAAATGTATATTTATCTCGTATTAATAATGAACCAAGTGTGGACTGTAGACACTATAAATTACAAATTCTAATTTTTAAACACATTAAAATTTTTATTTAAATTTGCTATTTATTGCCAGTTGTGATCATCAACACCCAGGAGGGGGCTTCCCAAAAGACTTGGAGCAAATTTTTTAAAAATTTCCGTTTTTAATTTAAATAATCTTTATAATGCAAAAATTTGTGCAAATAGACTGTCACCATCTGGCTTCAGAAAATTACTGAAATGTAGAGAAAGAAATTTTAATTTAAATTTTTTGAAAAAGTCTTTTATACCAAAGCTATATTAGTGGCATATTTTTGCTTGAAAATATTATATAATATATAATACTTTTTTCACTTTCAGCAGCTCAAATTATTTACTATCTCAGCAGCAAAGGATCGCAATCTAAACTTTGCATCTTTTCATTTAAAACAGATATCACAAATAATGATAATAGTTAAGAATTGCAAAGGAAAACAAATGCATAAAAATTGTGACTTATCTTATCTTTTCGATTTATTTTCTTAATATATTAAGATTATATAAATAAACTTCCGTTTTTTAATCACAATAACCTTTTATACAAAAGTTTTAAGTTGTTTTTTATGCATCTATGAAAATAATCTTTTTATTTGCAAAATTTTATGCATCTCATAAAAATTCGATTATCGAATTTAAGTTTTACAAAGTATATTTTTTATAAATAAAGCTTAAATAGATTTAAAATTGCAAATGACCTTTTGTTTGTTCATTAATTCATTTTTGGACTCCGGTTGCCTTATAAATAAAGTGCTATTATGGTGATCCACTGCTTAACGACTAGTATTGTTTTAATGTGGAATCTTTTTTTTTTCCAAATCTGCATCACATACTTATTAAACAAAAAATGGAGAACAAAATCTTTGCCCGATCGTGTTGTGATAATTATAATGTTCCGATATCGAAAATTCCAGAATATATTACTCTGAAAATTAAAGGTCAAAAAGAAGAGAAAGACCTATAAAAACAAATAAACAGACAAATGCAAAAAATAACATGTTTATAGTAATCCTTCCTTTTAAAGTTTTGCACTTTTTAAGATGGCCCATATCTTCTTGTTTGCGTGATAAACAAAAGATCAACCCTAATAACCTCTTTATAACATAACAATAGATACATTTTGATTTGCTATTATCTCGAATTTCGCATTATTTGGCAATATACCGAAATATCATATCAATTTACATTTTTAACATGGTTAATTATATCTTTGATGGCTCAAAGTCGCAAAAAGTTATTGAAAATCAATAATAATAAGCGTTAATATCACAATGAGATAGCATATCACTTTAATACTATTATAGCTTCAGATTATTTGAAGGTCAACAACTTAATTGATCAATCAGAGTGACTAGTCGCTTCAAATGTGTCTTATCAAAAGAGCATATCTAAAGAACCGCATCCAAAACTAGCGTAAGTCAGCTCCAAATGAGGTTTATGGTAATTCTATTCGCTGTTTACGTGTATTGTTTGATGACTATGTTATTAAGCCAGTTTTTTTTTACTTTCATTTTTTGTTGTCAAACACTAAAACAAATTGAGTTCTTGGGGAATAATTTTTTTAAGTATTTTTTTTTTTTTTTTTGAAACAAGTTTGGTGTGTTTTATTAAGGAAGGGAACTTAGCGCTAGTAGGTGTGGGTAGCTGCTTGCTGTTTACTTCTTCTTCCACCAGCCGCTGCTGCCACCGCCGCCGCCGGACCAGCCGCCACCACTATAGCCGCCACCGCTATAACCGCCACCGCCATAACCGCCACCGCCATAGCCGCCGCCGCCATAACCGCCGCCGCCATGTCCGGTGCTGGTGGTAGTGGTAATGATTTTGTAGACATCAACATGACCGCCGCCTCCATGACCGCCGCCATAACCGCCACCATGACCGCCGCCATAACCGCCGCCGCCATAACCGCCTCCGCCATAACCGCCGCCATGATCGTAGCTAACACCATGGCCGCCGCTATAACCACCGCTATAACCGCCGCTATAACCACCGCCGCCATAACCGCCGCCGCCGCCATAGCCGCCTCCATGACCACCATCGGTTATGATCTTGATGACTTGCACGCCACCACCGCCATGACCGCCGCCGCCATAGCCACCGCCGCCGCCGCCTCCATAGCCGCCGCTGTAACCGCCGCTGTAGCCGCCGCTATAGCCACCGCCACCGCCGCTATAGCCACCACCGCTGCCGCCATAGCCTCCGCCACCGCCTCCTTTCAACAGACCCAAAAATCCTGCATTTGTTGTTGCCAAAGTGGCGGCCAACGCCAAAACACACACAAACAACTGTAGAATATAGATAGATCAGTTTAATCCTTTAAGGACATGCCACATGCTGCAAAAACTCACTTTCATTCTGTACCGTACGCAAGCTAAGCGCAAGATCAACTAATGAGAATCAACAAAATGGCTCGCAATTTAAAAGCTTGGCCAAAAGACTTGCAGCCAAAAATTAACAGCTTAAGCAGCCACCAATAACAAGCAGAACAACCACAACAACCACAAACCACAACATACAACACAAAAGGCATTGAAGAATACGCTGTTAATGTCGAGGCAACCTTTCGGATGCGCTACTCAAAAGCAGTCTAATTACGATATCAGGGAAGACAAGTTGCCGATCTCTAGAACCATAGCCAATGCCAAGTAGCGTACATCCCGAAGTCTGCCAGTTCCGAGCATTAAACGTTGCGGGCTCTAATTTGGAAACTGCTGCCTTGCTTTGGCTTTTAACTAAAAATAAAACCAAATTTATTATTTGCATTAGAGAGACAGTCCGTAGCCGAGGCGTGTTAAACTAGTTTTAAAGAATATAAAATATTTAAATGCTATCTAATGGAATAACACGAATTAAATGTATATGGGTATATAAAAAGCCAAGTGAAATGGAAAGCAAACAATGCACATCATTATGCACTTCAGGGCTGTCAGAGCCCTATATCAATTGGTAGTATTTAATTGTAAGCCCACTTATGATAGCCTTAATTTTAAAACTAATTAACTGCGCTGCGCTTGTCACGTAGATTTAGTCTAGATTTAACAAACACAACAAATGTTTTGTATAACTATACAAAATCAGCATAATATTAAAATCATATGTGGGGTGTGACAGTCTGCCACCAGCTTTTGGCTCATCAAATTGTTGTTAGCCAAATGAAAAACCAGTTTTGGGTTTATTTAGGAAATACTCGTATATACTATATACACAAAATTTGCATAAACACTTTTAATGTCTAAATAAAGCGCTTTGTGCTTAGACAACGCTGACAATTTGTATCTTTAGTATGGTCAAAATGATTAACAAGCCTGTGATTTGTAATAAAATATCAGCATTTAGTTCCCTTGCCTCGACAACGCGTTAACACTAAGGTCTAACTCTGCTTAAACTAAGGCCAAACATGCCATAAAAAGTGCGCTCCCAAAAGTAGGCAATGCTTTAACGTGTAACGACTGGGCAAAAAAATTAACAGTCAGCGCAAAAGTATGCAATGCTTTTATAGGCAAAAACATGGCGCCTAAAACGCTGGGCTTACAAAAAAAAATGGATAAACCTTTTTATACCCTGCTTGCATAGATAGGATGCAGGGTATTATAGATTTGTGCAAATGTTGTATGTAGCAAGAGGAGGAACAAAAACAGGTGTATTGTTATAGACAAGTACTGATGTCAGTGAATTCTACTTTATGTCCTCATGAACAACGATAGTAATAACTTCATAAAATCAATATAGAATACTTAATCAGAGACACGCTTCACTTCAACTGAGTGTATCAAGAATTGAATTGATTCTTTCTTGGCAAACAAATTTTGGAAAGATGGACAAAAATAATTCACATGAATTTCCCTTTAGGGTATATTTGCACGGCAGCAGAATATTAGTTTCTTATGTGGAAAATTCTTTGTACTGAAAATAACTATTTTATTTTTATTTTTATAAGAAATATAAAAATTCGTGAATCTACGGATAATTAATTCCTTTAGTACCTCTTGAGCACGCGGTTTTTGGAAAAAATCCTTAGCAGTTTATAGGGTATCCCAATGTCAGTCATCATCACGACTCTGTCAATTGTTTTTTTTTTTTTGCTTAACTAGCCACAAAAACGTTTGCATGTGTGTGTAAAAATGCTTGCAGAGCACTTGAGGCAAGTTTGCCAAGTTCTGTTCAGCACGTAGAAAAAGTGGCAGCCACAACGCATATACCATATGCCATTTTCTAAACTTAAGACGCAGCCACATTTGATAAACAAAGTGGCACAAATTGAAATGCCCAGCGCTGTGGCATGCTCCGCCTGAACTTTATAATGCTCTGCGGATATGTACCAACGTAAGGCAAGATTTGTGTGGCACAGACTAAGTGCAAGTGCAAGCAATTAGCATAGACAGCTTGGGCTACTTTTGTTGCACGTAGCTAAATTATGCTAATTTTCAACACTTTCCACACTAAGTTGCAGTTGCACAGACTATGCCGTTTATATAGAATCATAACGCCAACAACTTGGAGTTAGTGACGTTTCTAACTTCAAACGTGCAACAACTAACAAGTGTCAAGGCAAAAGTTGCCACAAAAGTGAAAATAATAAAGCTGTCACTCTATATATGAAACCGCATGTTGTTCACTTTTTAGACATAATTAAGCCGCGTTAATGCCTCAATGAGCAGTGTGTGTGTGTGTGGGCAAGTGAAATTGTGCAGAACGGGTGAAATTGCCAATTCTTTTGTTAATCAATCAATCAATCAATAAGCAACAGCTAAAGCCACAAGCAATTGCTGCAACAGCCAAACACATGCTGCAACTTGCCACATAGTCAAGGCCCAACACAAAGGCTTTAATAGCTGTCTAGAATCTTATTAACTTGGCTTAAGAGTCTCGCCTCAGCGGCTCTAACAAAGACCACAAAAACACTCTCCAGATCTAAATGTGTGTGCTTAAGTTTATCACTGAAGCGTTATAAAAGTTTTTCGAACATTTCCAACTGACCAGCAGTCCGCACTTTCAACGAAAGACCATAAAATCACTCAACTAAAACCACAATAAAATGTTGAATCTTTTCTAGAATTTGGCTTATTTGCCTGTCACTTGCACGAAACCCAGCGCCGAAAACAGTCACTTACAACACTTCGATTCTAGTGCTTCAGAGTGCTAATAAGTTGCACCACAAAAGTCACTTTACTTTATATAAGGACTTTGCCTAAAATGTGGCAGACGCAGTTGCTCGCCGTAACACTCCTTGCGCTTATAATGCCACCACGTGCTGCAAATACGCAGCAATACAAACGCTTTAACGACGTCACTTCCGGACTGGATGCCTGGCAGCCGCAACTAACGCAGCACAACAATTGGTTCATACTGCAGGCTACAGCTGCCTCCAATCGCGTTATGCAGCAGGCAGCGGAGGAGCAGCCTGTGCCACTTCCTGTCAATTACTACGCACACAATCATCGCTATAATCACAGTCTGGGTGCCAATGGCTTAGTAAAGCTTAGCGGCGGCAGCGGAAATTACAAACAGTTGCGATCAACTGAGCCGGAAGCTACAGTGGCGCCACCTAGCTACGTGCTAGCCATAAGCCAAGCCATGCGTCGTCAATTGCCGCCAACTAAGTCCGCCCAGGCGCAGCACTGGCTGCAGGAGCATGCTGATGTGGCAGCTAATGAAGTTGATGCTGATGATGTAGCCATTGACAACGATAGCGAGGAACAGCTTGATGCTTATCTGGCGCCTTTAGAGCGTGCATTAGTCAAAGTGCGCGACTTTTGTGACATTGTCAAACATATTATAAGCCATGAGAATGAGCCGGAGCTGGAGGATGCGTTGTCATCAGCGTCGTCGTCGCAGTCAACAGGTGGGTTTTCAGGTGTTTCATTATACAAAGCGGCTTCAATTTAATTAACTGCCAAATGGCTGAGCATTTGCTAATGGTTGGAGTATTTGCAGTGACCGAACCAAGGGCCGGCAGCACAACATCAAAGGAAGTTCAAGGTCGCCAAAATCGTCAGCAGAGCGCCGGCGGCGGTCGCAGGTTAAAAAAGCTAAAAAAGAAATTTAAAAAGTTATTGCTACCGTTGCTCATTGCATATAAGCTCAAGTTCTTGACACTGATACCCGTGCTCATTGGAGGCCTGACATTGTTGGTGGGCACCACCGGCCTTGCGGGCTTTTTCTTTGCACTCTTCACGGCGGTCATGAGTCTCAAGGGTTCCGGTGGTGGTGGTGGTGGCGGCTACAGCAGCAAAGCCATTGTATATAAGAAGATTTAAGCTTAGCTACGTGTACCTTACCATTCGTTCCGAGGAGGCACTTAGGTGTAGCTCAAAACGCAAGCAAAGAGCCATGAACTAGTTCACTATGCGGACTATATCGAATCGCGCAACTAGTTCACTGTAATAGCTTAGTACAAAAAAAATAAAAAATGTAGCCAACGATTTCGTTGTCGATTGAACCAAATGCATTTGTAACTTTTTAAATAAATATTTAAGCTTGTGTAAAGTTGCTTAATGAATTTTTATTGAAATGAGTATTTCGAAGGCAGTGCGAAGTTTTAGAAGTTGTCAGTTTCTCTGAAAAATTATGAATTTTATTATATGGACTTTTATATTTTTTCCTTTGATAATTGAAAGGGCAGATCAAAAAAATTATAACTATCAAAAGTTAGTAAATTAATTTCGGATGCTTAAACTATTTGGGGCTCTAAATCAAAAATTAAATTTTTGGGATTGTGTTCTTTATTAAGTTTGATCCGAAAAAAATTTGATTTTCAACTTTTTTTGTATTTTTGTCTGGATGCTCAATATCTTTAAAAAATCTGAGGCGAGTCTAACGAAGCAGAGGTGGTTATCTAAGGAACCTGACGAGCTGCGGTGCTAATTCGGATTCAATAACCATATAAAAAAACATCACCGTACAACCGGCGAAACTAAACAGCTGTTGTTACAGCTGGCGCCATCTAGTGAACTTGGTAGCGCTATCACACGTGAAGTATCAGTAAAATCAAAGGACAACACCGACTTGTTTGTTTATATGTTTTTTCGCGATTGTTTTTATGAAATCTTTAATTTTTTGGATTTAATTTTAAAAAAATTGGTTTACTTTTTATTTAATTGAGCCTAAACTATTAAATTTTTTTTTTATAATAAAAATAGCAAAAATTAATTAAATAATTTTGAAGTTACAAGACAAATTTGAACATTTTTTTGTACGTTTTTTTACTATCACATATATTTCTGAAAAACTTTGTATTTTCGGAAGTAAACAATTTTTACAATTTTGTAATTCCTTCTAGGCCGTCCTTACAGTATAAAAATGAACAATATAAGTTACCCAACAACTTTTTACAGTTTTTGAAAAAGCAACAGCTCAGTACCTCTCTGCTGAGACTCCAGAAAGAGTTTTGCAGAAAATCTATTAAGGTCGAGCCCAGCAGCTGCTCATATAAAGAAACCAATTTTCGGGTTTTCCGACCACTGTGCCGTGTTGCAAGCCCCTTTTGCAACAACCGGATCGTTGCATCTCAGCATTTTCTTAAGCGTTATTTAAATTTGCCAACAACATCCAAGTTCTACGCAATATCTAAGACATCCAAGGATAAACATGGTGGTAAACCAGTTAAACCTACCTAACTAATTTAATATCTTTTTTCTAATACCTTAATTTGTTTTTATTTTCAGTTAATGCATTAAACATGGGAGCGTGTGCGAGATCGTGTTGATAATGACAAAGCGCCTTTTAAGTGAAATGAAGTAACTGCCAAGTCAAACAGACACTGACGTCCAACTAGCTGACAACAACAAAGACACTAACAACAACAACAACAACAACAACCGGATACAACAACTTGACACCCAAGTGACGATAAATAGCGTTTAAGTGCCAGAGACCTTTGGTTGTTGGTCCGCAATTGCTTGGCCATTGTTTGGGCCACATGAAATGTGGCAACAGCAGCGTGTCGACTGCGTTTAGTTCCGCGCATCGCATGTGCATTTTAATGAACACACACATAATGCGGCACACACATACGCACACGCGGAGACACACATAGAAACCGAGAAGCACGAGCATTATGTCTTACACAGTGACGTAGATAGTTTCTGCGAAAGGGGCAACATGACTCTGTACTAAATTCTGTGCATTAGATTCGGAAGTAATCTATAAAATTTTTCACACAGAGAACTGTCATTGCTTTCGGAAATTATATTTCTATTTCTTATTATTATTTTTTTTTAAATGGTACAAAAACAAAATATATATTAAAAATTAGTTAATTTATGGATGGTTTCTGAAAAAGTTCTTCTTACCCATTTTATAGTATCACGGGCTAAGACGATCTAATCAATAAGATTTAATTATCGCTGCAAAAATGTTGACACATAGAAAAGATAACGACTTGAGCATTAATTTAAGATACATCAAAATTCACTTTTTTAATTTATAAATTTAAAGACTGAATTCAAAGATGTTATATGGAAATTGAATATTTTTCCTGATCCCATCTCTAGTCCTCAGCCATACTATATATTAATATTTGGGAGGCTTTCCTAATAATCCAGTAATTCGTAATCCAGAGATCCTAGTAAAACTTATAGCTGGATAAAGTGCCAAAAACTGTCCCAAAGATTTTTAAAAGCTCACTCATTTTTTACACTTAACGCGTTTTTTACTTTTTACTTAAACATGACTAGACTAAAATATTTTTGAGACAATTTTTTATTTTATTTTAGTTGTCAATAGAATTTTTTTTTAAATATTTCGAAAATTAAATACAATTTTCTTTTTTTTCTTTTAATAAAAAAAAGTGTCTTACAATTGAAATACTAAACAGTTGCGTTTATTTTTCTATTATAATTATTTAATTAAATCGATTTAATTCACCATATAAACATGGGCAACATGATGTGTTAAAAAAATTGAGATTAACATATTTAAGGAAGATAATTAAAAAATATAAATTTTTTTTTTAGAAAATGTGCTGGCTATAAAAAATTAAATATTTTTTTTGAAAGAGGACTATGGAAAACTTGTATTAAAAAAATTAGCTCAACAATTTTTAGTACATTGGTCCCAATTTAATAGAAAATGAAAAGCATATTTTTTTAAACCAAACCGTAACATGTTAAGTTAAAAAACTCAAATTTTGCAAAACAATTCTTATTTTTTTTGATCTGTAACTCGTTCTGTAACTTTAGTTTCTAAAAATCGTTGCGGAAAGTGTTTGGTACCATATTCATTTAATCGAATCAAATATTTTGTACTTTATATAAGCATTTTATGAATTATTTAAATTATTATTATATACAGTAAAGCTGAGAAGACTTAGCACGAATTTAAATACACTGGGCTGTATCATTCGTTAAAGCCTCTTCATTATAATTTTGAAAGATTATTTTTATACGGCCATAATATTTATGGCTATCATACTTTGATGTTTAGAATTCACATGATTCATTAGTCCACTAAACAATTTTGTATTTGGAAATTCGACTGGAATTAATTTTTAGGAATTATTTGAACTGCATTGTATTGAATTTCATTGCATTATAACCTTATATTCCTTATACCGATTAATGTGCCCAACTTATATTTTATACGTTGTGCTTGAAGTTTAATAATGATTTTTTAAGCTTCATAAATTTTAGAAAACACATCTTCTTTTGGTGGAACCCTTCTGTGCTGTGTAAGTTTTAGTGATATCCTTAGAATAGATAAGCAGACTTTAAATAAAGCCTTTTTTTTATATAGTATGTCAACGTTTTATTGGCTTAGGCTTAGCCTAATATATTATTATTGTAATCGAAGTGAAAATTTTGTATTTTTATTTTAATTAGGTTTTTATTTGCGTTAAATTAAAATCGACTTACTTTGTTGTTTATTATACAAATTATTTTTTTTTGTGAAGTAGTGTAATCTATAAAATTATAAGTTTTTAGACTTGATTATAAGTCTCATAAATTAATAGGGGACTAATCCCCATAAAGTCACCCCCTTCGACGCCACTGATCACACACAGCATGCGTGGTTCAATGGTTGCCTTTGTAATTTGCTTAAATGAGTTTGTTGTCTCGTCCAGCATAATTCACTTTATGTATAATACATTATTTCATTTATTAAGACTGACGTTTTGATAAGCATAACAAGAATAAGCAGTAAATAGTTAAATTTTTTAATTTTTACTTAAATTCAAGCAAATTTAATAAAGTTTACTTAAAGCCAAAATAGACAAAAACCGTTCACTAATTCGGCCCGTTAGCATATAAGGCTAGGAGCAGCAAACTAAAAACTGTCAATACAATAAACAATATGCAAATTAAATGAACACACTAATACGTATGAGTAATATTTAACAGAGCGTCATAGCGTCTGCAAATTAGAACCATAAAACATTCGTTCATATAAGCTACAAATTAAACATAAATTATTATAGAACAACTTTTAAAATCAATTAAATTTTTTGTTACGAGTATTCGGGAATCGAAAGTATGGACAGCACTAAGCTATAAATGGACAAAAGAATTAATCAACAAAAAAGAAATATACATTTTTAGTGAACTAGAGATGAAGTTGGAATCAACCGTAAAGGTAAACAAGTTGAAATGTTGGTAAAATTAATTCAAAAATTATCATTGTATCTAAATTTATTTTATTCTAGTCAAAATAGAACGTACGAAAGGGTCAGTTCCATTGCGAAAGTCAACTCAGAAAGCGGAATATATTCATAACTTGTTAATTAATCTTTTTAAAACAAAATAAAAAAATTAAATCTAATTTTGGTTGATGATGGTAATAAGCGTAAAAAATGTAACCAATAATTTTCAGCTAAACAAAGGCCTTAGTAGCATTCCGTATGCCCAAGCTAGATTAGAAATGTATTTGTTAACTTGATACAAATAATCAGTTTGCTTATTCTTACAATTGCTAAACAATACATTACTTCGATATAAACGAAGAACCAAATAAACGAAGAAACAAAAAAAAAAAATTGTATGCGGTCTTGGGACCCACATAAAGAACGATGTTCCTTCTGCTTAAAAGTTCCATTTTATATTTGAGGAGAAAAATTTATTAATTTATAATTTTGTACATAATATTTATTAGAATTTAAAAAAATTAATTTTTTTTTTTTTTTAGAAGTGTTTATTTATTTTGTTTAGTGTTTTCTTTAATTCTAATAAACAAGATGCTTTATGTGATATTATTTATACAGTGTCTCTACCGAGCTCTCGAGTATACTTAAATATTTAAATTATTTACTAATAAAAGGAATCTGATACTTGTAATAATATAATATAATATATAAAAAAAGTTAATTATTGACATTTTCTACAATAAAAACTAAATATAAAAAAAAACAATGTAAGTCTCATTTATTATTTTTTTGAACAAATATTTGTTATTAGACATTTAAAAAAAAAAAGTAATTAAAACAAACAATATATACAAATTATACAATTTATAAAAAAAATACGAAACAATATTATATTACTTAAAAAATAATAATTACTATATTATGAAAAAATAAACTTTTTTGTTAATTTTTTTTTTTTTTTTTTTTTTTTTTTTTTGTGTTTATTCTGCAAAAATTATCAAAAATACATATATTTTTATGAATTGCAGGTTTCTTATTTTATGATCGCCAATCCAGCTTGTTTAGCTAGAGATGTCTTAGGAGTGTTAAGGAGAGACCATTATTTCGTCCGCTTTTCTTTCGGTCTTCTTTTCGTTTTGTTTCAGTTCGGCGCTTGTTGGAGCAGATTTTTAAAACTTCTTTTTTTCAGCCTTTTTATAGGATTTTCATTTGGGAGCCCTTTTGCCAGCCTATTACGGTGTCTTTTTAGCCTTTCGTTATAGCGGCTTGTGTGCTTATTTATCTGGAGTTCGACGGTCTCCAGCCTAAGGTCGTGGTGCAAGGTCGAATTCCTTACATACCATTCACACCCAGTAATAAGGCGTAGGGCCCTGTTCTGGAGTGTCTCAATACGTAAGCGACTCGTGCGAGCCGCCATACCCCAGATCTGGATAGCGTATCTCCAGGTTGGAACCACTACCATTTTATATAAGGCTCTTTTGCATCGGAGAGGAAGACGGCTGCGGTGGTTCATGAGCCAGTACATTTTAGACATCTTTAGCCGGCAGTTTTTGACTGTGCTTTCTATATGTTGTCTGAAAGTCAGTCTGCTATCAAGGGTAACTCCTAAGTATTTAGCTTGTTTTTGTAGTTTTAGTGGTTGATTGTCTAACCAGACAGCAGGTGATGATTTTTTTCTTAGGGTGTATAGAACTGCCTGGCACTTAGTTGGATTCATGGAGATGTTCCACCTGTGAGCCCATCTCTCAAGTAGGTATAGGTACTCTTGAATTCCATCTGCTGCTTCGTACTCACAGGAGGCAGAGCGAAAAATTGCCAAGTCATCTGCGTATGTAGCTATCATTAGTTTTCCGTTCTTAACGGTTTCTGTGAGTTCTCTAGGTGTTGGGATATCCGCCGTGAATAAATTATATAAGAGAGGGGCCAGGACGCTTCCCTGTGGTACGCCAGCTCTCATTTTCCTTTCCGTAGGAATCGATTCTTTTATTTTAACATAAAATGTTCAGTCTTTTAGGTAGGTTTTTAATAGATGAAAAAATGGAGCAGGAAGTATTTTTTTAATATTAGACAGAAGACCAACTATCCAAACTCTGTCAAATGCTTGTTTGACATCTACATATACTCCGTAGCAGTATTCCTTGTCGTCAAACGCCTGAAGGATGTGGTTCGTGACTCGGTGTATCTGCTCTATTGTGCCATGTCCTTCCCTGAATCCAAATTGATGATCAGGAAGTGTGTCGAAGTTTTCGGATATCCTTCTAGCAATCAGTCTTTCCTATACTTTAGACAGTGTGGGGAGGAGACTGATTGGTCTGTAAGATTCCGGGTCACTCTCCGCTTTGCCGGGTTTGCGAATCATAGTTATCCATGCAATCTTCCATTGGGCAGGGAAATGTTGCGTCCTTAATATAGCATTGAATATCAATGTTATAAAAAGAAGAGCTTTAGTTGGCATGGCTCTCAGTGTAGCATGGCATATTCTGTCATGGCCTGGAGCCTTGGCCTTTGGAAGCTTTTTAATTATGTTTTTAATTTCTTGAATCCGTATGGGTTTTATTGGGAGAGCCATTTGGAGTGGGTTGTTGAGCTCATTAAGAGTCTGGTCCAGATCCTCATCTGTGGCTAGGCTGAACGGAGTAAAGCGCTGTTCAAGGTGATTGGCAAATGTTTCTGCTTGTTCAAAGGCAGAGCGGCAATAGTTGCCATCCTGACGTCTAAGAGGGACTGTTCGAATAGGCTGTCTTTTAATGTTACGCGTGGCCTTCCATAAACTATAGCCAGCTTCGGGCTTATAGTCAAGACCTTCGAGCTTCCTGTCAAACCAACGCTGTGGACTTGAAGTGCTTCTTTAAACTTTCTTTCAGCTTTTTTCCATGCGGCTTTGTCTCTAGGGTGATGACTGGATTGGAATCTCTTCCGAAGTCGTCGCTTGCATAATAGTAAATCAAGAAGCTCGGCCGTAAGTTGGTTGCCTAAATCATCCTGTCTAATTTTTTTAGTATACATTCAATTATACAATAATATACAAATGAATTAGAGTACCGCATAATTAACAATATCATATAAAATAACTTGTATCTAATTTTTTTAATCAATATTTTGTTGTTTTTTTTTTTTGCCTCGACTTAGAATCGAACTTTGGACTGCAGCCAACCTTAAAAATATTCCTAAAGTTAATAATCTAAATTAAAATGAAGTAATTTCAAAGATGCACCACATTAAAATAACACTACAAAAAAAAGATTTTATTTCAAAAAATTTATTTTACAATAGTAAAACAGTTTTTTTCAAAATTTTACTATATATGGACTTAAGAAAATTACAAATATTTATTTTTAAATAAATATGTATATATAATTATTTAAGTGTCTAAAAAGTGAAGAAAGAAAATTATTACATAAATAAGATGAACAAAAACAAAGCTGAAAAAAATTTTATAAAAAAAGGTCAAGCAGAAAGATTATAAACCATGGAATTATTTTTTAGAAACTTTTTTTGTGATTTTAAAAGTTATTAAATTATTTACGCATTTTTCTTATGATTTTAAGAAAATACAGCATTGTTTCTAAAATTGCTTGTAACGCATTTTATTAAAATTTTAAAAACAAAGTTTCAACTAAAAATTGTAATCTTTCTTTTATTTACAAGCAATGGCCATCAAATGTATTGAATTTTCCAACATTTTCCACAATTGCAATAAACAAGCAAATAATTTTCTCTAGACGACCCGCGGCTCCACTTTTTGATATAAATTTTCACCAAAACACCTCGAGCCATGCCACACCTCCCGCGAACCACTTGAGTAACCCACAAGAAAAAGCAAAAATTTGTATAGAAAAGAAAAATGTTTTCTTTAGTTTTCGGTAAAAAATGGCAAGTGAACCGCAAACAAGAAGTAACTGTCTAACGACTGCCATTATAATAATAAAAATAAAAAAGTAATACCACAGAAGTTTTACTTGTTGATGATGTGTGAGCCGTTGGCCCAAGACGAGTGGCACACAGCGAAAACCATAACAGCTACCACAAGTGGAGGAACCACAAAAAACAACAACCACAACCGAGGCGGTTAAACCGTTTATTAAAGTAGGGAAAATTTAATGTTGTTCACGCTCAAGTAAAACTGAATCGAAAGCAGCAAAAGAAAATTAAACAAAATAAAAGAAAAATTGCACAAAATAGAATAAGAAGCATGATAATAATAATATGGGTATTACCATCCAAGCCCCGGGGGCTCAACCAGCGATTAGTAAAGTGCTAGAATAAGCGCAGTCGACGTCAGCGTTGGCGTTGACGTAGCAGCTGACGTTGACGTTGACGCATTGCAGGCCTTCTTGGCTAGACTCAATTCGGATGCATTCGAGTGCAACGTTAGAGCCACAAATTAAAGCCAATAGCTGGGGCGGCTTTGGCGTAGTCCACTTAGTGCTTTCAGAACAGTGCTTGAAAACGGTTGAGAAAATGTTGGAAGCTGCTATTTTGTGGCTAAGTCTGGCAGTGTCCTGTGTTTACTGCAGCAGCATGCCGCAGGCAGTGCAACTAGGTGGCGCTATTGTAGCAGCCGTGGAGCAGGATGCAGAGCAGGAAGCGGAAACGGAGCAGCGACTGCAGCAAGCCTGGCTGCAAAGTGTTGAACAACAAATATGGCGTTTTGTCAATGATGAGCTGAGCGCGCAGGAGATGAGCGACGCACTGAATAGCTTCGCGGAGGAGCGTAAGTAATCACATTAAAGTGGGCTAATTTTGAAATCCAACTCTTAGAATTCGATTATATAATTTTTCCGGTAAAAAAGCTAAAGAGGAAGCCGACCGACAGAGGCAAGCTGGCCTGTAATATGCTACATAGCGATTAACTTCGATATTTGTGGTCCGATTATACTGATATATTCAATTTTTTTTACAGTCCGCATTGTATCACTAAAGCTGCAACTTTAAAATTGTGGAAAACATAGCGATTAATAATTATTTGAGGGTGGATAGGGGCGTGGCTGAAAAATATATTCATGATCTGCTGGCACATCTCAGGAGTCCAAATCTCATGTTTGGTTATCTCGGCTCATGGAATCTCCACGATTTGGTTACTTTAGGTGGGCTCTGGCTTCTTTTTCTTCTTCACAAAAAAAAGGGATCTAATACGGGGACGACGTGCTGAATCCTAATACGCTGTCAGAATTGTCCCAATGGGTCTTTGTTTTGTTCTAACCTTAAAAACCCCACTTAAACCGAGTTATTTTGGAGGCTTTCTCAGAAACCTAACGTGCTGGGGTTTTTTTGATTTGGATTCAGCAACCCCGAAAACCTATAAAAAAGATCGTCGGAAAACCGATCTCAAAAACAATATTCTGTTGTTTTTTTTTAGGTTTCTTGACAGTACAAGTTCTTGTATAGATATTAAAAGAGTTATAGATCGTAGAATTCTCTACAAAATGGACCTCTCAAAATGTTTTCCAAAGCAATCCATTTTCATGATAGAGCTTCGAAGATGTGAAGTGCGTGATCATAAAAATTTCAAATGTTAGTAGGTTAGATGGGTTGCGTAATTATTTACTAGAACGAAATTGCCTGAGATCTCCACAAACTATATCCAAAAAAAAAATTATCATAGTCGCAGGGATCAATTTTAAAAGCAGCCCGCTTTACGTATATACCTTTTATAGAACCCATTTAACGACTTCCTTACAGCTCGCGGCAAGCATCATCGGAACAAAAAGTTGCTCAAAATGCTGTATCCCCTACTGGGTGCTGCGATATTGGCCAAAGTGGTGATGCTTCCTTTGGTACTCAAAGCTCTAACCGCCTTGTCCACCTCCTCGTTTGTCATGGGCAAAATAGCATTGTTCATATCGGGACTGCTAGCTACCAAATGGATTTTAAGTAGCAATCATGCTCAAGATCGCGTGGAGGTCATACATACTGCGGGACCAGCACTGAAAGCCTATCATACGCACACGGGCGAACTAAGCGATATGTCCGGAAGCGCCAGCAGCTGGTGGCCTATGCGACAACGCTATATACCACTGGGCAGCATAATGCCTGGCAAGGATGCAGCCTACATTTATCCGCAGCACAGATACGAAGGCATCAAGGTGGATAAGCCATTTTTATAAAGCTGCTTGTTATTTAAGTAAAGTATACAGAGGCTAAGCTGCTAGCCAGTTAGCTAGACTTAAATGTATGTGCAAATAAAGCAAAAAACCAAATACCGTAAACTAACCCAAAGTTATGATCCAAAATCTCAGCTCAACTAGTTTGAATCGCCAAACTGGAACAGACGTCAATTAATTAGCACATGTATTACGTAGTCAAAGCCGAACCCAAGTCAAACTCTACGCAAAATAGTAAAAAAAAAAATATAATTTTAAAAATTAACAACACTGGTCACTGAGTTGCCGTTATGCATAAAACGGTTTATTGCGCATGTGCGTCTTTTTTTTTTCCTTCCGCAAGTGCGCGATGTTGCAACAACAACTGCCACAACTATTATGACAATGACAACAACATGCGGACTTATGTAAAGTCTGTAAAGCTAGGGTTATGAAGTCCGCCATAGAGCAAAGTCAATACAAATCAATCTGCATGCAGCTCAGCTGCAGCATTTGACTTCAACCTGTGCGATCCGTGCTCAGGAAGGTCATAAAAGTGAATGGGCCGCCATTACTATTGACCGAGTTTTTATATAAGCTCAGTATACCATAATTACTGTCTACTCCCAAATTGCACATTATATAACAGCACAAAAGAATCAGTTACTTACACGGTAATTAACGCCGAGCAGCGCTACTTGAAATCTATCTTGGCGCTTTGCCCAGCCGCCTAGGCGTATCTGTTGGATTGTTTTCTTGGCTGCGCAGCTGGCAGTGAAAGTTTAGGGCGCACACTTCATGGTAAACACAATTACAGGCCCGCCCAGCTATGTCAGGTATGTCGGCAGCCTAAGCCGGTGCTCATGTGCATGCTCAACGCGTATCTAACAAATCGATCAAAAAAAACAAAGTTGTACAGAAAAACCCTATGCTGATAATACGAAGATTTGATGCACTTAACAAATAAAAGTTGCACGGAGGTAAGAATTTGTAAAAGCCAGAACTATTTTTGGGTTACCCGAAAATTCTTTAAAAACTAATATTTTTTGCACTTTTTTTTCTTAACCGAATAAATTGGCAGCGTGCCTACAGTTTGAAGTAGTTAGTGCCGTCGAAACTAGTGCTGCAAAAACATCGAATGTATCGACTACCTGCCTCTTTATACTATTTTTTTTAACAATATTATAAGTTGAGTCAGATTATCCTAGTTAAGTTTTGTTTCTCTTCACATCAAGAAACCAAAATATAGGAAGCTCAAAACTTCGCTCAAAAAAATGTAAATTCGAAATTTAAAAAGAAATTAATATATTTAAGTACATTTTCCAATAAATTTATCTACAAATAATATTTAAACCATATCTAGATATTCAAAAACAAAATTAAAAAGAAATATATGCCTTAACTGGCGCTAAATAAGCGTTTATCGAAAATATATCGAAAACAAAAACATGTATCGAATTCAAGTCACCTGAGGTATTATCTATAGTGTCTTTATGTTTTTGCATCCGTTGTCGATTCGTTGAAATCTTTTAAATCAGTCAATTTTTTGCGACTCGGTATAAAAGTGCAACTTATCCTTACTAAAGCCATACACGATGCGACTGGTTGTACAACTGCGCTGTATATCGAGCAGGATATGGTCAGCTGTACGAAAAATCAATTAGTTTTAATTTTTCTATAAAAAAAAAACAAAGCGTGCAACAAGTCGCATAGTGTATGGCTTGGGTTATAGTTACTATTGGATTTTGATGCCAATATTACCGAAACTATGTGATTACAATCTGGAATATATGTTCCCATAAAACTATGTTTATAGATCAACCCTACGGCAATTATATATTAACGACTAATGTAGAAAAAAAGACCAAGTGATGAGGTTTATCATCTCATCTAAAATTGAGACATAGAATGAATTGAATAGCTCTATACGAACTATTACGCGATAAACAATCCACTCCCTAGTAAAACTTATCGACGTCAGATAATATTCAATGGCATGCTTTATAAGTGATAAAGATGTGAGCGGGAGAAAAAATTCTATTCTGCTTTTGGTTCATATATTAACTATCCCAAGCTATCCAGTTCTAGGGTTTTTAAAATTAATATTTTTCTTAAACACCATTTCAAAATACCAAAATATTTCGTATTTCTAATATTTTTAAAGCAATACCTTTTTTCAGGAGCTATGGATGATATTATCTTTTATAAGTAAGCAATGTTTAAGAAACTCTGAGAAACGATTAGTTAAAGCACAAAATTATACTGAAATAAAATAAATTTCGGAACCCAGCAGTATTTTTCGGAACCATCAGAAACTTCGGTATCATGTTAGAATATTCCCATGCCCTTTCCGTTACGCTCCGAAGCCCGAACTCTTACGCCGACTAGGTCGAAAGTTACATTTGCTGCCTCTTACATTCCTTTGGTCAAACTCAAAGTACCCCTTTAGTCATAGAGTATGAAAACTCCAAGTACCCACCTAACGCGCAGTTGGGCGTGACAAAAACAAAGCGGGGCTTTGTCTAACTTCTTTCTAGGTAAAAAGTGACGATTTACGATGCTGAAAGCGAACTGAAGTCACTTTGGAACCTCCAACTGCACGCCGCAGCAATTAGACTCTGCGGGTGCTGCTGCTGGCTCCAAGATTTAGTTGTTAACTGTAGTATTTTATGTAGACAATATTCTCAAGATTGTCGTCGCTCTTAGAGGTCTCGGACGCCTGGCTATGCAATGTTTGCGACTCTCACGAGATTACTTAACCAGACTATTTAGCGTTGTACTACAATAGCAACAACAAAAACAAACGACAACAACTCGTCGTATTTGTTGTTTAAACATTTGTGTCATCAATTTCACTTTCTTTTGGGCTAGGCAAATGGGTTAAACAAAGCAAGGGCTCTATGTACCTTAAACTTTTGCCCGCCACAATATGTGAAAGCGTTCCCACAGGCATACTTAATCAATTGGCCAGACCTCAATTATCGTAAGCCTAAGCAGTTGAACTCCTTAAGTATTTATTAGTTATGCCTAGTTCGGAAGATACCAAACTATACGGATACAACTAAAGAGCATACGTTCATAGCTCTTATATATTTGGTTACATTGACAACAAAGTGTCAGACGGATGAGCCGCTTTGAAAGTGAATTTAATTTGGACTGAGTGTTTGGGTTTTCGGGATATATAGTATGAACTATGCGACGCAATGGCTATGGCTATGAATATTTAAAAGCAAATAGACGTCGAACCCGAACCAGACCCAAAAGGCCTACTCAATGCATAGTGCTGCACTTTCTCAGTTGACGACAATATTGACATTTCATATTTGCGCAAATGAAAAGAAAATCAATTTCACCTGTTGGTATTTATGCGTTTAACCCAAAAAACAAGCCGAAAAAAGTAACATTTTTGCCTCGGCTTGTTACTTTGTTTTTTTATTTTATTATTATTATTATTTTTTTTTTTTGGGTGTTGGCAATGAGCTCAGTTCAAACACGGTTGCTATAGAGTGGTTCCAGTTGGGAGTATGTTGGCTTTGAGTGAGTCTTTGGGGCAGATAAAGCGGAGGAATTTAAATGATTTTGTGCGGAGAGAAAATATGAATTGTAAACAGCGGTACTTGGGTAGTGGCACAGTGAACCAATAATATTGATACATTCATTACAAAAGGATTTTATGCTAATTATTGTGCTCCCGTGAAGGATTTCTCAAGGTCATTTAAGGATTAATTTTTTATTACTTCAATTTTTGACAAAAATACAAAAAAGCATAACTTCCACAATTCTAAGAGTTACTAACATTTAATTATTTTTGTTTTTCACAATGAATTTACAAGCATAAAATGACATTAACACTTTTTTGTTTTAAGTGGGAGATCACTTTTGCATTTTAAAATTTAAAACAAAAAAAATTGTTAAAAAATTAAAAAAAAAACAATTTTTTCAAAATATTAAAAAATTTTTTTAAAATAAAAATTTTTTTTTTTAACTCAATATTTTATCTATCAGAAGAAAGTTTGCTTAAATTTCTTTATTCGTATAGAAGATATGGCTTGTCAAAGAAAAGTCTAAAAATGAAAAATCCATCTTGCAATAAAAATTTGCGTGGTAACTATCCTCTGGTAGCTCTATCACATATCTAAAAATCATCATAATCGAAGAGTTCGACCAAAAAAGTGGCCCGCTTCGCTTATATTCACCCATATATAAAACTATACTCATCTCGTCTACTTTTACAAACTGTATGGTGATTTTTGATATTTTAAAATGGCGGAGCTATAATGGCCGCCAAAGCAAAGTAACCGCACAATCTAATCACTATTTTTAATCTTATTTTCAGAAAAACATTATTGCAACCCCTGTTATACGCTACTTTTAAGGTAGCTGCTGATAAGTACCTTTTTTATTCTCAAAATTTCAAAATGGCGAATACAAAATGGCCGTCGAACGCAGAAAAATCATTTGTGTGATTACAATATGGGTTGGGCATGCAAATATGGGTTTTCAGGGTCGCTGATCGCGAATCTGGGTCATTTACCATAATTACGTTTATATTATTGGCAAAGTGGGGTGAAATAATTAAATTTTTGACTCTAACTTTTGTTGTATTTGTCCCAACGTTTTTTATTGTTAACACACAGATGCAACTAAAGTCGGCCAAGCCACCTTCTGTCCGTTCCATATATTGTCACAAATCTACTACCTATATGTACTGGGTATAATTACAGAGTATTGGATATGTCGCATCAAAAATTAGTATGCCAGTTTAATCAAAATTCACCCATTCTTATAGAGTATTACCTTATTCAACACTTTTACAATTTTAGCTCTCTCACATCATCTTTTTTCCTAACCAATTGCTATAGTATGTGAGGGCATGCAAAAAATGTTGTTGGTATGCCAAGTTTATATTAATTTAACCAATATGCATGCAACATTGCAAATGGGTCACTAGAACATGGCGGACTATCCAAAAAACGCCAACAACAAAAACGAGATGACAAATAAAAGTTGATAAAAAACTGAAAAATTCGCCCAGCTAATTTGAAAAGTAAACGTGCGTAGTGTACCGTCAATATAACCAACCAAGACAATAATAACAATATGGAGTTTGAGCCATAAGCCACACCTACACAGCTTTAACCAGAGAAATGGCATATGACGAAAGTAACTTGGCCAATTGATTTATTTTTGTTTCTATACCTACTTCTTATACACGTTACTTATAGAGAGAGAGGGTATATTAGATTCGCCCAAGTGTATGTCAGCAGGAGAAAGAAGTCCGACTATATATTCTTAAGTTGAAAGAAATACTACGAGCTTATATTATTTTATTAGCCTTACCGATTCGAAACATATCACGAAGATATCAGATTTACATTCCGATTTGTTTGTTTTCTCAAGATAGTCTTTTGCAACCCATTCAAATACTGGTATTTAATTTGGATTTTTTTAAATGTTTTAAATATATAAATTTTTTTAATATTTTCGTTTTTAATTTAAAAGTAATCTCAACTTTTCCATTATTTATTGACGAAAAAAAATTGTAACTATCGATACATATCTTATTTGAAATTAGCATAAAGAATACTAAGAATACTTAAAAAAATAATTACTAAAATTAAATTTTGGCTTTTATGTATTTAAAACAAATTTTTTCTCAAATAATTTTATTAAAAACAAAAACAAAACACATCATCTGACAGTTTTAAATAGCTGATTGTGCTCAATTTTGGTACAAGGCTTGCTCACGCTGTGAGTCTGGCAGTTGTGCATTTCTGCAACCATACAACACTTTGTGAACACCCAGCAGGCTCAAATGAGGACAGAAATATTAATACACCTTAACCTCTTGTAGATGGAAAGTCAGGTGTATATCGTAGTCGTATATGCATGACTTTAACGTTAGCAATTTTTTTGTTTCTTTTTGTTGGTAACTTGTTGCGGCTAATTGAGCAGCAATGACAACTGCGCACAGTAACAACTTTGTACGAAAAGAAATGAAGCTAATTGACTTGGTGTGTCGATAATATTCGATTGTTAATTCATATGTGTATATATATAGAAATACTCGTGTACATATATGAACTATAAAGTGTTTTATTTGGGGGCGAAGCTTGCATTTTGTTTTTGCAAAGGCCACTCGTGTTTAGGCCGATTGTCAGCTGTCAGATAGGCATTATGGCCCAATATTTGTGGGCGGCAGTGGCGAGAAAAAAAAAAGAGAAATTACTTATGATTGGCATTTAGAAATTTAGTTTTGATTTGACAGCAATAAATTTGACACTTGATAACTGTGGCAAAGTGAGTTGCACATTCGATTGTTGTCTGAGTGGATTCGATTGTTATTGTTGTCGTATTTGTTGTTGTATGACTCTTAAAGTTGAAGGCGGCCGGCAAAATCCGGTTTTAGCGCGAATTGCAGATTGCAAAATTCAATGAAAATTACATAACTTTCACTTGAGGCACGATGACGACTACAAAGACAACAACAACAACAGCGACGACTACGTCAATGAATGAATGAAACCTTACTATGAAACTGGACCGTGAGCAAGGCCAAAGGCATGCGACTCGGCCATAGTATTTAGTAGTAGTAATAACATCGAAATGTATGAATGAATTAGTGATGAGTGATGAAACTGATACAACTGATTAACTGCACTGACCTAAATCATGGAATTTCGGTAGCTAGGCAAATTTTATGAAACAAGTGATTCATTCGGGAATCCAACTATAGCGGAACTGACCTAGTATGCTCCAGCACACTTTCTTTTTGTTTTTTTTTTTCATTATTTTTTTCATTTGCTTATTACTTCGTTTACAAGCTTGAAACAATAGGCACCAAAAATAAAGGCGCGTCACTCATACGCACCGTGTGACAAGCGCGCAAAATGCCGACATACTATAGAGATTACCCGCGGCGTTCCTGAGACTACAACAACAACAAACGCATTTAAATACATTTTTGAGGGCAGCATTTAGTGTCGCATTTTGTTGTAATATAAATGAAAGTGAGTGAATGAGCAGCATGGTCTCTGAATGAGTTGTCTTTAATAAGATAAGGCATAAAATAATACCACAAAAAAAACACGATTCATTTTTTATGTGCGTACAAATTTTTGGTCTTTTGTTAGTTTGGCTAAATTGAAATTGTTTTCAATTTTATGGCAGTTTTCTACAACATTTTTTTGAATTTATGAGCCATATATTGTAACGTTTTTTTTTTGAGAGCTCAATTGCTAACACGTTTTGTAGAAAAGCGAAAGGAAAATACTAACACTTCTTATTATAATGACTTGCATAATTTACTCAATTTATTCTTTAAAAAAGTACTTATATTAGAAAAAAAGGAAAAAACAAGTCAGCATCCTTTTGCCTTCCTTCATCCTTCTTGCTTGGTTCATCTAAACATTTTATTCACCTGCCTACATTTTTAAAAAGTTTTCAAAAAAATTTACAAAATTTACTACCGAGTTGATCTTTAATTTTTTGCAGAAAAAATAAATAAAAAAAATTTAAATCCATTCTCACATATAGAAACGCTTAGTTTCATAGCAAAAAAAAATATCATGCAACAGCGGTACCAACTTAAATTGCCAGGGGGAGGTACTACGCCACCATCCCAAAAATACGAAAACTCGGTTTTAGACTTAGAACAGGATCCCAAACAATCCCTGAAAGTTTCAACACATAAGTATTGTTTTCCAGCTGAAACTCTTCGTTTACTGTAATAAGTTTCATATTAGAAAATTAATATTCGGCACCTTAAAATTTGTAAATACAATTTTCGCTAAAACAGCTTATAATTCACAAATGATTCAAAAATTTCGGAAAAAAAGGATGCATTCGAAATAGTAGACTTTGTTACTTGAAAAAACTATTGACAATTAGTGAAGTTGAAAAAGCAGTATTGAAAAAATGTAATGCAGTCGAGGCGTAGCCCGACAGTGTAATACCCTATACCTTTTTTCTCAAAAAAAATTTTGTTCCTGCATATATTTTCTAAGAACTTTCCAATTGGAACAATTTTTTGTTGGTACGATTCAATATTTATACCTATATGTTCCGTAAATTTGTACCGATTTTGATGAAAATCGAAAGTTACGTGAAATATGCTATTTTAAGTATATATGGTAAGTTTCAAGTTGAAAAGTTGAGGGGTGTGAGAGAAAACACGGTTAACCGTTACATACATTGCACAAATCTAGTATACCCTTTGTACCTCTAGGTACAGGGTATAAAAAAAATTGCTAAGCAATTTGAGTGGATTAATTGTCAATTCAAATCTGTATGCACCCTTATATTTTTACTTCGCTTAGCATAAATACATTTATAGAGTTTAGCTTTTAAAACAAGCTTTACATATAAGATGTCATATTACAATATATAATCGCTTATGTAAAATTATATTTTAAGGGAATAAATGTGGATGAAAACCTTAAAGCAACCACAAAAAAAAACAATTTGACTGGATCGGAGACGCTACAATTGCATGTTATTGGAAAGCCAAAATATACAGCATTCCTTCCAGGAATAATACCTTTAGATGCGGACAAGAAATTTGGCTTGTCTTGCTCCCAATAGACCAAGGTGAAAACCTGGTGGCATCAGCCACAAGGAATCGTGTACCTTTTAATATATTTGAAACCTCTAAGCATTTGTAGCCTTTTTTGTTTTTCCATTACAAAAAATATTAAGTCTTAATAACAAGTGAATGCTGTTCGATATTTTCAAGGACACTTAGTGCTTTTTGGGAAATTATAAACTAAGACATTGGGGCAGTTCCTTACCTCTTTTGGCGATATCTCAGTGACTTTACGGAAATCGGCAATGAGCCATCTTATCCAGCATCTTCCTTCCATTCCTTGTTGTTAAGCCAATAATACCGAAAGACATAACTATAAGGCATAACTTTTCGGAATGAAATGCTTACAAACTTTATCTTAATGCAAAAATCAATTTATTAAATAAAAATTTGCAAATATTGGCATATCGATATTTGCATACAAAGTCCATGTCCTTCAACATTTTCAATGATCTAGTTAAGTCGCATAAATTAAACTAAATCAATTTTTTATGAAAATAAACAGTGAGCTTAAAAAATTAACACACATTATCTTCTTATTACCTCTCCTGCTTCCTTGCCAATAAAAACTTAGCTATTACCACACATCTCATCCATCTCCCACCAGAAAGTGCTAAATAATAAAAAATATTTCACAATGAATACCGAGGTGCTACACAGCTAGCTGGCAAATTACAACAAAAATAGTGACCCCATTAATAGGTCTCACTCATAATTCCGATAACAAAAATTTGCGCCATTAATGGTAGGCATGAAATATGCAGCAACCGGATCGGTTTAAACTTGAAGCGTTCACACTGCATATGGAGATAGGAGCAGCAGCAGCAGCCAGGCCCAAGAAGCAAGCGTCAATAAATTAGCAAATATTGCGAGAGTCGAATGAAAGCTGAGCGCAAACTCAGACGTGTATAAACACACAGACACACACACACACTCGTAATACATAGCACTGACCGCGGTCTCGGTCGTGGTCTCTGCTGCGACTGCGCACTGCGCTGCTTTGTTGAGGGCGTGTATCGATGCTTGCTCTGCTGCTGCAGCAGTCTCTGTCTCTGTAACGCCTGGCACAGCCAATGATGCCAATTGTTTACAAAACGCAGGCGCAACTGCACTGAGCGAAAAGCGTATGATCGAAACTTTTTTGCTCTAGATGGATACTCTTCGCCATATGTATGTCAAGTTGAGGCCAGTGTCGACGAGTCGCCGAGAACATCGACGCGGCATCGTTCGCAAAAATTACTTAGGACATTTTTTCGATAATTTGTCTGTGCACCTCACAATTTTTGTCATTCGCCGCGAAAATGTAAACAATGTAAACAAAAAAAAATGGCAATTTTGCAACAATATATGGCTAACTAAACAATATAAGGGTGAGCCAACAGGCTCCACTCGGAGCTTCTAGTTTCATGAGTGAAAAAAACTAGAAACCAATTTTATAGATTTATTTTGTATTTTTATGATTTACATTTAAATAAGCAATAGCAAATTGTGTCTCGTTAAAAGATGATGCTGAAAATCAACTCATAAAAAGATTGATATTTTAATTAAAAAAAAAACATTTTTAATAAATTTTCAAAATTTGATTATTTAATTTGTCAGCCTGTCAATATGGCTGCAAGATGTTAGATGTTACATATTAGCAGTGTGAACTCATTTATCACATCTTCAAAAAATCCCATGCGTTGCTAAGATGTGCTCAGTGTGAATAGCCTATTACAATATTCAAATGAAGCAAAAATAGAAAATTACGATATTCGCATACGGGCCTGTAGAGCCAGCCACGGCGGCTATTTGGGCGATATTATGTTTCATACATAAATGAGTAGTTCCAAACTTGCATTTGGAATATACATTTTCTTAATAAAAATGCTATTAACAAACAACCCAGCAGATGGCCCACCCTATACTTGCCATGAGTATTATTTGTAGCTTATTAAAAAAAAAATTTAGGGCCTATTTTTACTGGTCTGACACTTTTTTAATACAATTTATAAAACGAACTATCGTCGCCAATTTGATACCTCTTAAGGTTGATTGTTGTAATTGAATCACTTTTTTTCGATCTTGAATCATTCTATATAATTAATTCTTTATCCATACACAATATATAAAACTGTTTCATCTGACTGATTGCAGATCAACGTACAGCCCAAACTGTAACCCGTTGAATATATTTTTCTCTCAGTGCAAGTACTTTGCTCTTTAGCTGGGTTTCTCTGACTTTGACGGATGACGACGCTGCCGAAAATGAAAAAATAAAAAAAAAACAGCAACAAAGCCAGCGGCAAAAGCGTCAAAAGAAATGGTACGAAATGAATATATTCACTTAACAAACAAGTTGACTTTATTTCCAAGTTGTTGTGGTTTCTTCTAGATTTACGAGCTCTAGTACAGGGCTGTGAGAGCGAAATAAATTTTTTTCTTGTACGCGTTTTGCGTGCGCAGCTTAGCTTCCGCAGTTGACGCAGACGTCGACTGCGACCGCGACTTTGACTCTAACTTTAACTCTTTTCTTTTGGCGGCTGCGTTTCGGCTGGTTTTATTTAATTTACTTTTAAATTGTTTTGTAATGCTGGCGCGACGCCTCTGCCGCTGCCCGCTGCCTGCTGCCTACTGCCAACTGAGCTTCGACTGCAGCTGTAACACAAACCGCCGCTCAATATAAAAGGTCCGACATCTGGAGACGCATACATCAAACTCATCTTAAAGCTCTCGAGCAAAGCAGCACAGCAGCAGCAGCCCTCAAGACTCAAGGATTAAACGCGTCGCGAAATTTTTTTTGACCAAGTTCATTTAAACCAAATCTATAAAAACGAAAATGAAAGTGTTCGCTATTTCTTGTGTTGGCCTTTTGGTCTTGGCCAATTGCGTCTGGGCCGCACCAAGTGTTCAAGATAACAGTATCGAGAGTGATAACACGTTCGGACGTGCAGCCCGTTATTTGGGCGCCTGTTTTGAAAGTGATGACATATCCACCTGCTTGGCGGTCAAGGGCATTACGGCACTGAATCGTGCTGCCAGGAGCAACAACATTGCCTTGGCCAATGGTGTTACCTTTAATAGGTGTGTCTCCGTGTGTAAACAAAGTGTTATCTAACAATGACGCCTGATACCAAAGACTGTTGTAAAAAAGTGATAAATGTGTTCAACCAAAGATAACCGTGGGATTTAAAAATGACAAAAATTTGCTGATATATTGCCAACAGCTTATTTAAGTGGACAAAAATCTTTGCCCAAATGAGCTGTAGGGGTATCTTGAAAAATCTTTGATTATCTTGAAAATCATTAAAGTAACGCGAAAGTTCCGCGGCCAGAGCTGCTGAGATATAGGCTACAGTTCCTCTACTATATAAAATTTAGATAATCAAGAAACGTGATAACGAGTTAAGCAAGTCATTAATAAGCATTAGCAAATGATCTCTTATAATAAATTCTTAATAATTCTTAAACTTTTAAAAGTAATTCAGCTAGATTCTTTAAATTTTTTTCGAAAATAATAATATCCATACATAGTATTTCTTAGCTTATCTTTTGATTGAAATACAGCTTTAAACAAAATTGAGAACATCATGAAACATTTTTATTTCTCGTAATTTATTTACTAAAAATATACCCATATATGGTTAAAAAAAGATTTTTATCGATATCTAAGATTTTAAATTCTTAGTTAAGCATTAAAATAGAAATGAAAAGATGATGGCCCAATTTTTGTCATCTTTGTTAAAGACCTTCGTAAAAAAATGTTACAAAAATTAAAAGAATTTTTCATATAAGCTAAGGAAGTTGTGAGATGATAGCCAGTAGAGCGTGTAGACATATTTTTGTCATCTTTTATTACCTTTCATCATCTTTGCACGAATTTGAATAATCGTTACTCATCTTTAAAAATATTTACTTATAAATAGTAAACAATGTTTTTGAAATATTTTTCGCCGCCATTTTCAGCTTATTTAAAGTATAATATAATTGGCATTAACGGCTTATGCGCTATTTTGACAATACTTCCACCATAATTCACTTTAATCTTTCATTAATAAGTTTTTCTATTAATTAAAATGTTTAAGGTAATCTCTTTTATGCTTACATCATCTAAAACAACCCTTAATCATCTTCAAAGATCTATAATAATCTTTTCACAATTTTTTATTCACAATAGTGTTGAATTATATTTACTCATAAAAACTTCTTGAAATATCTATTGCTGAAATTTTTGGCTTATTTAAATTGTAGTCTACCATGAAGTAACAAACCCCCACATTACTACCAAAATGCACCAAAAAATTTTGAACATTTTAACTTACAAGATTAAGATTATATGGTATAATACTCAAACTATAACATGCACTTCTTACGTCATTGCAGAGATCCCGAGAGCCCTGTGGCTCGCTCTGGCAAAGCTTTGAATGAGCAGGACATTTACTCACAGCTGCCACAAACTGCCGATGAGCGTTATGGCCGTCTGGTTGATCTGGCCATTTCCAGCGCAACCGAGTTCCTGAGCACACACAATCTGGAATTTAAGCTGCCCGCTGAAACTACTCAACAAGTGGCACGTGCTTTGGATGAAGGTAACTTTGAAAGATTTAGCCCAAATGCAAACTATTTGCTAAAATTTCTTATTGTCTACAGGCCGCGGCAAGATCAAGAAAATGATTGGCCCCATCGCTTTGGCCATTGGTGCCAAGCTGTTCGCTGTTGTACCTCTAGTGCTTGGTTTCTTGGCTCTGCTGACCTTCAAGGCTGTTATTGTGGCCAAGATTGCCTTCTTCCTGGCTCTGCTTGTAGGCGGCTCACGTCTGTTGGGCGGTTTTGGCAGCAAACTTGGCGGCTCTTATGGTGGCGCCTACAATTCCAACAGCTGGTCCGCACCGGCTAGCGCTGGCTGGTCCTCGGGCGCCTCCTCCGCTTATCCCTATGCACGCAGCTATAATGAGGAGGCACAGCAGTTGGCCTATGCTGGTCAGGAGCAGTCGCAGCAACTGGAGCAGCAGTAAGAAGCAGCTAAATTAGCAGCAGCTTTTAGTCGTTGGTTAATAGCCAAAAATGTGCCTTCATTTGAAATTAGTTTGTAGTAATTTATTCGAATTGTTGAAGCGTAATTGTTTAATTTATTGTTTATCACTAACAACAACAACAACACGACCACAACAACACTAATGCACTTAATTACACTACACAACACTGGTTACACTAGTTACACTATTTAACCTGATCACAATAGCTAAATAGTCAGAGTCAGCAATTAAGTTGAATGTTTGTCATAACAATAAAACACCCAGCAAGTATTTTCTCAAACTGCGTCAATATGCGTATGTGTAACTGTCTGGAAGGATGGGTTGGGTAGTGTGTGGCAGGGGTGCTTAAACTAAACATAACTTGCAACATTTTGTTGCCTGTCGAGCAGCTTTACTTTCTCGGTGCAAATGAGGAAAATCGAAATTACGCCTGACCTGTCAAACTGACGGCTTAATTGGAAAACACAGCAACTTACACAGAACCCCAAAAGACAACCGACAGGTTGGGCGACAAATATGTGGAGCTGCAAGCACTTGAACCACTCGACCCTTAATGGGGCAACAAGTTTGGTTGCACAGCACGTCAGAAACCTGTAGTTACTAACATGAAGTAAATGTTTATAGACATTTGTGTTTTTTAGACACATGGAATGTCTGCGAAACAACATGACTCAAGCGTTGCCAGATGGTTAGAATGTCTAAGCCCAGCCCTACGAACGCATTGATTAAATTTTGGCAAAAGAACCCTCTCATATGTAGATAAATACTTTGGTAGTAAGTATGCGGCTCTTTGGGCTGTTGGGCTTGTTTGTTTGCTCTGGCACGTTAATTATTTATCAAGCAAACTAAAGACAGGTGAGGTGAAGGCAGTGCCAGGTAGAAACTTTCTATTTATGCTCATAAAAATGTCACTTTTGCTATGTGAGCGATCGAAGAGATATATGGTGGCAAAGTACTGACTATTTTATGAACTGAACAGGTAGTTAGCTTTCTTTTGCACGTGCTGGCCATGGTCAATAACGAGCGCTGTCAGAAAAGTATTCGGTCTAGCTAAAAATGCATCACTTTTTTCGTAAAAAATAAACTATTTGATTTCTAATCATAATCTCCTATTGAAGCAATATTTTATCAAGCAATTCTTCAATGTCGCCAAAAATAATGATTATCTAAGTCCCTAAATTAAGAATTCTTTTTATAGATGAGCATTTCATCTCTCCAGCAAGACGTTCCTTCAAGTTTATAAAATGGCAAAACTGCTCAAATCAAACTTTTTTCACGAAAATATATCTTCAATTAGTCCACTACACAATATAATGCACGTAAGTCTAAAAAGATGTAATATGTCGAACCTTCTATGTCGTTTTGTAGTGCATCTGTAGTACAATTATCCTGCCATTATTAATATTTTCAAAGGATTGGATGATTTTCATCTGACAGAAAATAAAATAAAACTACATTGAAAATGTCAATAAAAACCCCTTTAAAAGATTTTTGATGCACTCCAAATACTATGATTTTTCAAGGTCCGAAAATTAAACAAATATTTTTTAAGATCACCATTTTATCTTGCCAGCAACTTTATTCAAATTTAAAAATGTTGTATTGCAAAAATAAAGCGTTTATGTATGAAAGCATGAAAACGTTAGACGTTAGAATTTTTTTTGTAATTTGTTTTTATTAATAATCTGTTCCTTAAAAAAAAGTTAAAAATAAGCTATTTTTAATGAATTAAAACGTATTTCCCCAAAAACGATCTGAATGGAGGAAGAACCAGGATGTGGAAACACTTTAATTGATATCTTTTGGTACTTCGTTAAAAAATGAATTATTTTTTTGGCCATATAGCACGTTTTTTCTTAAAAAATTAGCTGAAAAACATTCCATGCTTCGAATATTATATCCCGGTTATCGTTCTGAAGATCATTCCAAAAAACCGAAACCCATTTTATTTTTACTTTGTTTTATTTAATTCTGCGAAAATTTATATATATAAAATCGAAATCCAAAAAATTACATTTTTTAAAAACAAGAACTGCGTCCACTATACTGATTGCCCCAGGAGGGACGTTACCAGATCAGCCCACTTTTGCTTTCGAGGTCCCATTGTTATCATAGAAATATTTTAAGCAAAAAGAACAAAAAATAAATATTTAATAAAAAAATGAGGATGTCACAATCCTCAAATACAGGGTAAGGTAGAGGAAAATGCTTTACAAATTAAAAGAAATAGTTGCTAAAGTGTTTTCTTCTTCTTTACTTTACAACCAGCCCTCGTCTGCGCAGATTTGAAATAGATTTAGAAGCAATTGAAATAGAAAACGCCACTTGACAGCTGAATCAGCAGGTGTAGTAACATCAGCGGGGGCAGAGTTGATAGAGGCGGCATAAACTCTGAGAGAATGAAATCGAAAGCGTTGAAAGCGGCGGAACTGGGCCAAAGCGCGCATTAAGTCACCATGGCCCAGGCATACCAAATACGGAGAGACAAGTCAACAGGGCCAAAAGCACATATACAACAATTTCTGGCCGGATAATAATGAGCATAATGAAATTCAATGGCTTGGTTAATGAGACAAATAACAGACCAACAACAACAACAGCAACAATAACATTAGCAGGGGCAGGGCAGGAAAAGAATCTGGCACAGACTTAGGGTACTGTCTTGCGACTCATAAACGAATTGAGTCACGTCGCTGTCACCGATACCAAAAGCCGTCAGCTTCAGTCCCTGCTGCATGCCAATTATGCGCCTAACGGAGCAACTATGGCTCCAAACATAAATTGGGGCATTTACTTATATAAAAAATGTATAAAGAAAATATTATATACATTTTTTTGCTTTTATTTTTTAGAGCTGACTTCCCTTTCGTTTGGTCGGGACGGAATGTTTGGTCAGTCTGCCAGATACAGCTAGCATACGCATATGTTTTGCATAATTTGTCTTTTTTTCGTTTCAGCCGTATTGTATTGCATTTTTGGCCACAAAGCGATTTCTAGCAACGAAATTGGACAAAATTGTTTTGGACACTGCTGTCCGGGCACGCGCGCATTGGTCAACTTCGGAAAGGTATAAAATCGCGTTACCATCCACTCAATTAATCACAAAGCAATTTCCCTTCACAGAGCCAACAGTAGTGGCCGCAGCGTACCCAAGGATTACCTGCTATACATATAAACATCCCAATATAAAAAAAAAACAAATTAAAACCATCAAACTCAATCAATTTCCAAAAAAGTGCTAAAAATGTGTGCAAAATTTGTTTGTGTTGTGCTTGTGGCCAGCTTTGTGTGCGGCGCTCTGGCGTTGCCCTCACAGGATAATGGTGATAAGGATTTAGTCAATATGCTTAATAAATTGGATAACCAGGAATCGATTTCATTGTTCGGTGGTCTGCGTATTGATCGCGTCGAAACGGGACGCAGCTTTGGCGCCGGAAAGGCCGTTGAATCGTTCGAAGATCGTGCTGAACGTTATCTGGAAACGCATGAGCTGAATCTATCGTTCTCCGGCGATGAGGAGGAGGATAATGCTGAGAATGTGTACAGCGGACGTGCCATGGATGGTGAGTTACAAAGAGTGTCATAAGATCACGTACAGCCTGAGAACTTTCACATAAAGTTTTATTATGGAATTTTTTAAAGTGAAAAGTTTTTCGTGTTTTTTTTTTTTTGTTTACTGTGACGCTGCAGTTTTGAGTGGAATTTTTATAAATTAAATGTTGATGATCGCATTAACTTTTAAAAAACAATATACAATAATATGGCAAACTTTCTTAATTCAAAGTAGTTATGCATATTGAAGTGTGTTAATAATATCTCGTTATGCAATGACAAATGACGAATTTTTCTTAGCCGTGATCATTCCATGTATAATGGGTAATGGATGATACTTTAAGGAACATATAAAATTAATACTATATCTAAAGTTCAGAATAACTCATCTTTAATATAAACACAAATAAATATATAAATTTGTTAGAAACTCAGATGCTTCAGGAGGGTCACACTTCTTGGGTCCACACTTAAAAAAAGCTCATTTCTTAAAAGAGAAGCTTTCAACTTCTTGAAATCTTGTTAGCTTCAAAAATTTAAGTGAGATTCTCAAAGAGTGATTACTATTTTTTCTTACAAATTAATTGTAATCAAGCTTTATGTTAAGAGAATTGGCTAAAGACCCTGGTAACCACGGCTTACTAAATATAAAGGAAGTAGGTATATTAAAACATGATCTTATTATCGAGTATTAATTATCAAAAGATCATTCTTCATACTAGTTACCTATTGATAATAAGTTTATTACACATCATCTTTATATACACTGCACCAAAAGGTAATAGATTTTACTATCGAGTATTAAACGTTAGAGTACATTCTTCATACAAATTGCTCATTGATAATAGGATTTTGAGATATTTGATATTTTGTTGTCGTGTTATCTTATACTAGATTAATTTCTGCTAAATGCGAGTTGAGTTCTCTAACTCTCTCTATCACAGCTTGCATATCGTATACTGACAAGAATTTTTTTAAATAAAGTTTATCGAAGATGACTGCTCGCAGAGTAATAATTAATTAGTAAAGTTATTCTAGTTGAGACTTTGTTTTAATAATGTTTAACAGGGTAGTTTTATTTAAACTTCATCTTGATATCCAATATTAGATGACATATTCCTAAGATGTATTTAAGTGTTTTTTTAATGCTGAGTAGTAAGAGTTGAGTTAAAGAAGACAGCTAGCATATCGTATGCAAGTAGGAATTACGATGGATGTATTTTTTAACTAAAGTTTATCGGAGATGATTACATGCAAAAGAGTGATTGATCAGTGAATTAATTATCATTGAAATTTTACTTTTTTTTAAATAAAGTTTATCGGAGATGACTGAGTTTTTAAGCATCATCTAGAAGACGAGTGACTGCGATGTCATTTAATTGTTTAAAACGCTAAGTACTTGTTGAGTTAAAGGTGACAGTTTCCCTTTGATTTTTTTATAAATTTTATTGCAGATGATAAAAATGACTGCAAAAATTATATATTACTTTTTTTACAATTTTTGTATGTTATTTTGGTGCGATTTTCAGCATTTCAAGCTAAAAAGCAATTCTTAACATCTTTTAGAAAGTTTCAAGATGACGAGACTTGATCACTTGTCTTTGGCATTCATATGTTTGGCGTACATATAAGATTCTATTTGACAAATAAAAGATAGACAAAAATATTAACAAACCAAACACATCCATCAAAATACAATACATCTTCTCACATTCTTACATCTTCTCACATTCTTATGTATGCGGATGATGTTAAACTCTGTATGTCCTACTCCGATAATAATAAGTACTTACTTCTTCAGCATGATTTTGATAACATGCAATCTTGGTGCAATATCAACCAACTCTTTCTCAACAAGACAAAATGTAACGTTATGACATTTTATCGTTCTGCTCCTTATTTGGCTACTTACTCTTTAGAATCTTCTACCTTAGAACGCATCAAGAGTGTGTCTGACCTTGGTGTTTTGTTTGATCATAATCTTAAATTTAATAACCATATTTGCAACATCGTGAATAAGGCTAGAGGTGTTCTTGCTTTTATTAAGCGTTGGTCTAAAGAGTTTAACGACCCTTACACAACCAAACTTCTTTATATTTCTCTTGTCCGTCCAATTTTGGAATATTGTTCCTGCGTTTGGAGCCCTCAATACCACCTTTATCAGGACATGATTGAGTCCGTACAAAAGCAATTTCTCCTTTTTGCACTTCGTGGCTTAAACTGGGACCCAAATATCCGACTGCCGCCATATTCTGATAGACTTCGCCTTATAAAATTGCCTTCCTTAAATCACCGCAGAACATGCCACGGCGTGTTATTCTTGCATAAACTGTTACTCGGTCTTATCGATTCCAATGTACTCCTTAGCAAAGTTACTTTGGTCATACCATCCAGAGTAACTCGTAATTTTCGACCCTTAGCCTTACAATTTTGTAGATCTAATTATGCTTTGCACGACCCTTTCCGTGTCTTATGCTCTAACTATAATAACTTTTACAATTTCCTCTCTTTCGAACGGTCTATTCAATCTATCACTTCTTCTATCTTAAGTCACCTTGACTTGCCACTTCGAGCATCCTTGACCAATCCTATATTATGAGTCACCCACTTGGTCAATGGTGATCCATTGGCTTTTTTTGCGATATAATGTTTAATTTTTATCTTGCTTCCTCTTTTCAACTTTAATATTGTAAATCCAAGTTTCTGGCCAGTTCTTGATGTGAGTTGGTGCATATCATTAAAAAGTTCACCCATCGGGCTAGAGACGCGGATTAGTTCATATCAATTCCCTCGCTCTATTTTCTTTTCTAAATAATTTATATGTACTTTTTTATAATATAATGTCAACTGTACGTAGTTGTACCCCTCAAATAAATAAATAAATAAATAAAATAAATAAATAAATACACTCTTCCATATTTGGCATCTTTCTTTAATAAATCAACTTTTCGCTTTCTACGAATTCCTCCTTAAAGTTTTCTTTCCTTTAAAATTTATAATATGGCTTATTGAGACCATTTCCATGATCTTAGCTTTGGTTCCTAAGGCATGCAATTTCCTTGAAAAAGAATTCCTACTTATGCTATGTATCTTTAAAAAAAAAAAATTTTGAAATTAATACGGCTTAATTAGGCAATTTCCATGTATCTGCAAGTACTTCTTTTATTCAATACGCGACTTTAGCATATAAACTCATTAGTCCCTTCATCTCCTATGGCTTTCGTTTGTACGGGGAGTTTCTTGTCTTCCAAATTGAAATCTTCAAAGGGAATGGCACACAGAGCACCAAAAGAATTTTGATCATAAATGACTTAAAGAATTAGATCCATTTTTCTTTGTTTCATGAAAGAAAAGTTATATTTTGTAGTTCGAGAAATTATGCTTATTTGTTCACATATTTGGCATTTATAAACTTTGCTAATTAAGGCTTCCCAGAAAGCATATTTTGACTTGCATCTATTCATTAAGCTTCTTTATTTTTACTCCATCCATAATTTATTTATTTTTTTCCTCGCTATTATTTCAAGTTTTCTTTTGACTCCCTCATGTTGGCAAAAGCAATTTGAATAACAAAAAAAAAATTATTAAAAATTCCCGGAAATAAATTGTATATTTTTTTTGTGTGACAAAATTGTTGTCCCATATTCAAGCAGACTCTTTAGACCACAAGATGAATGCCTGGTATTTAAGCTTTTATGAAAATTCATTTTAACTCTTAATTTACTTACATTTAGACATACGGAGATTACCTACTTTAAATCATTTGTGTGAGTCATGCTTAAATGTATTTTCAAAAGAATTTTCTCTGAATTACGCTGAGTTAGTCCTTGAGGTTTTATTCAATTCAAGACGACAGCTTCTTCAGACACACTCAACTCAGCATTCCACCTCAGAACCTCTTCAATTTGCATTAAACTTCTTTTATAAATAGACAATCTATTTGCACAACACAAGGCTTAAGTTGCCAACTATAAGTTATATATACAAGCAAATGGAACAAAAACTACTTTAAAAAACACATGTCTTAAATTTGCATAGCTGTCTGTGCAGCATGCCTCAAGTTACGCATACGCAACGTGCAACAAAGCTGCCGCCAAGTCAGTCAACTTGTCTATAAAAAACGATAGCATACCCTTAGGCACTGATGGAAACTCAAACGAGCTTTTCTTTGGATGCAAGCTTAACTCTTGTTGCATACTTTTAGTGAAACCATTTTCGTTTTTTATTGGAATTTTTGACAGAATCGCGTAGCAAGCGTATGAAGAAAATGTTGCTGCCACTGCTGTTGGTCTTGAAACTGAAGAAGGCTGTTATTGTCAAGGTGATGTTCACCATCATCAAATTCATTTCACTGAAGGCTTTGGCTGTTTCCTTCCTTGCGCTCATACTGGCTGGTAAGTGTAGCTGCGCCACCTGAAGTTGCTTTCTGTGACGTCATTACATTTTGCTTTATGTTTGCTTGCACAGGTGCCACATTCTTCAAGGATCTGCTGGCCAAGAAGAAGGATCACATCACCACTGCCTACATTACAGGCAGCCCATTGAACGCTGAGATTGTGCACTCCGACTGGAACCGCAATGGTCAGGCTAGCGCACAAGAATTGGCCTACAATCATTATGGTCTGGCTCAGCCCTTCTAAGCTATAAACGCGCTCCGACAACTGTTTCTATATATGCCCAACTTTCCTCCTGCTCTTTACCCGCTTTCACTTTCACTTTTCCCCCATCCATCTATCATTCAAGACTTTTACTATATCTATATGTTTATGAAGAATGGCTAAATTCGTTGTAGTGTTGTAGTCAATAATTATTTTAGTATTTAGTTAGTTAGCTGCGACATACCAAAAAAAACCAAAAATAAATACCAACCACGACCAGGACCAGGATATTGATCAAGGAACTGCTTAAATATATATGTATGCGCCATATTTATTGCACCTAAAAAAAAAACAAAAAAAAAAAAACGCGTAACTCAGGTTCATTTATCGATAATATGCACTAAGAAAAAATGCCTGCTAATCTATGAAATTGTACTTACTAAGTATTTATTTGAATAATTTAAAGCAATTGAATAAAAATGATTCATCAAAAAAAAATCGTCGTTTTATTGCGTTTACAAACGAAGCTCAGCTTAATTATTCGATAACACACACTCAAACATAATGGTTTATAATTAATGTTGTTTTAAATACGCAATGTTTATTTGAATAATATAATGCAATTGACTAAAAAAAACTCACTTTTTATTGCATTTAAAAATAACTGCTTGGCTCATGTACATATATCGATAACAAAATTTGAGCCAAAATAACTGGTGTTCAAAATTTAAATGATTAGGTTAAATAATTGAAAGCAATTTAATAAAAAATGTTCCTAAAAAACTGCCTATTTACTGCGAATAAAAATAAGCGTAGCTCATGCTCACTTATCGATAACATGCACTCAGACAAATGCTTGATAATAAGAGTTGTTCTTAATAACAAAATAATTTGAAGCAATTATAAAAACTTTTCATTGAAAACCCAAAACTGTCTATTAAAAATAAACTTAAAAAAATATGGAGCTTTGGTAAATTTATCGATAACATGCACTAAGTCAAAATACCTGCAAATCATTACAATTTTACTTGCTAAGAATTATTTAAATAATTTGTAAAACTTAAAAAAAACTCGAACCTCAAGCTATCGATAACATGCACTGAGACAAAATGCCAGCCAATCAATGACATTTTACTTCGTATTTTTTTGAATATGTTAAAGCAATCGTTTTGCCACTATTCATAAAAAAGTTAAAATGATCTATTCATTAAACTAGAAGAAAGAAAACACACTTATCGATAACATGCGTAAAGTAAAAAAATACTTGCAAGTCAATGTTTTTGTAATTATTGAGTATTTGAATAATTTGAAACAAAAAATTAATGATTGCAAAAATCTCAAAACTGTCTAATTATGGTACGTAAGAAACGCGTAGCTTAGTTAACTTATCGATAAAATGCGCCCTGAAAAGTTTATGCTAATCAATGTATTTGTACTCAATAGTTATTTATTTTAATAATTTGAAGCAATCGAATAAAAATGATTCATAAAAAAAATTAAAAAAATGTAACCCTAAAAGCGTAGCTCAGGTTCATTTATCGATAACATGCTCTAAGATAAAACTGCTGCTCAGCCTGAAGGCCTACGTTGCTCTGGCTTACAGCCCATTATAATTTAGAATTAACTTCTTATTTATAATTAAATAAATAAAACTGCTGCTAAACAATTTTATTGAAAGTATCCATTATTATGACTGTTTAATGCACCCATGTTCATTTATCGATAACAAGCACTGAGTCATAACGCCTGATAATTATTATAAAGAAAGCAGTCGTACTCACTAAGAATTAATTTGTATAATTTGAGCAATTGAAAAAAAAAGCCTAATTATTCAAAAAAAAAAGCCGCGTAGTTTTAATTTATTTATCGATAACATGAAGTAGCACGAATTTCGTGCTAATCAGTGTAATTGTGTAAACAATAGGTTAGGTTAGGTTAGGTAGTACCGGTTGACCCCTGGGGGGAGTCACACATAGACTTGTGTAAACAATGCTTTACGACAAAATGTCGGCTAATCAATGTTATTTTAATTACTTTATACTGACTTAAATAATTTAAAGCAATTGAGTAGAAATAATTCCTAAAAATTAGTTAGGTACTAACCATTGACCCATAGAGCTAAATCTAGCTTCAAGATTTATTACTTCATAGTTGAAAGAAAGCCACACAAATTTAAAGAGCGTTAAGCGAAAAGCGAAAGAAAAAGTATCTAACTTGGCATAATGAATATGTAGTAATAATTAACGCTGACCAGTTAGCAAAACATCTTATTTCAGCTTCTAGAGCTACAGCTCAATTAAGGCAGCTTGCAACAAGACCGTGCCCCTGGGAAACACGAGACCCCACTTGCTGGCTGCAGCACGCGACTTCTCTGTGTACTGCCATCTAGTAATTAGGTATTGGTATATGATGACTTTGGTGACAAAGTTAGTTGGACTTTTCGCTAGACTGACTCTGAAAATCGAAAGTGCCATTGGCAGTGGGCCACACTGGGCGGTTGCTCGCTTGGACGCAGCCGACTGACGCTGGGAAAGAATTTCGACCACAAATCGTGTGTAATTAGAAAAGCAGCTAAAATGTGGCAGCAATGACGCATTGGGTGCTGCCCCAGCTGCTGCGTAGTGAAAGGGAGTTTGTTTTTTTTGTCTTTCTACAATTTCCAAGACTTTCGGGTATATAAAGCAAGGCCATAAAATTGAGCTGCTGCAGTTGCAAACTCATAACTCATTCAATAGGATCCCGCTGTGGTCACACTATACTCTTGGATACACAAAATGTTGCTGCTTAAAACCTTCGAGTACTTGTTCTATTTGGCGCTTTTAATATTCTTGTGCAAATATGCGCAGGCTGCCAGTTTGCAGCCCACAAAATCCACAACAGCACCGGCGGAGACCTTAAGGCAGCCACAGAGGGATCCGCTACGAGCGGCACTACAAGAATGCGAGACATCGGGCTTCAGCTGGATGTGCCTGAAAATAGAATTTGTCAAGATTATGGAGCGTCTGGCCGAGCAGCAGGAGCTGTCAGTGCTGCCGGGTGTAAGCGTTGTCAAAGATGCCAATGCCACTGAATTAAAGACCACAGAGCTTATGGCGGGTGAGTTTATAATTGTGCCTTAAACTTTCCACATCTAACCCGCTGTTTTTAGAGGTTGCACGCAGCTATCCCGGCGATCCCAATACACGCTTAAATGGCTATATATTGGCCAAAATGGAAAACCTACTCAAAACACGCTCTCTGCGCTTCCGTCTGCTGGATGACAAGGCCGTCATGGAGGCACGTTCCGCGGTCACCACCGGGCGCAAGCACAAGTTTGGCAAAAAGGGCGGCATGGAAGCTATAATAGCCGCTGGCATTATGATGAAGGGCATGCTGATGGCCTTGGGTCTGGGTGCCATAGCGCTGACAGCGGGCAAGGCATTGATGACGGCGCTTATGGCGTTAACACTCTCAGGCGTGCTGGGTCTTAAGAGTTTGGCAGGCGGTGGTGGCAAGTCCACCACATATGAAATAGTCGCCAAGCCCGTCTACACTTCCAGTCACTCGCACTCAGTGAGCCACGAGGATGGACATGGACATGCTGCACACTACGGAAACGGTGGGAGTGTAGGCCATAGCGCCAGCGGCTATGGAGGTTATGCGCGAGCTATGAAAATCGTAACGCCGAATAAGCTGTGAAATTAGAGTGGAGTCTACTAAACTAATTAACTTATTTATTTATTATTAATATTATATATATATAAATATTTATTAAAAAAAAAAAGAAGCAAAAGAATCAAATGATCTCTCAAGCAAAGACTGTCTTAAATTACTAATGGTCGAGTCGGATGAGTCTAAAACTAGCAAGCATGTTTAAGAGCAGTGGTGGGCAATACTCATACAAACAAACATTACTTTGTGTGAGTAAGCGCTTATAGATACAAAGTATATACTAGATACTAGATTTGTGCATTGTATGCAACGGAAAGAAGAAGGCATGGCAGACCCCAAGTCCTTTATACCAAAATGCTTATCATAACCTCGGGTAGCGTTTTACCCATGTCCGTCTGTCCGTCCGTCCGTCCGTCCGTCTGTATGAACACCTAGATTTCCTCAGAAGATGAAGTTTGTTGAATCATGTCAATATCTTCCCCCGTTCCCCCGCAGTATATTTTAGCCATACCGTTTAATATTTTCATCTAAAACTTAACATAGATATGCGTCATGGTTGCATGCATCTGTGTGTCAAAAATGACAAAAATGTCAAAATCGGACAAATACAACAGAAGTTATAACCAAAAATGTACTAATTTTACCCCCCCTTGCCAATAAACTAAGTCAATAGTTAAAATTAAAATTACCTACAATCACCAATTTTGGTAAGATTATTCATGTGGCCCTAATAAACAAACGCACATCCAAATTTTATCGATTTACCGTGTTTTATCCCACTCCACTCAACATATCAACTTAAAACTTACCCCATATACTTTAAATAGCTTTTTTGACGAAAGTTTCGTCAACTTTTCATCAAAATTGGTAAAAATTTACGGAATTTATTGGTATAAATATTGAATTTCACCAAAAAAAGTAAATTCCAATGGGAAAGTTCTTAGAAGGAATATGCAGGAATAAAATTTTTTCCAGAAAAAAGGTACAGGGTTTTATACTGTCGGGCACACATTTTTTTTTATTCGAAAAGCAGTCAAATAAATTTTCTATCAATCGTTTTTGAAGTGAGCATTTTTTTTTTTGATTTTAAAAATAAGTGTCTTCATTTCTTCACGAAAATCTCCAGTTGTACTAAACCGATTTCAAGAACTTATAATAATAAATTCTATTAAATCAATCATTTTTATTCCTTAACATTTTTGTCATTTCAAAAGGTTTTTCGGTTTTTGTTGGAAAAAATTCTAAAATAACTAAAAATGACTCTTATTTTATGAGGAAAAATTATAATTTGAAAAAAATTAAAAATCAAAGTCGGTAAAAAAATAAATTACGGGTATTTTGAAAAAACAAATCGTGCTTATTTTAAATGCAATCTGACACATTGAAAAGTTTGACATTTTTTTAGATAGATATTTAAAGAAATATTTTGCCCTTTTTTTCCCCATTAGAATTTCGAGACATTCAGGATGTGGAATCTTTTGATCCAAACTTTTAAGGCTATTAGTTATATGCCTTATGGCTGCATCCGTCTGTTCCATAAAGTTAAATATCAATGAAATGAATAATTCGACGTCTTCGATTTTGATCATTTTTGCAAGTATTCACCATGTAAATATTTTTCATAATTCCTATTATTTACAGATTTATCGGGAACTGAATATTTAGGCAGACTTTCTTTCGATATGTCAAAATCGAGCAAAGTTATTTTATTAATTTTTCAATGAAAAATAAAACCATAGTACTTCGTACCTTGCAACAGTGACAAGCAAGCCCAAAGTCTCGGAATTGAAAGAAAATATGGTAAAACTTGCTATAAAAGCACAATTTGACACCTTATCAAAAAAATTTTAAAATACTATGTACCTCATTCAAAAGAATTGTAGAACGTAAAAATGTAAAAAATCCAATCTTAGAAAAAAAAATTCTCACAAATATTAAAAAAATTTTTTTTTTATTAATTTTAATGTGAACAATTTTTTTTTAATTGTTAGAAAATATAAATAAAACTAAAAAAAAAATTTTTAATTATTACAAAAATTTAAATAAAAAATTATTAGAGAAATAAAAAAAATTTTCAAAATTAATACAAAAAAATTTAAATACACTATAAATTTTTTTTTTTATTTCTAGTTTTATCTTTCAATATTCATATATTTTTATTCCTGTATATATTTTTTTTCTATTTAATTCCCATTCTGATTTTTCAGAAACGCCAACTCAATTTTTAATTTTTAAATAAAACACAAAAGGTTAACTAATATAAGAAAAAAATATTTTTAAATATTTTATCAAAGAATTTTTTTTTTAAATATTGATATTTTTTAGTTTCAGAAAGCAAAAAAATATTTTAAATATTTAATCAAAAAAATTGTTTTTAAATATTAATATTTTTTAGTTTCAGTTTTATTTCTATAAAGAAAAGAGAACCGCTTTTGCAAAAAAAAAAAATTTAAATGCTGAGTATGGGCAAGTACAAAAATCAAAAACACCGACGCAATTAATTTTTTGTTTTGGGCTAGATATTAGTTTTAAATTGATTTTCTGCCCTTTTTTTATTAAATCTATCTTAAAAAAATGTTCTGGTTCTTGGGTTTCAAGGGATAATACAATTGTTTAAAAATAAACAAAAGGCATAGCGCACTATCGGAAACCGATAGACGGTATCACATTTTATATTTTTCATGAGCTCTCAAGAAGTTTTTAACATTAGGTAAAAGGTATCCCTCTTTCGGAATTCCATGCAATAACTAAAAGTATTATAATCATGCAATTACAATAATTACATTAGTTCCGAATTTTAAACAGCTGTAACGCAAAAAAATCTTTGCAACAGTTGTGCTGCCAACTTAGAGTCAAATGATCATCTTGCTGCTTTTGGCAAACCTGCTGTGTACTATGATTTATCCCATTGATGCTAGGACAGCACGTCCTAAACGTGAGCTTAAGAATTCTGTTAATTTATGCTTATTATAATTATGTTACCCACAGGCTGCGATGAGATGGGAATTTGCAAAAGGGATTTTTGTTTTGTGGCCATCGAGGAGAAAAATAAAATATGTGCCAAGACGGAAAGATGCTGCCTTAATGTAGACGTAGAAAAACAAAAAGGGTAAAAAATAAATCAAACAACAAAAGCTACGAGCATTCGTGCTTCGGATGAATCTTTAATTATAATTAGCATTAATTGATACATTTGTTTGAATGTTTTGTTGTAAGATTTTCTCTCCTTGAACTTTCTATTTCAGTCATAATTAAAATGCTCCAGTTGAAATCAGACTATAAAAAGACTAAGATCTATGGACATAGCATTAGTCTTACTTTTAAATGAAAGTGAAACGTAAATCCATGGGTGCCATAAGGTCGATACTGCTACTAGGCTGCTTGCTGGCCCTGAGCCAACTAAACGCTGCTGCGGATTCAAACGCTGCCCAGAAGCAGTTCTACATACATCAAACCGATGAGCGCTTTGATGCTGTGAGCCAGCTGGAAGCCACAACGGAGCTGACCAGACAATTGACCACCGAACCCGAGGATTTAGCTAAGCTCAAACATCTGGGCGTATTTAATAGAAAACATTTATATAAATTCACCACCTTGGCACCGGGCACCACGTTTGCGCCTTTTAAAAAGTGGGCCAACAAGGTGGCAAATTTCCAACAAAAAATTCGTCATCAGGGTAAATTGAAGCAAAAGTTTAAGTATAAAACTACCACCATGACACCAACAACAACACTGCCACCATAAAGACGCAACCAGCAAGACGCAACCATCTAACTAAGCAATCGTTCTTTTGGCGGAAAGTACCAAAGCCGCCTGAATGATCCATGGTCATAAGCCGCTGAAGTGTTTCTTATTGTTACTTTTATCATATATTTATTATATATTTATTTTATTTATAATAAATTTTTGTAATGCTAATTGTAGCTCTTCATTATTATCATTAGCGGCCATAAGCAGGTCACTTGGTTCGGTTTCTGCTAACTTTTAGCACATTCATAAAATTCGTCATTTCTCTAGTAACCCAATTTCGAAGCTCTGCCTTTTTTTGCCATATAAAGGCGGTTCTAGATTTCATTTTTAGTTAGTATCTCAAAAAACGCCATGGCTTCAGTTTGTAAGCGTAAGTAATCAGTTCTTTATAATCCTCTTAGAACATACTCTTAAATTTATACGCTCTCCTGGCAGTTCTTTTCACTTTACTGCTTGGACTGGGGCTCACTAATTGCCAAGATGTGAACACCACAGCCACCACGGAAGCAGAACCTGTTACTACCGAGGAGTTTACTGTGCCTATGCCCGTAAAAGTACCTCTTACACCTGTTGAATTCAGCATAGAAAAGGATAAGCATGCAGCCAGTACACCTGATGAACTGTCACCTCATCCAGCCGAAGTCCACCCTTTTGAAGCAGAACCTGTTACTACCGAGGAGTTTACTGTGCCTATGCCCGTTAAAGTACCTCTTACACCTGTTGAATTCAGCATAGAAAAGGATAAACATGCAGCCAGTACACCCGATCAACTGTCACCTCATCCAGCTGAAGTCCACCCTTTTGAAGCACACCATTTCGAAGAGCACAAATGCAATCATGAACATACCACGCATTATCCACCATTACCACCTCCGCCACCGCCACCACCACCACCTTACTTTTTGTTGCAACCATTTTACTATCCACTGCCTATGTCAACGTCTTATCCATCCTATTATCCCTATCCATCCTATTATCCTTACGATGCACCTCCTGCCTCACATAAGCCCAGTTTTAGCAAAAAGAAAGCCAGCGCTTTTAAGAAAAAGCTTTTTGCCAAAAAACTAGCTGAGCCCGCAAATCCCACGAAAGTGTAAAATTAATAAAACTGTTCCCACAATATTATTTTTAGTTTTAATTAACAACACTTAATTTAATTAATATCAAAATAAGCACGGCTTGCAAATAGACAAAACCAAGAGCATACTTTTAGGAAGCAATTAAAGCACTTTCTCTCTCTCTCTCTACCAGAGCCAGCCACATCTTCATAAGCACCCAGTAGAAAACTTTGTGCTTACATAGTTGCTGCCGTGAGCTTTATTTCCAAACGCTTTAGATTTAAAAACGGAAAATTGCAAATAAATTCCAGCTTAAACACTGACAGTTGCTTTAAAAGGTTATGTACAAAACTTTCACCATAGTAAAATTAAATTCAAAAGATTTAAAAAAAAGACGGCAACGCAATTTGGACCGTATTCATTTTCACATTGATCTGACATTTATTTATAAAATCTTGACTTATTTTCATAGAATCAGTTGACAATTTCGGACTTTGACTTGTCGCTCAACTGTATTCCTTCCTGTGCACTAACTTGTTTGTCTAGAATTAAGAAAGCTGCAGGTGACACAAATACTTTCAGCTTCAATATATTGTTGAGCTAAAGTTTGGTTGAAAGAAATATCTGACACGCGCCTGAATTGTTGAGAAATTTTCTCACCAACCAACCCGCAAGAATGACGGAACTCAGCACTACTTCCATCACTTACAAAATTAAACTTTCTGGCACTTTCTTACTGGGAAGCTGCAAACAGTGACGTCACAAACATGTCATGCAACTAAAGATAATCAGTGCATACTTTGCGGCAGCTATAAAATTCCCGCTAACGCTCTCTGCTCTGCCGCTCTCATTTCACATTAAGCGCTCATATGGCACCCAAAGGTAGTCACATCTTTCCGCTTCTTGTTGGCAAAAAGCCGCACCAAAGCAGCTTCAGCCTCAGTTGTTTTTCAACTTTAGCGGCCAAACGTTTCCCACTCTCGAAATTAACGCGCGCTGCCGTCGGATGAAATATTAAACCACACACAACAGACAAAAAAAAAAGTGAAAGACTTTGTCTTTAATATTCCCGCAATTTGACAAGATTAATTCTTAATATGAAATTTGTAATTCGCTTGTAAAAAAGAAACAGAGAGCGAAAGTATACATATAAAAAGACAACTACCGCTAATTAGACGTCACGCTCCATGCGAAAATGTGCGCAAGAATTAGGCGTTAATGGACGTGCGTGTGAGAGTGTCTGAAAGTGTGATTGTGTTGGTGTGACCATGTGTGTTTAAGAGTAAAAGCCAAGACCCGAAGCATGTCATTTACTGCACACACCGAAAATTATTGTAAGTGAATGCAAATATTTGACCCAGTTTAGTGTGGCCAGGCAACAAACTGACTGACGTACTGACTGAGTGACCAACTAACGGACTGCATGAGCGTTTGGTCCAGCTGTTATCAACCAAAAACCTGTTTCTTTGAATGACTTGGGTATATTTCCGTTGCAGTTTTAGTGCGCTTTTAAAAAGTGAAATTTGGAAGCTGAAATTCAGCTAAAACCAGCAAAGTTCTTGCGGTTTTGGCCAAGTTCCCCGCTGTCTATATATTTTTGAGTTATTAGCGCATGCGCTGCTTCCACAGCTAGATGGCTATCTGCTGGCATCTCAACGCTCTGATACCTAAGCTTGGCTCTGGTGTTTACTAGAAGATACTTTGCTAGCCTGCCAATTAAGTTGTCTAGCTAGCATGCCTAGCTGCAGTTAGCTACAAATTGTTCACAATGTTCTACAAATTGTCTTGAATAATGCCACAGCTCTATCAAAAGAAAGTTACTTGACACCAACCATATTCAATACGAATTTAAAAGCGTTGATGCGTTCATATGATATTTTTACAAAAATTCACTTAATTTTTTTCTTGAGCTGTTTACACATTTACAGCTGCCCAACCCAAACCTTTTCCCTTTGTTGGCTTTGTTGTCTAAAGATACGGAATAGAGAGTAAAGAAATAAACAAAAGACAAAAACAAAAAAAATAATCAGCCCACGTTGCGCTCATAAAACCCATAAATTGCTGGGCACCATAAAAATACTCAATTATGCTTTGCGGCTTTGTAGGGTTAAGGTAGCTTTTTTAACGCAATTTTTTCTAGGCACTGGCAAAATAGATAAGTTTAAATTAGACGTGAAGTTAACCGACACTTTAATGCACTGCAACAATGTCACCAAAAAAATAAGGCTATATCTGAGTGGGAATGAAATATCAAGTTTTTTTTGTTAATCAGGCTCACATTTTTTACATATTTTTAAAGTAAAACTTCTTTTGCGGTTAAAAACTTATGATAACGCTCGAAGTTTGTATAAAAATTTTATATTTTTTTCTTGGCAAATGGTATATTGGGACTAGTAATTTGTTCTCTAGGGCGAGTGGTGGGGATAGAACAGAAGTTTTGCACTTTGTCAGGCATATGTAAATGCAACCACTTACACTAATTAAAATGGGCATTTATGCCTGACCCAGATCCTTGACGCCGAAAACTAAGGCATTTTTACACAACAAAGTGTTGTAAAAAGCGCCAAAGGAATATATTTTTTTAATTATAATTGAACTTGTAATCTCTTTGCAGTTGAAGATCAAAAAAAAAAATTTCATATACACTTGCAAATATCGAAAAATTGCATCTTTTATTTCCCTCACAAACATTTTTTTTCAACAAAACCAAACCAAGCACTATGACACTTGCACCCACCCAGCTTTTTGTTGTTGCAGAAGCTCTTAGTCGGGCATTTATGCCCGTATGCCTCTTTGTTAGGGTTACTCGCGTCGTTACTCGGGCATTCTTGACTTTAGGCTTTTATGCCAGACAAAGTAAGCACCCCATATAACATTTGTATAGTTTACTTCATTGTTATAAAGTTGGATTTTTTTGGAATGCCTCCATTCTTAATGTGTTCGTATGTTTCCCCTGTTGGAACTGGAACTGTACTGCTATGCAGTACGCTTCTTTAACCATATATAACATCAAATATAACTTCTGCGCAATTAATAACTTATAGCATGCCTGTCGGCCTCAATGACTATCAGATCTATAGAACGCAATTTTTATCAAAAAATTACATATTCTTGCGATATATAGTCCCCTTCTCCTACACTGTAAGATCTTCCCGGTCAAAACTTCACACAATTATACCCTTTTACTCGGATGAAAAATACAAAATTTAGAAGCAAATATAACTTTTCTGGACCCTCTTCTAGTTCTTTACACGTTGAGGGGATACCATTTTTCAAAACTTCTAAATAGCCGTGTAGCGAATAATTTTGCCATCAATATTGGATTATAACCAAATTGTATCCGTTGATTGCCAATAAAAAAAAAAAAAAAAAAATAAATATAAAAAAAAAAAAAATCTAAGTAGCCAATAAAAACATTCCACATGAATGAAAGTTTTATTAAAATCAAAGAAAATCGGGAGTTGTAGCGTAAAATTCCCAAATTAATTACCTTTGACTGCGGGGATTGCGATGATACAGGGTATTTTCAAGTCGGACAGGCATGACTGTTGCATTCTTAAATTCTTTACGAGGGTTATTTTGTAAGTCACACAAGGTTCATTTAAGATCAAAATATTGAACATCATAGCTAAAAACTACCAAATTCTGCTATAGGGGAACTAGATATCGAGATAATTCTATACACTTAATCTAAAGAGTTATTATGCGTAACTATTGATAAAATATTTAGGCTCGAGCTGCTCTGGTCTACGAAATATAGGTGTTCATACAGACGGTCGCGACCCAAGGTTATTAGAAGCATTTTACTGTGAAGAACTTATGGTTACATTGCACAAACCCAGCATACTCTTTACCCTATATTTATAGAGTATAAAAGCATTAAGTTTAGATATATTTAACAATTATTTAGTTTAATTCGTTGCACTGGCTGGCGCGTAGATAGTTTTGCCAATCTATTTGAGCTTAATAAGCTATTTGTAATCTGCTGGGCCGAGTTTGTTAACCGCAACGAAAGTGAATTTACCTTTAGATAGATTTCTCTTAATAAACTATTTCGAAATAGCCCGAAACAGTTAATAATAAAAATATTTGCACGCTAGACTGTGTCTGTGGGTTGACTGGGCTTACAAATCAGTCAGCACGCACTCACAAAGTGAAATTAGCTAATTGCATTATTAATGTGTGTATCTATAAGATACGAACAAACTGAATTCATTCACAAAATATTCGAGTGCGGCTGAAACCGAGAGTGGCCGGCCTATTGGGTAGTAGAAATGCCTTTAGCCATAAATGTATATTACATATCTTCAAGAAATTTTCAGTTTAATGTCTATTTTTATATAATACGTATAAGTGCTGTATCTGTATCTGCTATTAAGTATGTGCGTACATGTATCTTGTCACATAAAAGTGCAATAAAACGTACTTTATGTAGCCTCAGCTTGTCGCTGTTCATGAAGCGAAAGCTGCTTGAATTTAATCTGCAACTGTGGTCTACAAGCAAAGTATCTGTCAGATACTTTGACTATGCTCAAGTGTCATTAAGCAAGCAGATGTAATGCAATCGTTAAAACAACAAGCTGCTCGACATTTAAGCAAGTGAAAGCCGCTTTAAGATTTTAAAAGATTTTCAGTTTTCCCAGCTGCCAAATTGACCAACATCTTCAATCCGTGCGCAATGGCGCTTATGCAAGCCAGCTGTCAAGTTCTGGAAGCATTAAGAGCGAAACCACAGCCGCATGGCTTTAAGTTCTGCTACCAACTTCTTGTGCTGTCATCTTTTTGGCTGGCCTCTTAGTCTCGGTGCCAACACCTCTAAACCCTTTGGGTAACGGCATCTGACACTTCATTTGAAGTCTTAAACTAAAAATATAATGTCAACAAAAAATACGAAAAAAAAAAAACTAAACTTGTCTCTTACATAACTTACCAACTCAAATAGTTTTGTCAAATTCTGCTTTATGTGGCCAAAACTTGTTTGTCCAACCATTATACTATACAAATTATTATATCGTAGACTACAATGGTTTATGGAGTTTTGTTTTTATTTCTTATTGCATAAGTCGCGGACAATTTAAAAAGATTCTTCAACTTGCAGATATGCCGTTTGAAAGACATAATAATAAATCACGTAAACTTATAACAGAAAGCATATGTCATTCGGAAGACAGCCAAGTCTTAGAAAAGCCATTATAAATAATTATAATAGCCTAAGTTGTATTGTTGCCAACCTGTTGCAGTTTGTATAGTATAGTAATAATAGGCATATAATAGATACTTCATAGACAGCTAATGATGTTCGATATTATATCGTGTTGGCAAGATTACATAAGCTCAATTAAATTGAATGATTTAGTCTGAACTTGGCAATGATTTGAAAATTATAAGCAGACTCTAACTGGAAAATAAAGGGTACTCATAACGCTATAAATTTCTGAGATTCTTTGCAGTTAATATGACATTAAAAAGTATCGTTTTGGTTATTTTTAACTAATTTGGTTAGAACTTCGCTTAAAATTAAAAAATGTGTTGTGTCGTCTTTAAGGCTTTTAGTTTATTTATGTGCTCTCCTTCAACCTTCAAACCAGGATCAATTTTGTTAATATTAAGCAAGTAATTTTTAGTACAGTGAACATTCTGATTTAAAAAATTCATAATCCCTAGCCTGACTTTTGTTATTTATATATTTTTTTTTTTTGCTTTTCGGCTTATAAAAATTTTAAACCTCCTAATTGAAAATTTCAAAATATCCTTAAAAGATCTTTACTTTTTTATTTAAAAATAAATAGTTAAAATATATTTATCTTTTCACATATATCGAACATATCGAGTTCTTTACTGAATTTTCGATACCGATATTTTGGTTCGATAGTCGATAGTCGATACGATACCAATTTTCGATCTCATTTTTCTCCATACATTTCTTACGACATGGTGCGGATTGATCCCCTCAATATCTACGTCACTGAGTTATTGCCTTATTTAACTATTTTGTGGTTATAGTGAAAATTGAAAAAACATTTTGCAAATAACAGAGTAAAATTATATATACTAAGAAAATCACTCTCTTCTTCTAACTCTACCTTTCTTAAAAAAATACAGAACTCGATGCCGATGATTTTTTAGTATCGCATTGAATAAATTTGGAACTCTCTACACTTTGATTCGATGCGACAAGAGCACGAATTTCAAGTAGTTAAAGATTTGAATTTGCGGTATTTTATCTACTATCAAGTTTTGTTTTTCATTTAAAACTATCTTGTGGATGAGAAAATTTTTTTAAAAATTATTTTGAGGCATCCCATGAGAAAATTTTTAAAACGGTTATTGGGCAGGACAAACGTATTGTACTTAATTCTTGAAAGTCAATTTCAAATCAATAAACCGCGGGCATCTTCAAAGACATTTTTCAAAGTACTTTCTAATTTTTATTGCTATACAAATTTTAAATCTCTCTCATATCATCTTTCTAGTCAAGATCCTGTTGCTATCTTCGAAGCTATCTTTTAAAGTACATTTTTACTTTTATTGCCACACAAATTTTAAAGTTATCATCTTAAAGAATAGCATTTTATGACATTTTTATATATCGATGGTTTTGCCTTCAATACTGTGCTACATTATATCAACTGCAGCCTATAACCAGCGGACAATCAAAACGCTTTCCACGATATGACATTTGTAAAGTTATGACAGGCTGTTGAGAATTTACGATGGAACAGATAAACATACGGACATACTCATGCACACATGCATGCTTATCGAAACCTTAAGAGTTCTTTCTGCTTAGCTGTAGTAACTAGACTTATATAATTATTTAAAAAAAAAATTTATTTGATGCATCCAAACATTTTAAAAAACATGTCATTCTCGAAATATAAAAGCCAGCCCTCGTTGTTCTCATATTAGCAGGCGTTTGGTTTTAGCGCTTTATTAAACTTTTTCTTTAAAAGAGCTTGTAATCTATGCTATTATTTGCTTTCACAAGTCAAAACAGAACTTAAGAAAATAACATTCACTTACAAACTGCTCTATTCCATTCAGTGTTCTTGAGTTGTCCAACCAACCGGCATATAACTTTCGGAATATTATGCAGAATAACCCAACCAACAGCTGATGCTCGTGCGCTACAACTCCCTGCCAGTTTAATTAGGCTAATATTTATGCCTCTCATTAGCATAACAACAAGAAAAGTTGTCTGGCTTTTGTGAAGTCATACTATTAGAACTAGGCCATATAATATTTGTTACAAATTTTTGGTATAAACCGAGTTCACAAAATATGCGCCATACTATCTAGCAATTAAATGTAATCAAAAAATTTTAAACAACTTTTATTTACAGCAAAATATAAAAACAACAAAAAAAAATCCCAGACGCAGTGAGTGCTGAACAAACCAAATTAACAGCCGCGATAAAAGAGCTAACCGCAAAGAACCCGGAGTCAACCAGGCGCATAAACTGCACTTGAAACAATCAAAGCTAACTGGAAAATGTAAACAAACATAGCCGCAACGGCTAAACAACTTTCAGAGTGCAAAGAAACAGCGACAACTACAACAATTACAACGAAAGCAACAACCACAAAAACAACTACAGTTAGTGGGACTTGAAAGAATCTTGAAAAAGTTCACTATAACACTGAACTTGTATGCGGTGCCCCGAAGGCGACAGACCCGATCAAAGCAGACCAGAGCAGCGGAGTGAGTAAGCATGCAGCTTAACGAAAAGCAATGCAAAAACTGAACGCAACTAAACGAAACTTGCAATAAACGAGCGCACAAAAAAAAAACGAACGGTCACACTGCGCTCACTGCTGGCCATGATCTTGGCGCATATTTCAAGTGGCTCAGTCAGTTGTTGGCCGAAAGCGCACGCATGCGCACATAAAACGCGCGTAAGACGATTTGCATAAAGTTCGGCTAATACTGAAGTTAAGTTACGGAGCTGTTGTAGCACTCGTTGGGTGAAAAGTGTCAAAAAGTTTGAGTTGTGGGCGTTTAATTACATACGCCAGAAGAGAGTTATTTTGTTAAGCCAACAGCAAATGTGCTAAATGAAACAGTGAAATTGCAAACAAAACGACAACAAAAAAAGTGAAAAATTAACAAAGTTAATAACAGTGTAAAGGAAAGTGGCATGCCACACGCATAAGTCAAGAATTTGTGTGAAACTTGCCACAAAGAAATTGGCTACAAATAGTAGTGCAGCAATAGCAGCTTGACAAATCAATAACAGCTCATAAATTGATTTCTTAACGATTTCGCTTTTGGCCAAGTTATAAAGCAACAAAAACAATTGACTGTCTACCAAGTTCTGCTGTATTAGCTTTAGACCAACTAATTGCGGCTCAGTCAAGCGCAGCCAAATAAATAAAGAGCTTGGGACAGCCAAATTGGCAGCAAAAAAACAATTGCAGTGTTAGCCACAGTTAAGGTGTGCAAATTGCACAGCCATTAACAACTTGCGAGGGTTACACTTGGCCCACAAACACTGAGAGAAATAATTAGAGCTTACAAAAAACAAAAATGCTAGAACCAATACAGAGCAACGTCGCGCAACGCTTTAAAAGGCACAGCGACATATACTCCAAAGCTAGACCCAAACGCAGAAGAAATCGCTGGCTCTGCTTTTTGATGGCCAGCATCATCCTAATTGAGTGCAGCCAACTGGTCAAGGCGGATGATAAATTGACGTCAACTACACCTGCCGCAGAAAGCAGCACAGCACTACCTACAGCTGCCACACTCAGCAATAAAACGCATACACAGGCTGCACTCAATGGCAGCGCCGCGGACTCGCTGCTGCTGCGCCTGGCCAGACATTTTCCTAGCGGCAATGAGCTCTGGGATGGCATCATACGTGACTGCTATGCCAAGCCTAGTTTCAACTGCTTTCAAAAGAATGTCTATAGCTATTTGGATGACGCTTTGGAAATGCAGGATGTAAATCTAACGCAGCGTCTGAAATTCTACAAAAACCAAGTGCACTATGAGCTGCCCAAGACCCCCACGGAGCAGCCGTCGCCCACGCAGCACTTTCCAAAGGGCACACGCGCCGGTAAGTTTGGGTCTGAGTATTACATAACTGTAAATGACTAGACCTCAGTTTTCATTTTCGTTTGATGTTACCAATTTTTATGATGAATTTTTTTTTTGTTTGCTCTTCTGCTTTTTGTTGTTGTTTTTTGTTTGGTATCTTTAGTTTTCACAACTCGCACCGTTCGATTCTTTTTTTGTTTGTTGTTGTTACTGGCGTTGTTGTTATTGGTATTTGCCTACAGCTGGCAACTTTCACTTGCTGCCACTTTGATTTGATTTTGTTAACGTTTTACAAAAATACCAACAACAACAATAATAACAACAACAACAACAAAACATAAATATATGCATACATAAAAAGAAAAAAAAGTAAACGCGCGGAGCATTTCATTGATGTGATTCATGGTGCTTTGACTGCGCTCAATTACGCGACAAAAGTTGTCCTAAACTTTAAAGTTGCACCCAGGTGCGGATACAGAGGCAAGTTGAGTCCGAATTCACAAAATACCCGTGTTTCTTTAAAACTTTGAATGTCGACGATGTAGTGCAAATTTGTCATCCAAAAAAATTTCAATTTACAATAAAATGTTCATACGCTATAAACTTAAGGTACATTAAGTTTGTGCAAATGTATGTAACATATAGTAGAAGACTCCGGAAACCCCCACCATGGTTGAGAAGGCAAAGGAATCAGTTTGTTTGTATGAACACCTGCATCTTGGATATTATGAGAACTAGTATAACGAAAATGAAGATTTGGAATTCTTATATTTGTGTGGAGGCAGATACATTTTTTTTTTTTTTTGCCACGCCTCCTTCCTTCTGAAATAAATATAATTGTAACGTAAATATCAGAAATAATCGTAATATGTATACTTTTTTGTTTGAATCACGTTAGTGACAAAAACAAGGCATACACTATACGACGTGTCGTACAGCGCGGCTGTTTATCGAGCGGGTCGTATTTCGATTGCATTGTGTGTGGCGTCGGCGTAAAGTCGTACGAAAAATCAAAAAAAGTTTTTATTTTTTTGCCAAATCGTGCAGACGGTCGTATCATGTATGGGCCTATTTTATGATCGAATTATTTTTTGAGTATATCGATAAACAGACTTGTTGTACAACACGCTGTATAGTGTATGCCTTGCTTTAGGTTGAAAGAGTGTGGCCATCAAAACTTAAAGCCGCCTCAAGTCCCAATTTCGATTCCCATCCGATATATCTTTTTTTTAACCATTTTTCTGTGCTCCAAATGTTTTTATTCAATAATGAATTGAATCACTTATTAAATCGACCTCTTCGATTTTTATGATTTTTATATACGTGATAGAGTTTTGCAAAATTTAATTTACTTACCAAGTTTTAGATAACTGAATATTATAGCAAGAATAAAGATTATAGAATTATTTTTTTTTTCTGAACCAATTTTGTTAAGTAAGGCTTATTAAAAAAATTTTTTGCAATAAAAAAAGTCTTATTTTTTGAAGAATCACATTTAATTTTTTTGTTTTTGAAATGTGATTGCTCAAAAAAATATAATTTTTTTTGTACCAAATTGATTTGATTAAATTTTAAAGATTTTCTTTTATTTTTTATCGATCATATTTTCTTTTAAAAAATTAATAAGAAAATTAAGTTTTCTGTATTCCATATTTTTAAAAAAAAAAAAAAAGTACTTTTATCCCTTCTTTATATGGTGTAAAAAATTAAATTGATTTGGTGCAACTATTTTAAAGAAAACTTCAACGAAATATTTATAGTGCTTTTATAAAAAATTAAATTTAAATTTTTATGTATATTTCTGTTTAACTTTTATCATACTATTTAAAAAAAAAGCATGGAATTTTTAATTTTTTTTTTTGCACATTGTTGTACAAAATCGATTTAATTAAAATTTAGAAATGAAAATTTAAAATAATTTTATGTACTTACTAAATTTTTTTTGCAAAATCGCAAAAAACGTATCGATCACTTAATATTATTTCAGATTAGATCCCTAATTATTCCATGGGAGACAAGTTTATTTTATTTTTTTGATATCGGGAATATATTATATAGCTCGCATAGTGGTGTTTCAGAGGACCTTGAAAAAAACAAAAGTTTTAGATGGATAATTCGTTTGTTTATGAAAATATCGTAACCAAATCTGGCACTCAGAAGATTTTTAGAGTACCCAAGCACTGAACCAAATTTTATCAAAATTAATTGACTGTATCATATAGGCCCATAGGAGCAATCGTCTGTTTTTTGTTTGTTTATGAAGTTATCGCAACCAAATTTGAGAATCAACTATATCAACTATCAATATATCGGATTTGATTGCAATGTGGTGGTACTGCGTACCCCAAAGTAGTCCGCACCCAACTTTAACGTACGACATCTTTTTGTATCGTCAATGGTTACCATAGAACTAAAAAAGTTTGTAGAGGGTATCTCAATGTCGACTTTAATGGTCGCCATATATTTTGTTATCTTTTCTTCGCTTAAGCAAGCATTTCAAGTTTGCCATTTATATTCCGGCCGTGTTCCTTATGTTTCCTAACTAGGTTTTTCAACTATTCCTATGGAGCAATGTTGTATGGTTAATCCTGAATCATCAATCATATGTTTCCAGAACTTTTCGGGACATTGAGAATCACATAAGTCAGTTTGTCCTGCACCACGACAATGCAAGCACTCACAAATCCGCTAACACAACAAAATTTTTGAGGTGAAATTATTGGGTCATAGCAGCTCTGACTTGGTTTTTAATGACTGCTTTTTTTAACACACTATCAAGAAATGTAGAGTCTTTTAGCTGCTTCAAAAAAAACTCGTTTTAGATATAACCACAGCTGGTTGGAAAAGTGCTTTGAAAATTTATTTTATTATTATTTAAAATACTTTGAACAGCAACTAAACATTTCACTATTACCAGTAATTTTTAAAGGCAACTCTTGACTTTTTGAAAAAATTATTTTTAACTTCCCGAATCGTAGTTACGGGTATTTTGAGACTTTTTCGGCTGACCGGAATTTATTTGCAAAAAATATAAATGTAGCAAAATTTATTTTATTTTTTATTTCAAGAAATTTGCTTGCATGTATTATTATTTATCGAATTATCCATAACTCTGTATTTAGTTAGACTTTTTTGATAAGACATATTTTGAAAGCAAATAAAGACAAATATATAAGATATAGATTTTTAAAGTAAATAAAAATTTAAATTTAAAATTACATAGTTATCAATATTAGTAGTTACTTAGTTAAAAAAATATGATCGTTTCTATTTATGATCAAAAAGCAGATCACTTTTTTATTTAAGATTTAAAAACAAATAACAAAAATATTCTTTAGAAAAAAGTCCAAGTTTTTTTTTTAATTCAAAATATTATTTCTCAGTGAAAAAAATATATCTTTAATCATTTACGAAAAATGCCTTGCAAAAAATAATAACACGATAGTTTATCAGGTTTTTGGTATAACAATTTGCTAGGTGAATCGTATATGTAAAAATCGAACTAAAATATGGTAAACTAATTCCTTGCAAAAATTCTACAGTCAAACGAGATTTCAAAATTTATGCCGGTCGGCGGGCTTTATTCCAAGGCTCCGTTGCCACTTTGTTCATGAATGAATATTATTTTTGCTTTCTTTGAACGACCAGACCACTGGAACGGCATCTTTGCAATTTCTTCGGAGTCACCCCGAAAATGATTGCCTATCCATTACCATTTACGCGAATGTCTTTTTTGATTGATTTGGCGGATCAATTTTTTTTTGCGCTACAGAAAATGTGGTATATGTTTCTAAGACCTCTACTTGGTAATATACCAAAGGTCGGCAGTTCTGCTTTAATGGTTTAAACTCAAAAACCAGCCGCGAAAATCCGCCTCTGCGGCTTACCACATTCTGTAATGTGAAAAGTTTTGATAATTTTTTTCTTCTTGATTATGCATGATGTTGATACCCTCTCAAAATTTATTACGTATACGCCGCTGGTGACATCTGATCTCTTTTGGGCAACTCAAACAAAAAGCCAACACAAAGTTATGCAAGTCAGCAGCTATTGGAATTATAATACATAAACGACAATACTTTATATCCCATAGTTTATAATAACTTTCATTAAAAAGCAATCATTGCCATTGGCCTCAAACTGTCCACATTTGTTATATGCATTTTCCTCTTAGCAATTTCACTTATCAATCTCGTTATGCAGCCAGAACATTGGACACACCTGCGCCGGAAAGTCCTATCGAGGAAGTTACTAACGCTCTGTATGGCAAAAGCGTCAAGTTTGCCATGACGCATGATCTGGAGCTGCAGCTGCCGGAGCTTATGTTCGATGGTGCCACATTTCGAATCTCACCGCGTTCCTTGGAAGGCAATGGCATCATAGCCAAACTGGAGCTAATACCCAAGCAGGAAGTAGAAGCACGTTTAGCTGGAAAAATAATCATGAAAAAAATACGTAAGTGGCACATGGTAAAATTTTTTTTTTTTTGCTGCAACGCTTTCACTCTCATTGCCAAACTGCATTTAAATGATATCAATTGGCCAAGTCGGTTAACTAACTGCCAAAAATAAGAATAAAAAAAATAAACTTTATGCTACTTTCGTTTTGCTAGAAAAATTTCTACGCAGCAAACTGCTTTTGTCGTTCCTCGCCTTGCTGCTCATCATCAAGATCATCAAAATCAAGTTATTCTGGTTGCTGCCTATAATCATTGGTGTTGGAGCTGCCAAGAAGCTGTTGCTGAAGTTTCTGCTCTTCCTATTCCCGGCGCTGTCGCATTTGTTCAAGCTGTGCTCCTACTACCAGCAATCCTATCATACCACCAAGTTTCATCATCATCACCATTTAATTAATCATCATCATACGGTAAGTAAGCAGCTGACACAATTATGTAAAGGTCGTGGAAAAACTTTTAATGACCGGATAACGCCCACTTTTCAACAAGTCTCTATTTTCAATTTCTTAACATTGAGCTAAGAAAAAAGACTTTTAGGAATTTTTATTAAAAGTTCGCTATTTGTTCAGGCATAAGACTGCTCCTGATTATGTTTTCTAGCATGAAACTGCATTTATTAGCATATACATTTTCGTAGAAGCTCTATTGAGTCTTGATTTTAGGTTTCTGTTTAAATTTTATTTAAAAATTGTAAAACGTAGTAAAACAGGGCGTTTGCATGATTCGCCTGGAAATATATTACGTCAATATTATAAAATAAAAAAATAGAAACAAAAAAAATTTTTGTTTTAAGGCCTATACGCAGTTCGAAATATTTTGCACGGAATGACATAACTTAATATAAAAAAAAATTCCATTTGGGATATCCCATTTATGAGTAGATGGTGGCAGCAAAAAATTCAGATTTGTGACTCGATTAAATGAAAAATAATTTAAAAAAAAAATGTATATACATATGAATACTCACTGATGTCGAAGAAAATAAAAAAAAATGTCCCAAATGGGATTTCCCAAATGGGATTTTTTTTATATGAAGTTTTGTCATTCCGTGCGAAATATTTCGAACTGCGTGTAGGCCTTTATTTATATTTTTTTTTTATTTTTTTTTTTTTTGATATAATATTTTTATATACATATTATTATTATTTTTATTTATTTTCTGCTACATCAGTGAGTAATATTCATATGTATATATAAATTTTTTTTTAAATTTTTTTCATTTAATCGACTCCCAATTTTGAATTTTTTGCTGTCGCCATGCAACACAGCTCTACACCTTTCGGGGGAAATTATCTACGTCTGTGCCTAATACAAAGGAAATTTTTTTTATGCAAGATATGAACTATTCAAGCAAGACATGAACATTTTTTTATGCAAGATGGGATCATATAAAAATTCGCTTTGAGTTGTGCATGCTTTTTGGATTGATTCAGAAAACAAATAATTAAAAATATGTATTTATCTATAAATATTTAACTGGAAATTGGCAAAGTAGAATCTAAGAATATCAAAGACTGTTTAAAAAATTATTTCAGTTTAAATGACACCTATTTTGAATATTCATCTTAATTGCTCATGCAACAAATTCGTTTTGGTGAACTTGGGAGCCCAAACGTTCGGTTTCAAAACCAATCCAAATAAAATGTTTGGATTCGTTTTACGGAGCACGGCCGATTATTCTTATTTAAAAAAGTAATAAATAAATTAATCTGGAATCGTGAGTGCTCAAGAAGTAACTCCGAGCCAAATTTTGTAATTTGGTATATCATAAATCACCCTGGCTCATATGCATAGATACATATATGTCGATCACATCCTTTCAAGCACATTCATTGGATCTCTCAAACTATTTTTTTCATAATTCTAATGGAACATGTTTTCAAGCTACTGCAAAATTTGTGACTTTGTGCATCAATGGATTTTTTATGAATTTTATGCATACCAGTGGATCCCATGCTGAGCTTCCATGAATCTCACAGTATGATTCTTCGCCTCCAAATGTGAAAGCCAATAATTCAAGTCCAAAATACTTGAAATTTTTTTTGCTAGTTATTCTTTTTTAGGCACAACTTTCGTATCTACAATGACAATGTCTATGTCAATATATCAAACTTTTGTGCTGAAGCGTCAGCTTAGCATTAGCCAACACTAAGTGCTGCCTTGTTCCAAAAAAAAACTTTAGATTTCTAGAAGCACAACTAGAAAATAAACAGAATTTGATATTGCTGTCTTATTATGAAGATCGTGTTTGTTTTATTTAATATTTTCCAACTATGTTACAGTTTGCTATGTTTTTAGGTCATTCCTTTTCATAGTGACTTTATTCTTCATTAAGTCTAGTGTTGAGAATGAGCATTTAAATATGTTTAACAACACAGTTCAATCAAAAATTTGCCGATCCATAGGCGAATCTAAGGCAAACTCAATCAAATTTCTAAGTGTCAAATATTTTATAAAATAACAAAATTCTTCTTCCAAGTCACCCACTGTGCATTAGCCTAAGCTGATACCAAAGTTACCAAGATTTTTTCTCGAATTTTGTGATCGTATATTTGGCTTTGTCAAATAGTGCATTGGAACTGATTCAGTTGAAATTCCTGACATTATTTCAAAAAGATTTAAAGGATTTATCTTCTAAATTAGGGACATTTTAAACTGTCTATAACGTGCAACATGAGTTGGCAGCATCAGAATAATTAACAGCTCATTATACTCAAGGTTCCCCAAAATTTTTTTGGAAATTATGATTTGGTAGCTACAGTATTTTCTATAAAATTAGTTGCCCATGTACACATATAAGTGCTTTGTTATTTACTACATAACATACATGTATCCTGATCGCAAGCATGCCAACTTAACCGTGGCAACCAGAATCCTGCGCATACCCAACTCATAATTTGATGAATTGAGTTAAGCTTTTAAGAACTTTAAGACAAACACTCCAAAATACTCACAGACTCCGTCACGTGCCACCAAAAGTCGTTGACATTTATGAAATGGAAATCACTGATAAAGTAAATTAAGTGCTTTCCGTATGGAAGGATTAGTGTGCTATACTCAGATACATCTGTGCAAGGGCATAAATACGCTTACACAGTATAAGTGTGTTTATATATATACATATATTCATTTGTACATAAGGCCTTGGTATTTATGAGATATTTATACATGGAATTGTCGTTACAATAAAAACCATACAGTACAGTACTGTCAGTTTGCCTTGGTCTAGCATACGGAAACATTAGAAACTCCCTATATATTTATAGCATATTTATGCGTATGATGAGCAAAATTTCTATAACAATAAAATTTCATTTCATTATTTATCAGCTTTAAGGCTTAGGCCCTGAATTCACTACCAAATTCTGGATGATGTTGTTGTTGATGATGATGATGACGATGATTTTCGAGCTTGGGTAATTGCCTTCAAGCTCAGCCAGAGATTTCCTTAAACAATTTTGAATCAATTTCAAGAGCTTTTCACAAGCTTGTCAACAATTTGCCTTAAGGCAATTGACACTCCTCACAACTAATCGTGTAAATTCGAGCCTTTAGCTAAAATACAAAGACATACGCCCTTATGTAGGCTATACAAATTAAATTACAACGCGAAATGTTCCAACAAGTCGAGACGTGCACAGACATGTCTATGTCGTCATCTTGAGCCAAAAATATCCACCTCTTTGCAGGCATGGCTGTCAAATCAAATTCGCTGCTTAAGTTGTGACTAAATTTGTTGGCACTTTGTCTAAATTTAGCTGAAGTACAAAAAATAGGAAAAGCTATAGGAATGTGTATACGTTCCATATGTAGAGGGTGCTTTTTTTAGCAGGTTTTTGTTTTAAAATGAAAAACTAAATGTTTATGGGATAGAATAAGGGTTCACATATGAGATGGAAATTGGAAGAATACAAGATTATAATCAATGTCATCTCACTCTTGTAAACCATACCCTAAAGATAGTTCTACAAAAAAAAAAAAAAAAAAAATTCAACAATTACAGTCAGGACAGGCTCGGTTCGACATATCAAGAATTAAAATATCGGTATCGAATTTTAAGTACAGTCACTAAATGTCAGATTTTCAAAATACCGAATCGTTATCGCATATCCTAAGCTTAAATTTTGAAACTTATAATTGATACTGAATAAATAAAGAATTTTAAGGAAGTCAAATACCAAAATGAAAGATTTAGGTTTTAAGGCAAAATCTCCAAAAATGTAAAAGTTATTCGTACTTTTCGGTGAGGGGAGGTGTGGGGAAGGTGTACAAAAATTGCAAATTCACTCATAATAAACATTAGGACTGGGTTTAAGAGTACTGCGACCCAAATGGATCTATTGTACCCCCATAATAAAAATACTCACATAAAAAACTTTCTTTGCAAAACACCGAGTAACTTAATATGAGGTAATGATATTTTTCATGAGCTTCGAATATTTGGCATAACATTTAAAATCGAACATTTGCAAGAAGTTTTTTTTTATAATATTTCCATTCCGAGTATCTATATACTTACTGGATTCTATGAAAAGCATTCGAGGCACCCTTGAAAAAAAAGGCATAACATAACTTCAATTACAGAAGTGGCCAATTTTTATATTATATTATATATATAGTATTTGTGAATCAGCCGTGATCCGGAAAACAAACTCAAATAAGATTTTCGGATTTATTTCGATTTCACATGTTTGCACAGTGGTGCTAATGAAGTTTCTGGCGCCACAAAACAAATAACTTGAAAAGTATGGAACTTATCCACATCCAATTTTTAAATTTTTTTTTGTAATACTCAAAAATTTTTTTTAAAATTTTTTTTTTATTATTGTATTTTTTTATTTTTTTAAAGTAATTTTCATGGGTTTTTTTTTGTACATTTTTTTTTTACTATTAAACTTTTTTTTTTGTCAGTAATTTTCATGAGTTTTTTTTTTTTTTTTAATTACAAAATTATAAATACACATTTTTTAAAAATTGTTTTAAAAATGATTATTTAATTTGCGAAAAATTTAATAAAAATCTCATATTTGGGGTGAAAGTACGTTTTCTTCTAAATCAGTATTATTTTTACAAAACCGTGATTTGCTCTTTATTGTTATTAATGGGTCCGACGATATTAACAAGCCATGAAACCAGTCTTCCATAGTTATAGTCCAACTAATATGGGTTGTTGGAAAAACCTTCTGGCAGTATTTCCACTATTTGTATTCCCTGAACCTACCACCGGAATGTCATCCAAAAACCCAATTTCATCCAGCCATTTTTTTATTTGAACACCGGCATGTATGTGTGATAACATTAGTTTACAAATTTAAGGGTCATCGAGTGAACCTTCCTAAAAAAGTGTTTTTTAGGGTAATTTGGGGTGGAAAAACACGAAAATGACAACCTTTTTTTTTCTTAAGCAGCGTTTTCGAGATATTTTCGAAAAATATGTTTATGGGCACTTTTTTCAGTTATTCCTCAATATCTCGTGAACAAAATTTTGTATCGACATAAAAGACGATTAGATCGAAAGACGACTAGATCGAAAGACGATTAGATCGACCCCAAATTTCCCTAAAAAACACTTTTTTAGGAAGGTTCATTTTTCGTGTAAGCTAGTGTAATTTACATTCAAGATGGGCAGTACTAACAAAAAAACCAAGAATCGAGCCAGACCTAGCCGGCCTTATGTTACTTTTACTCTAAAGAAGTTTATGGTACATGAAAAAATACAGCATATCGAAGAGGGTTTTTACACTAGTAATCATCCCAAACACACCTAAGCACAGGTCACAGACATACTTTTTTTTTAATCAAAAGAAAGGATGTTATTCGAATATTTTACCTTTTTTATTTAAATTTAAAGTTTACTATTCGGAATTGATAGAATAAATTCTCGCACTCGTTACTACAAATGCCAACTTTGACAGCTCACAACTGCGTGAATTTGAAGAGTCATCAAAAAAAAAATACCAATAAAACTAGTGTTCTATTAGCTATCGAAAAAGTAAAAAATATCGGCTTAATTAGAAAGTTTGAAAATTGACTTTTGCGGCGCTAGGAACTTCATGAGCAGCACTGTGGTTTGGTGCTCCCAAATTGTTGCCAGAGTGAAATATTTGTTTTTTATATTCTTTTGATATTCTTAGACTCTATTTATGCCACTTTCAAGTTAAATACCATATTTTTGATAATTATTTTTAGTCATTTTTTATCTGATTCAACCCAAAAAATAGCATTCATAAGTCAAAACGAATATTTAGAAAACATTTTATATTGCCATACCGATAGGTGGGACAGGGTTGATGTCAAGCACAAAAAAAAATGTTCCTTGTAAAAAAAATAGCTAAATCGTGTTTAATATCAAACAATATTGCTTTATATTATATTGAGAATATTATTGAGAATAATAACGTTTCACCATTATGTTCATTAAACTAAAATTTGAGCGAGAGCAACAATGAGGAGCTTTGAGAATTTATCGAAAAGATTAAGGGAAATGTGAGTAGTTTCGTCAAAAACTCTTATTTGCTTAGCAGATGTGACTTTTTAAAAAAGAGTGTACCAAAATATTCAGTTATCGATAACTAGATAAATGGTCGGTATTAACAAAATAGTAGCACAGTTTGCTATATGGAAATTCGTCATTATTTAAAAAAAAATTATTTGTACCTACGTTGCTGGGCATAAAAAACGTTCAGTTTGGTTCGTTCGGTCTACTTTTGAAGAACATCACCGTTACGAAATTGTGAATTTAAAGCAATCCGCCAGCCCACAGACTACCTTTTTGAAAGTGCGGCAGTAGTTTATAAATAGTCACCACAGTCGATGACGTAGTTTGGTTAATTGTCAAAGTCAGTCAGATTAAAATGAGCAACATTCCAGAAGAACGCAAGGATCTGACCTTTTTACAGAACACTGATTTTTATAAAAAATGTATGAAATGTATTCAGGTGTAAGTAAGACTATGGCAAGTAAGTAAGTAAATGGCAAACAATACTAAACACAAAAGAGCTCTTAAAAAATCACCCTTAATATGTATCCATATAAGTCTTGCTGACACATATTTTTGATTTGTATTGTACAGTGTATTGAATATACTTGTATTTGTTATTTATGGCTATTTAGCAGTCATTGAACTGCTCACAATAGTCTAAGGTAGAACATATACAGAAACATAGATACGCAAGAAACACAGATACAAAATACACCAATACATTCAAAGAACACAGTCTTTCTTTCTTCTTTTTTTCTCTTTGTCGTCTATAAATAAAAGCATTCCAGCCGTTTTCAATAACCAGAAGAAGTACGAAGCCTCAATAAAAATGTCCAAAAAACAAAAAAAAAAAACGACAAACTTTACTGACAATTTTATATGAAATGTTATACAGAAGCCCCAAAAATATTGTTTGCTATTGCTTTTACAATTTTTCAATTTCAAGCTTAACAACATGATTGGTGTGTCTGTCTCTTTGGAATTTTTACAGGCGGTGCCACCTTGGCATAGTGCTAAGGAGCATTATTCGGGACCCGAACTCATCTATACAGATCCACCCAAGGGCCATCCTTCAGCATATTTGCATGGCGCACCCGTGCATGAAATTTACGGACCCGGACCGGGTCATGAGCATTTCGAGGGCGCTTGGGAAAACTCTGGACCAGGACTAGGCTCTGAGTAAGATTGCAGCACACTCTATTAACGTTGTTGTTTTTTTTATGTACCATATGTCTAGCTGTCTGTCTCTAATACACGTCATATGCTACTACCCCACATCTTTCATACATTTTAAATAGATATATAGGCGATATTAATCGCGTTGCACAAATCGAAGAGAACTCGCATTATTTTAAGCCTCATACGGGAAATGATGTGCATGAGTTGCATGATTGGGGTCTTGGCACTACGCAGATGTATCCAAATCAGCGCCAGCAGCCGTCACTGCAGCCACAACAAAAACAACAGCAACCACAACAACAACAACAACAACAGCGTTGGCCTCCCACACAACAACAAAGACCTCCCATAGCTCTGCATCCAAAACAGCCCCAACAACAACAACAACTACAACACCAACAAATACAACAACAACAAATCAATTATCAAAAAGCACATGCCTCTAGTCAAAGTTTAAATCCATTTCACAGTCAGGATAAACAAAGGTACCATCCCAGCCAGCTACGTAACACCAACAACAAACACAATAGCTTGTCAGCACCAACTCATAGACAATGCACACACACGCGTACTTACAAACACAAACATTTACGTACTACTAATATACTCTATATACTTGCTTTGTACATATGCACTCTCCCAGCAAACAATTTATGCTTACTTAAGCTTCAATTGTACGTAAAACTTACTTGAAGTCTTAAGCCTTGAGTTTGTGGCGCTGCTTTTAAAAGCTGTCAGAATCAGAAAATTTTTTCGCGGAGTTGGAAGACTTGTTTTTCAAGTGAAAAGCTTTTAAAACCGTGATTTTTGATTTTATTGATGAATTTTGACGTGAAAAGCGTTAATTATGCATTTTACACACAGTCACCTTCATTTACATGCACCTTCTAGAAGTACACTGTTAAAAACAATTGTTTTTCAAGTGAAAAGTGAAAATACAAAAATTTGATAGATATTTTACGTACTCGTAAATCGGTTAATGTACTAACTAGTAATTAACTAGAATAAATAAGAACGCTCATAAAATGTGACTGTTCAGTGAGTAAAACCAAAAAAATTTATTGTTTAAAAGAACGAAAGATATTTTAATTTTTTTTTTCCAAAGAAAATCAAACTTTGAGTTACAAAAATTTAATTTTACATTAAATTTTACAGTTTTCAAAAAGAAATGTTCAAAATTATATTTAAAAAAATTTAGATTTTTTCTTTTAAAAAAGTTTGATTTAAAAATTTTTTTTTTAAATTAAAAAACTATTTTTTTTAATTTTAAAAAAGTGTTTTAATTAATCGGTTTTAAAAAAAGTCTTTAAAATATTTTTTTTTTAAAAACTTTTATTTTTTTTAATATTTTTTGTTTAGATTTAAAAACAAACTTTCAATTTTTTCATTTAAAAAACTAATTTTTCAATAAAATTTTTTGTAATTTTTTTTCACAAAAAATGTTTTTTTGAAAAATAAGCTTTTCAATTGTATTGCACTTCTTGTTTTAGAAAAAAAAAAGAATATTTTATAAGTTTGATTTTCTTTGCAAAAAAAAAATATAATTTCTTTATTATTTTACGAGACATGATTTAGTAAAGAAAAGTGTGCATTTTTTTAATTTAAATATGCTTTATTTGCTTCAAAATAACAAATTTGCTTTAAACTAGCTAAAAATTTAAATTACTATAATATAATAATTTTTGCTACATAACTAATTAAATTATTACATAACTAAGGAAAATAAGTTCCCTGTTCTCTTCGAACAGTTATTAATAGAGATCCCCATGCTTCGCCCAGGAACGACTGACAAAATAGTGAGTCAGGGAAATTATTATTAAGGAAAATAAGTTAGGAAAATCCTGAGACTGAATTATAAAACTTATTACGTACTTAACGTGTACCTTTGTTCATTTAGTACGCTTAATTTCCTTCAAAATATATATTCTGGCTAAAACTAGCTGAAATTTTTTGAACTTAGTGAGCCAAGAATAAGTCTACAAAGCTAAAATATTATATTTCCACAATAAAGAAAAGTGATGTGAACTTTACATATGACAGAGCCACCCATAATTATTTTGAGCCGCTGAATCCAAAGTCCAAAAACACCAACACTCTGGGTTTCTGAGAAAACGTCAAAAACTAAGGATTTTGGAGGTTATCTCAGAGCCCTGACGTGACGGGATATTTAAGGCCACGCAGTTGGATTCAGCGATGCCATAAACATATAGTAAATATGATCTGATCTTCGAACTCGCAATTCTATCTTTTTTTGTGTAGCTGTCACATAACTCCAAAAAATGCGACAACATTTTTTTCGATACCGATTATGCGGCGATGTTTTCTATATATTTTTGGGATCGCTGAATCCGAATCTGAGGTACTTAAAAATGCCATAACGTCAGGCGTCTGAGATAACCTCCAAAATACATCGTTTTATGGGGTTCCTGAATGTTATTTCAGAACCCTTCTGCGGCTTTCGTCATCATCATCAATTCCTTTTCTCCCGAATAGAACATAGGGCCTCATAGCGGTTTTAAATCCACATAAGTATCCTTGTTGCATGTAAAGTTCTCACCACTTTTTTCTTGTAGGCCTTTGTTATTTGGAATATTGGATACTTTAGTTAACTTTATTTAGAAGCAGAAAAACAGTCAAGAATTTCAAGTTTAAAAAAAGTCTTTAGAGAAATCCTCCTTTACTTTGGTTTAAGCACTACTATATGGTAATCTGTGATTGGGAGTGCCAAGTTTTATTTTGAAAGCTTGTGGAGCTTGGACATATTAGAGGGTAACGCCTTACGACGGTGTTATACGATATATGTATATAAATATACGATTTTATATTTACCAAATTTTTTCTGATTTAATTAATTAAGTAGTCCAGTAAATTGAATATTTAAAACTTAATCTTTTCGGTGTCCGAAAGTAAGTAAAAATGTATTAATTGTTTTGTAAAAAAAAAAATGTATTTTAATATAACTCGGATAATGGAATTATCAGCAGTGAGAGAGAACAAGTAAAGGTTTTTTACCTTTTTACAATTAACAATTTTTTATGGAAAAACAATTTTAATCAAAAGAAATGGGACGTGTATAGTTATAATATCCCGACTAAAATATACCCTTTACAATCTTTGCACAGTGTTTATTCAATTTTACAGAAAATGATTATATTATTTTTCGCATTAAATTTAAACTTTCTAAGTGGAAAAGTTTGGGTTGGGAAAACAAAAATTTTTTAATATGCTGTATACTGTAGATTTTTCACAAATTCATGGGCAGTTAGCAAAATGAAGGTCTTGAAAATTTTGTAAACCTAAAAAAAAAGCGATTAAGGCAGGGGGGGTAGGTGAAGAACCACACCAAAAATAATGATAATGATCTTCGAGAAGCAGGCAACACGGAGAGACTAGCTGACGGTCAGTGCTCATTCCCTTTTGGAGGTTGTGTGTACTCACTCGTTTCCCGCTAGATATCAAAGGCATAATTTTCATTTTATTTAACCCAAAGAGTAGTATATAAATTTATTTGTTTAATTTAAACTTCCATGAAAAATGTATACATCACTTAAAAAGTGAATACACATTGTATATGAGTCCAAATATTTTTTTACACAATTGTAAACTAAATTGGGAAAAACATTTAAAATGCATGATAGTGCAAAAAATACTTATGAAAAAGTGAACTACGCATGACGCAAAAACACTTGTAAGTGTTGGTAAAAAGTTAACGCTTGTCAAAGATTGAATGTCTGCAAATCGCCCAACTGCTCATGTCTCACAACTTAACGCTTAACAAGTGGACTAGCACAGTGTGTACACACCGGCTATATTATGCCTTTTAAGCTTCACCTGAATCGATTGTTGTCGATTGTATGCTTTAAGTTTTCACTCTTGACGTGAAATGATTTGAAAAGAAATGGTATTTCCTGGGAAAAATATAATTTGTGCATATATTTTATGGATGGGTCATAGCAAAAGTAAGACCAGCGCCTAGTTATTTTTGTAGAGAGGTTTGGTAGAAAGAATTATTTTTATTCAATCCTTAAGGCAAAAAGGTTCATAGTTTGATATTTTCACACAGATAGGTACCAAAAAATTAAAACCTTTTTGAGTTTTAACTTTCAGCTTATGATCATAGCGCGTTGAGTCTTCAAAAAACAGGCAATAACGAGAAACAAACAAACGAACATGGCTACATCGCTTTATTTTTTGGTAATGATTATTTTGACCTTCACTTTGAGGGGTCTTAGTCTTTTCTTTTTGTGTATAAAATACGATATAATAGAAAATTTTTTAAGATATTCTGCAGTTCTCCGGAAAACGAAAAAACTAAATCGAACAATTTTATCGGATTCGTTTTTGCGTGCTCCGAAAAAGAAATCTTGTATCGATATTTTCCTTTTTATTTTCGATAGATTCGTATATTTTTCCGATAAATTCTAAAGTCTTTTTACATTTCATTTTCATTAAAATATGGCTAGTTCTTTATTATTCTATCTTTTAAATAAGTCAGTCACATAAATATTACTTTAACAACAATATTTATTCAAATTTAACACGACTTAGCTATTTTTGTTACAAGGGGAATTTTCTTTGTGTAACGCGGGAACCCTGTTGCATTTATCGTCATGTGTTCGTGTAGGATATCTATACATACACGAACAAAAAAAAATTATTTTTGCCTGTGTTTGTTCGGTTTGGTGAAATTGAGAGCACCAAACATTCGGTTTCAAAACGAATCCGAAAAAAGTGTTTGGATTCGTTTCCGGAGCACGGCAGATTAAATCCGTTTTACCTAAACTGATATATAAGGAAAAAAACAAAAAAATTATATTCCATAATTGTGTGCTTCACCATTAAAAGGTACCAACATTTTTTTGTGTACCATATTTAGTGGTATTTTTAGATAGATGCATCAAAAATTTTTTTTATTGATTTGGTCTAAAGGCCTATACGCAGTTCGAAATAATTCGCACGGAATCGCAAAACTTCATATAAAAAAAAAAAAATCCCATTTGGGGATCTACTGCGTAGAACCCTTAAGGAAACTAATATTTAATTTTTATTTATAGAACTTTGTTCATGCCAAAAGTATTAAAAACCACTGAACACAATCTTACTTTTGGTTAATGCAATTAAAATAATTTTTTTGGGATTTGGTCAAAGGAAACTAGTACGGATGCTTCTGCCACAAACAATTGCCTAATTGTTTGCTGGGCTTCGTTTTCTCACACAATTTGGCCCAAAAATGATGCCAACTAAACAAGACAGCTAAACAATTGCCCTGTGGCCAAAAATTTATTTACCACTAATTCAATTAGAGTTTTATTCGTAGTGACAGGGCCAATAGACGCGCCAGTAGCCGGTAGCCAAAAATCCAATTGTTTAGCTCTGCTAATTGTCATCACTTTTGGCCAACCAAAATTTCAAAAACACATTTCTACCCAGAAACAACAAGCAGCCGCCACTGTCAGCTGCACTTGACCAGCTTATAAAGGCTTAGCGGAAACCCTTAACTGATTTTTTGTTTAATTTTGTTTTGGCATTGCAGCTCAAGGCCAAATACAGTTTTTGCACAGTCGGCACCTAGTCCCGTCTATGTGGCAGCTGGAGGAGCAACACCGCAGGCCAATGGAGGACCGGGTTGGACGACTGCGGCACAAATTGCGGCGCAATATGAACCAGCTCGTAATAATCCACAACAGCAGCAACAACAGCAGCAACAACAACTTTCGGTGGGTGCAAAAAAAGTTTATTTTAATTGAAAAGTTTTTGTGGGTCAGTCGGTCGTCTAATGAACTACGTAAATCCATGGCGTCTATAAAGTTCTCTGTTTGCACAAGCCATATTGCGCAGCTGTGCGCTATGACATGCCGAGCCACAATCAATCAATTTCAATTTTCCAAATCCATACGCAGTAGTATAAGGCAAACATTTCAAGCGCCTGGCAAGCGACAAATTTCCACTTTGGTACACAAATCATTAGACAGACAGAGAAGAGTCCAATCGATTTGAAAGCAAACAAATGGCACAGACCAGACCTGACAAGACCAGCCCAGACTTATAGCCATGACTGCTTATTGACACTTTCCACACAATGTCAACATTTTCTTAAAGGCCGTTTTGTTTGGCTTGCATGGAAATTAGCACAAGGTTGGCAAAAGGTAAACTGTTGTAGCCAATGTTTGGTTAGTTTTTGGAACTGGCTGGCTTTCTGAATCTTGACTTAAAGTGCATAGTTTCACTTTCAAGTACTTGGAGTGCTTAAGACTAAGACACTCGTTAATATAAGCATAATTAAAAAAGAGTTAAAAAATTGCTAAATAACTTGCCATAAAACTTAATAATATATAAGTGCACTTTAAGTTATGCCACGTCCCATGCGGGCTGCACTGCAACATGACAAGTCACTACATGCTGGCAACTTGTTGCAACTAAAGGCGAAAGTATGTCAACAGCTTTGAGGCGCTGCAGCGCATCTAAGCTCCGGCTTTACAAAACTTACATTTTAGCACAGTGCCCAATCCTAGTGCCCTTAATTAAAAAAATAAAAAAGTGTTGCTCTAAAACTATTTTAATTAATCAATTCCCTGCAGCCCGAACTTGCGGCACAGTTGAAGGAGGCCATACGCATCCAAGCCGAGCAGCGTTTGATAGCACAGCAGCAGAAGATACTGGAGCATCAGCCATTTGTGCAGGATGGACAGGTTTGGAAAGTGCAAGCTGATAGTTGCAACAGCATTCTATAATGTATTTTTTTGTATTGCCTCCTCTCATAATACCCATGCAGCCGCTGTACCCGCTCAACTATGATCCCTTCTACAGTCCCATCTTGCTAAAGATTGATAAGATTATTGAGCAGCTGGGCATTGAGAATGATTTATGCAAGGAGCGTGTGGTCTGCAGCATGTACAAGGATCCGGCTAGTTATACTCCGCACAGTAATTTTATTTCCGCAGAACTAAGTCGGTAAGTAACAGTATGAGGTTATGAACTTAGGTCATTAAGTTTTTGTAACCAAGTTGGGGGCTATCATGAAATTTATTGCTACCAAGCAGGATGGGACGCTGTGACGTAGTCATGTACAAGAGCAAAAGTTTACGTTTACCTTGGTAATAATTAATGCTTTGAAAAGTTTAAAATTTAGTGCTTGCAATTCATTAATTCTTTTCATAATAAGCAGAGGTATAACTTCATACTCTAAAATCACATCTTCTTCTTGACTGGCCATAATAATACGTGACCTGGTTTCGATATGATCTACTGCAGTTCTTAAGGTGTCCTTAGTGCATTGCCCATTGGGGCAATTCAAAATTTTAAATATAAAATAAAGTCAATGAACTTTTATTTATATATTTCAAACAGTTTCAAAATAAGTGCCGTGTTTCATAATATTTAAAAGTAAAATAGTGGGACGGTTGCAGTCCAAACATCACTACTATAGTTTCCTTTATAGGGGACTGGGAATGGTATACCCAAAAAGTAAAAAAAATATTGGTTTTTAATTCTAATTCTCGATTTTTAAAGAAACAAACTCGAATTACCTATGTTTAAAGTTTTCACCTGATTTTAATGTTATTAATAATAAGGTGTAGAATTTTGCCAAAATTTGGACTTCAATGTGGGAAAATTTGCATTCTCTCGTTTTTGTAGGCCCCGAGATTCTATTGTTCATACGGAGGCGAATAGACAGACATTGCTATATCGACCTGACTTACTTTAAAGTGTCGGAGATACCTTCTTCTGCCGATTACAAGAACTCATTATATGATTTTACATTCGGTATGGTATTAAAATTGCAATCAGAGAGGGGTATAACCTACGTTAGTTTTACCCAAAAATATATTTTTTATCTATACGTTGGGAAAAGAAGTCAAGTTTTTAATTCCCATGGGAGTTGTTTATAAAAAAAAAGTCATAATTTTTTTATTATGAGGCGCACATAAAAGTAGATCCTAAGTTTTGTGGATCTAGTTTGTAAAAGTATGAAAGTAAGATACTCTAACAATTTATATGGAAGGGGTTTGACACACTAGATACCAGAGAACCGCCAAACCGGCAGGCCTTTCTAACTGAAAGTGCACCAAAGAATTCCAAGGGGGGTCTGTTGGCCAACAGAGTCATGGCGATAGTTGTTTGAAATGCAAGCTATATTATTCATATATGTAGATTACCTTAAGAAAGGGATTTAAAGATCAGCGGCGAATGTTCTATACATATTCAAAATAAATTAGATGTTAACATTCATTTCAAGCAAAAACGAATATATTTAGCATTTAATTGACAAAGCAAGGGGTGTTTAGCATTGATAACAATAAATGACGCTTCAAAGATTCAAAAATTCTGTGTCTATTTTTTGTTTTCAAATCTGAATAAGGTATGTAGAAATAAAACGCTGTCTTGACTAAAAAAAAATATCTTGCATTGAAAAAGTAATTGACTTCTCAAACTGCCCTCATATTAACATATCTACGGACACGCTTAATAATCCGTCATAAACTCAAATAACTTCATTTAAAAAAGTCTGACTTGCTCATAAATACCAGTTCAATAAAAAAATGTCATAATTGCGTTTTGTTTATGAGGCTCACATGCTTCGTAGCAAAGTAAATTCGTTTTGGCTAGGTTGAGTGTAGTTAGTTTAGTTTTGCTTCGTTTAGCTAAGGCCAGAATTAGCTTGGTTTAGGTTTATTTTATGATCAAGACGCCATGAACCAAGGTTTTGGCACGAACTTCACCTTTACTACAAATTACAAAGGCGTTTTTAGAAGTAAGTGCTGAGCCAAGTCCTTTTGGTCTCTGTATAAACCAGCACTTTATCTATAGTGTTGCATTTTTAGCGCGAACCATTATGATAAAGTCAAAGAGATGATACTTAATTTAGGATACGTTTCTAGAGTCCATTATTAACGTGCTATGTAACGTGTTTGAGTTCCTAAATGTTTGGAAAAATTTGGCCAATAAAGACAAATACTTATTTCTTTAAAAAAACCTTAAAAAAATATATAATATCATTTCTGTTTAACGAATTTTCTATATAACGAACCAATTTTATATTGCCATATTTAATTCCTTATGTTATTTTAAAGCTTATTTTCTCTAGTAAATTTCAATAATATAAAAAAAATTAGGTACGTTAAAGTTGGGCGGGAATGACCTTGAGGTACCCTGCACCATCACCACAAACAAATGAATAAATGAACTGATTTTGATTCATTAGGCATAGTGCTAAGATACTCCAAAAAACATTTTATTACCCAATTTGGTTACAATCTTTTTCGACATATCGGTCCTATGTGATATTTTAAAAGGATTTTAATTAAATTTGGTACTCTCTCTCTAAAAAACTTCCGAACGCCACAATTAGTCACGAAGCCCGATACCAAAAAAATTAAATAAAATTGTCTCCCGTGATATAATCATGGATCTAGCTCGAAAGTTTGGTTTCTCTAGCTCTTACCATTTCCAAGATCAAGGCGTTCACACATACGGATTTACTTTTCTAGTCACCCTGATCAAACTTTAGATAACTTTGGGGAGTCTACGACGTCTTCTATATACATTTCTGATATACATTTTTGGCTTGAACAAACTTTAATTACCATTTATATCTCACTGGTACAGGGTATAAATAAGTACCTTAAGCAAGTTTAAAACTCAACTAAAAGTTATATTTTTTCGCTTAACTAAATCTTGCTTTTAAACTCTGGACATGCTCAAATGTCATCACTTTAACTTGTTTGACAAGTTGACAAAGTGTTCAAAAATATTCCCCTTGGCAACAACTGTCCTCAAGCATTTTTTTGCTCTAATAGCCAATGCACTTCATGTCAACCTCTCTTGTTAATTGGTATATCAGGCAACGTCTTCATGGCCTATTGCAGCTGCAGTCGGGCCTGGCCTGGCCTGGACAAAGGTGTCACTTGGCATTGCAAATTTATGAATGAGTGTTACAGTTCAGTGTTTTCTCTAGGTGAAAACTGCTACTTCAATTAATGCCATACAACGTGAACAGAAAGAAAGCCATTTGCGGTGATGACAACTACACCAGGTCCGACGACATACTCCAACGATGCGGAACCCATGAAATGCACTTAACGCACCAAGAGTTAAATGAATGCTCAATGAATGCGCAAATGTATTTTTTCATACTTAATTGAATGGCATTTTGGTGACCAACAATTGCGACACGCTTGGCGCCATCTTTTGCACTGTCGCTCAAGCGTGTCAGTTTCCATGGACATTGTGCCCTCCAGACGGATTTAAGCCAATCTGACACTGTGACGCACATTTTATAAAATTTTATCTGCCAACTGCCAAGTGCATAAATCTAGACAATGCAGGCAACAATTTGCGAGACATTCAGCTTAAGTTTATTAACGTCTTTCAAGCTGCTTAAGTACAAAGTTATCATTGTCTTGTTTCCAGCTGCTTTTTATTATACACTGTACAAGGGAGGCTCATTTGGTTCGTATTTCGTATCTAACCCATTTTGCAAGAACTTCGTGACTTGCACGATATAAGCTTTTCAGTTGAAACTTTGAAGATCATTTGAGAGCTTCCAAAGATAGACACTAAAATTAATTATTTTAGACCCCCATCAGCTATAAACGAATAATTGTAAAGTGTAATTTAGGCCACAAGTATATCAGGATTTTGAATAAAATTTTTTTTAACAAGGATATTTTTTTGGGGTTTTAGAAAATAGGCAAATCGCTTCTTTTTACACAATCTATATGCTTTTTAAGTATATTACCATTATTTTGTTGTTAACTTAAGTAATATTTTAAAACAGTTTATAAGGAACGCATCCATAGCACCCATTTTTCTAAAGGAACTTCTTTTTAAACGTTCTCTTGTACCTACATGACAATTTAAAATTTATATCCCATTTTCGAAAATTCTGAAAAACGCTGAGTAAAAAAAGTTCGTAGGTAGGATCAGATTTGTAGTCTCGTTTTTCCGCAGCATGCAAAAATTGTATGAAGTTTTGACATTTCGCACCAAATTTTTGCGTGCTGCGTATGGGCCTTTACCCAGAAGGGAATAGATAGGAGGCGAAGTAGAGGCTGATCAGATGGAGTAGAAGTAGAGGCTGGTGGAAGAAAAGATGTCTAGAGAAACTTCCATTTAACCTTGAGTGCTGAGTATTAGTACTTGAGTTTATGATTTTTCATAACTTTTATCCTTTTCTTGAAAAATATATTTGATTTTCCAAAACTTTAAATTAAAATTTGAAAAAATTATATCAAAAATTCCTACCCGATAAAATTAAAATTTATACATTTTATTAAGTTAACTTTATCGATAAAATAAGTTGTAACTGTCTGATTGGTAGTTTTATTTTTTCTTTAACGCTGAAGGGTATAAATGGTAGGCAAAGTGGAGTCTTGTAATTAAATATCAGGGTTCTATCTTAGTGAATCCCTTGTCATAGAGATCATGCAGAGTTCTTGTAAGCATATCCTTTAATTTTTTTTGCCCACTTTTCAAAAACTTTAAATAAATATTAAAAGACAATTTTATGGAAAATTCCGAATCATCCGAAAATTCTTCAAACAATTAAATAAGTTTAAATATCGATAAAAACCTCCAAGCCAGGAGCAAATTTAGTAGTTTCGTCTTGTCCTTTAGCCTAAAGGGAATAGAAAGGAGGCAGCATACACTCTGGGAATGTGGCAGTAGGGTCCTACCTAAACGAACTCCTAGCGCAGTAAGATCTCTGAAGAAATTTTTTTTTAACCTTCTTCGATACATAATTTTTCATCATTTCTGCCCATTCAAGAAAACTTTAAATAAACAAACAATATACAAAACAAAGTTGTATTAAAAATTCTGAAACCACTACCTTCTCTTCTGAAGATAATACTTATACAAATGTCCTTCAATTATTTGTTCCCATTTTTCGGAAATTTGAAACAATATTCAAAAAAAATTTATACAAAATTCCGATACATGAAAACTAATTATTGAAAAAATTCCTTATCACAATTCTGAATTGCTGTTGGATTCAAAAAAGAATCGCGCATATGCTAATATAGGAGAAATACATATGTGAGCCGAATAAACAAAAATATTAACATTTGCTTCCAGCAGCCCACTGCCCCCTATGACAGCCAACTACACCAAGTAGACATTCAATAATTTTTTTGGAATACAATGTTTCTAGGGTATCCCACAGCCAGCCATACGACTGATCCAATTTTTGTTGCTGTTTTTAAGTTTGTTGACATTTTGTTTCAACAAAATGGCGACTGTCTGCAAGTGCCACATTATTGTGTTGCATACTTTTGTGCGTAAGGAATTCTCAAATGAATTCTGCTCCTCAACTGACGCATATTGGGCTCATTGTATGATTTATGGCAAATTGTGTCATTGCCATGACAATGTCAATTTATTGATGGCCTTGAAGGCGTCCAACAGACACAGACTTCTTTAAAATTAATTGGCTAACAGCCTTAAAGTAATCAATATTTAAGCTAATAGGCAATTTATTGTCACAACTGCCATATGAAAAGCAGCGCTGCATTTAACACTTAAGCCGCAAGCTTAACCTTGACTTAACTCCATTTACGCTCTTGAACATCAAACCGAGGCTAACAAAAAAACATTGGCATGAGCTTATTAAGACCCTAACAGCTTAAGAAAACATCACACGTTATGCCTAGTTGCTCTTGAGCAACGATTTATGGCCGGAATAGTTGGTAAAACGCCTGAGTGTATGCCACACTTTAAGGCAACAGTTCCGAGTGTGTGTCAGAGCCACAAAAGCCAGAGTAAATATATGAAAGCAATTAAAGCCATGCTGCCAATGTGCCAAGCGCCAAAAACTTTGGTGTGGTTAACGTTTGTGGTTACAAGGCACAGTGGATGGAAAGTCTAACAAAATATGACTTTAAATGGAGTAACTAAATAATAATAAAAATAAGCGTTTCTTTTAATTTTGGTAGTTGGCTTGGTTTTTAGTCATACCAAATTTTTTGGCGTAAGCTTATACAATCAATTATCTACTAGAAATGGAATTTCGTTGCATTTAAGAGATGAACCGATCTGAAATACATTGAATCCTATATCTTTTAATGTTTATACCCTGTAGACTCCGACAGCCTCCCCAAAGTTAGCTTTAATAAGAGCAGGATGATATAAGTAATTGATCTAGATATATCCATTTGTCTATTTGTATGAACTCCTGGACCTTGGAGGCAGCAAAAGATAGGATAACAAATCTTGACATTTGGGCTACAAATGTGATGTGGCTGCTCACAAGGTACAGGGTAAAAAAATTCGAACGCATAATTTTGGAACATCCGACCTATAAAAATATCAACAGTTCAACTTTTTGGAACTAGATTTTCTAAATCTAAAATTTAAAAAAAAATATTGGGTTTATTATAAACCACTAAAAAATATATATCCAACACTTTCTCAACTTGAATCCGTCATCCATAGTTTTTGGTACATAAAGGACTTTCAAAGTAAAAAAAAAAAAAAGTGTTGAACCTTAATGAAAAAGTTATCAAGTGGAAATAAAAAGAAGAACAAATCAGTCAACTATTATGGAACATATTACAGATATTCACTTCAATTGGCTTACCTGGAACTGCTTTTACACATTATTAAAATATTTTCGAGGATTCGTCATGTCATTTTCCGATTCATACCGTTCCGGGTGCTTAAACCATAGATTATGCTTCTTTTTTTTTTAGATCCATTTGAGAATATTAATCGCGCTTAGGCAGCCTTTTTTTTAGATTATATCCAAAAAATGGTAAAAAAATCTTATGCATAGGAGATATAGGAGGTTCCTTTCAAGCAATAAGACTCGAAACATTATTAATTCGGTTCAAAATGTTTAAACCTTAGGAATAAAAGCATAGCATAAATGAAAAACAGACCTCATTTGCTCAACCCTTTTTTTATGAAAAAATAATTAAAATTAATTTTTTTTATTATCAAACAATTTTTGAAAACATATCGCTATTTAGATTTTAAAAATATACCATGTTGAATTAGAAAACAAAAACCATCTGTACCATGTTTTAATAAATTTCCAATAAAGTTTGGCACTGCAGTCATTTTCGCCTGGCTGTGGCCCAGTGTGCAATGGCTTCGCTGCCAACGCAAAGTTAATTAGCCAAGTTCCTGGCAGTTAACAAAAATTGATTTCAGCCTAGAGCTTAGACAGTTAGCTCCAGTTACCCACCATCCTCTTGCACTTATCTCAAAATATTAATTGAATTTGAACAAGTTGGACCAACTTTCGCCTGCTTCCCATACTCATAAATATATATTTTGTATCTCTTGCAGCGATACCAGCGAACTGGAACCCGTAAACAAAACAAATGAGGCGGTGCGTCGCTTCTATCGACTGATACAGGCGGCACGTGATGGCCAGGATCAAAAGGACTGCCTAAGTCTATATCCACAGTGCAATATACCTACCAAGTAAGGAATTAAGCAACTAAAATTAAAGACTGCACTGCGAAGCGTTTCTTTGAGTCAAAATTTGTACATAAAAAAACAAGCAAAATGTTTAATGTTTAAGCATTATTTATTTGTTAAACTACGCACTATTTATTTATTTATTGAACTATTTTAAATACATTATTTATTATAAGTTAATTCTTTGCTGAGTTGAGCAATTGTAGCTTTAATATTTATTCTGATTTTGTTTAAAAATGCAAAAAAAAAACAACACTTTTTATTTTACACACCAATTAGGCAATTTTATGCAGTGCAAGCTTAAAAATAATTAAATTTATAATTAAGAATGAAATCAGAATTTATATTAAGTGTTAGCCAGCTGTGTGACTCTAAACAAATAAGTCAGTATGAAAATTGTTGTTAGTATACATTTTACATGTTTCTATTTGTTAATTTAAGAAAATTTGTGAAAATAAATTGAAATTTTTGTTAAATGTTATGTGAATTTCGAGCTAAATTGAATGCTTGTATGGCATATGGGTAGCTCTTAAAAACACAAGCGCTTGCTTTAAAACTCTAAACGGATTTTTGTTGAACAATTTTTATTTGAGAGCAATAAAAATTTTAAATTTTTGTAAATGTCTTTTTTTTGGTAAACTATCTTGTTTGATATGTATTAAACTTTAAAATATAACCTTATATTATTATACTAGGAAAGAATACAATATCAGCGGCCTAACTCAACCAATCGATTATATTTCATTTAAATAGGGCAAAAATATGGTTCAATCTCTAAGCAAGCAAAGTCCGCCATAATGGCATCAGAACGCAATTTGTCACAAAACTCATTTTTTAGGCGTTATACGTATTTTGGAAAACCAACGCAACCTATCTTAACTATTTAGTCTTTTTTATTTTAGTGCGGTATTTTATATTATTTAAAAAAAAAACAACAAAAAATTTCCAACTGTTTTGGTTTAGTTATTTTTGATTTCGATTCTTTATAGCTAAGTGAAAAAAGTCAGCAAGTTTATTTATTAGACTCACATATCCAATTAGGAGTGTCCACTAGGGTGGCCGCCGCTGGTATGGAGGATTTTTAAACCGTCGATATCAATAACGCCACCCCCTAAAAAGTTTCCTTTTTACCTGCATATAGCGCCTGTAAAACTTAAAAACGATCCGAATGTATTTGATGGGTCCGGCAATAGGTCAAAGGTCATAACTTGCACTTTTTCCGTTTTTGACTGTATTGTTCTACATAAACTTTAATATCTTATTACCAATCAGACAAATTATGGTTCAAAAGGTCTCATATCTATCAAAACATAATTTTAAAAAAATATAGAGTCGGCCTAAATAAATTTCGTAAGTTATAAAATTGATTAAATTGACTAATTACACCAGTTTACAAATAAAAAAAATTGTTGGTATCCTTAACATTTTTGAATCGTTTCTGTAGTAAAATGACATGCTAAAACCGAAAATGCAGTCAAAATTTTTTTTCATGAAACGGGCTTCGAGATATTTTGAAAAAACCATTTTTCGAAATTAAAAAAAAGAAAGTGCCTTTACTTAACAGTAAGTATCTCTGGTTATACTAAACTGATTTCGATAATTTTTTTTCTCGACTGTAGATAATTGAATTACCCATTGATTTTATTTGGAACATGTTTTTGTCAAACTTACGATTTGGTCGCTATTTATGCATTCATATGAAACTTTTTTATGACCTTTGACCTATTGCCGGACCCATCAAATACATTCGGATCGTTTTTAAATTTTACAGGCGCTATATGCAGGTAAAAAGGAAACTTTTTAGGGGGTGGCGTTAGTAAAATCGTGAGATGTTGCAAAAATGGCCACCCTAGTGTCCAGTGTGGAATTTTGTCGGAGTAGAGAGGTGGAAACTCCTGGTCTGATATTGACTCATTTTGCCTGAATCTCTTTAAGTTTGCACCCAAACTTTGCATTGCAGCATATTCTTCATGGTATCACGTTATTTTTACCAAGCTTCAATTCTTGCTGCTCCATTGTAATATTTACTGCACTTTGTTGTTTTTATATTTTTAAAACTTTAGAGAATCTAATTCAAAGTATCAATGTTGAACCCATGACGAAGAGTAACGATTTAGCAACTTTAACTAAATTTAAGTGAAAGTGATAACCGAAATAGAAAAATATAATGTAATCAAGCCAGTTTGAGATCCATAATCTATCTATTTGGCTATTACAACCCGTTATCGGTCTTGGCCGCGGAGATTTTATCTGGCCAGCGTTTTCTGTCTTGTGCCTGCCACCACCAATTAGTGATCCCAAGTCTACGCAGATGCTCCATTGCCTGGTCTTCTCATTGAAGAAGCAGGCGTCCCTGTGGTCGACGACCTTGAAGTGATTTTTCTTCGATTACCTTTTAAGCTGGAGCATTCTCACCCTTGCGGATAATGTGACCAAGCCAGCGCAAACGATGTAATTATATGGGCCTGAGTAGATCATCAGTAGATCAAATTTGGCGACTCTAGCTCATATCATGAAGTATATAAAAGGAGGTGGCGCATTGCTAAAGTCTGTTATTTGAATAAGAACAGGAACTAGCGAGTGACGTCATAAGATCGAAATATTTGCGTGCGCTTTGTTTTTTTGTTGTGTAAATGTTTTATTAAATATAAATACTTGCTAATAAAATCATGAATAGTTGTATTTTTTTCGTTCATTTGTTTGTTTATTATATAAACTTTACGTAAAATAATAACACATATATCTCTACAATATGTAAACCAAATAAAATAATTCTAGAAAAAATTAGTTATTTTTGTTTTTTTGATTTTGTATATTTATTTATTGGCAATCAACCGATAAGTATAAAAAGTTATAATTCAATATTGACAGAAGAAATTATTCACTACTAGCCAAATGTCCCTTGACACAAGAATCATATGAAGTTATGTTTATGCTGGCATCGGTTTACGAAAAAATTGTTTGGGAAGTCGAGAAGGAGTGACCTATTCTGGGCCCACTTACATCGCAGTGAGATCTAAGAATCATTCTTCTTCGACAGAATGGTCTCGTGCGTTGGATTTCGAGAGGATTCTTAACCTTCAAGAATTTGATGAAATCACTAAAGATGTTTGCGGTAAAATCAAACCGATTCTTATATTCACTGTTGATGGGGGTCCAGATGAAAACCCGAGATACAAGAAAGTAATTCAAACAGCTATTGATCACTTCGTGAAACATGATTTGGACGCAATTTTCATCGCTTGCAACGCACCATGTCGAAGCGCATATAATCGAGTGGAAAGGCAAATGGGTCCATTAAGCAGAGAATTAGCAGGTGTGATTCTTCCACACGAAAGATACGGTAGTCATTTAAATGGAAGTGGAGGTACAATTGACGTGACAAAGGAACTGGAAAATTTTGCATTTGCCGGACAAATGTAAATTTCCATCCCTTTTTGTTGCGAACGCGCTACTAAACAACCTCGTTCAAAAGGAATTTAAGCAATATACAATGATTCCATACGACGCGTCGTGCTCTAAATGCGAATTATATGTTGCGTGTCTAGCCAGTTTAAAAATAAAGTTGCGGAGTGAAAAGGACTGCAAATTATAAGGTTCGCCCTGTAAGAATTGCTGCTATGCAACAGAAAGAATTTTTAGCAGTTTTCAAAAATTATGAGAACCAAGAAGAAGCTGAGTGGCTAGATGAAGATGAAATCGAAACTGAAAAAGTTCCTTTTGAAAAAGATTTCTCAATTGAAGATTCAGCAACAGTCGTAACAATTGAAAATCATATAAAATCTGTTTGGGAAGAGACGAAAGAGAGCTAATTTGATTTTATGTGAGATTCATAACTATTATCAATTTGTTTATGCAAATTCTTGAAGTTACAATAAAAGTTGTTTTTCAGCTAATTTCCAAATCATTTCATGACGTTCAGAAATCAAATTGTTCAGCTGCCGTTAATCTAAGAAATGGGGAGAGTGTCAAAAATATTCCGTCAAGTGATATTTAAGGAGGGGTCTTGAAAGGTCACACTGCGTCACAAGGGCGAGGGGCGTCTATTTTGACGAAAATCAGCGTCACGTAATTTATGGATGATGCCAAAGTAATTATAACAAAGTGAACTCAGGCCAATAGTTATGTATTTTTTGAAATGCTAGTTTATAAAAAAGGAGTTTAATATTAAATATTAAATAAGTATCTTTTTGACAAAAATCGGTGTCCCCACCGCTTTGGTTCTTCAAGATCTAGGTGTTCATACGAAGCTGTGCAGTCGCAACCTTTGACCCATCAGAGAATCAAAGTTCGAAAGCTAAAACATATATTCGGTTTGTAAAAGACTTCCCCCCAAAAGAAGGTACTGCAATTCACATTAATCAATTAGCAGAGTTACAAAATCAAGAAAAAAGATCCCACGCAAATTCACACACGCACACCCAGACACATAAAACACCCATGCATGTAATTTGCTTTGCATAAATCAAGGCGTTGTTCTTTATGCCACATGCCGCATGCCACAAGTCCCCCATATGTTTGCTCCATTCATCATTCAAATGAAAGCGAATGATTTGCATAAATAGCTGACATATTTATTAGCCTGCCTATTAGTGTTTTTCTTTTTTTTATTTGGCGTTTTTTGTTTTCTGTGCCTTTGATTTCTCAAAAAACATAAAAATAGAATTACAAAAACAGAAAATTGTAGCATTAATATACCTATATATACTATATACTTAATATGCATATTTTTATTAAGTCTTGTTAATGGGGAGCGTGTAATTAACACGTACAAAAAAAACAAAGCTTTCCCTTTTTTATGCGTTGCCAAAGATACAAAAGATTTCCAAATAAGTTTACAACAAAAGCGGAAATAAAATTATACTAGACTTGTGCCTAGTCGACTGCAATGACATCAAAACACCAATTGCCAAAGTAAGTATCAGTCCCCCCCTCCTGTATTTTGTTAAGTACCCAATACCGTTGCCAATGCCAATATCATGGACGAGTCTAATGTTGTGCGTTGGTTTTTGGCTTAATTTTTGGCCTAAAGAAACATTTCCGCTATTGGAAACCTATCAAGAAATTCAAAAAAAAAAAAAAAAATATTACAAGAGGCATTGAAACAAAGGCAAAAACATCAAAAAAAAAAAAGCCAAGCGCATGTGGGAGTGTATTTAAAGCATTCTTCTTCTTGAGTTTCCAGAGAATTTACTGGAAGATGCAGCATAAGGCTATAAATATGGCATCCGCTACACTTTCCGTCATCAGGTTAGCACTCCTAACTAAAGGACTTACAATTTTAACTTTTTTTGCTGTCCAATTCAGTTTACGAAAATAAAAAGATTTTTTATAATGTTTTTCGAATAGTTTTATCTTAGCCTAGCTGTATAGGGGAATAAAAAGTGTCCCCCACCAATTGTCAATTTAAATTTCAGTTTTACGAATTTAACATCTTTCTAATTAACTTTGATTAAACTACCGAATATTTTTGAACCATTTTTTTAATCTCAGTTGCCAATAATTAGGCTTAAGGTATTTAACATTTTTTGTATTTTCATAATCACATTTAATAAAATAAAAATGTTAAAATAAATGGTACAAAAAATATAAACAAATAACATAGTAATAAAACAAATTAAAATTTATTATTGTTGAACACGATCTTTTACCATATAAACACTGAATATGCATTCTATGTAATATTACAAAAATGTATTATAATTTTTTACGTCTTTAAAAAACAAAAACTTTGTATATACAGTCAAACCTGTACTTGTGCATTCTTTTTTTTTTTGTGCGATTTTTTCCGGCGACGTACAAAGGTAGCCCGCGTCATATCCATGAATATGCACAGGATGCAATGATATATGTTCATCCGGTCGCTGATGAACTACATTGTTAAGTGTTTTTGGAGATACTCGATGTTGGATGTATTCAATCGAATGGCAAAAACGAGGTTTGCCGCATGCATACATTCTTATTTGGTTAGTCGAAAGAATTCGACCAGAAAGTAGATTATAACATTTGTGCCGAGATTCCTGATCCCGAAACCGACCCTGACCTATATGATGTAACTACGAATATGATACATGGACCGTGTGGCGCTATCAACTAGGGATGGGCGTAGTGTATCGATATATCGGAATATCGATATTCTTTCTTTGGAAGTCGACTATTTTGTATCGATATCCATGTTCGACGATATATCCGATATCGATATTTTCATCCGATACTGACGATATTTACGAATTCGGTGCCGACTGCACCGGGGAAAAAATTGGAGACGTCGGGAAACAACATTCTGTCTAAGTCGCTGCACATTACCATATCATCAGAAAAATTATTTTTGGGAAAGCACATTGTTGCCGTGAGCAATCCTGTATTGCATTTACATACGGAAGATACAAAAAGTATTGCGAGAACGGCGATGAAAGTTTTTTTTCACGCCAACAGTCTCCGCTGGACTCCAATCCACTAATCATATGGGAGCCCCTGTCGACACAATTCTTGAATCTTTACAAACTAGCAAGGACATTTGTTCCGGCTGTTGCGACGTCTGTTACCTCGGAGCGACCATTTTCCCTTGCAGGGAGAATAATGACCGACGAACGGAACCGGCCTTTGGCTTGTGTAGACGATTCTTTGGAGCCTTTCTAATTTAAACTAAAAACCAGCCTTTTGAAATAATGGTAAGAAATCCAGATAAACTGATTATTTGTATGTGTCTGAATTTATGTATGACTTATTATTTTAAAACTCATATTATTCATACAAATTTTTTTGGGCGATATATCGAGATATCGATATTGTTTGGTCAATATATCGATTTTTTACATCGGTTTCATCCAATACACATCGATACTGAATATCGATATTCCAGTACGCGATGCCCATCCCTACTATCAACCCTCAATCACCGTGCATGTGCATGGTCGACGGCAAATGTTCCAAACGCTATCCACGGAAATTGACAGCGGAGACCATCAATGGCAATAATGGTTATCCACTGTATTGGCGTCGATCACCCGATATGATAACGGTCGAAACGTTTTTGTGGTCTTCAACAGTTAGATTGACCCATATTCGCTACTTCTTTCCGAAACATTAAAGCAGTGATGGGGAAGTCTCTCAACTTACATAACTCGCGAGGCTATTGCACCAAAATCTGCCGCAGCGCAGTCGGCTCATGTACGGTCCAAGTGTGTGAAATCTCTCGCTCGTTTTTGCTTAATTGCGGTTCTTGCTCTCTCGTGCGCTTTTGCTTACTGCGCTGTTTACTCACACAAAGAAATGTTTGTTGGTATGAGTTTTGCCCATCACTGCATTAAAGACACATTGCAACGGCGAGTATTGCAATTCGGTGAAGTCGATAAAATACATCTGCAAATATGTCACGAAAGGCATCGAATCCTCCAATACGAACGATGAAATTACGCGTTACCAAAGTGGGTCGATATGTGAACTGTAATAAGACGATTTGGCGTATATTCTCATTCCCTATTCACGAACGTCATCCCACTGTTGTAAATTTGGCTGTGCATCTGGAAAATGTTCAACGAGTGAAATATCCGAGTCGAATATTGATCGACATTAAAACACCTGCGATTTTTCAAATCGATCCGTCTGCACGAACGTTGTTTTATTAAGAGATGGCATGTTATTACAAATGGAACACTTTATAGAAAACATTTGAACGTCGGAAGTAAGGCGACCCGGTTCCTGGTCATCCGGATGTGGATTCTACACATGCTCTTGGTCGTATTTGCTGGTGAATGCTCGTGAGCTCACTCAATATGCTATATGCCAAACATATGTGTGCAAACATATAATATCCACATATAATAAAAAAACAAATAAAATAAGACTTTAATAATAGTTGAAAAAAAAATACCCATTAAATTAAATTATACCCATTGTTCAACTTAAGGAGAGCTGTGATTAAACCACTTGTGAATTGTAAGCTGATGGTTACAAAAAAAATGCAAGTTTAGCTAGTGCATTGAAGCAGAATTTAGTTACGGAACCGAAGTATCCATGTTATTTAATTATTTCATGCAAATTTTTCTACTTTTATGATTACGATTCGTAAGATTCGTGCCATTTTGGGTTGAAATAATGTGTCTAGTAAGTCGGCCTTATGCAATTTACTGATGAAAACCAAAAAGACCATCAAGACGTCTTCGTCGCTGTAGTTCTGAAGAAAACATCCAAAAATTCCACTAAACAACCACTCTGCACAGCTAAATGACCAAAGATTGTTGTTGGATCACTCATTGGATCTTGCAAATTGCGATATTTTCATTGTTTTTTGGAAAAGCACATTTTCAACTCGCCGAATGCGTCGGACAAATTTTCTGTTTCGGGGGCTCTGAAAATCCTAGATAATTTATGAAAAATCCAATGCATCCAAAAAGAGTCACAGTTTGGTGCGCATTGTGGACACAAAGCGTGATTGAGATATATTTCTTCGAATATCAGTAATGATAGACTTTTACCGTTATATCAAATATCGGCTTGTCAATCCTTCCTATGTATATAGAACCTAATATTTTGGGGAGATATTTAACACAATTTTGCCAATATAATATTAAAAAAAAGCTGACCAAATGCCGGAGGCCCTTATTAAGTTCAATTTAATGAAGTGCTGATTTGCGGACTGGAGATGTTTACTAAATAGCCATCCCACAAGATATTTATCAAATTAATGTCGTTTCAGTAAGGCGACTTTTACAGAAAACTGTTCTCGATCCTTGACTTAAACAGCCAGTGATGTTTGAATTGAAGCTACTGCGCTGAAATTTACATAAATACTTTTTTTAATGCAAACTGGCGGTTACAAAAGGGAACCTGTAAATTTTTCTGTATATAAAATATAAAAGTCTATAATAGATTTGGATATGCTCATTTAGGGTATTTACGCTTGTTGTTGAGCAAATAAGTTGAACGGAAGAGGACTTTTGCAAACCAAAAAAAAGTACAGGTCTGAGTTCCAACTCTCAACTCAACTTTTTCCTAACAAAGACCCTATTCTAGTTTTTAGCCATTGAGCATTTACAACTCTCCAATATTTGAGGATTTTTTAGCCATTTTGTGATATAAAAAGCGGCCAGTAAACCAAATTACTTATTATAAATTTAAATGGATTTGATGCAATTTTTTTCTAAATGAATGAGTACAATTAATTGGCTGACTCATTACCAAATCGGCGTAGGGTGCAAAATTTAAAATAAATGAATGTAAACATAATCAAGAAAGAAGTAGCGCAAACTCATCAAAAAGGGCGTTCACGCTTTAGCCAGTCGAGTTTTGGCGCAACTTTCTAACTCATCTTGGACGCGGGACCAAGAACGCGACTGTCAGAATCACTGGGAAAGTACACCAGTATGTGCGATAGGTAGGTGTGGGGACATAAACCTATCTAGGAAATATATGGGCAGAGAAATCGCTATTCTGTCAGATAGTCAGGCCGCTATAAACGCGGTGACTGGCTCAAACATAAATTCAAAATTGGTTGAGGAAACCAGAGCCAAACTAAACCATCTAGGATACTGGAACAACGTTTCCCTTAGATGGATCCCAGGACATAAAAACATTCCTGGGAACGAAATTGCTGACAAGCTGGCAAGAAACGGTGCTGCGAACCAATTAATAGAGCCTGAACCCTTTTGTGTAATTGGCAGACACACCATTAAACAGCTGCTACGAGAAGAGGAGAGATCCAAACGATAATCAAACTGGATTGGCACGACTGGTTTACGACAGTACAAGCAGCTCCTCGGTTCCTATGATCTGAATAGGTTCAAGAAAATCTCCCACCTGGGCAAGAATTCCCTTAGGATGCTTACTGGATTACTTACGGGACACTGCAGACTAAGGAAACACCTGAGCATGATGGGCATCGTAGATTGTAACACTTGTAGGTTCTGTGAAATGAGGGAGGAATCCTCCCAACACATACTAACGGAGTGTGACGCTCTCGCTAGAAGAAGGGCATCCCTCTTCGGCGGCTACAGAATATCGATGCGCGACGTAACTGGACTAGAACCATCCCAGATAGTTAAATTTATCTCCATAATTGGACTGGCCAAGGAGCTCTAGAGCTAGTAGGGAGCACAATAGATCCTATGGGTCGCAGTGCAGTTTTCCCCTCACAATTATTATTAACTCAACTCAATAGCAAACGTGAATAACCTAACTGACTTACTACAAATACTAAGAACTAGCCGGACATGGCTAAACCAATTTTTTTTTCTAAATATTTTGATCTTGGTGGTTTACTCTAAGCACTGCATTCAAAAAAATGTTACACTAGTTTCATATGCCCCTTATGCCTTGATTGCAGTGTATACAAAATATTGTATAAGTTTTAACTCAATTTTTTTAGGTGTTTATACAGAACTTTTTATACCCTGTACCGTATGGTACAAAGTGAATATTAAGTTTGTGCAAGCCGAAAATGTATGTAACATACAGAAGGAGACGTCGGAGACCCCCCAAAGTTACCCAAAGTATGATCGGGGAGACTAGAGAAGTCGATATACCCATGTCCGTCTATCCGTCTGTCTGTATGAACGCCTAGATCTCAGAGATGGTAAGAGCTAGAGCAAGCAAATTTTCAGATTAGATGCGTTATTATGTCAGGGGATGCAAGTTTATTTTTATATTTTGGATATCGGGGATAAATTATATAGCTCCCATAGGGGTGTTTCAGAGGACCTCGAAATACCCCAAAAGTTTTAGATAAATAATTCGTTTGTTTATGAAGATATCGTAACCAAATTTGCTACTCAAAGTTTTTTAGAGTTCCCAATCACTGTACCAAATTTTATCAAAATCGGTTGACTATATCATATAGCTCCCATAGGACCAATCGGTCAAAAAAACGCTTTTGCACAAAATTCGTTGTGTTTCGTTTGTTTATGAAGATATTGTAACCAAATTTGGCATTCGGAAGTTTTTTAGAGATCTTCAACACTGTACCAAAATTTATTAAAATCGGTTGACTATATCATAAAGCTGCCATAGGTCTAATCGGTCAAAAAAACGTTTTTGAACAAAAATCGTTGTGTTTCGTTTATTTGGCAAAGAAATATCTTTTGGAGTTTTTAAGCAATATATCGGACTTGATTGCAATGTGGTGGTACAGGGTATCCCAAAGTCGTCCGCGCCCGACTTTCAATTTAGTTTAAACTTTGCAATTCGCAAACTTTTGAGAATTCGAAAATAAAAGCACAATTGACTAAGATAAACAGAGACTTTTGTTTAAGAAGAGGAAGTCAATTTTCTCTAAGTGTACTCTATATCTTTATCAACTAATTTGTTTCACAAATCTTGCTAATTTGTTATAGTCTAACAACTCCATTTAAATTTATTTAATGTACCAAAAACAAACAAATGCATTGATTGCTATTATGGCTGTTTCTGATGTTATCGGTCTATACAAGTTGGACAATTCGTAATGCTTTGGAATAATGATGCCTTGGTTCAAAGATACCAAATTATTCCAATTGGTTTGCCAGGCACGTAGACCAATTTGAAGACCAGTCAGACAGAGAGGCACTGTCTCCGTGTCCATGGTGCGTGATAGAAAATAACAAGTGCCAAAGACATAAAATAACTTTCAATTATGTTGTTCAAGGCATTATGCTAAAAATTGTTTGATGTACAATCAATAGAATTATCGACGGAGTCCATAAACAGGCATTTGACCTACTACACCCAGAAAACTTAGTGGGGATAACCAAAAGAACCAGAAGAAGTGGGGCAGCCAACACCCAGCTGCACGCCGAGGCAGGTGAAACTACAACAACTTGCGCTTTCCATGACTTTGGCGCTTGAAACAAAACATAAAGCGTGCTAAAGAAAAGGCTCAAAGCAGAAGCGATAAAGAGTGGAAGCAGAGGAGACACTTATCGCCGCCATCCTATGCATACGCAATTCAATTAACAAAGTACCGAGGTATAAAAACCAAGCACAGCTCCGAGGCCATTTGCATAAACCATTGAGTCGCCAACGCGTGCGCACACAAAAGAGCAAGGGCAAGGATTGGATTGGATTGGATTGGACTTGTATAGAAAAGCTTAAGGATGAATAGCTACGTCTGGCTTTTGTTGGCGCTGGTAGCCAGCGTCTATGGTGCGCCCAGTCAGTCACAAACAGTGACGCAGCCACAGTCCGCCATTGATTTGGCCTTGGACATGTACCAGGTATGCTTGCAGGATTTGAGCGTCTCCTGTGTGCGTTCCAAGGCACTACGTTGGTTCAATGAGGCGCTGGCACAGCCGGAAGTCAAGCTGACCGAGCGTTTGTCTATTGTGCGCACGTCGCAGAAGTCATCAATGGAGCAGCGCGGCAAGTATGCCGCGGAGCAGCATATGTTCGATGAGATAGATGACTATCTGAGCAGCCATGCTTTGCGCATCAATGCGCCTGAGTACTTCCGCAGCTCGGAGGCACGTTCATATGTGCCTGAGTTTCTCATGCAAAACCCGCTGACGCAGGGTGGTCTGGTGCCACTAGCCGATGCCAATGAGGGTAAGCTCACAGCAACTTTTTGAGTTAGAACCAAGTCTTATGCCAAGTTTCCTACGCACACACAGGTCGCAGCATGATACGCAAGGCAGTGCTGCCTTTTCTCATAGGTCTTAAACTTAAGACCACGGTATTGGTGCCCTTAGCACTGGCCTTGATTGCATTGAAGACCTGGAAGGCCATGACCTTGGGACTACTCTCGCTGGTGCTTTCCGGCGCGTTGGTTATTTTCAAAATTGCCAAACCCAAGATTGTTAACTATGAGGTAGTGCACTATCCACATCCGCATCATGTAGAGCATATAGTGCCACATCATATTGAGCATATTGTGCCACATCATTTGGATCATCATTTGGATCATCATTTGGACCACCATTTGGAACATCATCATATCGATCATCATGTAGATCTGCCAGTGGAGCATATTGAGCACTTGGAGCATCCGGCGCCCGGCTGGGATCCACACGCCTGGGCACGTTCCTCCCAAGAGCCACAGGATGCACAAGATTTGGCCTATGCTGGACAAAAGCGGCGCTAAGCAGACTTGGCCTGTACTTTTATTTTATTTATTGCTATTTTAAGTAGTCGACACGCAAAAGCTTCTAAGCGGAGCGTATTGTTTTATTTATTTATTTATTTTATTTTATTTTGAATGAGAATTGTACAAAACGAGCAAACAAAAAGAGCTAGACACAAAAATGGCGGCGGTTTGAAGCTACTGCGTCTTTGTAAATATTTATGAAATAAAGCATGAAAAATGATTTGGCACATTTCAAAGATACAAGAATTTAAGGGCGGCTTAAAGGGTTTTAACTGTAGCAGTTGGTCTTTGTTTGGCAAATGTATGGCTCTGGCTAGTATAGCCAGTGCAGCTAAGTCGCCTTGACATGGCTTTAAAGTTGAAATATTCCAAGGCTTTGTTGGGCAACACGGTCCCAGCTTAGGGCCTGCGCAACCCTTTTTCAAGCCTTAAGCGAAAAGCGAAAAATTATTTGCCTAATGCCCTAGCCTTAGATTAAATGATAAATGGAAAGTTCTTGTTAACATATTTATTTTATTATTTAGTACATAAGTGCACAAAGGCCTTAATGGAGACACATACATAGATGCCACACAGTCTTTGTGAAAGTGGTGCGCTGTTATCAATTTCATTTGGCACTTAGTATCACAGAAAATCAATACTCAATATCAATTTCCCATCGTAGACCACAACAATAGCAACACCCACAGTGTGACCAGCCAAGTATGCGGGAAAGCGGCTGCCAGCTGCGTGCAACAATGCAAAATGGCGACGACGCCAAAATGGCGTACACGCAACGGCAATGGCCGACAGGTCATTTATATTTAACAGCCGTGCACTTTGGCGCTGCCATTTCTACGCAACAATTTCGAATGTGAAAATTTTTTCAATAGTGTAAGTTTAACTTTGCTAGGGGGACGGAGCCAGGGGCGGATTGGTTGGCACCTTGAACATGGCTGAATGCGTCCAGAATTGCAAATTAAATGCAAATGTAAGGAGAAACTTTTGTTTGACCAAAATAAATAAAATGAAAATAAAATTGATACCAATTTTAATTTGCATACGCATAAAGTAGCATAAAAACGATAAAGAAATATTAGTTTTTCGTTTGCCGACGAGTGCATACGCTTAACAAGGTCAAGCAACATACTCTACGAGTCTTTGCCTGCACCATTAGTTCAAAAAAATGATTTCGTAAAATTTTTAAAATACACTCACCTACATTAATAAATTTTCGTTTTATTTACTTTGCTTTATTTTTATTTATTTATTAATTTATTTAATTATTTAATACTCCCACATTTTAGCAAAAGCTTTTCAAATGAGAAGTTTTCAATAGCGTTTTTTAAATTATTATATTTAGAATTTTAATTTATTAATTAATAAGAAAAACTCCTTTACTTACTTAACGAATTTATTAATCTTTTTAAGAAAAACATAAACCATTAGAAAAAGACTAACAGTAATAATAACAATAATAAAATTTGAGAAACATTCTCAAGATATAAAAAAAAGAAAATTTTCATTTGCATTTAAGAATAAATACATAATAAGAAGAATACAATAAAGATTTTCGAAAAACTTTTAAAAAAAAAATATTTCACAAATGTTCATTTATTTAGTTTCAATTAAATATTAAATGTATAATCATAAAAATTTCAAAATAATTATATTTTTCTTTAACTAATTAATTGTTATAGAACGCGTAAAACTTTTTGATAGATTGAAAATGAAAAATGTTGGTTTAGTCATAATTAAGTATTAAATATTTATTGTTGTATATTTTAATCCTTTTTTAGAACATTATTGAAAAGACAAGAAAATTAGAAAAAAAAAATTTTTAACAGCTTGAATAAACAACATAGTTCAAAAATGTTCATTAGTTAAGTCTGAATTAAATATGAAATAGATAATTCATATATTTAAATTATATACTTAAGAAAAATTTAGAAATATTTTTTTTTAATTTTTTAGAAAAAATTTGTGATTTAAAAAAAGGAAAAAACGTTTTGGTTCGTTGCAACGTATACATACATAGGTACATGATACATAATTGTAACTAGATTACAATTAAATTTTGACGGCGCTCAGCCGAGAGATTCCAAATAAACAATATCCTGTACTTTCATTAATTTCTACAGTGTTCAGCCGATTTGGTATCCCCACTTGGATCTACATACCAATTTTAGTATTTTATGCTCCTAACTTAGTCTTCGGAAAACAAGCAATAAAAAAAAATCGATTTTTTTGTCGTCCTGAAGCTTTTTTGATAAAGTTTTTAAGTTTATTGTTTTCTTTTAGGTGTAACATGCACATTTTTTGTCACTTACTCTATATGTATATCCTTTGTACATAATAAATATGATTTTTAACAAATTGATGACTTAAAAAATTAAAGACCCATTTATAATTTTTAAAACTATGTATTTCTTTTATTGGGAATTTTTTTTTTTTTTGTTCTGGAGGAATTATAGATTTACCTATCATTGCGATACGGCTAGTTTAAATTTAAATTTTTAATTTTTTTTTATGAATAAGCCCAATTTTGCTTTTAATAAAATAACTAACTTTTATGAATATAGCATGATGCTGTGGAGGACAGTGGGCAATCCTGTCATATCATATCATATTTTTTCATAATAAGTTCTTTTTGCCTTACAACTATGTTTTTTTTACTTTGCTGTCGTGGTTGATGAATTGCCTTTTGCCATTTGATGGAATTTGTTTTTCAGAGAAATTTATGACTGTCAAAAGAAAAAGCTCATTTACTAGGAAGCAGATTCAAAAAAAAATTACGTCAAACTGGCTTGTTTTTATTTTTTCCACATTAATGCGATATGAAATCATATGTCCATTAAAACAAATGATAGTTACAGATTCAATCTTATGCCTTAAAAAATTTTTTTTTTTAATTATTTTTTTTAATAAATTTGTGACTACACAACTTAATATTTTTGAAGCATTGTTTTATTTTTAATCTAAGTTGTAAATAGAGCTCTTTAAAATACATTTTTTTTTAAGGCCCATACACAGTTCGAAAATTTTCGCATATATGAAGTTTTGTCATTCCGTGCGAAATTTTTGCGAAACTGCGTATGGGCCTTTAACCAACAATTTTTAAAAAAATATATTTTTTTTTGTGTTTTATGTTCCTAGTAGTATGTGTAAATAACCATTTTTTTTAAACACACCTTTTTATCCCTCCTTCGCTCAAGTTAGCTAGAGCGTTCTTCTAGCTCTCTCAATCACGATTTACCTCCTTTGATGCCCGTATTCCTAAAATAGACGCATTAAACACCTTCTACATTGAATGTATACTTTAGAGCCGACCTACTCTAGCCTTTATATAACCAATAATCCAATATAATGTCCTTGTGTAAGAAACAGAGCAAAGAATTTTAATTGTTCCGATACTTTCCGGCCTTTCGGAACACACTCTTTATAGTAAAGATAAGTAATACAGCGATAGTAGTCGATTTTGCTGGATCTTTAGCATCAAACTATCAAAGTCAGGCAATATGTCCCTATACAAGTCCTAATGAAGTACAAAACTAAAGAATTGTATTTCATGAAAAAAAAAAAAAACAGATTCTTTGTAGACCCAATATTATTCCATATCACATTTATATAAAAATATTATATATGGAAGAAAAAAAATAAACAAAATTTGCATTTGTATTAAAATAGTGACATTGCCAAACAGATCCAGAAATATTTATCAATCTCATTAGGCTTTCTTTATTTCTAAATGGCTTATATTCAATAAATAAATTATCAATATTTACCACTAGCTTCAAAACCGATAAAAAATCAACTGAATGTGTTACAAGCTTCCCCACAAAGGTGTAACGCCCAGATGCGTAAAGAGTATAATAAAAGCAGCGCTTATCAATATACGAACTTCATAATTTACATGTGAACCAAAATGAATTTCGAAATTCAAGACATGACTTTTTTGACCAACAATTGTTTCACTTTCAATTTCGAAATGTTTTCGGCCATAAGGAAAAACACTTTCTATTTCATTAACATGTGCCGGCTGTCTCTTGATGACCAAATAACAATGCTCGCTAGGCCGGTTTAATTGAAATAATTATTAATTATGTTTTTATTTGGACTAATTGGCGGCAATTGATTTGCATAATTCATGCACGACTTGTATAAAATTATGAGTTAGGCAATTTTTATTACCAGTTGGTAATGAACATTACGCGGCCTATAACAAGAAGTTAATGGGTTGGTTGGGGCTAAGGGTCTGTAGTGATGGGGTATAGACTAGGATGATGTTCCTAAGATTAGATTTCCCATATAGATATTTTTTGGTTTTCACTAATTGCGTTCTATAGATTAAAGAGTGCAGTGACAAAAATATTGATACACTAAAATAGAAAAGAAAATTATTTTTTATTTTTAGAACGACATCTAGATATGTTATAAAGCACGAATGCTATTTAATTGAGATGGTCCTGAGATTTTCTTGGCGCTCTGTCCAAGTATATAAGAAAAATGTCAAGAATTGTCAACTAGCTGCGATAAGTCTGTAATATGCAAATAATCACTAACGGAACGATATTTGAACCGATATTATTTTTTCATTGTTCTAACCCAAGCCATACATGATATAGACTGGTTGTAAAAATGGCTTCTTTATCGAAAAATTTAAATATTTACATTCTTCGTATAACAATACCAAAGTTCGTACAACGACCCCTCACACAAAACAGTCGATTGTACAACCTTTTCGATAAATAGCCAAGTTGTATAAACAGTCGTATCGTTTATGGCTTGGGTAAGTAACATGGCAGATTGTCAAAAATCATATCATCGATTTTATTATCTTGGTTCGCAAGGTATCAAAAAAAATATTAAAGAAAAATGTAAAAAGGGTTTTTCTTTCCACAATGTAAATGAAGTAGGTGAGTTCAAATAGGCTGCTCAGTATAAAAATAATCACAAGCGAATGCTTCTTATTTTAGACCGATATTTTTTTATCAACTGGTCTATTCTAAGTAATATTGGAAGACTGTCAAAAATCGTGTTATCTATGTTATCGCCTTGCTTCGATAAGGTATTAAAAAATTTAAGAACAAATTTAATATTTTTTTTTAATTTGGAAAAAATCCCAGGTTAAGGCAGTGAGTTCAAATAGGCTGCTCAATAGTCAGTTAGCCTTACGGCCCATTGTTATGCCTAACAATTATATTTATGGAGCATAAGGCTGGGATATCATGTGTGCTCTGTCCTTAATATTATTGGATTGATATCAACAACTGTATGCATTCAACTAGCTGCGATGTTTTAAAAATCGATTTTTATGCTAAAGACGTAGACAGTTAAGCTTTAAATTAAATTTAAAAAAAAGGTCTCTAAAAAGCAGCTTTAACTGCAGCTTAAGTCTCATTAACTAGGGGCTTTATAGAACAATTGCAACATTTCCATCCTAGCATTGAGAATTCATTCATTTAGCTCATTAAACACGATGCCAATTATGTCTTTAAAAGTTCATTTTACAATTATATTAAATTCCTTAGAATTCAGCTACTTATGCCTTAACAATAAAGAATGTCGGAATCTTATTAAGAATAATAAAAAAATAAAGCGTTCAATTCATAAAAGTGGCAAACACAAGCTTACAAAGCCACTTCGAACTCCAGGAAACCATCTATTCAACTGATGACAATTGATGTTCCATTATTATTTGCATAAAATTTCTCAGAATTTAGGGATTTTAACCACTTAGCTGTTAGCAATTGAAGGCATATGTTGAACATAGACTTAAGACTTACGCATCAAGCATACGACACGTGGTGCGCATGCATACACTTGTAGTACAAGTAAATGCCAAAGAAGACAAGCGCAACAACAATGTTCACATAGCTGGCTACGTCTGTCAACGTGCTTATCGTCTTGGCCTTTATGTGTCTTGTTCCTTCATTTCTTTTTCACCACCATTCGCAGCGTACTGACTTAACTGTTGATTGCCGCCTTAACTTAACATTGGCAGTATAAAAATCGTGAACAATAGAAAAACGATTATTAAACGCAATTGAGCCAGCAACGAGGCGAGTTGTCGTCGAGCCAGCACGAAAAGCATTAACGATATAGCCCGAAAAGGTCTGAGGAAATGGCCAGATTACTCCTGTTGGTTGGATGCATGTTGGCGCTGACGGCGCCGTGGGTCAATGCCAGTGAGCAGCTGCAACGCATGATTGCAGAGGAGCAGAGCAAGTGCGCCAGTGGTGATGATTCGATGGCCTGCATCAAAGAGCGCGCCATGCGTTTTGTGGACACGGTGTTGACCAAAGATAGCTATACGGTAAGTGGATGTAGCTCAAAGCGAAAGATTACGCCCTAACTCGTACTTTGCACCTACAGCTGTCCAATGTGCAAGTACGCGCCAATGGACACAAATCCGTGGCCGTAAGCGAAGCGAGGTCCAACAGTGCAGATGGCTTCTTCGATGCCATACAAAGCTATATACAAGGACACGATGTTACCATGGACTTGCCTCTAGCTGATGCCAAGGTCACCGTCTCGGCACGCAATCTCGATAATGACGAGTTAAGCTTGAAACTGAAACTGGCCGATGGTGTTGTCGAGGGCAAGGGTAAGAAGGGCAACATCTTCAAGAAGGGTGTGTTTAGCAAGCTGTGTACACTTGAACAACTTACTCATCTGCACCCACTATCCCAAACCCAATTCCCTCCCTTTTCAAAAACACCCACACACTCTTTGCAGGCAAGAAGCATCGTCTGCGCAAGATGGCCATGCCCATAATGGTGCTCATTTTGCTGAAGGCCATCACTGTCATACCCATGGCCATTGGCATCTTGAAGATTAAGGCATTTAATGCGCTTGCATTGGGCTTCTTCTCCTTCCTAGTCTCGGTTGGTTTGGCCATTTTCCAATTGTGCAAAAAGGTAAGCGGCTAGTTATTAAAATGCATTTCTTTTAATTTTTAGGCATTCGCGGGCTGTGGTAATTAGGCGGTAGTGAGTGTGAGCGCAAGGCGGGAACAGGTTTACATATTATAACAGTTTAAAATTTGCAAGTACTTAAGTCCCTATATATTACCATATATACCTAGCACATAGCTCCATAGCACGCGCGGTAAGTCCAGCAAACCCCAAAAGCACACACTCACTTCCCTGCACTGCACTCCAAATCCATTTTACGCATAAGCGACGCCTAAAATCCGCCTTTTATTATTTCTGTCTTTCTGCCACTCAGATTGCCCATGATCATCATCATACCGCGCATATCACAGCGCATGGTCCTTGGGATGGACGCTCCTTGGCCGGTTCCTCTGTGCCTGTGCTGGAACAGCCACAGCAGTTTGTTGCGGCACATAACTTGGCCTATAAGGGCTATGTCTAAACAGCAACAACAACTACACTTGTAAGCATTACAATAACAACAGCAACAATCCACAGCCATATGGCCGTAAATTAAAAAGGCTGCCGGAGTCTGTGGAGCTTGAAGGACTTGCTCTTGCTGCTGCTCTTGTTGTTCTTCGTGGAAGCGCAGACAAAAGCTACCAAAATTATTTGTTAATTGTTAAAAGATTTTTGTGGCTTTTGTTGGCTGTTTCTTTTGCTGAAAGGCAAGCAAACAACAACAAAAAATAACACAAAATACAAAATGAATGCCAGCAGGCAAACAAAATGGCGGCACATCAAACATGGCGACCTTATCAAAGCAGTTTTTGTTATTGTAAATGCTTAGAAACTTTTGCTGTAGCATTTTATGCATTTCCTTAGACCTTATGTTATTTATTGAATTATTTATTGAAAGAAAAAAATAAAAAAAAATAGCGTAAACAATATGTACAAAAATTTCAATTAAAGAAATATATTGGTTTATAAAAAAAAATAGTATATAAAAAAAATATATTTTTTAAAATATATTTTACAAATGTGTTTTTATTTTGAAGAAATTACAAAAATTTTGAAAAATAGTATAATAATTTTATTTAATTTAAAAAAAATAAATAAAAAAAATATTTTTAGCAGAGCTAAACATATTTGAAAGAATAAAAATGGCAGGACAACTAGTGTATTAAAAAAAATAAAATAAACATTTTTAGTTGTCAGTTATTTATCTACAAAAAAAAATTGAAACTAAATAAAATACAATTCGGATCAACAATTTTATTTTTCAAATATCTTAATTATTTGTCTTTTTACAAAAACTAATTAAGCTACACTTAATTTGATGACTGCAAAATTTTAAACAAAAATTCAATAAAAACTCATTTTCATTTTGACAAAATTTTCCACCTCATAAACTTGTAAATCAGACTCAAGCCTGTCTTTTAACAAATTTCACCCTATGTCAAACATTTATTAGCCTTAACCTGCAGTTGTTGTTATTTTTGTTGTTGTTGGCATGTGCTAATTAGCCAAACTTATTAGCTGAGCGCCTGGTATCCTCAATATTGAAGCTAATTAAATATTCTGCTCAAACGCAGCTAGTAACTGAATTGTTGGCCAACTGCCTTTGATGGGCGGCCCATTAGCTTTCTTAAGGTGCCCCCCGTCAATTATGTTGATGAATGGCATATAAATTTAATGTTGAAATTTCTTTCGAAAGTTTTTGGCCGAGAGTGAAAGTACGAGTAGGTGCACATTCTTAAATAAAACGCTCAGAACTTTCAAAAGGTGCCAGCTTTTAGAACCGCACTCACTTGCATCCACTATGATGGCACCAAAAATAGACTTAATCCGTCTGCGGTTGCTACTAAGATGCCTCTTGTCTGCTGCATTCGAGCAGATCTCACCGCAATCCCCAACACACATGACTGGCTCCACACTTACTATGACAACCAACAGCGCCCACGCCAGCACCAGAAATACCAATAACGAACTTGCCAATTCCTGCTCCAGACTTATAACAAAATGCGGTCAAGTGTATGACATCATTATCTGGCATACACATAACAAATGTTTTCCGGCAGACTTTTCACTTAAAAGGCAATCGGATGATTCAGCAAGCAATGGCCAAAGTTTAAATTTTCCAGTGCTCCATCCTCACACATCCCAATGATATCAGTTCTCCTACATAAGACTATATTCGTATAAGATATGTGAACAATAATTTGAATTAGTCGGAACGATGCGCGACAATAGGATACACTACACACACTATATAGAATGAAAAATTATTTTTATTTTTGTTGTGAGTATTTAGGCGCTTTCCTGGACATTTTTCTACGGGAGTAGGCGATTTTTTTATATAAAAAGGCAATGTTTGGTAGTTTTAAGGCTCCCATGATGGAACGCCCTAAATTTGGCGAACTTAGCTAGCAATTTTAAGTCGCGGGATTTTTTTTTATCAAGTTTTTTATAAATTATAGGATACAGCAAGCTTGTTTCGAAAATAAGATTCTTATCTCAATTTCAGATTTTTTTAATCTTGAACATTCTTATTGTTGAGATTTCTTGATCTCAAAGTCATTCCATTCTAGAAATGAAAACATTTTACGCTCAGATCTTCTACATTTTAACACCCTTTTTTGAATACAAATTTTTTTTAAGATTGTTAAAAATCCGAAATTGAATTATTTTAAGTTTTGAAGATTCTTGTTTTATATTGTGAGATGATCATTATTATTAACTAGTCCTAAATCAAAACTTTTCGTGCATATTTTCAAAAATCTTAGTCCAAGAACGGCATTCTTTTAGAGTTTTGTGCCCACGACTTTATGACTAAAAATCTGCAATTCAGGCGATTTTTTATCAGCGTAGAGGGATTCGTAATTTATTTTAATTAGCTTACTAATCATTTTTGCCGCAAAGTATTTTTCACGACTATGAGGCTCCACGCACTGAGAGCTTCCCTAGATCACTCACGCCTCCCCTGATTTATTCTCCAGTTTTGTGCCCGCGACTTTATGACTAAAAATCTGCAATTCAGGCGATTTTTTATCAGCGTAGAGGGATTCGTAATTTATTTTAATTAGCTTACTAATCATTTTTGCCACAAAGTATTTTTCACGACTATGAGGCTCCACGCACTGAGAGCTTCGTTTTATTGCTGACGCCTCCCCTGCTTTATTCTCTAGCAAGATCTTCTACTTTCTTCCACGACCTAACATCATTCTTTCTTTCTTAATTTTCAGTGTATAATAAGAACTAAATTTTGCATCTTTTCCGTTTCCTTTCCCATTACGTTTTATTTATTTTATGCTTTTAGTTACGAATATTCGATCACTACGAACTTTTCTCTCTTCAAGAGGTCTACGCAGAATGCAAAAATTGGATATCCCAAATGAAATTGTTTTTTTATATGGTTTTGTCATTCCGTGCGAAATTTTGTTGCATTCTGCGTATAGGCCTTCAACTAACGAAATTGTTGTAAAAAAAATACAAGTTCCAAAATTGTTCGCTAGAGGGAGCCAGAATAAGTCGAATCTTGTCAAGTTCCAAAACTGTCCGCTAGATGGAGCCAGAAAAAAATGTTGGACGAAGAAACTTTTTTAATACTATACAAATATGTACAATTCACGACTCTAAGTTATCCTGAGGAGACTTGGAGTTTGACAACAATATGAGTCGACACACATCATCTGCGTACAGACAATTCACATTTTTCTTCATAATATATTGTTATGGCGATATGGCTCAGTCAATACCAAAGTCGTTGCTGATCATTTTCCTTCTGCCTCTTATATGCACTACACCAATCTATAATACCCTCACACTTGTGGACGGGCACAGGGTATAATCGAAAAAAGCTCCAGCCAATTTTTAAAGCCTTGGGCTGCGTCGCATTTGAACCTGTTATGGCCACTTTCATAATCATTTTGCATGCATGAAAACATTGCTGCTTATTTTTTTTGGGGGGGTTACACACGCCACGATTTTATGGAGATTTACGTTACAGCTTTTTGGCACGATTTGGAGCTATATGTGGCGCCTGTAAAATATGTATGAAGCTGTTAAAAATTTCTTTTATGTTTTGATAAGAGATAAAACGTGTGACAACAACGACTCCAGACGACGACACTTCATGCATTATTTAACATGTGAATTAGATAATCTATGTCTATCTTTGATTGACAATTGATTTCAATTTGCATGAACATAAAACTGATGGGGTTACAAGGGTGCAAAATGTGTGAAATACGTTTTGGCAACCAATAAAGAGGTGTAGAAACATGAATGGGTCTAACATAAAGATTCCTTTTTGTAATTGGCCGTAACGGGTCAAAGCCCGCTGTAGGGAGGCTTAAGCCTTCCAATGATGGCACCCCTTACTATCTGAAACTGCTTCATCCATATGCACAACAAAGCCGAGTCAGTGAAACCTTTGAAGTTTAAACGTGTTGACTATGCTCCCTATGCCGTGATAGGGCATAGATCATTCAGAGTACTGTACTCCCAAATACGATTATTTGCTTTATGGTTTGCGTAAGTAGACCACAGTACATAAACATACATATAGTAGAAACATAAATAAAAAAAATAAAATACTGCTTCCCTGGGCATCCTTTTCGTCTGGTACTTTATAAGAAGCTTTAGTACAAGCTGTAACTAAGGTTGTTAACCAAAAACAAAAAGGAAGAAAAAAATCAGGGCCAATAGAACTTTTAAGAAAATAAAAAATAATTACCTCAGGAACAAACAAATAGATATTTGAATCAATCTGCGACCCCTTTTTTGACACCAAATAGAAAAGGGACGAGCCGCGAAAATCCATGAAGGAACACTAAAAAGCGAAAACGTGGTCTATAGCTTCTTTACAAAAAACTTGTAGTAAAAAGCGAAGCGAAAAAATCTTTTCTCTTCTTTTTAGTCCATGAAGGAACAAAGGCCTTCATGATTTTTTTCAACTTGGTGAAGAAGACCTAATAAACCATAAATTCGTCAGCTAAAACAACTGCACAATTTTAGGCCCTCTCTCCTATAAACTCCAACAAAAATTCTTTCTTTTTAGTTTTTTTATTTATTATATTAGCTAGAGACACACAGGATTGTAAATTGTATATATTTTTTTGAAAAAGATTTTCTACTCCGACTACACCAGGATTTGGATAGGATGCAATTGTGCTTTATCGATAAGCTTTTGTTGCAAAATAAAATTTCTTCCTAAACAAACAAGATTTTGGGACTATAATTTGATAGGTTTAGGATTTGTCTAATAAAAAAGACTTCCTATCCTATATAGGATAGACGATTTATAGATGATTGAAAATCATCTATAGGAAAAAAAATAAATGGGTTTTTTAACCTCTAAGATGCAGCGACCCCAAAAACGTATAAAAAACATCTCCGGAAAACCGGTATCGGATTCGGATTCAGCTGCTCTAAAAACATATATGTTAGGAGACATAGTCTGATATCCGAAACCGAAGATCCTCTTTTTTTAGCTGCTCAAAATCCTTATGTGTAAAAAAGTTCACACTACTTTTTTTTGTGGGCCTATATAATTATAGAATCTGTGTGGTACATAGATTTGCATTAGCTCTTGCCCGGACTATACAATAATAAATGTGGCTTAAGCTCGCTTGTCTTTGACTTTGGCATAAAAAAAATATTTTCACGGTGTTTTAAGTAATTAATTTATCCATGTCCGACTGTACCCCTGTCGCTCTATCTGTGCATCTGTTGTCCGTTTGGTATTGGTATTGTCCGTATTCGGTAAGGTCAAACGGAAATAAAAGCTAGGATACCAAAATTTAGAGTGCATGCCCACCTTAAAAAGGAATAAGAGTTGAGAAAATTTTTTTATGGGATGGGTTATATATATATTTATTAAAATCGTTTGGGAACTTTTAGAGTTATGGTCAAAAATTACAAAATTTTAACTTGATTCGCCCCATACTAGCATATGCTAGCCCAATTTGGTTCAATATTTCCCCATCTTATATGGAAAAACTAAGAATTTTTGAAAGACGTTGCCTAAGAGTTTGTTCGTCCCTGCACAGAACTCCACAGAGCGAATTCACTAAATATTTCCCAAACTATCAAATATATAATGCCACTGGAATAATTAGAATAGACAATTTCATCATAAATATTATACGCAGGCATACAGAAAGTAGTCTTTCTAATGAAACAAATAATTTTATCCTGGCGCCGCTTTGAGCGGACGACAGGTATATAGAATCCGCAATCCACAATGGTTTTGTGCCTCCCGCAGCATTCCTTTATCTAGACAAGATCAGAGTGGTTCAAAATAATGCAGGAATTCCGATTTTCTACCATAGATACAGAAGAGCAACAACGAAATCTATAGCCTTGAACAACGTTACACTAAACATCGAATTTAGATTTGACCAAAAAATAGGTTAAAGGGACAAAAAGGTTTCGGCTAAAACACGGAGAAAGTTGTCAAATCAATATTGCGCTCCTTCTTTCCCACCTCTTTTTTTTTTTTTGTTTTTTAAGCAATTAAAGGAGTATTGGTTTTGCACCCTTTCAATACATTATTCCTAAAAATAAAATTAAAACTTGCTAGTTAGTTTGTAAAATAACATAAGCCAAAAAAGCTAACTTTTAATTAATTCTAAGATATTTAAATTCTTGAGCGCCCATCAGGGACTAGTAGAGTAAGCCAAAAATCAAAAATGTTACATACTAGTGTTTATTTTCGTAATAAAGCGATATTAATTTGAATTTCATAAACGAAAAAAAAAAAAAAAATTTCAACTTTCGGAGTAGACGCTAAATATTCGATTCCGATATTTTGAAAACGAACATTTTGAAGTCCATACTAAATATTCAGTAGCGAAATTTTGAAAATTAAAAATTTCGTTTCGATACCAAATATTCGGTTCCGATTTCCGAGTCCAATTTTGAAAATCAAAAATTTCGTAGTGATACTTAATATTCAATATCGTCATTTTGTTTCTCCATACGATATTCATTTGTCTAGTATTAGTTTGGTATCAAGCTAGAAAAAATATTTGATTCTAAAATCCTTGCTGATTAGGAATTGACTGCGAAAATTAAGGAAAGTTGAAGGCCCCACTAGTTTATTTAAAGCTTTAATGCTTTTGCTTGTAATCTAAGTACACCCAATTCTGTTTTTACACGTTAGATACGTTCCAGAAGAAACCGTGTAAAAAAGACATCAAGCAAAATCTTAAGCTGCTATCAAAATAGTTCCCTAACTAAATTTCGAGACCGTGTTATTTGGAAACCGTCTAAAAGCAGAATTGGGTGTGCTTACTAAAAGTAATCTCTTCATCTTTTGGTAGCAAATCATTAACATAATTTTCTTGTCCCTAACAGGGCTGTGCTTGTTTGTAAACGCAGGATTCTACTTGACATTAATCGCGGAGACATCTAATTCAAATTAAAAATGCTGCTCACACAGTAAATAAATGCGGATGTTTTTTTTTTTTTTTTTGCTGTAAAGGACGAAATTAGAATTTTGCTTAATAAACAAAAGCGTGTATTCATTCATTGTTTGCGTGTGGTCTTAAATTCCAAAATTTATGCAACAAAAATTACTGACCTAATTTAATATTTAATGCTCATGGTCAAAACTGACACAAAAAGCGGAAGTCCAAGGGACTTTTTATTCTCGTGTTTGCTTACCCTGAAATGATTAAATATAATAAAAAAGTTATTATGTCGTTGGAAAGGGGCTTTTCAAAAAAAAAAAAACAAATCAGCAAGGAAAGGCTGTCATTGTGAGAAGGATGTGATGTATGCCATGTCAACTTTATAGCTTACATACAATAAGCGCTTAAAGCAAATCCCAAATATTACAAAAGCCTTTTTCATTTTTGGCACATATAAAAACGAAAATCTATTTCGTAATCTATAAAAAAAAAATAAAATAAAATAAAAAAAAGCAAACTAATGTAAAGTGAATCCGCTTTGATTTGAATTGGGTAAACAGTTCCGCATGCATAAGATGATATGGTCACAACATGCGTTACTACGATTCCCAAACAACATAAATCCAAGTCAATCCTATGCTCAGTCAATCATATGCAATTGCTAATACCAAAGCGTAGACGAGTTCCGTACTGATTTCTTGTATCGAAATTTGACACAATACGTTGAAAAATGTACGTGCCCTGTTAAAGCGAATAAAGGCGAATTGTGGTTGAGTGGTAGCGGGCGGGGTGGGCTACCCAACCGGGGTCTGACTTGCTTTCTTGAAGTCGCGTAAGAGTTGAGGGCATGCATACTAATTGGAAAAAGTTATTTTCATCCGTTCGTCAATAATGCAACTTTTGGCCATGAAGTGGGGGTGTTGTGCGTATGTGCGTCAGTGTGGCGGCAATGGGAAAGCGAGAAAGCTTGAGGCATGGACAAGACATCCAAAGCGGGCAACCCAAATATCAAAAGTAACGCAACATTTTGGTGAAAAACTTTGGCTCCAACTACAACAGCTCCACAGCTTGGCTATGCCGGGGCTTTCGTCACTCGTCGTCATCGTCGTTTTTGTTGTGTCCAAAATTGTACGCTCCAAAACCTTCAACACTGACCACCACTCTGACTGACTCTCAATTTCTTTGATTCACTATGCGGGGAGCGGCAGTATAAAATCATGGGTACTCGTACAATTGTTCAACATTGTCGCCGCATCGACATCGCAGTAAACACTACGCGCACCTGTAGTGTATATAAATATTTTATATATTAGTGGATAGTTGAGTTATTGTTAAACAAAACAAAATGGCGTTCCGTTTTACGTCCTTGCTCGCGTTCGGTTGTTTGTTGCTGGCTTCAGTCCAGGGTGCGGCTATTGATAATGGTGTAACACCGCGTATACACAGCTCCGATGAGCTTATCTCGACCATAGTGGATAAGTGTTTCCATGCCAATGCCATGCATTGTCTAAAGGAGAAGGTGCTGACTTATTTGGACACGGTAGCCAATGTGGAGGAGGTCAGCGGTCGTGCTTTTGACGATGATGTGGTCGATAAGGTCATTGTCGATCGTGTAGCACGCATTTTGAGCACTAATGAGATACGCGTGCAACTGCCAGATACCTTCTTCATGCGCTCCGTCATGACCTATCGTGCAGATCGTGGTTTCGATCTGGAGATTCCACAATCCGAAGGTGCGCTAGCAACAAACTAACTCTTTAAGCTTTAGTGTTTTTACTACTTGCTCTACACTCACTTACAGGCCGCGCCGAGAAGAAGAACAAGGACAAGCTGCTCTTGCCACTGCTGCTGCTTATGAAATTTAAGCTTAAGGTCATCATGCCCATACTGCTGGCTCTGGTCTCACTGAAGGCCACCAAGGCTTTGATTTTGTCCAAGATTGCCATCAAGCTGGTGCTTGGTTTCCTCATCTACAATTTAATACAAAAATTGGGTGGCATGAAAATGAGCATGGCGCCTATGCCCATGCCCATACCAGCTACTGAATACGGTGTGCCCAGCACAACTGCCTCTTCGTATGATCCTAGCAGCTGGGAGCCCATGAACAGCGGCCCCTATGCTCGCTGGGACTCACAGAACTTGGCCTATAGCTCTTATCATCCCAGCAGCTCTTCATCGTACTCCTCGGGCTCAAGCGGCGGCTCCTCAACAGGCTCATCATCCAGCTACAGCTCCTCATCGTAAAACTAGCGCTTCAAGCTTTAAAGTTTGTACAAACCCAGCCATTTTTTTTGGGTACCTCGTAGGGTACTTGGAGTAAGCGACCAAATGAAACGGAACATGTCTAGGCCATAATTTTAGTAATAAGCTTAAGTGCGCGAGTTTAAGCCATTCTCAGCTGTCCCACAACGAGCTTATGATTTAGTCTCATTTTTCCTGAAACCTTTACTACTGCTGTCCTATCTACCTTTTCCTATACATTTACCACGACTATCTTTCGCCTTTCCACTTCATGAGCACAAAAACAAAACAAAACAAAAAAAAAAACGTAAACAAATCGACCAAAAAGGAAGGTACTTAATTGAATTATTATTTATTTAATTTATTAAAATTAAAAATGCAAAAATTTAAAAACATGATAAGCGTTTTTTATTTGACGTGCACTTTATGGGCGTGCCTCTGGTACACTTAATTAAAAAGCTACTCTGAAAGATAATAGGTTAACTGACTACAGAACGGAAGTGGGCTACTAACTTGGGAATTTTTGAATGCTCTATAGAAGGTATTCGAGTAATGCCTTTTATAGTTTATGTTTATGAATACTAAGTTTTAAAAAAGTTGAAACTTGAAATCTTAATTTAAGACTTTTTTGTTTAATTTTTATACGTTTTGGTCTGGTTTTAGGTTTAAAATTTTATTATGCTAAGAATCGTTTTTTTTAAATTTTTTTATCTCAATTCAAGGCTTTTGAAGTAGTGTTAGAAGTATTTTTTCAATTCTAATCTTGTTTAAAGAATTTTTGATGCCAATTTGAATATTTTTGGTCGTGGCACAAGACTTTTTGGTCTTGTTTAAAATTTGAATGTTTTTTTTTTCTTATTTTAGAATTGTAACCTTATTTCCAGGTTATTTGCTCTTTTTTCAGATGCTAATTTGAATATTTTTGGTCGTGGCACAAGACTTTTTGGTCTTGTTTAGAATTTGATCTCTTAATTTGAGAATTTTAACCTTATTTAAAGATTATTTGCTCTTTTTCTTTTATTTTCAGAATTGTTTGGTCTTATTGTAAGAGTTGAAACAAAGAATGCTTAAAATTGTAATATTAATTATTATATTCTCATATTTTTTAACTTGATTCAAGACTAAAAATATTTTGAGAATTTTTGATCTGGCTTTCAAAAAATGAAATTCCAGAAGGCTAAAAATTTGTTCTTTATTAAAAATTATTCATCTCAATTTTAGAATGTTTGTTCAAGTTTTCGACTTGAATTTTTAGTGTTATTTTAATAATATTTTTTTCTTAATCTGTTTGTATTTTGGTCTTGTTTAAAAGTTGATAATTATATAAAAATTTTAATCTAATTAATTATGATCTTCTTTTAGAAATTTGGTATCTTATTTTAAAAATCTTAATATTTATAAGAATTCTTAATCCTAACCAAGGCCTTTATAAACATTTACAAATTTTTTTTTTTCTGGGTTTAAAAGAATTAATTTCAAATATGCTAGAAATTGTCATTTATGATTTTTTCAAGCCTTATTCATTTTTATTTTTCAACTTGCACTTTTCGTATAATTTACATATTGGATTATAGCCTTATAGTTAATTGCCAAAAAAAAAAAAAAAAAAAAAAAGAAACCAGGTACTTCGTTAAAATTCTTTTTAACAAAAATTATATCTTTAGTATGAAATATTTTTATGCTACTAATATTAACTTAAATATTTGTTTAACACAATTAATCTTTAGAAATCTTTTTTGACGCTAATTTGAGAATTTTAAGTCATGCTATTATTTGATCATTTTTTCACTATTTAGGCATTGTTCTATAATTTCAATTTGGTCTTTTTAAAAAAATTATGATCTTATTTTAAGCATTTTTGATCTTATTTTAAGAATTAGAATCAAGAATGCTCAAAATCAGAACATTAATGAGAATTTTTGGAGTTGATTCAAGACTTTGAAAAATATTTTTAAAATTTTTGGTTATGCTTTAGGCAAATGAAATTTAAGAATGCTTCAAACTGCAATTTATGTCTTTTAATCTTGTTTTAAACTTGTTTCTTTATAATTTCGGTTTTTGTTTTTGTCTTGTTTCAATAAAATTTTTGTCCTAATTTAAATTTTAATGTTGTTGCTTTAAATGTTTTTCTTCCTAATTTGAGAATTTTTTTTCATACCATAATTATTTTGACTCTTGTTTAATGTTAATCCTTTTCTAAGATAACTTTGTCTTATTTAAGAATTATAATTTAAGATTCAATTGTGAGCTTCGAAGCGAAAACCCCCCTATGACCAAATTCTGGATGCGTGGCTGAAGCCAACAAAATAAAATATTAGATATTATACGCCAAATTTTCGGGACCGTGATATAGCGTTAACGCCCATAGCTGAATGCAATCTTCATACCTAAGGCTAAGGTGAACGAATTTTTTTTAAAGCAAAAAAACTGATATTTGACCCATCAATTATTTTTAAACCAGCGCACAATGGGCCCGCGTAGCCAGATTTTGGCCAAAAGTCCCCCAGATAAAAGTCAAAATTTGGACACAATGACAATGTAATATAATTTTACACATATTAAGGTATCCCGTGCAAAAAAAATTATTAAATTATAATTAGTGGTTTTTAAGTTATTGGCAATCAAAGTTAAAATTTTGTATTTTATGAGCTTTCCCGATAATTTACAGAAAAAAAAACCTGCATTTACCACGATACATGTAGCTACGGAATCTTCATTCACATTATTATTTATAAATATTACTTCAGAGAAAAAATTAAATTGAGCTTAAAAACTTTTTGGTTTTAAATATATTCGATTACTTATAAAGATTTTGTTGGTTTTTTTAATTTTTGGCTACTTTGCTTTAAGGGTACGGAAAAAAATTTTATAAATTTATTCACATGTTTTACAACAAAATGTAATTCCTCCCGATTTACGGAAATTGAATTTTGTATCTAAAAGTTCAATTTTAAAAATTGACCCCCAGGAAATTTTACTATTTTTTGAATTTCTTAGCTGCTTAAAAGTATGCTTTAATAATCATTTTTTCAAAAGTTGTACCAAAATGTAAAAAAAATTTACAATTTGAAAATTTTATAGCATACTTACAAAGATGCAAATCAAAAAATGTAAGAATTAGCAATTTTGACGAAAAAACGTAAAAATTTAAATATGGATTTTTGAAAATATTTTTTCGGAAATTAAAAGAGCATGCCAAAAAATTATATCTTTTAAAAACCAAATTGATTGGTGGTGTCGTCTTTTTGTAATTGGCTTGGAATGCTGAAACTATTCGGGGCTATAACTCCAAAGCCATTGAATATTTTGGGTGTAGGCTATTTTTTCAATGTATGTGGAGCTCATATCTACCTCTCTATGAAATATGGTCCACTTCCAGTTAACAATTTTTATTTTTAATTAACTTAAAAATTTTTTTGTTTTTTTTTTCGATTTTGGTCTAGATTATCTATATCTTAAAAAAATCTGAGGAAGCTCAAACTTCCCAGAAAAATAGTTTAATCCTTTAGGAGCACGTGTGTAAAATTTCATCACTCTAAAAAAATTAGTATGGAATTGACAGATTTTTGGCCAAAATATGATAATCTGGGCCCACAGTGCGGCGGTCCAAACGAAAATAAACAAAATTCCAGAACATTCAGGAATTGTCATACATTTGTTTGTGTAAATTATAGTCGCGACGAATACGCAGAATACACACAAAAAGAATAGCGAAAAATTCGGCTTACTTTATGTTCCCGTATTAAGGCCCCTACGCAGACACGAAAAATAAACAAAACTTCATATAAAAAAAACGCTCACAAACGTTTGGTCACAAACTGTTCTTGCTGGTGGTATTTAGACCAGTGTTGCTCGTTTTTTTTGTTTTTTAATGCCAGTAACAAACCATAGATGGCGCACTCAGCAAAAACAGCTGCTCGGTTTCGGCGCCATAAACAAAACTTATGTGCAACTATTTATTTTGGACGCGAAATTTATGGTTGGTCGACAAAATCGTTGCGGATCGTTGGGAAAGGATGAGAAAATAGCTATAATAAGAAAATAATTCATTTGTAACATTAATGTGCGTTAAAATACGTCTATGCAATTCGTCCACACTCAGTTCTGCGCGTTAAATATGGGGTCATCCAAACAATCCGCCTTTCCCTGTGTATTGCCTCCTGTCGCCGCTTTTTTTCCTCATCCAGCAATTCAATTGCAATGCATGTCATTATTATTGCATTGTTTACACACAATAGCAAAAGTAATAAACGTTGACGATAATTCATGTTTTATTTCGCGCCTTTTAAAAATTAGCTATTTGTAAACAAAAAGCAGCTGATTATCGATAATAATTCCGATAAAATGCACATTTTGCTACTAGAGACACACTGTTCCTTTCGTGACCAAAATAAGTCTGTCTTTTTGCTAGGTGGCTGTTTTCGTGTCTCCGTAGGGGCCTTTAAGAAAAGGAGGCGATTTGCTTTTTTTTCTATTCGTTTCGTCGTTTTTTCGTCCGTCGACCGTTTACCTCGTGCTTTACCAGGGGTTTGCAAAGTAGGTAGCTACCTATGACAAACGATATAAATACTTACTGGAGGACAATAGCCACCAGCCGTACTAGAGGAAAGTTATTAAAAATTAAAATCGACATTAATATTCATTTATCGATAACTCGATAGGTAAGCTGAATTTTGCACCAAAACAATTTACCAGGCGAAAATTGGCTAGTATGTCTACGATAAACGCCAAATCAGAAAGACTAGGACCTTAAGGACTTCTTTAGAGAACTACTGATTTGTTTACAGAAACATTAGCGTCGCTTCATAAACTAGAAGAATATTCGATTCGAACCATCGCATAAAGTAAGATTTATTTTGGATATTTGACTTTGAGCAGAGCAGCAATCTTAATGTGTCACAGTCAGAGTCAATCTCTAGTGTCACAGTGCAACAATCCTCTAGTGCCTTGAACTATATTTCTACTCCCCTCACTCTGGTTTCCTTCTTTCATTCAAATTCGCTAAATATCGCTTCGAAAGTGTTTTGCCAAAAAAAAAACATTATTGTATACGATATGTATGGGCTATCCACGCGACCTTGAAAAGAAACATGCATTTTATTTTGGCTCAGTTATGCCCTATTATGATATTTTTTATTAGCTCTATCGTACCAAAAATGTTTCAAACAAAACTACAAAGTTGTAAAAATCTTTATATGCATAGAGTATTATTTGCATGTTCCCAACTTGGTGGCAATTTACCCAACAGTTTGTCAACTTAATGAGAGTCACTAACTGATTCTAACTTTCGTTTTTAGAATACCCAGGCACGCAAAGCCGTGACCAAATTGCTTTGACGCACGGTTTCTGCTCCTAAAACTTAACCCTAATTGCAGTGCATCAAAAGACAGGCATAAAATGGTATTAACTCTTGAGTAAACAGCTGTTTTACTGATACTGATACCATATATGCAAGAGTTGACTACCAGTCGCCAGACAAAAACTTGAGCAGCCCCAGCCGGTTTTTTTTGTTCGACCTAGGAGATTGGCTATTTAAGGCGGGTTAACGCTTGAAGACAAGACTAGTGTGGAACCTAGTTTAAAAGCGAAATGTGGCCGAGCTGCTGGATTGTTGTTTGTCTGTGCGGCGCTGCCAGCTTGGTCGCAGCGGATACGGATGTGAGCACTTTTATGAAGCACTTGGAGGTGATACCAGATCTGATAGATGTTGGACCACAAGATTTTCTAAATGTGCGTAGAAATTGTATACACAAATGGCTCATTACTTTAGCAAGTACCTTGCACCGTTTCAGGTCACTTACATGGGCAGCATAAAGGCTGACAAGGGCGTGGAGCTGCAGTCCATGCAGGTGCGCGAAAAGCCAGATGTGTTTTATCCAGCAGCCAAAGGCAAGTATCATACGCTGCTTTTGGTGGATCTAGATGCGCCCAGTCGTAACTCACGCACGCTTAAGGAGTATCTACATTGGTTAGTGGTGAATATACCCAGCAATGAGCTCAGCAAGGGGGAAGAGCGCGCTGCCTATGTAGGCGCCATGCCAGATGAGAACAGCGGCGAGCATCGCCTTGTATTTTTGCTCTACCGGCAACCAGAGCTCATCAAGTTTGATTTTCCCAATCTGAGCAAGCAAGATGTCACAGGTAGACCTAAGTTTAATACCAAGGAGTTTGCCAAGCAATACAAATTGGGAGCTCCGCTAGCCGGAAATTTCTTTACTGCTACTTGGAGCACTGATGTGGCCAAGTTGTTGCTGTCGCAGGCCAAGGGCGAATCACATACGTTTAGGTAATCGAAAGTGAATGTCAGACGATATTGATGATAATATAGCCGGTTTTTAATTGCTAAAGAAATGCATAAATTAAGTTACACTGAAAGAAAAAAAAATTAATCAATAAAATAAGTTAACAAAGTCGCCAAAGCGTTTTCTTTCAAGTAAATTAATAGAAACTCGCATTCGAAACAAAACAAAAAACTAATTGTGAAAAAACAAAATGGCGGGAGTGCCTGTGCCGGCTTGTGATGCTGGAGAATGCTTCATGATGCACAAAATTATACCGGATGTATTGCAGCATGCACCGCTGAACATGCTCAAGGTAAGCAAGCCGAAAGTTGCTGATCAGCAGCTGCTTATAAGCGCTCTTCCTAGGTCACCTATGCAAATGGATTGGAGGTAAACAAAGGCGCAGAGTTGACGCCCACACAAGTGCAGAAACAGCCGCGACTTGAGTGGCCAATTGAAGCGGATGCGCTGTATACTGTGTTGTTAACCGATCCGGATGCGCCAAGTCGCAAGAATCCACGCTTTCGAGAATGGCATCATTGGCTGGTGGTCAATATACCTGGCATGGATGTGGAAAAAGGTGAAATTTTAACCGCTTATGTGGGCGCCGGGCCACCGCAAGGCACTGGCTTGCACCGCTACATTTTTTTAGTTTTTAAGCAGCCGCAAAAGCTGTCCTGTAAGGAGCCGCGCATACCCAAAACTAGTGGTGAAAACCGTGCCAATTTCAACACAATCAAATTTACAAGTAAATACAAGTTGGGCGTACCTGTGGCTGGAAATTTCTTCCAGGCGCAGTATGATGACTACGTGCCCAAGCTGTACAAGCAGCTTTCGGGCAAGAATTAATACGATGCGATATTTTACCAGCGTTTAGCTAAATTATCAGTTTTTTTCTGTTTTGATAATAATGCAAATTAAAAATACGTTCCAGGCTAGCATTTACATGGGTGTTGCCCATAAAACTACAATAGATTTCCACTTGAGTAGTTCATTGCCGAAAGCTTGCTGCTGAGACTTTAAAATGCGCTGCGCTGGCAAACTGGTTTTAGTTGTGCACAGACTCCGCTGCAAGCCGGTCTCTTATAACAGTTTGCCGCATCAAGTGGAATCAATCATATTAGTTTTGCTTAACAATCTTAGAAAAAATAAAATAAAATTATTAAAGCCAAAATGTTTGTTCTATGCGTATTGGTAGCAGTAATTGCTTTGGTGCAAGCAAATAGTGTGGAGCAAGTATTCAAGTCCCATGACGTTGTGCCAGATGTCATACCAGAGGCACCAAACCAGTTTCTGCAGGTATTTGTGAGAGGAAAAAAGTTGAAAGCATTAATTAACTATACGAAAACTTTCCGTTCAAAGATCAACTATAAAAATGGACTCGTGGCTAAGGATGGCATAGAGCTAACGCCTACGCAGGTAAAGGAGCAACCAGAAGTGCAGTGGACTGCCAAGACAGATGCTTACTACACGCTCATTATGACTGATCCCGATGCGCCCAGTCGTGCTGAACCCAAGCTCCGCGAATTCAAGCACTGGGTTGTAGTCAACATACCTGGTAATGACATAGCCAGTGGTGAGGTGCTTGCTGCCTATATAGGCTCTGGTCCACCCAAGGATACTGGACTGCATCGTTATGTGTTTTTGCTGTACAAACAAGCCGGCAAGCAGGAATTCAACGAGGAAGCTGTTAGCAAAACGTCCAGACGCAACAGACCCAAATTCCAAGCAGCTAAATTTGCAGAGCAACACAAACTGGGCAAGCCCATAGCTGGCAACTTTTATCAGGCGCAATTCGATGACTATGTGCCACAGTTGCACGCGCAGCTGTCGGAGGCTTAGATTAGACACAACACATTTACATGTTTTAAATACTTTTGGCGAATTTTACATTTATAGTAAATAGAAAAAGTTTTTATTTAGTTTAAATGTGGCTTATGATGTTCCGAACTAATGCTATTTATGGTGGCAGTCTACTTGCCTGCAGCAGTTGCAAGCGGATTACGCAGCACCAGTATAACTGAATCACCACGCAAAAACATTTTGGATATAAAACGATCCTTGTTAACAGGCTTCACCTTCTTTTTGCCCTTGCCAGTGCGTGGCAGCTCAGTCCACATTTCCTTGACATTCTCCAGTACCATGTTGCAGTGGCGATCGAAGGCTTTGACGCGTCCCAGCAATTTTTTGTTGTTGCGGCAGTTGATGAGCACCTGTGTATTGTTTTTGACAGATTGTGTGAGCACGGACAGAGGACCAGTATTAAATTCCTCCTCTTCCTGACGTGCCAGCTCTTCCGGAGTAAGCTCAGATTTGGGTTTTACTAGCGCCCTGCAAAATAAATTTTATTAATAAGACTCAAGAGCAACAATAAATGGCGCACACATGCTACCGGCAGCGCAGCCATTGTTCGCTTTATTTAAACGGTTCGTTTTACGTATACTCACATTATGCAACGTTTGAGGCAGTGGTTTGTGGTAAAATATTTGAATAATTGGTTTTATAAACAAATATATTTAATGTTTTATTAATAAACGTTTTAGCCGCGCGGCTTTTTCTTTGCGACAAAATAGTGAGTTTTGCAACACTCTTTTCGGTAAGTATTGCCAATTATTTAGTTTGTTGTTGAAGGTGCTGCCACATCCGCAAAAAACACTGGAAATTTGAGAAAAGTGGCAATACTGAAAAGCAATTTGAGCATTTCAATTTATTTATTTTTAAATTAATTTAATATAATTGCAATTTATTGTTATTTAATTGTTGCCATTAATATTAAACAAAATAAAACATATATTTGAGCAGAAAGCAGCGCTTCAATACTTGTAGGTGCTTCATGTAGAGCACACACTTCTCCAGCTTAGTTACCACATGGCCGACGAGGATGCAGTTGCTGCCAAGAAAGCCAAGATGACTGCAGTGGATGCAGATGCTCCAGTTAATTGCGCCCATTGGGTGTATCGGAAAAAACGCTACTGTAAAATGACTGTCAACGAAGGCAGTTTGTTTTGCGGCGCTCATGCCCCGCCTACCGATGAAACGCTCCCAGATGCTGCAACCAAACGCATACCATGCCCGCTGGATCCCAAGCACACCGTATTTAAACATAAACTACGCAAACATTTAACCATATGCAATGCAAGGGAACAAGAGACAACACTGCCCTATATAGAAAAAGCCATAAATGCTGGCGAAGCACTAGAAGATGCCAGTGAACACGAAGTTTACAACAAATTGAAATTACACGAGCTGGAGGATGCGGAATTTTATGGCGTTATAGATAAGGTCAAGCAGCTGTATGCCAAACAAGAAGAGCAACAAATTGAGCAGCTGCAACTGCAGCACAAATCGCTGGATGAGGAGCTCAGCCATGAGGAGTACGGCCATGAGTCGCGCAAACACTTAATACAAACCTCAGCATTGTTGGGCATACTCGAAAAAGATCGGCAACTGACCACCAACACTAGCTACGTAGAGTTTGGTGCCGGCAAGGGTCAGCTTGCTTACTACCTCGCCACCGTGCTGCAAACAGAGCAGTTAACAAATTCCCAGGTTTTACTGCTGGATCGCATGTCACTGCGTCACAAAAAAGACAACAAGTTGGCCAATAAAGAGCTGGTACAGCGCATACGCGCTGATATAGCCGACTTTAAAATGTCGCAGCTGCCGGAGTTGAAGAAAACCCAACGCTGCGTGGCCTTATCAAAGCATTTATGCGGCGCGGCCACAGATCTAACTTTACGCTGCGTGCTGGGTCAGCAAGTTGTGAAAACTGAGTATATATTAATTGCATTATGCTGTCATCATCGTTGTGAATGGCGCTCGTATGTGGGCAAATCCTGGCTGCAGCAGGCGGGCGTTACGCCACGTGAGTTTGTTATTATAACCAAAATGGTCAGCTGGGCAGTATGCGGCACGGGCTTGAGTCGCGAGCGCCGCAAAGCCATGGCGGAGCAATCTGAGGCTGCTGTTGAAGAACAGCAAACCAATCAAAGGCTAAGTAGGGCAACGCGTGAGGAGATTGGCTACATGTGCAAACGAGTGCTGGACTATGGACGTCTACACTATCTAAGAGCACATGATTACGAAGCCGCGTTAAAGCAGTTTGTACCCTCTGACGTCACCTTGGAAAATGTAGTGCTCTTAGCAAAGCTCAAAAACGTTCAGTGCAATAGCTAACTTTTTTTTTTTATTTGGATGTAATAAAATTACGTTTTTACATAGAGAAATTTGTTTCCATCATTTAACGTCTAAAAGATCCAATCTCGCTAAAAAGAGTCCAAAACTGCTTTTCACGAACTCAAAATCTAAGTATACAAAATTCTTGCATACATTTATGTCACTAATCTACCTAAACATCTGAAGCGATTTTTATGAATATTTCTGTGTATTTAAGAGGGTTCTTAGCTTATTATTTATTAGAATCCTTATTATGTGTGTTTGGGGAGTCTAACTATGCGATACAAGTGTAAGTTCCCGTTGAATGGGTTTCTTTGTATTGTATTGCATTTTTCGAAAGAAAGTCGCATAAAAAGGAATGTACATACATATATCCCAAAATTATCCCTATTCCCGAATGCATAATTCTAGGTACGTACTTTTGAATATATGCCGTCGAAAAAATTTTCTTTCGACCCGGCCCGGTGGTGACTATCGTAGGGCCCCTAATTTTTCTCAAAGAATGCAAATGTTTAATGCTTTTTTGAAATCTATGGGACTTATGTACCAAAAATTCAAAAATAAAAAGTGTCTTGTTGCAGAAGATTACGGTCTAGAAAAGCTGTGGTTAGTACTCAAAATTGTTAAAGACATAAGGGGTCTACGCAGCACGAAATATTTCGCACGGAATCGCAAAACTATTCCTATCCTACTATCCCTATTCCCGAATGGGATATCCCATATGCTGCGTATAGGCCTATATCAGAAAAGAAATACCGCTTGCCGTTTTCTTAGCCTAAGTATAATATGAGACATAATATTGTCGCTGGGGAAGTTATAAATAAAACTCATTAATTTTTGCCATTATATCGAATTTTCTCTGTTCTACAGAAGAAGATGATAAACTCTTTAACTTCGTAATGGTCCAAAAGCAAAAAAGAGTTAAAGCGCCAAATAGAAAAAAAAGATTCAGTTTCGGAACATATGCGTCAAGTGTGGCAACCTTGTTTCCAATACGCATGCGTTTTCCAGTCAACACACTTATATACATTGTATACACACACACACACGACTAGTGGCAACATAATCAGCTGGGCACGCTGACTCAGTATTACAGTTGTTTTTGCTGCTAAACTGGAAGCAAACAAAAAAAAATATTGCGAGCTGTCGGAAAAATAAAAGTAAAAGGGCTGCATCCATAATTCGTTTGTTAGTTGCGTGAAAAACCAAGAAAAATGGCGGCTGCAGCGTATCGCATGAAAGCCATTAAATGTCCCACCGATGAGCTGTCTCTAACCAACAAGGCCATTGTCAATATTGATGATTTCACCGATGAAGTCAAGTGAGTTTATAATGAGCCAACTGACTTTGGCGTGGGCGTCTCGGGCTTCTAACAATGCTCACTGTTTGTTTTAACTGCTGCTTACAGATATGCGGACATTTCGCCTGGATCCGGACAGCATTATATATTTGCGCTGCTAAAAATACCTGAGCTGCCACGTGGCTGTGTGGGCTTCTCGATGGTGCATCGTAAGTGGGCCACGTTATCAATCCATCAGGAGATTGATGTGCGTCCATATCGTTTTGATCATAGCGCTGATATTATTACTGGCGTTTCATTTGAAACGGATTTTCTGCAAAAGAAAGCAAATACGCAGGAACCCTATGATTCTGATGAAATGGCCAAAGAGTTTACTATGCAATTTTCGGGTATGGCACTAACTGTAGGACAAACGCTGGTGTTTAGTTTCAAGGATAAGAAGCTGCTGGGCTTGGCTGTCAAAACTTTGGAGGCAATTGATCCCAAGACCGTCGGCGATGGCAAGGAGCCTAAAACCCGCAACGTCAACTTTGGACGCATACTCGGCAATGCGGTTGTGCAGTTTGAAAAGGCTGAAAACTCTGTTTTAAATCTGCAAGGCAAGTCGAAGGGCAAAATTGTACGTCAATCCATTATAAATCCTGACTGGGACTTTGGAAAAATGGGCATTGGCGGTTTGGATAAGGAATTCAATGCCATTTTTCGGCGCGCTTTTGCTTCGCGCGTTTTTCCGCCGGAGCTTGTGGAACAACTGGGCATTAAGCACGTAAAGGGCATACTACTGTACGGTCCACCTGGCACAGGCAAGACCTTAATGGCACGCCAAATTGGCACCATGTTAAATGCGCGTGAGCCCAAGATTGTGAATGGACCGCAGATTCTAGACAAATACGTTGGCGAGTCGGAGGCTAACATACGCAGACTTTTCGCCGATGCCGAGGAGGAAGAAAAGCGTCTGGGACCTAATAGTGGCTTGCACATCATAATATTTGACGAGATTGATGCCATATGCAAGGCGCGTGGCTCTGTGGCAGGCAACAGCGGCGTACACGACACAGTAGTTAATCAGCTGCTGGCCAAAATTGATGGCGTGGAGCAGCTTAACAATATATTGGTCATTGGCATGACCAATCGACGTGATATGATTGACGAAGCGTTATTGCGACCGGGTCGTTTGGAGGTGCAAATGGAAATAAGTTTGCCCAATGAGGAGGGACGCGTTCAGATTCTCAATATACACACAAAACGCATGCATCAGTTCAACAAGATAGCCAACGATGTGGACAACAAAGAGATTGCCGCTTTGACAAAGAACTTCAGTGGCGCTGAACTGGAAGGTCTAGTGCGCGCTGCACAATCTACAGCCATGAATCGTCTTATTAAAGCTGATATTAAAGTTACCGTTGATCCTGAGGCAATGGAGAAGCTTAAAGTTACACGCGCCGATTTTCTGCATGCCTTGGAGAACGATATAAAGCCTGCCTTTGGCACTGCAGAAGAAATGCTGGAGAACATGTTGGCGCGCAGTATTATTAACTGGGGTCAGCCAGTCGCCAATCTGCTGGAGGATGGCATGCTTTATGTGCAACAGGCCAAGGCCACGGAAAGTTCTGGCTTGGTGTCCGTACTCATTGAAGGTGCGCCAAACTCTGGCAAGTCTGCGCTGGCCGCCAAGCTCGCCAAGATGAGCGATTTTCCTTTTGTTAAAGTGTGCTCGCCCGAAGATATGGTTGGCTTTACCGAGTCCGCCAAGTGTTTGCACATACGTAAGATATTCGATGATGCCTATCGCTCCACGCTTAGCTGCATAGTAGTGGACAATGTCGAGCGTCTGTTGGACTATGGTCCCATTGGACCGCGTTACTCAAATTTGACGCTACAAGCGCTTTTAGTGCTGCTCAAGAAGCAGCCGCCTAAAGGTCGGAAGCTGCTCGTCTTATGCACATCAAGTCGGCGTGCTGTGCTCGAAGAAATGGAAATGCTGTCTGCTTTTACATCCGTGCTGCATGTGCCCAATTTGTCTAGTCCGGAACATGTCATGGGCGTTTTAGAGCATGTGGATTTGTTCAGCCGCGACGAGCTGCATACCATAGCCAAGAATATGGCTGGCAAACGTGTCTACATAGGCATTAAGAAATTGTTGGCATTAATCGACATGGTCAGGCAATCGGAACCACCGCATCGCGTCATCAAGTTCCTGACAAAAATGGAGGAGGAAGGCGGCTTGGAAATGCTGTCGCGGATGCAGTAGCTAACGCGTGCCTCAGATCTCAGAATGTCCGTCATAGAGCTTAATGATGCTTTTTGAATGTCTACCGACCAGGCTACATACAATGTGAGCCAAACGAAATACTGCACCATCGAACTAGCTCAAATAGTAATTTTTGATACATTTATACAGATGCAATATCTAATGCCTAATGAAAACCGAACCAGACCAAGACCAAGACTAACAAAATCAACAATAACAATAATAATCAAGTAATCTAGCTCAATTTGTAAACATTCCACATGAATCCCAGCAAGGAAGCAGCAGCATAAGACAACTCTCACTGACACTTAGTACGCTCTACCTTATTCTAACTATGTATGTATTATGTATTTGTAGTCGTTTATGGTTTATGAAATATGGAAACGCAACATATTTATATATATTTATATAGTTTATATACATTATGCTTGTAAATGAATGTATTGGAATTGTGCATTAAATGTTTTACTTGAAAAACAATCTGTGTGAAGGAATGTTAAGAGGAGAAGCATTTGCAATGAAAATGCCTCGCAAATAAGTTCAAACGAAACAAATAATTTACTAAAAAGCACAATTTACTAAATCTCATCTTGTAGTTTGAAAAGTATCTTTATTAAGTTTAAATGCAATTTGAAGCACAGAAACCCGAATGATATATACAATTAATACAAATTAAATGCAATTACTTAGCTTTTATTAACAAATTAGCTTATTAGCTTAAGTTAAAAAATATTTAAAGCGCACAATTAAACTTTAGTTTTACGACTAAAAGTATGCTATATTAATTTTTTTTTGAAAAGTTTAACATTATGTATTCCCATATGAAACTGTGCTTTTATTTACAGCCATATCTAACATACATAAAAATATATATGTATTATTAAATATGTATGTCATTTATAATGTTAATTTAAAATGTGGATATTATTATGCTCTGTACCTTATAGTACAAAGGGTACATTAAGTTTGTGCAAGCCGAAAATGTATGTCACATTCAGATTCGTCGGCGATCCCCCAAAGTTACCTTAAGTATGATCAGGGTGACTAGAGAGAAAACTCGATATACCCATCTCCGTCTGTATCAAAGCTTAGATCGCAGAGATGGTAAGAGCTATAGCAACCAAACTTTCAGATTATATCCCTTATCTGACGAGAGACAAGTTTATTTTATTTTTTTGATATCGGGGTTATATTATATAGCTCCCATAGGCGTGTTGCAGAGAACCTCGAAAGAAACCAAAAGTTTTAGATGGATAGTTTGTTTGTTTATGAAGATATCGTAACCAAATTGGACACTCGGGCACTCCCAAGCACTGTACCAAATTTGATCAAAACTAATTGAGTATATCATATAGCCTCCATACGACCGATTGGTTAAAAAACGTTTTTGTTGCAAAATTCGTTGTTTCGTTTTTTTATGGAGATATCGCAAACACATTTGGCATTCTGAAGTTTTTTCGCAAGCTCTGTACCAAATTTTATCAAAATCGATTGACTATATCATTTAGCCTCCATAGGTCAAAAAAACGTTGCAAAATTCGTCTGTGTTTAATTTATTATTTGTGATTATATCGAAACCAAATTTGGCAATCAAATGTCCTTTGGAGTTCTTAAGCCATAACCGGATTTGATTGCAAGGTGTTGGTACGGGGTATCCCAAAGTTCTCCGCGCCTGACTGGGGACATAAATTCCGGCATAATATGTTTCGCTGAAACATCGGAGACCCCGAAAAGTTAACTTCAGTATCCAAGAATACCAAAAAAATTATCTAGACCTATTGGTCCGTTTGGCAGTCGTTTTGAACATATAGTATAGATCTTGGAAACTATTAGAGCTAGGATAACCAAACATTTGGGCTCTCAGTAGCCAGATCAAGTTTATTATTCTTTTAATTCTACCACGCCTTCTTCCACCCCCTAGAAATTTAAATTAGCAGCTATTATAGTTAACCAAGGGACCAAGGTTGAACAATATTTATTGATTTTGGACGTTTGCCATTTTTTGGTACTGATGTTACGTCCGTAAAACATATAGTGAAGTTCTAAAAAATTCAACTAACTAAATTTCAACTTAAAGAAAATGACTACCAGAAATATTTCTGATTAAAGGCCCATACGCAGCATTCGTAAATTTTACATGCTGCGTATGGGCTTTTACAAACAATCTGTATTTGACAAAAACCACTTTATGAATAATCTGTTTTAATAGTTTTCGATTGAAAAATCTTCAGCAAAATAAAAGCAAAACCGGCTAGAAATTCCGAAAACACCCAAAAAAAAAAAACAAAAATAGAAATTATATATCTCTGACCCAAACATGTGTTATAAATTAAATCTTTTGGCATGGCAAGATCTCACAGGTGGTTAAACCTACACCCTTCAAGTGTGAAAAAGACACAGTGATTAAATTTCTGCCCCGATCAGCATTTTATACCAATATTCTGAGAAAAAACAGAATGAGAAATAGAAATCTCCTCTTGCACTTCCCCTGACCCAGGCCTGCCGAGAGAGGGTGAAAAGGGGGGGATTCCCGGGCCCGGAGTTTTCTCAGGGGTCTGTTGTAATTACTGTCGTAATAAAATTTCAGGCTAAAAGTATAATAGAGGGGCCGGTACATTTTCCCCCTGGCCCGGATTTTCTCTCTACGGCCCTGGATAGACCCAAGTTAAGATAGAAGGGCAAGGCACCGGGGGAGCATCCTTTGTTAAAGCCGCTCTCTCAAAGGCCTATTGCAGTAAAGATTTCTTTACTAATAAATGTCATTAAAGAATAATGTTTATAATACATATGGGATTCGGTAAAATTTCACGGAATTTCACAATGCAAGTCAAAAAAGCTTTCAAAAGCCTTTTCGATAGTTTCGGAACTTGAGGCAATGACAATTTCGGCTCCCATTTTCCATAAGAATCATCGAGTTAATAACTTTAGACTGAGTGCTTTAGACTTAGCAGCAGCTTATGTTTATCCTTAAGATCTTTAACTTTATATAAAGCTGGCTGGCGTGGCTAGTAGATGGGTGATACACTTTCTAAACACCAATTCCTTTTGGGAATAGTGTGTTCAATTATTTTTCTTTTCCCAACTATGCAAAGGTATCTTCTCCTCCCCATCTATTTCGTTTTTCTTTACCATTCCCTAAAAGGTTTGCCATTATTTACTATAAGCAACAGCTGGAGGGCGTTAAAAATATCACCAACCATGACATAGACATAGAATTACAACCACAGCTTTATCAATCGATCAGCTGTTTCGTTGCAGACCGGGCGACAAACTGACCCGCCAGCTTGGTGCAGTCTCCAGTTCAGTTGGCCCAGTGCCTATCCAACTGGTCGCTGGCTTGATTGTTCAGCTAGCAACATTATAATTTGAATAAATGATTTATAATGAAAACACTTTAACGTAATACTTATGTATGTGCAAAGTAATTGATATATGGCGCTAATTACGCCCGACGCCCGTTTGTTTGTGTAATATATAGGTGAGCGGCATATCGACGAACTTAGGAATCCCGTGTGGCCAGTTGGACCTTGGCGCCTCTGTCAGCTGCAGCCGGCTTGATTATTAACTAATTAAAGCTACATATTTCTTAAGATATAAAATTGATTTGCATTATCTCTATGGCTAGTGGTGAGCACGGCTTGTTGGATCGCAGACAATTAGACAAATCACTTGACAAGCAGAACAAGAAATGAGCGGGAGATGGTAGTATCTAATCCCCAAACCGAATGTGTGAAATCGTATGCCGCAGTTAGATAATTGGTGAGGGTCTAAAATTAAAATAAAATTAAAATTTGCAAAGATTTAACTTTTTTAACACGACTAGGAATTATTATGATAAAATTTTTTGTGAGGGTCTTCCAAAAGTCTTTCTTATAGTAAAGCATCTTGACCGGCTGGAGAAGTCTTTGAACTTCACTACTACTACTTCTTGTAAGATTATTTGAAATTTGACAACCGGCATTTAGATATTTTTAAAGAAACTGTTGTAGTTTTAAACCAATTGACAACTATTTCTAAAGTTTTATATTGATTTTATTAAATAATTTCTTAAAAAGATTATTTACTTGGAACGTAAATGCACTTATGGAAAAACTAATTTTTGTAAATTTTTAAAATTAATATAATTTCCTTTTGCAATTAGTAATCGTAATTACTGAGTTTTTTATTTCTTTCTCAGTTTTTAAAGAAATTCCAAACATAATTATGTTATCGGTTTATATGTTTTTTGATATATTTTCACCATTCTAAGCTATGTCGTTATTGGCTTTATAATATAGTCTCTCCTCTAAAAGCCCATACGCAGTTCGAAAATTTTCGCACGGAATGACAAAACTTCATATAAAAAAATATCCCAAATGGGAAATCCCAAACTAAAAGTCATAGCTTGCGGCGGCGTTTTATCATAAAACGATCGAAAAGAGATTGAAAATTTAAAACGCTTAAAATCACGTACATATTACGAAAAATCGTGTGAAGCAATAATGCAAAGTTCGAATGGTAAATCGAAAGGTCCAATAATAGACAGTTATTGTGGCAAAAAAGCTTTGCAGGATCACCTCCTCAAAAAAAGGTATGTACAATCTTCAACTTCTAGGTATCGTATAGTTTTGAGAAGCATTGTAAATTTCTTAAAATTTTTCTGGAAAAGCTTATTTAGATGTAAAAAATTGGCTTATTTGGTTAATTTTTAAAATCAGCACACTTTTCATACTGACCGTTCCGATACGTTCCCGCAATAGCATACTAAATTCCAGAATTTTTTGTTCCCGTACTACCCACGCAATTCATGGCTTACTTCCCGCATTCCCACGCCCAGCTCTAAACAGCAAATGATAACCCTGATCCACAAATACCGCACAAAAGAAAGCGAAAGGCTGCAAGCAAAAACTGCGTCATCTGAGTCCAAAAACGAGCGTTTTACACCTATATTTATAACCAACCACCCACCCGGCTATTAAGTACATACAAAGTGCGCCGAGTCATTGTGCGGACGTCGCGAACGTTCCCCTCTACCCGAGGAGCAGAGGTATGCAAATTTCTTGACGAAAGTCAAGTCAGTTTTCAATCGGACAAAGTTCAACGACCGTCGGACAGTGGCAGTGGCCATATGCCAAATTGAAACTGAAACCGAAACCGAATTTTCATTCAACGATTTGTCGTCGTTTTTTTTTTTTATTTAAATTTTTTTTAGGTACGAGCATTTTTTTTAAAAATAAATGCGAAACTTTTACAAATTTATATTTTTGTTTGTTATTAATTGAAGTCAGTGCACAGTGTCAGAGCCACTGCCGCCCCAGTCACAGACGCGCCCCTCATAAACTTTGAAACCGGCTGCTGTTGCTCTTGCTCTTGTTGTTGTTACTCTTGCTCTTGTTGTTGTTGCTGTTGAATTTAAAAGCAGAAACGCCGGCAGCGTAAAGGTTCGATTTCACTTTCGCACGCTGTCTCTGTCGCTGTCGCTGTCTCTGACGTCGCGACGTCGCGCCGAACGACGCGAACAGTGACGCTTAACAGTTAAGAGGGAGCTGTGGGAGCTTTGACAGAAGCACTGTTGGGAAGGGGAGGTGGGTAGGCTGGCAGCGGACGACGGCAACGTTCAAGTTTTTATTGCTGCTTTCTTTCAAATGGAACTCGCGTGTCGATCATGCCATCTCACTCTCTTTCTCTCACACGCTAACACACTCTCTTCAAAATGCGCTTGCGCACCGGATCTGTTTGTGTAGACACTATGTGTGCGTGTATGTGTGTGAAACATTTGCGTGTATTAATTTCCTTCGAGCTTAGCTTAAATTTTCATCTGCTGGAGAAATTCGGAAGCTATTAACAGATTTGACCCATGTAATTGAAGATTCGAGATGGTTCTGTTCGCTGGAAAGTTAACTTTTTAAAGATGTAACCTTTTTTTCATGAGACAATCGATGCAGATGCTATCAGTGTTTATTTATTTTAATTTTATAAAGCTTTATAAAAATACCAGTACCATAAAGAAGGGTTTGTCCGGGATTTGCACAAGGAATTTTCAATGGCATTCACGACTTAATTAATCTTTCATATTATAACAAGAAGATTCGAGATGGTTCTGTCCGTTTTAAAGTAAATTTTTTTGAGGTAAAACAGAAGGCGTTTTCACTTTAGCTAGAAACATAATATTTTCGACTTAGTATCTAATATCACTGTTTCTTCGGCATAATGTCCTTACGAATTGATTTATACTCCCTTAAAATGCTTAAGTTGACCTTGTTTTTGTCCGCCTACGCCTTAAGCTTGAATTTTCATCTGCTTGAGAAAAACTATAAGTATAACTGACCCGTGTAATTAAAGTTTCGAGATGGAAATTTTAAAATTTAAGCTTTTTTTGTTTTAATAATAATATCTAAAATATATTTTATGTAACCACTAGTTCCTAATTAGGACTTAATGTATGTCAAACTTATTTGCCCTTTTTACAAATAAAAGTTCCAAAACGTAAAAATTTGGACAAAATCAAAATAATCTAATTAGTATAACACTAGTTTACAAATTTTAGGGTCATCGAGTGAACCTCGAAAATGAAGAGTTTTTTAGGGTAATTTAGGGTCGAGAAACACCAAAATTACATTCTTTTTTTTTCTTAAGAAACGTTTTCGAGATTTTTGCGAAAAACATATTTTTGGTTATTGCTGTCAGTTATTCGTGAATATCTCGTGAACAAAATTGAAAGGTATTGATCAAGTCAAAATTATTGAAGTTACAAGCAACCAAAGTTGATAAAAACATTTTCAACCATTTTTTACAAATAAAAATTTTTAGTTTGCTTTTTATTAACATAAAAAACTTTAAAATTTTTTTTAAGCTTTGAGCTGAATGAGAATTTCTTTACGAACATTTCGAGCTTTAGATCTTTAAAATCGGGTAAGAACTGTAGATGCTATGGAACCATGTACAAAAGTTCCAATTTTCACACAATCCCACTTTTATTCGAAAAAAAAAATTTTTCACTCAAAATTTTTAGCTTGCGTTTAGGTAGGTCTTAACGAATTTGCATCCAGCAGTAGTCGTGATTTTTCGTTCATGGTTTCATAACATGTACAGTTATTACCAGATTTTGAAAAACTTAGGCTCGCAATGTTCGTAAAAGAAATATCTTTCAGCTTAAAGCTTTTTTTTTTTTTATTTTTTTAATGGTATTTTATGTAGTAAAACATTTTGCACACAAGATGTTCACGAATAACTCAAAACAGTACCTAAAAACATGTTTTTAGAAAAAATCTTGAAAACGGTTCTTAAAAAAAAAAAGAATGTAATTTTGGTGTTTGTCGACCCAAAATTACCCTAAAAAACACTTTTATACGAAGGTTCATTTTTCGTGTAACCTAGTGTAATCTATCTATGTTGCAATGCTGATGTTTTAATTTTATTTAAGTACGTGTGATATTGGAATTTTGTAGATTTGTAGACTGCATTCAAGAGACTGGAAAGGGATTGCCAGAACTCACTTGCCAAAGCGATCAGCACCGCCAATGCATGGTGACAAAAGGTAGCACAGATATTTTCTTCGGTAATATCTAAAATCTATTACTCTTGTCGTTCTACCCATGTATAAACTTTGTGGCATTACATAATAATTTTTTTTTTTGTACTGACGTTATGTACTTCTTGTCATAATGCTATGGGATTTTCCCATGGCTTTTGTTGTATTTTCTTACCCCTTTCTTAATATTATTTATTAAGAATTTGTTAAGAATTATATTTTATACTCTAGAAAAAAGTTATTTGAATAAATGAAGTTTCCGTTTTACAATATGCATACATATTTCATTCTGATAAACTCGAATCTCCGACTTTTTTATTGAAAATAAATTTTAAAATTTTTTTTAGTAATCTAATAAGTATATAGTAAGTATATAGTAAGTATATTTTTCAGCTAAGCTTAAGGCATAGTCGCTATAGCTTTAAAAAAAAATAAAGCTTTTATACTATTTGTAATAGTTTATATATTAGTGTAACCCATTTTCTCTTTTGTAAGAGAGTCTCTAATCAAACGCTTAAATAGTTCCAGACTGTTCAGGAAATAATTAAAGTCTTTGTGGCACTTGGGATTTCCGATTGTTACCCACTCAAACATAAATTTCAGGAGACCTCTTTATGCGATTTGCAGAGCGTATTGCCTTAATCAGTTTTATTTCCAATTAAATTGTATGTATTTACGTATGGCTAAGACTATATATATACATATGATTATGCATATACAATTGTATATGTACAACTATAAATAGTAAGTAGTGGTAGTTAATATACAGTGCCGTTATATTCAAATTGTGTGGTGAAATTAAAACACAAAGCAAACTTGATGGAAAATCTTCCTGCATTACACAAACGCGGAAGATTTTGCGTTATACGTTTCATGAATTTTCCAATGCTGACTGCCAGCATTTTCATTACAATTTCATTGAGGTTTTGGCGCTAACACAGACAGACACAGAGAGCATGTGAAACTAACAGTTAAATTAGCAGTTTTTGTACACTGTACTTAAAGGGTAAGGGGTATATTGGGTTTATGGAAAAATAGCATCACGAGGAAAAGAGTAAGACTCTAGAAAGTAAAGGGTCATCAATCTTGAGGTTTTTTTTTCAATAAGGTTTTTTTGATAAATCAAAGTTGCCATGTGTTTTTATTCAGTTTTCATTGCCATCATCATTGAAAAACTTACACCCAAACAACGTTTACAAATCGTACAATTATTTTAAGAAAATTTGCGTGCTGTAAAAAATGTTTTTCGCGCGATTAGGCCATTTTATGGTCGCCATAATCGACCTACTGAGACCACTATTCGCCATACCATCAACAAATTTTAGACCCAATATTCATTATTGGATGACACTCGACCGAATAGACCTCGTCCAGCGCGTAGTTTATGGGCCGGTGGAATCATCGGTGCATATTTCTTCAAAAATTACGCTTTTCAGACCGTAACCGTCAATGGCGACCGTTATCGCACCATGATAACGGATTATTTGCTATCTGAAATTGAAGCCCGAGATCTCGACGACATTTGGTTTCAACGAGACGGCGCTACTTGCCACATAGCCCGTGAAACAATGGACATATTGAGGAACCAATTCGGTGAACAATTAATTTCACACTCCGGACCGGTGAATTGGCCACCGTTAGACTTTTTCCTTTAGGGTTACGTGAAGTCTAAAGTAAGCCAGCTATGATTGAAGCATTAGCTTCAACATTACCCGTGCTATTCGCGAGATACCGCCGATTATGCTCGAACGCGTCATCGAAAATTGGAACCCCCTCATGGACGAGCTACGGAAAGGAATTATCTTTAAAAAGTGAATGGCAAGAATGGTTCTTTCTATTGATAATAAACATTTTCCGATTCATTTGAAATGTTTTTGTTTTTTTTGCATTAAAAAAAAAAACCTCAAGATTTATGACCCTTTATATAGCAAGAAGACCAATACGAAAGAAGAAATCTTACTGTCCGTCTTCTCTCCGTTTATCTCTTTCTCGACGAAGTTAAGAACTATATACATATATATATTGTTTATTCATCATCAAATTTATACATCAGTTTATTTATGCAATTTATAGAGATTAGCTTTACAACTAAGATATGAAAAATTGTGTTGTGTAAATCCTTAGAAGTTAAGTTATATGTTCATACATGTCATAAGTTTTTTAATTTTATGACTTTCCATTTCCCTTAACAGAAAGTCTATGGCTAAAATTTGTTAGATTATAGTAATCCTGAAAATTGTTTAACTTTTTTTTGGTATGCATCTGTAACTAAGATTGCAAAAATCCCAATTGAGAACTGTGGGTTTTAAATTTGAATTTCTGTACTACTAGAAATTCCAAAAAAAAACTATAATACTTATTTTTAAATCGGTATGGGAGACGTAAGTATCTAAATTGTCTGGGTTCTGGGTCCGGCCCGCTTAACCTAGAGGGTCAAAGGTATACAACATTTATGCAGCATCTAAGAGCAAGAGACCAGAAACTTAATATATAATATATAAAATATTTAATGTAATACAAATATAACATAAATCGTACTATTTTCAGCTCCAATAACAAGTTGCATCTACTTTAAATTTGTACATTACGAAAAACTGATTTGGGCACAAAAAAATTTAATTTCTTGGGGAAATTTTTTCACTGTCTTTTCGGGCTTTTGCGGTTTTACACGGGCTCACACGAAGCCATCACTATCCTAGATAGCTAGTGATGACTCGCACGCCGCTTATGCGAGGGATATAAAAAAATCCCTGGCCCATCTTCTATGTAGACTTCAAAATAATTATATTAAAAAAAATTTCGATTAAAGGTATATATATGAGAGCGGGATTCCTGTGGGTCCGCGGGTCCCGAAAAAAAACTGTTGGATCAACATGATTACTTCATGCTTTACTAGGGCATAGAGCATAATAGAGCATAATAAGGCAACAATTTTTCTATCTGAGGCATTGTTCCTAAATACATTAAATAAGTAGTAATAGTATTGGTGAATCCCAATTCCGAGTTGGTCAAGAATGCTCGAAGAGGCACTTCAAGATGAGACAAGATAGAAGAAGTGATAGAGGACATAGACTGCTCAAAAGAGATGCAGTTATAAAGGTTTGAGCGAAATTGGATCTACAAAAAGCTATTAGCGAAAATTACAGATTATTCTAGAATGCCGAAAAAATTTACTTTATAAAGAAGTTCTTTGGAATCAATTACCAAAGACCGAGTGATAGTTTACGCAAGAATAATACGCCGTACGGCTATTTAAGGAATTCAACTCTATAAGGCGAAGTATGTCGGAACGGAAAAGGAATCGTTTAATGAAGTCTCTATAGTCTCAGAAGATGATACTATATGAAGATATAGGACAGTGGCGGATTTACGGGGAATTGTCAGGTTTAAACGGACACTCGTGCTCATGTGCTCAATTTTTCTTTCCTGTTGTCTTTCCCAGCATAGAGTATATTTTAGTCGAGCACTCCTAGCTTAAGATGGCCCACTTGTTTTTGTCTTATATTATGGCCCACAATTTTACACTGCTACTTGTTTTTTTTTTTGTTTTAGGTTGTCTTTATTTTTTTTGTTTTTGCAATTTATAATTAAGTTGCAATTTGGCATGCGAGCCAAGAAGAAGACGTCGCTGCCGGCGTTGCAGTTGCTGCCCCTAAAACTATTTGTGGTATGCGCCGCCTGCGTTTTTCTTGGAAATTTCTTGGAAATTGCATGTGTATTAGTCATCAGTTTGATATGGCATAAGTAGCAAACATATAAAACAAATTATATGCAGCACAGCATTTAATGGGTTAAATACATTTATATGGCATTTATAGGCAACAACCCCCAACAAATATAACCGAAACACAAATCAAAACTAAAAAAAAAAACTGCGAACAAGTTGCCGCACGCGATCGAGACATTCGCTAAAGGGATTGCCATTTCGATTCATTGATACACTCGCCAACAACAACGACAAAAAAAAAAAAAAAAAAAAAAAAAACGCTGCCTGAAAACCCAGCACAATTCCAAATTAAATAATACGAAGTGATTTTGCTCCTTGTTATTATTATATTGTATGCCATTCTTCCTGCCTTCCCTGATATTTTTATTTTTTTTTTATATACATTTTTTTGCGTGCTTTGTTCTGCAGCAGTTTTTGTGCGCCTATTCTTAGGAATTCCTGCAGGCACGAAGATGCGAAGTAAATCCCAGAGACACAGTCAAGTCGCAAGATCAATCAGCAAAGATCAACGGCGGTGCGTGCGCGAATTGCTTTTGGAGCGGCAACAAGAGCGGCGCATTGGCAGAGCCTAGAGAGCACAAGACGTAGTTGCGCAGCGGCAGCTGGCACGTGCCTAGTACGCTCTATATCAGACACTTCGCAACCTTACTCAAGTTACTCAGGTTTTCAGCGAGAGCTACCTACCCCTTTTGGCCATGCCAACCCCTTTCGCTTTCGGCGTCACGCTTTGCACCTTGTGACACACCTATCAGCACCGCCCCCAAACTCATTAGAGCGCACACTTGCGCAAGGCGGATATTGATTTCCAGATCGATCTCTTTACAGATGTCAACTAAGCGATAATTTCGATAAATACTTCCCCTTTCTACGTACGCCTTTGTTTGTGCGAGTTACGTATACGACATCTGTGCTCATTGTTTCACTTAATCAAACTTATTAATTTGTTTTGCCATAATTAAAGCGAACTTGATATTTCCGGCTGCCTTGTGGTCAGGGTCTCTCACTCTCTCTCTTTTTCTCTCTCTCTCTCTCTCTCTAGTCGACACTACTAGTACTAGTACCGGTTCACTGAACCGCCCGAAATCCTTGAACTTTTGCACGCTGTCTTTGGCAGACAAATATTTATTTGTATACATATGTATTGTACATAATCTATTTCAAATAAACTTAAGTTTTGACTCTTCCTGGCCCAAGGCAACAAACTAACCAAGGCACAGTGGTTGAAAGAGCGTTCTAAATAGCAAAACGTTCTGACAACACCCCAATCACGTAGCAAAATACTCAAACTTGTCTATTCCAATGACAGTTATATATATGGTTTAGTAAATCTGTTTGGGAGAGAACTGTCTTGTTTTTATTTTTAATTGAGCTTAGACGAAGAAAAATATGAAAATTTCTTAAAATCGAAAAAATGGTTCAAATAAATAATTTCAAAAATGCGATAAATACCATTTGTATTTGGTTTATTATTTGATTTAATCAACTTATTTTTATAGGGATCAAGAAAGTAGCAATTGGCTGCATAGTTTTCTGAATAAACAATCTTACCGATGTGTTTTGATCTCATAAAATTAAAATTTTTGACCCACTGCAAGTGAATTCAATATATTGACTCCTTTAGAATGAACCATTCATTTCATTTCTTAGCTAAAGCTAAAAAAAATTACATAACATAATTTTTGTCATTGCCTTGCATTCGCTAAGGCCAAGTAATACTTTCTACAAATCTTTTTGTGAATATTTCTTTCCTTGATCAAAAATTTACCGGAATCATCACCGTGTGGCGCTCTCAGTAACCCGATTTGATGTCTCTTTTTTTTCTTGAATTGCCACGTCTGTCATTGACATTCAATTCTTATGCCACGCTTGATCCAATCCTCAAAACACCAAAAGAGCCATCTTCGATTTTTCTATGACCTCATCTCGGGTGCTGTAATGCGTTCCACGGAGCGGTTTCTTGAGTCGACCGAATAGGAAAAAATCGCATGGAGCCAAATCAGGTGAATTCGGTGGTTGTTGGATGGTATTTGTTCCGTTTTTAGACAAATGGGCACGGATAACGTTGGCATTAATTAATTAATTAATTTTTAATTTAGATCAGCTTTTTTTTTTAGTATACCATTCTATTCTTAGTTTGGAGCCTAATTTGTCGAATAAAGTGAAAGATTCAGCCGTGCTCCGGAAAACGAAAAAACCAAGCCGAACAATTTTATCCCGATTCATTTTTGCTCCGGAAAATGAATGTTTTTGTCGATATTTCCTTTTTTATATTCGATAAATTCGTATATTTCCCTTATTTTTCCGTTGAATTCTCACGTTGTGTTGGCGCGAAATTATTTTTGTTCGATACAAAACAGCTAACATGGTTGCCACAGTTTTGCATCTTTAATTACTATATTGTGTTTACATCTTACTTTAGCAACATTATTTATTGAAATTAAACACGGGAAATTTTCTTTGAGTAACACTGGAGAAATGTCGCACCTATTGTCATAAGTTCGTGGATGATATGTTCACGAATACAAAAAAAATATCAAAGAATATTTAAAAAATTATTTCAGTATAAAAAACAAACATTCGCTTTCAAACCACGTGCAATTTTCGGTTTGGTGAAATTGGGAGCACAAAACATTCAACTTCAAAAAGAATCCGAATAAAATGTTCGGATTCCTTTTCCGTAGCACGGCCGATCAAATAATTACACGATTTTCTAGTAGGTTTAAAAGCAACACACTCTAAAATAACTGAATAAGTTAAGAATGAACAATCAAGAAGTTTTGTAATATTATAAAATTAAAAAAAATGTCAGCCTCTTTATAACAGCTCACATTGAGAAACATTTCTGGTTTTAGCTCAGGTGAAGTAGTTAAATACTTATTGATTGTTCCTTCTAAAGCGGCAGATTATATAGTAAATTAAAATTAGTTTAACATTTTTTTGAACTCGTATCCGGATCCGGAACCACTGTGCAAGAGTAAGAAGAAAAAAAAAAACACCAAACGCCAGCTTAGAGTCGCGTCTGCGCTTCTTGGCGGCACCCTCACAAAATTATTGAGCAGCGTTCCATCAAACATCTTAGGAAACCAGAACAAAAAAATTGAACCTTATAGTATCCTTATATTTGCTGTCGTTTATTTTATATATTTGCTACCTAAAATATTTTTGTTAGAAAGAACGCCTGTTCCTGTGACTTCTGCGAGTGTTTGTGTGTGTGTGTGTTGCTTTTTTTCTTCATCTGATGATTGACTCAAATATTTCATTCTAATCAACGTGCTGTTCGCAATTTTGTTACGATATTTGCACCACTCTCTGGACCCTAAGACATAGCTCTAACAAAACATATAATTCGATTAATATTTGTCTGCCTGTTTGGTAGAAAATTGCATTTAAACGCTTATTATGCGCTTTTTATTTGCAACCCATACTTTTGTCTTGAACGCTCGGTTAGTCATGCAAAAATTTATAGTATCTGTAAGATACACTCAGATGTTGTTGTTGTTGTTGCTGTTGCTTTTGTTTGTAGCTGCTGCAGCTTTTGTTGTAGCTCTTCCTGCTACTACTCTAACTTAATTAAATTAAATCGTAAATGTTTGCATATCAAGAACTGATATATATGTATATAAATTGTTTTCAATTAAATATCGTACAATAAATACTTTACATAACCGACAAAACTTCCAAGTGATCGACCTCTTTCAATGCGACATTCTTTCAGTGATTACGTTGAACTTTAGCGCTCTTACAGCAAAGGGCAACCAACAGCAACTGTAACAACAAAACAAAGTTGTCAGATATGAATGTATATACAGTCAGACCTCGCATAGGCGAACAATCAGTGTAACAAAAAGAATATTTCGATTTAAGTAGTATTTGAACAACTTGATTTGATGAAAACTTAAGATCTAGAAACACAAAATTTTCGGGGAAAAAAATAACGCCTAATCCTGTCGCAGACGAATTTTGTTGTACTTAAACGATATTGCTCAAATAAAATCAACCTAAAATATTTTTTTGGAAAAATGGCTGAGGATTATTCTTATAAATTCGAAGAGTCCATTTTATGTTTTTAATTTTGCAGCTCATTAATTCGAGAACGAAGCGTACATCAAAAAAAAGTATGAAAATCGTGAAAATAAAACAAAAAAATGGCATGCTTACAGAATTTCGAAAATGTTGCTCTAGCTTGAGCAAATTTTTTACATTATTTCGCATCGCCACAAATTTCCTCTGAAGCTCCTGATTTTGTGACTTAAATAATTTTGAGCATTCGCAAACAAGAAATTGAGCTGGAAAAGTGAACAACTTCAATCAAAATTTTTTAAATTTAATTTCAAAATTAATGCCAATGAGTCTAGCTGGATAAGGTACTGGAAGCTGCACCCAGCTATTTTTGAAAACTAATGATGCAGTTCGAGGCATAGGGCAAAATCAAAATATTTCGCAAAATTTCAGTTTTTAAACTTAATGCGCTGCGGCTTGATTTCAAAAAACATGTTTTTCGTTTTTATAATAAAAACTGAATATTTTTGAACAATTTTTTTTAATTTAAGTTAGGGCTTTAAAAAAAAAAAATATTTAATTTTTTTAAAGCCAACACAATTTTTTTTTTTAAAAATATGAAATTTTCCTATTTTTTTTTTAAGTTTATTAAATATGTCAATCAGCATTTTTTTTTAAAACACTTGTTTTTATACGTTCTTTTTTTTAGTTTGAATATGAATCAAATCGATTTGGTGGAACAATGTTAAAAAAATCAAAACAAAAATTTTATTTAGGATGTAAAAAAAAAAAAAAATGTAAAGATATTTTTTTTTTTAGCTTAAAGATGTCAAAAATTGTAATAAATTTTCGTAATATGATGTTTTGATGATATGTTTTTATAATGAAAAAAACTGATTCATTTTGAAGGTAAATATAAAAATATTAACATTTCTCAATAAACGATTTTTTAATTATTTGCATTAAATGGTGCAATTTCAATAAAAATGTATTGGATTACATTTAACATATAAAATTCAACCAAATTAACCACTCTCAATATAAGAAATTCTAAATTTTTCATGTTTAAGGGAAAATATATATTATTGCGGGACTCTTTAATCCGGCATAATGTTAATATTCTTCCTGGATACAATAAAATTGTATCGGCTAAACAGAGCGCAGTACCGCAACCCACGATAGTGACGGAAGTCTCAGCAGAGGCTAAACTTCAAGACCTGATGGATCACACTGAAAAACGTCTCATTGAAAGCTTACCTGAAAATGAGATGGAAACTCTTCCACCAAGTCTCACTTTAATCAGCAAATGGGGCAGCGATGGATCTTCTGGGTAAAGTGCTTACAAGCAAACAATAGCCACAGATGCAAGCATGTTCATGGCTTCTTTTGTACCTCTACGACTAAAAAGCAGAGCTCGCAAAAAACGCTCAACACTTTCAGAGTGTCCGAAAAAAACCGCTCTCTTACGAACACTTTGAGAGAAGCTATTGACAAAACACTTTCAATTGTGTTTTTGCTCAAAAGTGTTCGGCTCAGACCAAGACCAATATTTTCGCTTCCTTTTTGGTTGTGTTTTTCGCGGACACTTTTGCTTGAGACATTTAGCAAAAGAGTCGCCTGTGTTTTACTTCGTGTTTGGTCGCACAGGCGACTTACACAAGCACGCATACACACGCAAAAGACACTTTTCGCGGACACTTTTTGCAAAACGGTCTTTTGCTGAGGGATTTTTAGTGAGCGATCGCTCAAAGTGTCTCAACATAAGTGTTGTTGTGAGAGCGACACATTTGTTTTGCTCAACCGAAAACACTGACCAGAACCGAAAAGCGAAACGCAAAAAGTGTTCGGCTCAGTGAGAGACCGTTTTTGTTTTTTTTTTTTTGTTTTGCTCGTGACCCAACCGCATTGGATAATTGGGTTGACAGTTTTTTGCGAGCTCTGCTAAAAAGTGAAACATCGGAATATTGGAAAAACCCTGCGCCATTCATCTGTTCACTATTGTCGAAAGAATCTTCGGAAATAATCAGGTCTACTGTAACCGATATTAAGAAGCAGATTAAAGATATAAGGCTTGCATTATTAGAAGTCAAGGAAGGAACAACCTTTGCTGTGAAATATGAATTTTTCCTAACAATGGTAGACGGCAAGGTTCTCAACGAACTTACAAACACAAAATAGACCATGGCTTGCGCTTTTTTCAAAACAACACAAAAGGATTTTCAAAATTTGGATAATTCCTTAATTGATGAGGGAAATCTGGAATTTGGTATTTCACAATTGCATTCCAGAATTAGATGCATGGATTTTATTTTGTAACTTGCATATACTCTTCCGCAAGTTAACTAATTTTTTGAAGACAACACACCAGGCAAAGAAAAACAAAATATCAGGAAAAAAAAATTCAAGACAATTTCTTTACTCGACTTGGACTGAGAGTCGACTGCCCCAAATATGGATATGGTAACACAAACGATGGAAACTCATACAGAAAATTCTTTGAAGAAAACAAAATTACATCAGAAATAACTGGAGTGGATGCTGAAATCATCAAAAGATTGGGTGTTATTTTAAATATTTTTAAAATTAATTAAGGAAAAACGAGGATCCTTTTAATATGTTGTCAGCCTCTTCCGATCCACTAACAACACATTTAAAAGTTGTTAAGTCTTTTAGATATTCCTTCAAATGTAAATGTGTATGATTATTTTACAAAAAACTACTGATAAGCCAAATTATGTAACGTATCATAATAAAAAACCATTGTTAAATTAAATTTATTGACTGAAATATAAAATTATGAAAAAAAAAATATATCATCAAAATTTTTTTTTAAAAGAAAAAAATATGTACTTATTTTTCAATGGCGAATGTTGCACTGGCAACAAAATCCAACTTCCACAACATATTGCGCAGCTCTCTGATGTCGTATCACGATGAATTTTAAAGCCTGAACATTTTTCTTTCAACTACAATTTAATTCATTAAAATGTCTCAATTGGTTTAGAAAATATGATTTTTGCATTTTCCGATTTTTCGGCTTCCGTGACACTGTGCAACGTTTGCTGGGTACATTTTTGATTTGGTTGCAAAAATGGTGAGCGATTCTTTTTTAAATGAAAGGAACTTGGTCTAAAACCAAATTTTACATTTTACAAATTTTAGAAAATTTTGTGCAGAAAATTATCTTACTTATCTTTTGGGATTTTTGATAAAACCTCTACATTTATTTAAAATTATGAAAAAAATACATAAGTAATAAAAGGTCATGTTCTAAAAATCCGATCTCTTCCATTTATAAACACGCAATCGATTTTTATATATATTTAAAGGGTTGCAATATTAGATTTTTAAAAAAATGTTTGTTTTATTGGCTAACAAAATATTACAAATATTTTTTTAAGTTTTTTAATTTGCGTGCCGGTTTTTAAAAAATGCAAATATAAAGACATAATACATTTTATTTCCATATTTTATGTATACTATTTTTTTTTTGTTATATTTTTTTTTAATTTATTGTATTAGTTTTAGTGAGTTCTGATTGAGTAGTAAATGTACTTAAAAATTTTGCTTCTATATTTGTTGGCAGTGAGAGGTTTGAATGCACCCCTGGTTAGGAGTTAAGAAACGTTGATGTATACATTTAGTGTTCTCAATTTAGCTCAGTGTATTATGCTGTGTACAAAATGAAAAAAATTTCCTTCACTCACACACACAATTTTGAAAATATTCATAACAAAATTTTTAACATTTTAGTTTATTATTAAAATACCAACAGATATCTAACAAAAGTTTCTTAAAATGCACGTTTTTGGAGAAAGTTCACTCTTAAATTGATTAAGTCATGATTTTTAATTTATCTAAAATTAAATGGGATTCCCCTAAATATTGGCACTAGTCAACTTTTGATTTTTTTTGATAGCCGATAATTAATAATGAAAAATAACAACGCAAAGAGCCAAAAAAAAATGCAAAAATTGTAAAAACTTGTAACTGCTATATATATTAACTTAAAATAACAAATTAAGAAATTTCACTCATTATTAAAAATGAAACGAAAATATCTTATAAATGCTTGAATCAATTTCCCTTAAAAGTCAACTCTGCTCCAAGTTGTGTACTGATACAATAGACTTGTAGGCTTGTTTAAGGGAAGTGGTTTGCTGGGCTGGGGTTTGTTGAAAAAATTCCCTAATTTTATATTTATTAATAGCACACAAGAGTTTATGTACAAAATTAGGTGGTCGGTCATTGCAATATAAAATTTAGCGTATACAGAGAAAGAAACCAAAACCTAAGCCAAAAAAAATAAAATATAATAGTTTTTGAAAAAGACTTACCTCCAGATTGTGTAAATTTTTAGTACTATTTTCATTTGAATAATAGTAACATTTAAGTAATAAAATTAAAATAAATATTATAAGAGTAGTAAAAATAGTTTTGTTTTTAATTTGTTATGTTATGGATCGCTTATAAGAGTTATGGGTTCGAAAAAAATGGAAGTGAAATAAGTGTTTTAGATAGATGTGTAGAACACATGTCATATTTGTGAAAGAGTTAAAAAAAAACAACATATTTTTATATTTATAATTCATTTAAAAAAAAATTTTAGCTTCCTTTTTTCATCTTAATAACCACGAAATAGCTCGTATTTTTAAATTAATACTATTAAAATTGATAATAGAAATTATTTGTAAATTTTTATTTCATTAATTTAAACTAAGAGTTATTTCGCTATTTTTATTTTTTTTTATAAAACTTTGAGTTATTTCGTGTTTTTTAAATAAAAATTTAATTTTTAAATTTAAATTTAAAATTTTTTTAGACGTATTGTACGGCGATATACGGCAATGCTTTTTTTGTTTCCGAATCAGAGGTAAACAAATCGGAGCACGTCAGCTCCAAATACGCCTTCTTTTTGTGCTTTTTGAGGTTATGTTAGAAGCCTGAAGTGCTGACGTTTATTTGACCTCGGATTCGGACTAAGCGACTCCAGAAACATTGAAAAAAATCTAGCTTTGTTATAACAAAACCTAAAACATTCCGCAAAGATTCTTTTTCGAATGATTCATGCTTTTGGGGTCGCTACATCCGATGGGGTCGAAAAACCGCAGCACTTCAGTTTTATGGAGATTATTCCGAACACTGACGTTTTGGGGATTTTTTGACCTCGGACTCGGTCTCGAAGATTCAACATTACGAAAAAGTGATCCTAGCTTTAGATTCGAAAGTCGCTGTTTTATGTGTGTTGTATACTTTTTTTTTATGTCGAAAATTAAAACTTTATATCAAATAATATTTATTTCGAATAATATCGGTTTTACAAAGTACAATCCACGGTTATAACATTTGTTCTTATGTGTCTCATTTTGTGTAAGTTAGCTTATGGTATGGCAGACTTCGCCTACTATTTTAACTAATTAAGTTTAAGTAAATAAATAAATAAAATAGTTATAAATAAATAAAATAATAAGTTTTGAAGGAGTGCGGTCTGAAATTAGCTCTTCGTTGTCCACAACTTTTGAAGTTTTCATTCGATCTTAAAAATTTGTACAACATAGGTCATAACAAGTCTTGCAAAATTCTTTTATGGGAATTGACATCAATTTTGTGATCCTGGAATTCTTGCGAATAACGAACAAACGGAAATGACTTAATCGATACCCGAGTCGATGCTCATAGTAAAGGCAAATTTCGTTATAGAGCTAAAGTTCGTTTTGGGAAGTTTTGACTGTAGCTGCTATCGTATATATGTAAGTTACTATATGGTATATTCCGCATGCACTGCACTTAATCAAAATATACGACAAAATCAAAAGTAAATAAAAGTGCAGCGTAGAGAGCTTGGAACTTGCCCAACTACTGGAGGACGGGTGCATTGAATATATAAAAACTGGACTGAAAAAGCCGACAGACAGATGGAAACGCAGACAGACAGACAGACATTAAGACAAAGAGCAGTTCCACAATAGCTATTGTTGTTTTTGTTGTTTTTTTTTTTTTTTGGCTAGCTGTAAATATATCAAAAAATTTAATGAGTTAAAAAATTATTCAATGTCGAGGCTGTGACGCAAAGTGCAGTTGTCAGATACAATACTAATATATATTGGCATAATCAAGAAATTTGCATAATACAAAAAGCTATAACAATTTAAAAAAACGTTCGGCGTCACATAATATACGATAATACTTGTACAATACACGTACATATAAACGAATTTGGTTTAGAATCAATCGAATGTATCTTTAGATACATTAGTATCTGTATCTGTGGCTGTATCTAAAGCATTGCAGCAACAGTACGCATCCAAATAAAAAAGCGAGCAACATTGTCTTCTAATGCGAGTGGTTGACCTTGTATTTTATTTAGAGTTTATTGTCCTTTTAATAGAACGCGCTAACTAAAAACATACATATATACCATATATACATATATACAAATAATATCAACCAATTACATAAATACTTATGAGGCGTTTTTTTATATACATTATATGCCTTAATTTTGACGCTGATTTTTGAATTTACTGCAACTAGTTCCACAAAAAAAGCCGCCAGTAAAATTCCTTTAAATATAGGTACAACAAAAAGTGCATATAAAAATATTTAAATATTTAGCATACATAGGCATATACAATATATACTAGCTATGTACAACACTGCCGTACCGCTGCTGCCTGCTGTCCATCAACAGCTGACTGGCTCGGTTTAATTGCATCTCCCGGGCCGGGCTATGGGGTACCCAGGTCCACCGTACCGCGGGCAACTTTTGTGCGACTTTATGCAAATTAAACAAGTTCGTTGCCAAAAAAAAGATACAATTTTTTTGTATATATATGTATATATTTTGGTTGTGGTAGCCCAACTGTATTTGCTTTTAATTATTTATTTGCATTTGTATCTTCTGTTTTATGTATTTAGCTGCTATATATCATATCATACTATATAGTATCTGGGTGTATTTGTGTAGTTTAGCTACTTAGTTGAGACTAGTCCGTAGTCTTGCGTAGTTAGCTTGGCGCTACGAACATGTTTGTATATCAATTTTAGGTTTGACTTAAAAAAAACTTATATTTTAATTTTAACTTGACTTGGTTGGATTTGTTTCATTGGTGTTTGGGCGTTTTCGGTTTTTTGTTTAAGTTTTATCTGTGCTTATTCATTAGTTAAATTTTTTTGTTAATTAGTTTGACTTTGAACTTGATTTAGAGCTTGTTTTGGGCCAAACGGCAATGTGTCAATAAACGTTTGGCATAAATGTGCGCAAAACCAATAACATAAAGCTGGAACTATGGCTACCAGACGTCACTCTATGTCACACTATCAATCGCAAATCTTGGCTAGCATATAATCATACCAATGGTCTATTATTATTATGCCTTAGGAATTCTTATTTTTTTGTCTCTTGCCTCTTGGATTTTTAAGAAAAATACATCGTTAAAAAGAAAATTTAATCTTTTCTTCTTTTAATCCTTCATTTAAGCTTAATCTTTTTTTGTGTATTTTTTTTATGTTTTGAAATATGTTCATTCAACTTAAAAAAAAATTTGAAGTACAAACATTTTTACGTTTTTGTAAGGTAAAAGTTGCAACCCCTAATCTGTAAGTTCGACTTAAAAATGATCAAAACATATTTTATTTTAGTTTAATTTTTTTGCAGCTACATAACATAATTTCCTTTATCTCCCACTGCAGCATAGAGCCTCGAGCATCGAAACTTGACCAAAGATTTTTTTTTTATTCATCAAAGCTTGAATATAAAAAAAAGGTTAGGGATCTGGCTATACTCCTCTAGCTCTATCACCCAGAAGTGGTCATGCTGACACTAAAAAATCGTTTTAAACTTGTTGCAGATTCTGCTCTAACAGTTTTATTCTATTATGATTTTTGTGCCCTTACTGAACTAAAAGCTTCCCTGACAGCTCTTCTTCCGAAATATATATAATTATCCGGGCAGAGCTTAACTAGATTCTAGGCTATTTTAATAGCGGCATTTTTCGCCCCACTGCGCCACTCCGGGAGTAAATGCAGCGAAGAGTCTCCCTTGTTAACACAAAATTTGGATATGTTAGAATTAGGAATTTCCAATGTTCTCAAATGTTCTTTTAACCTATAAGCAAACAAGTCAGTTCCAAAAGTAAACTTAGATGTTTTGGTGAAACTATATAAATTACGGAAATCAAGAAAAAGCTTAGTTTTGAAAAACGTGAAGCACATATGAAGATTTCGTTTGGATTTTTGTTCTTCTATTACAACCCTTCAGTTCGGCTCAGGCCTGAATATGTCATGAAATCATGGCTGAATTATAAGTACCAGCCCTGAATCTACGCATTCTTTTGTCACTGAATTTAACACATGCATGTCCTAGACGTTCAGGCCCGAACCTTAGCTGTAACAATCAGCTATGAATTCAGTGCTGATTGACTTTGAAATGTCATGCCAGAAAACACTTGTGAATTTTTGAAAAAATCGGACATGTATTCAGTGCTGATTTATTTTTAAAAGTCAGGTCTGAAATCACAAGTGATTTACTCATGTTCTTCATACATTTTTAACAAAATTTTATTATCAATTTTAATTTAAATTTAATATAATAGATTATTTGCGATTTTACCGCTGTAACTGGTTGGTATTGATTCTAAAATCAAAAAATGTTTCTTAAAGAAAACAATACCCGTATTTTTTGACCTACTAATTAAATAGGTATAAAATCTTTAGATCCTTTTAAGGCAGTCATTTTTTGCACGCCATCACTGTTGGCGCCTATGACAAACGCATCAATTGATTTTTTTTGTCTCCCTTACAAATACGTCGAAATTTTTTTCATAGTTCCTTTTTCTCAGTTGGCCGAAACTTGCGCAGTTGACTTTTGCTCTACATACCTCTTAATACCTTTAAAATTATTTTATAAGAAAAAATAATGCTTTTAATAATAATACATATTTATAAATACTTACATAGAAATAAAAACCTGCACGCACAAAAACCTTTTTCTTTGTGTAATAAAAGAAAACGTCAGAAATAGCTACGCACACAAACGCAAACATCAATACTAACGTAAAGTCAAATAAAAAAATATAATTGAATTTTCTTATTTCTCTTTGCTTATTTTTTTTTGCTTTGCTTGTCTGTCAAAAGAAAGAGATAGACAGATACATTTTTGTATGTCTCCTTGTTTCTCTTACCAAGCAATGAGCTTTCGCTTCGTTATCATGCCTGAATTCATGGCTGAACTTTTCAGGACTGAACGACCGAACTGCAGGGAATACATAGGCTACAATATTTTGTATCCACCTCAGCCCTTAGGCCTATGTTACTCTGGCTAAAAACCTTTTTTCAATTATAAATAATTTTTTCTTTGTATTTATATATAATAAATAAATAATATGTTACAAGCAGCGGGTCGGGCTTTTTTTTTAAATAGATCTACTCGATTATGATGATTATTCGGCAAAATTTATATATGTCATATCGAATGAACAAATAAAGATACTTGAATATATAATATGATATATATATTTTTTTTAATGGGTTGCACCCGTTGACCCCTGGGGGAGTCACACATAGACTAGGTAGTCCTTAATAAGTAAAAGTGAATTTTTTACCAATTTTTTTTATAATATTTCTTATTTGTTTTTAAATTTTTTTTTTTCGATTCGACATTAGCTAGTGCTTGTTAAATTTTTTATTTTTTTTTTATTTTTTTGGCAATTAGCCTACTTATAACTAAGGCTATAATCCAATAGGTAAATTACACAGTTAATCGCTACACACTCTTGTTTGGTGTTATGAATGATATTACATCTAAAACAGATTATTTTACAAAATTAACTGCAATTGAACAAACAAAAAATTATTTACATGATTTACAAAAAATTGTGAGAACCATTTTATTGGTTTCTCTAAATTTTAAATTAACATTAATTTTAGTATTAAATACTAGAGCTAATTTTTTTAAATAAAAGAAAATTAAATTTTTTTTTTAAATTTTTAAATTGAAATGAGTTTTTGATATCGATGAAAATTGGCAATGATTTAGCGTATTTTTACTGAGGAAAATCTATACGATATAGTGCCTTCCTTTTTTCCCGATAAGACACAACATTTCGCCGTAAGACAACTTATTCTTATAATTAAATTCTTAAGTTGCTGTCGTGGGTATTTTTATTATTAAATACTAAGTTTGTTTCGAGAATGAAGACTATTCTTTAAGTCGATCAAGTTTAAGAAAATATTAAACAAATTTCATACCATTTTCAAATGCGATGCCTAAGCAAGCCTTCCTCTGCACTTATATTAAAGAATAGCGTTGGATTCAACCATAGCTTTAAACAAATGATGCATAATTTACTTTTGGTCCTATAAGACCGACGTACAACCACTATAATTTATATAAATACTGTCTGTATCGTAAGCTGGGTAAAAACTTCAACACTGGAAAGCTCAGTCCACACATTTTGCGCATCCGAAACAACAACTTCCTTATTTGCACTTAGAAATAAATATTTAAAACTAGACTTTCATTGGCTACCGAGCATTGCTCAGCAAAGAAGTTTTGTTCCATAACCCTCACCCATTTATCTACATAAAACTACAAAAAGCAAACTGCCTAGTAACCATATGCAAGCCCACAATTGTCCCCTAAAAAAAAGAAACATTTCATGATCATGACTAAGGTCAGATTCATAAAACCGCATAAACTAAACCCAATTTAGCTAAAAACCAATTGCCGCAAAATCACAAACAATAACAAAAATTCGCAAAGAAATTATTCTATTAAAAATGAAATGGAATTGTTACTGGCGCTGACGCTGACGATTCTGATGATTCCGACAATGATTTTGATGCCGGCGGTGCCGCATTTCCATAAACGTTTGCACGTACGTCGAGGCTGGCTTTGGATCTGTGGTTTTGGGTGTCCAAAGTGCGTTCCCCTCCACCCTGTTGCCCAGCGACTAAACGCTGGCGCAGTAGCAAAATGGGTTCCATTTTCAAGGGTTTGCCTTGTCTGGCGACTCAGATTAGCAGTTCCACATTGAACTTGAGCTGGCATATGCAATCAGGTGCAGTCAATTGTTGCCGGATCTTATATGCTGCAAACACATACCCACCCATGTATGTGCTATAAATCATGCTCGGTTGATGATATCATATGCTACGTATTATAATTAGAACGATCTCATTTCATTTTCACTTTTCACCAGCTTAAGCAATATCCGCCTAACTCTGCTGACATCTAAAACAAAAATCGTGATATTTGATGTTTGTATCTTTGACAAAAGATCCAACTGCAACGACCATCATGTTGGTTGCTCTTTGAGCCGTCAGAGAAACCAACAATTCCAATAGCCTTCATTAACTATGGCTAGCCAATCTCGTCGATACATTGTAACAAATGCAACTTTTAAACTCTTTAAATTATGCAGTACATATCGAAACTGTCAATAGATTTAACACATACTCACACGCACACACACACACTTCCTGCCCCCTACCCTCTGGCACTGCCCTAACCATGTTGACCATGAGAACATGTTATTAAATTACTATAACATTGTATTAAGTATGTAAGAATGTTACAAATGTTAATAAGTATGTAATAATAATTGTAATAGTTTGTGCCGCTGTTACATAAATTACTTATACGCCAAAGTGGCAGACTTTGACCGATCGATCGATAGACGGGCCAAGTCATACAATACGCACTATATGTGAGCATATGAGTTTGTGAGCATGGGTATGTACTCACTTCTAAATAGTATATGCATTTGTGTCAGTGAGTGCCTACGAATGTTTGTGCTTTTGACATTTCGTTTTTGAGTCTCTCTTTTCCATGCACATGTCAATGTGCAGTGTGCCAATATGGTGTGATATATGCATTATGTGCTATATAGACCTAGTACAAGTTGTCAGTTGGAAACATCATTTGAGTCATTCTAAACTTCCTGGGAATCAGTGGCATACGGAGTTCCTGGTATAACAGCTAAAGCATTTTATTGATCCTCGAGTGACAGCTTAAATGTCATCTTAAAAACTTAGTTTAACTTATGTTTAATCATTGGGCTCACTTTGGATTTTTAAGCCTAACCTACAATAAACCAATCTCAAAATATGAGCGCCGGTCCAGAGGTAGACGACCTAACATACATGCCCAGTACCTTTATAAACAAAATTAAATAAATGAACCGATTTAAATCACTTTTGGGATAATACTTTGGTACGCAGACAATCTTTTAATTGCCGAATTTTACCTAAACAATGATGCTCTTTAAACATTTGCCTCTACCGCTATAGGTTATAGCTAACCGATTTTGATTTAACTTATTGTACTTTTAAAATTATACGGTTAAACCGATATCGAAAGAATGAAATAAACTTGTCTACCATGAAATAATAATAGTCTAAACCGAAAGTTAGCTTAGTTTAGCTTTTATAAATTCTGAGATCTAGTCGTTCATACCGATGGAGAGACCGACAGACGGATTTCTATGTCGACTTCTCAAGTCAACCTGATCATACTTTACGTAACGTTGAGGGTCTCCGAAGTCTCCACAAACTAAATATAGCCTTTGAACCTTAAGGTACTAAGTATAAAATTAAAACAATTAAAACGAAATGGAAAGTTAAATAAATACGTTTGGTATTCTCCTTATAAGTTTGATCTAAAAGTTCCTGATTGGCCAGATTATTATTGTGTTGAAAAAGGAGATCTTATGGATTCCGTAGATTTTAATCGATCACATTTTGGCTCATGGCTCAAAAAGCAAATGTAAAGCGGTGGGTGTTGGATAGGTGCAAACAATATGTAAGTATGAAATTTTGTGACTTTTGCTTAAAAATAACATTAGTTGGATATGGGTGAAAATAAGTGAAGCGGGTAATTTTGTTGAAGAGATCTCTTCCAAAGTTGATGATTATGAAAAACTGCGATTATTATATATCGGTGAAAATAAGTGAAACGGACAATTTTTCCCCCGACCATCTCCGATTTTGATAATTTTTACAGATTTGGTAGAGCTACTAGCCAATAGTAACCACGTCAAATTTTATTGCAAAATTCCGATTATGTATCGAATTATCGATAACTGAAAATTGGATTTTTCGGTTTTAGACTATTTACATTATTAGTTACAAACTTTTTATTTTTCGCAGTAAACTTACACGCCTAAAATGACATTAACACTTTTTTTTTAGAAGTGGGAGATCACTTTTGAATTTTAAAATTAAAAACTAAAAATGATAAAAAAATAAAAAAAAAATATATTAAAAATAAATAAATTTTTTTTTTTAATTTAATATTTTATCTATCATGGAAAAAATCGCGTCAATATCTTTATTTGTTTAGAAGATATGGCTTGTCAATGAATAGTCTAAAAACGAAAAACCCAATTTTCCGTTATCGATAACTCGATAGATAATCGGAATTTTGCAATAAAATTTGACGTGGTTACTTGATCGATCGGTCCTATGGGAGCTATATGGTATAGTCAACCGATTTTGATAAAATGGAATAATAAGGAATCTAATCTGAAAGTTTGGTTGCTCTAGCTCTTACCATCTCTGAGATCTAGGCGTTCATACGGACGGACAGACGGACATCGGTATATCGACTTCTCTAGTCACCCTGATGTTACTTTAGGTAACTTTGGGGGGTCTTCATACATTTTCGGCTTGCTCAAACTTAATATACCCATTGTATCATAGGGTACAGGATATAAATGTTAAAAAATGTTTAAAAAAAGTTATTTTTTTCGAAGTTCGAAATTTATCTTTCTTAGAAAAAACATTTTAATATTTTTATTTGCCGATTGCTAAAAAAAAAAATATTTTTATTCGTTTAGCCGATATGGCTTGACAAAGAAAGGTAGCTAGCTAAATTTTCAGTTATCGATAGCTTGATAAAAATTCAAAGATTTTTTAAAAAAAATTATCAGGTTAATTTGGCTATAACCTCCTTAAAAAGTGGCTTCATTTATTTTCGCAAATATATATTTTTCAAATGAGTAAAATCGCAAAATTTTCAATTATCAATAACTTGATAAATAATAGAAGTTTTGGAAAAAAAATTTTACCAGGCTAATATTGGCTAGAACTTCTATAGAAAGTGGAATCACTTATTTTCACGTTTTTTCTGTAGGCATAAAGCAGTTGCAACTTTCTCAATTTCGAAATAGCAGAAAATAATTCAAATATTTTGCGATAAAAGTTAACAGCAAATAATCTATGCGCGGAAAGAACGAAAAACTGGGCTTTGAAGGTAATTATTATTTATACAAGGTTTTGTATTGTTCAAGTAGATTTTCCAGACTTACACTTTTAATAAGATTAAAAGAAAAATTCAGGATTCTTTTATTTTCTTCTATGTATTGTTTTTCCATCACATTGAGTTATTAATTTTTTCTATAACTATGTGCCTTGAATGGTATAAATATTTATTTGTTCTAAATAAGGTGATTAACATTTCACACAAAGAGAAAAGAGTTATCAAATATTTTCAGAGCCATAGAGTAAGACTTAGGATTCGTGAGGTATTTAACACAATCTTTAATACACACTTTTGTTTTTGCGATACACTTTTGGGCCATAGAATGTCGGCTTCTGCTAATTTCCTTTCGATCCGGCATGCCTATTTGACCATAAACGGAATTGGACAGCCCTGACAACAATTGCTTCCAAAACTGATCCTTACTTCTCTACCTAGTAAGTCTAAGTTTCACTGAGATTGGTCGTAAAAATTCTAGTGTGGTCTGAACCAGCCCTAACGGCAAGCCCCTACATATATTCCCATCCTAACGCATCTTACAGTTTCAAAAATTAAAAAAAAAAATGAAAAATTTTCAACGCAAATATAGTTTTTATTATTATATCTTTTCCCATTTCATCCTTGAAATATTTAGCACAACTATTCTTTTAATGCTCCCTGTTTTGCTGACGTCAAACAAACATTTCAAGCTCTCTTTATTCGCACACATTATTATCAAGCCATAAAATTATCATACTAATTACTGATTCAAGCCCCCCTGCGTGTCACACGCCTTTACGTTCTTTAGTGTTATGCAATCAATATAAACCTGCAAGTCCCAAAATATTGAACAATTGCCATAAGGATAATCCAGTTTTGAATCTTGACATTTTATGACTTTTGGGGGCAGTATTTGACAAGTGTCGCGTAACCCAAACTGTCTGGGCCAACGGGTTAAACTTGTAAAAATAAAAAGTTATAAAATTGAGCGTAAAAATATTGGCGCAACTTTAGTCCACTCAATTAATTATTGTTATTATTTATAAATTGACTTAAATACTAAACAACAATTACGTGTGACTGGGTTTGGTACATTAAATATTCTAATTTATGGCAAACAAAAAATAAATTTACAAAAAATTAACTCGATTGAAATTAATATTTCGACTGTGATAACTAAATTAGATTTAATGTCGTCTGAGCTCGTTGTATTTTTTATTGTTATTGTTTTTGTTTTTTTTTTTTTTTTGTTGCTATGTCGTATTTTCAATGCAAAATGACAAGAGTTGAATATGAAAATCAGTTAAGCAATTCAAATTTGTTTAGTTTTCCACTAGCTCAACTTTAAGTCTCTTTTTTTCTGTCTGTGTCTTTTTCATTAAACATTTATAAACAAATTATGTCAATTTGTATGTAAACATGATATCAAAATCGAGTTGTTGCTCGGTTATCGACCAATGTATCAATGCAGTGTTGCATTTGCTGCCGCTGCCGCAGTCGACGCCAACGTTAACGTCGCGTACGTGTTGCCGTCAACTGCTTATGTTTTCATTGTTTTTGTTGCTTTGCGACTCATTTATGTGTAAATTTATGCCTCTAATCGATTCTCAAAGAAAAAGCGAAAGAAATGCTTAATTTTGGAGAGTTAAAGTGTGAATACCCTTGCAGCCGAGCGTAGATATATTGAGTTTCCATTAGAGAAGTATCTATATTTCGAGCTTGTTATATTTAAATAGAAAATCGGGCTTGCAGTAACAGAAATATTAAAAAAAAAAATTATTAAAAAAATTATTCATTATTGAACCCATAGTATACAGAAAGTAATTTAAATTTTAAAATTTATTTGGTGCGAGACGCAGATACACAGGCGAGCCAAAGTTTTGATTATTTTGTAGCTTTGTTATACTAATATAAAAAATCTGGCTTTTAGTAAAAGATTTCATAATAACTATCGACGGACTCATCCCGAACATTTTAACTGGGTTTGTTTGAAAAAAACATGTTGAACTTAAACTATCAACTTGGTTTGGTTCGAACGCAGATATCCGAACAATTTTTTGAACCGGGCATCGAACTGAACTTCCTTTTATTTTTACACATCGAACTGGATGGTCAACAGCATGGTGAGTTTTTGTTTAACTTCTAAATTTACAAAAATTTCAAAATATCGTGTTTCCCTAAAACCTGAATTTAATTCTAGGGCAAATCCTCAAAAAAAACATTAAATTTAGCCCATAACAATGGACTATTATCTTAAAGTAAAAATTAATTTTTTTATATATTTTACTGGAAAAATTGATTTTTCCACATTTTTTTGATTTTTGGAAATCACCCACAATATCTAGTAGGCTCAATAAGTTTAAACTAAAATAAATATATCTTCGCTATTAATAAAATAACTATTTTAAGCAGCGACCTGGTTTTTTTTCGAACATCGGATTCGGATACGGCTGATCAAAATCCATAAAGGTAGCCCAGTCACATGTAAAGTTCACTGTGTTATTCTTGAAGAAAATTGTTACCATTACCAGAAAAAAATCGCTGAAAAACTTTAAACACTCGATTAATAAATTTTTGACACAAGCGACACATAACAGAGAGAAAAAATAAAAATTATATAAAACCTGTCTTAAACTTAAAAATTGGATACAAAAATTTTCAAGATCGCTTGAAAAGTAGAAAAGATGTTTAAAGGGTTTGAAATCAACCTAAAAATTACCTCGAAATTCCTCTTTCTCTAGACGCATGTGATCCCAATTAAATTAAAACGTTTTGAATGTTTTTCTACTAAAATTTGTCTTTGTACTTATCCTTAAATAATTTTAATCGCCTTACAGTTTTAATAAAAAGCTTTGCGCAGATTGTAATAGGCAAAATAAGTGTAGGGTATCCTATTGTCTGAGACCGAGACGGTTCTTCGAAGTTTATATGTTTGTGTAATTAAATAAATATTCAAAATGTCACAAAAATTTATAAAAAAAATTATATATAATTATAACTTTAAAAATAAGCATAAAAAATTTGAATAAATTCTTTTTATTATTTATGGAACAATTATCTAGATATTTAATTAAGCTCTCGGGATTCTAGCAAAAGTTATTAATGTTGCATATAACGCATATAATTAGATAATATAAATAATATTCATATGTTACTTAATTTTATATACCACCCAGCCTGAAGGCCTATGTTGCTCTGGCTTTAAAACTACTTTTGTTCCCTAGAATTAATTCTAAGTTACAATATTTAAATAAATAAATAAATAAATAAAATAGATAATATAAAAATTCTATAAGAAAATGAACCATTTATTATTCTAGAACGAAAATATGTCTTTTTAAATTTTTTAAAAAATATTCCTGCAAGTTTCATATTAAAAAAATTTTTGTTATGAGTTGCCTTTGTAATATTGTTAGAAAAATTTTCTTTCATTTTTGATCTGATCGAATATATTATACAATAAAGTGATCATATTAAAAATATATTATTTTCATGCAAATGTAATATGTTTATTTATGAATTTTTTTTTATTTATTCTTCTTCTCCCAAACCCTTGTTTACCTCTTTTCGGACTCGCTTATGCTCCTCCTGAGGTGTGGGTATGCAATCTCAGTATTCGGATCCTGGATCATGTCGTCGCTGAGACCCATTCGTTGCTGATATTAAAAAGGTGAGGTTTTTGGCACTTGTGTATGGATATTCGTTAGTTATGGACTTTCCTTTTACATCGGCGGTTGTCTCCAGACCCGGTAACCAATCGCATACACTAATCTTTGTAAGATCTTTAAGATGTTAAAAATGTGCCTCAGGCTCAATGTGATGGTAGATATGCCTGCATCTGACTAGTTCTCTTTTAGGGGCCTCTTAAGCCAGGCAGAGAATACCGTGGTGTTAAATTATATTACATGAATTATTAATTTTTTAATTTATATGCAAGATTAAAACTTATCATTATTAATAAAATTATAAGAACCCTGTATTCTTTTTAAGCCATATCAGCAGTGGTCTTCAGCTTAAAAATAAATTATATATTTTTTTAAATTATTATTAATTATTAAAATTACTATAAATTTTATTTATACTTTATACATTGACTTCACAAATTTTCGTTGACAAGAAATCTAAGTTAACCTTACCTATAATTGGAAAATTGTTTATTGAGTCAAACTTTTCCATCAACCTGAGTTTGATTTAGTAAATGTAAAAATTGAACTAGATAAAAAAAACCTCTACTTAGAACAGATTAGACGTTTCAAAGTATTTCGTTATGTTGCTGAAGCTTTTTATCAAAAAACACGTAAAAATTAAATAAACCTCTGTAAGAGTATAAATATCGACAAAAAAAAGAAAAAATCATAGAGCACACACTAAACGAAAATACAAAACTGATTGCACACAGACTTTTGTATCATGTTCACAAATTACAAATATTGAATTGCAGCTTGCAGCGTTGCCGATGTCTGCGTCAACGTTGACAGCGACTGCGAATGGCGGCAGCGACGTCACGGCATGTCACGTCGACATTTAGTTTGGCTTTGCATTTGTTACTTGAGCTAAATTACAGCGCATGAGATACGGAAGTTATTATTACTGCTAAACTGTATACACTTATATATTATATACTTGAACATATGTTAAAAGCATTTACTGCTAGTTATAGTAGTTGTAGTTATCATTGAGGCAGAATGGGTTGGCTTATTAGAGCCCTTGTCACAGCGTGATTATAACTTAATCAGATTATGACTAATGTGGACCAAATTGGCCTTAATAAGTTTTATGTAATACAATTTGCATGCAACGCCTACGTCACAATGCTTCCTGTTGCACCACACACACTCACATTCACCAACATTATTAATAGCTATGCCTATAACTATCAAATGGCAAGCCCCAGTTTCAGATCAGACTCTTAAAGCCCGCCATAGCTCATTGAACATGTTACTTGATATTGAACTTGGCTTTGACTTTGCTTCTGGCAGGCAAAACGCATAAACTTCGCACCAGTAATTCATTATTATTATTTAAATTTATTATTAATTTTTTATTTTTATTTTTTATGCTGTCGGCAATTGATTCCTTGTGGGCGTGGTACTGCGATGTTGGCGGCACATTTCTCGCAAATAATTCACATATTTCTGGGGAAGTTTTATTTTGTTTAATGCAACTTGTTAAACTCATTCATATGCATGTGAATGGACGGGTACTTACTTGTATACTTAAGAGCTTAAATCTTAATGCCTAACCTGTGCTCGAGTTTAGATACTTACTCGCTCGTTAACAAGATTTTGGCCTAAAAACATTCTAAGCTGTTCTTTACAACAACAATAGTTGCTCTGAGCTGTCTGGAATCTGCCATAATTGGCTTAAGGCTTTTAAATTAATGCATTTAAAAACAACTTACTTGCATTTAAAAACAACTTATAGTTTGATTACTGCACCTTTGTGTCTTTGTATCTTTGTAACTTGTATCGTTGTATTTTTGTATCTTTGTATCTTTGTATCTTTGTATCTTTGTATCTTTGTATTTTTGTATCTTTGTATCTTTATATCTTGTATCTTTGTATCTTTGTATTTTTGTATTTTTGTATTTTTGTATTTTTGTATTTTTGTATTTTTGTATTTTTGTATTTTTGTATTTTTGTATCTTTGTATCTTTGTATCTTTGTATCTTTATATCATGTGTCTTTGTATCTTTTCATCTTTGTATCTTTGTATCTTTGTATCTTTGTATCTTTGTATCTTTGTATCTTTGTATCTTTGTATCTTTGTATCTTTGTATCTTTGTATCTTTGTATCTTTGTATCTTTGTATCTTTGTATCTTTGTATCTTTGTATCTTTGTATCTTTGTATCTTTGTATCTTTGTATCTTTGTATCTTTGTATCTTTGTATCTTTGTATCTTTGTATATTTATATCTTTGTATCTTTGTATCTTTTTATCTATGTATCTTTGTATCTATGTATCTTTGTATCTTTGTATCTATGTATCTTAGTATCTATTTGCAAAGACTAAACTTAAATTAAAATTATTCTGTTAAGAAAAATTGTCAGAGTAATTTTGTACTATTGTATTTTAAATACATTACTTTCCAAAAATTTGTACATACCAGTGTTTAGTACAGATCCAAACTATTTTACTTTTGGCTTTCTCCACTTGTGGACTATCTTATGAATCTAAATGTATTGTTAAGCTTAATATTCACAAATCTTACAAATAAAATTAAAGAAAGAATTTATAATTTCATAATTAAATATTAAAATTTCTTATCTAACTATCTCGATAATGTTCGTTGAGTATTTAATTATCATATACAAGAAAACAAAGAAACTGAAATAATAACAGAACCATTTTAAGAAACAAAAACTTAATTCCAAATATGTAAATCTAATGTTTGTTTTAAGTTTGCATTAATAAACATTGTGTAGTATAATTTTTAATAAATACAGATTTTTAATTACCAAGCCACTAATCAACTAGATCGCATAGGATGCATCTATATACCACGCAAGTATTCCTGTTTTATTTTGGGAATTAAACAAATGCCATTAAAAGTAAGTAACTAAATGTATTATGTATGGTATATGCATATACTTAGCCTTCAGAAATACTCGTTTTCTTAAAATAAAATATTAATTTGTGCTAAACTGTGTGACAAAGAGACAACAATGCCGACCACAACAAATATAAGCGTAATAATGACAAAAGCCCATGTCAAAATGCCAAATAAAAAATAAATTAATTAAGTGCACTTTTTTTTGGCTTAGGCGCACGAGTTCTCAAAGATACTAATATGCATATAATGCCAATATTTATGGAGTCTTTTTTTTTTGTACTGGGTACTCCCAATAATAAAATCCTAATACAGATTGTTATATATTTTTAATTAATATCTAAATGGATATGAGACATTTTATGGATTTCTCACTTGCTAATACCAAGATCGTTTAAAATTTTAAATGCGATTTAAATAAATTGATGGAATATATTTAAAGATATGTAACGCACGTTGCTTAATTAGTACTCTTAAAGCTCATGACTTGCATTTTTAACGCTCATAGAGTTTTAGAATTAGGCAAATATCTAATGTCTGCCAAATATTTATCAACATAGAACCAAGTTTGTGTATCTTTTGGCCTAGCTTATTCTCAACTTGTTTTAGCAGCAGCCATTGGCCTCTCTGCGATTGCGATAAGTGTGTCTCTCATATTTCCAAATATAAAAGGTACAGCCTCAAGTTTTTTACATGGATATGAAACAATTATTTATTGTTTGTTAATTACAAAAATTTTAAAAATCTACTCACGTTAGTTATATATTTGCAGCTTGGGCAGTTTTCTTTTCTTCTGCTCACAAAGTTATATGATTAATTTAAGATATTTTTTAAGACCTCAGGCGGCTTGGCTTTTTTATATTATTTATTTATATTCTGAAATTTCAAATAAATCTTAAAAAAAATGTTTTCTCAGACCGTGGTAGAACTTGTAAAAATAAAAACTGAATTTTAATTTATATGGAATGCAAAATAATTGTCAAGAGAGGGTAGAGAGAAGCAAGCCGCTGATTCAAGGCAAGAAAATAAAGCCTTGCTAACTAAGATCAATTAAAAAAATTAATTAGGAAATTTTTTTTTTGCTTATAGTTTTTTAATTTTCGAAAATAAGTTTTAAAACTCATAGATTTAGAGGTTGCATCTTTTGTTTCAACTTGACGCAAATTATGTATGACGTCACAACACAGAGATTTAACAAATTTTAAAATCTTTAGATTGGTTTGCCAAGAGTTTTAAATGTAACCAGTTGACTGGAATTACGTTTTCCTGCCCGAACGTTGGCTGCAATTTGGGTAAGGTTTTTCGATATTAAATTTATCGATAACATTTATAGTAAAAGACATTTATATTGATAATCAGTTAATAAAATGTTTATTATTGAGGTGGGGCAGCTTCGTTTTTAAAACATACCTAAATAAAATACCCTTTGAATTAAAAGAAATTAAATGCTTTTACAAAAATGTTGTTTAAATTATAAAAATACATAAATTTTATTATTTATTTACAAGGTAATCAGCTGAGCATAAAAATGGCTACCATCCTGCCATGCTGTAATCTATAACAACGCTACACATTAAAAAATCTTAACAACGCTTTTATGGCAAAGGGAAATTTGCTAATTTACGCAATACCTTATTTTGAATTATACTTGAATTGTTTGTATGCAATTAGCTGAAGAACCTCATGAATGCCACATGTCCAAGTGAACCAGACAATGGTCTAATGAAGCAAATATTAGTTTTGAGCGGAACGCTAGTTTATGACTCCTTATAGGCATTCCAACTAGAATCTTATTGCATGTGATTAGGATTAAACAGAGTGGGCTCTCTCTTATGTATTTGAGTTTATAGATATTACATTCTAAAATGAAACTTGGGTAACTTACAATTAAATTAATATTCCTTCAAACAGCTTACAATTCACAAATGGTTAAAACAGTAGTTGGCAACGGTCGGAACTTTTTGCCAGCATTTTTTTTAATGTCGTAATTTGATTTTTATGGTATGTTATTTAAAGGTGAGCTTTGGGACTAACATTCGTTTGAATAATATGCATATCCTTTGCACAGACGTATCTTTTATTTAAAAAAAATTTTTGCCAAATCCATAAATAATATGATTTTATATTGATGAAAGCATTTTTTTTAAGACATGAAAATTTGTATTTAATACCAACTAGAGCAACACTTTTTATTTGTAAAATTTATGCGCTTATGCGAAAATGTAAGTCTTAAATAAAATTACGATTTGAGAGAGTAAGGAACACCCTAATGTAGCAAGAGGTAAACCGCCAAGGGCCATCCCAGTCAGGCACGTGATTAATCACATACGCTTCTATTGTGCCCTAGCCCTATCAATTTAATTTCATTAAAAAAAGTTTACCATTACAATGCAATGGCCGCCGCAGCCGAATACCAAATACCAAATATCAGACCTCAGGCCCCGAAAGACCCAAAGTTCCAAAAGTAGAAATCCAAGACAAGGCAAGCGTCACACATGACACCTCAAACATTCAAGAAGCTCTTTATGCTATGATACCATAATCCATGAATAAAACTAAAGAAACCAACGCACACAGATACACACACACACACTCATACACACAGAGACAACTAATACCAAAAAAAAAGCTCACAAATAGTTCAATGAACTTTTTTGTTGTTGTACTGAGCTGAGAGTATAAATATTGTATGTTGCCATGTATGTTGTGCGCTCTCTCTTTGGCGCTCTCTGTGTATATTTATTTATGTTTTTTTTTTGTCTATTTGAATTCATTTTTGTAGTATATAAATATGTACATAAAGTATATATATAGCTGAGGTGGTAAATGCTTGCAGGTAGGGCCCACTTCATATGCAATGAAAGCTTTGCGCTCTTAACATTTGTAACTTCTGCCCAAGATCAGTGTCTATGTATTATGTATCTTTTTTCGAATTTTACGCATTTCCGACTACTTTTTTAAACTTTTACACATACGTTTTTTTTTTCTATGTATATATTGTATCTGACGATCAATTTCTTTTCAGCTGCTCCCAAGTTTTTGTCACGTAGGCCCTTAATAAAAACGCTAGCTTTGAATGAATTTGGTAAGAGCATGCATTTAGGCTTAAACCCTGGTTGCCAGATCAACCAGAGCACAGCTTTCTCATGCCTCAACTGAAGTGTGAATAATTCCATTTTGGGACAGTAAGCAAATCATTTAGGCTTAATTGTTATGCTGATAGGCGCTAGATGGATTACACCTCGACGTCTGGCCCGGCTTCATATACACCTGACAGGTGTACCAATACGTATACAAGTATTTCTCCCAGTGTGTGTATGTGTCAGCCAGCTCACGTTTCGCTGTCTGCCCCTCTTTAATTCACTCATATTTTTTTTTTTGGTTTTTTATTTTTGGTTAAGTATTTGCCACTCATAAAAAAAAAAATTTTAAATTATTTGTAATAGTTTTTTAATTGAATTGTCGCAAATATTGTTGTTAATATTATTGTTGGGCTTTTACTCACTGTGTATAGTTGTGGGCGGACACTTTTGGGCTATTAATTAATTGTCATGTGCTTGGCTGCTATTACACAATACACAAGAGCATATATTATATATATTTACTTATATACAACACCTATATGTATTTGTGAGGCTGCTGATCAGATTACGCAATCTAAAGAGTTTATTCAAGTGTTAGAAGCGCGACTTGACGTCACTGATAGCAACCAGCAAACGAACAAGTGTCAAGTATCGGGTGATATTTTTCCCAGCTTTTGTCTTACAAAGGGCAACGAATTTTTAAAATATTCAGCTGACAGCTGATTTTTGTTAGTTTGGTTAATCCCTGCAAGCTCTAATTAAGTCACTTAGCAACTACTCCAATAGCTGAGCTCTTTTTTTATGTCGTTTTAAGTAAACATTATGATAATATATAAAGATATTTAGAAAAATAAACAGCAGCTCTATATAGACTCTATATTATAGAGCTTAATTACAGTGGTTGATCAATTTTTTTTTTCTATTATAGAGGCTTAATACATTTTAAGCTCCCGTAACCATATGGCTAAAAATTTAGTCCTAATAGTGCTCTCTCATATTGGTCTATTCTGCAAGCATTTACCTGAATGGTTTGAATGATGAAGAAGACATCTAAGGTGTTGTCAAGAGAAAATGTCACCATAATTTTTTTTATTGGGCGAATATTCATGCGAAATTTGGTAAATCAATATGCAGTCGATACTTTCCCAGAACAAAATTCTCTACAATAAAGTTTTCCATAGTAAACATATTTCCAAATACACTACTCTTATAAAGACAGGGAAGAAAGGAAATTTGACACATATATATTCTATATATTTACGCTATTTACGTTTCGACTGGAGCTTTTACTGTTTGGAAGGAAGCCACGAAATTCTCAAATGAGGAAGTGTATCAGACGTCAACAACGTAAAATTTTCATGATATCTTGGATCTCCGAGATTTAAGTTTTCATAAGAAAGAACGCGTCCATTCTTTTTCGACAAAGGGACATGGCTATATCCATAAAGTACCCATACTGAAGTTAATTCTAAAGCAATTTTTGGTCTGCCAAAGCTATATAACCACCAACCTTATGGACTTTGTCGGGCAGAAATGCAGAAGTGCACGACTCACGACGTGTGTAACCATAACAACGATGCATAAATAGATAAGTGACAGAATGACAGCGAGAGCAACAACAAGTGTGCTATAGAATAGTTTTTGAGCGTATTTAATTTTTTTTCAGTACAATTTATATTTACTGAAAACATTTTTAGAATGTGGACACAAAATGGGGCCAAAATGCTGAATTTCTTTAGTAAAAGTTGTTTTTGGATCCATTTTCATTTTGCAAGAAAATGTGAATTTAAAAGATAATTTGATGCTATTATAATTTAGAAATAATTTATATATGAATTAAAAATATTAAGTTCTTTTCTAGACGAAGCTCCTTACTTTACTTACACTTTATCAATTAGTCAAAAATGATATAATAATAATATATAATAGATAAACAATATCGACAGAACTTTAAAATTCGATTTTAAAAAGATGTTAAAATTTAAAAAACAAAATTGTCTTAATAAATCAAATTTAAGGTCAACTTAAATAAATAAATAATAGCACTGCTAAAAACTTTTAGAGGGATGCTTTGCGCGTTAAGATCTATTGAACGAGGACCTCTGAACACTGGTTTTAGTTCAGACAAGGTTCACCAAAACGAATCTGTGCTAATTGGTAATGCCGGATATCCGGCTTCGAACTGATTTGGTTCTGGTCATGAATTGCAGCCGTGCTTTTCATTGCAATATGCCTATCTTATCGTCGTGCCTTTGTTTATACGAAATGTACCATAGCATCATGATAATAATAATCTTGAATGATGGCCGGACAGAACGAGAAAGAAATTATTTTATATATGTACATTAAATCATAATATTCAAAACTGTCGATGGTTTTTTAATTATTACTTAAAAAGTTGAGCTGTTCCAAAGAAAATCATTGCAACCAAAAATCTCTCTAAAAAGGAAAAATGGAAAGAGCACATTAAAAGCATATTTTAAGATACATTTTTCCTAAAATTTGTAAACTTATAAATTTTCAAAATTTAAAAAAATAGTATTGCGAATCTTCTGCACGTATTGCACAGTTTAATGAAAATAATAAATAAATATATTTTTATTTATTTATTCATTTGCAATCTGTCTAAAGGATTGACCGTGCTTCATTGAGCCCTTGTAAGCTTAAGTCCTACTTGTTTTAAACGTAGAATCCACGAGGAATATTTACTTTTATATATCTCTATTATATGATATCTCAAACGCCAACTTATTTTACGTCTTCATTTCTGAAATTGATAACATTTTCTATATCTCAATGGGAATGTAATTTGTAATGCTTTTTTACAAAAATTCTACACTTGCTTAGCTAAGAATTTGCATCAATAAATTTTTTGTTCCATTCCTGCAGCCCTACTATTTCCAAAAGAACGTTTTAAAGGTTTTAATGTAAGATTTGTTAAAACAAGACGAGCTTAACAACTCCAAAATGTACTCCTGCTGCTCTTTTCCAAGAGCTGCCCATATTTAACTTTGCTGTTTCTGCATCAAAGATAACGTGCCTCCTAAAAATTCTACAACTTCAAAACTGAACACCCTATACACGTCACTTTTAGGTATGGTGAGTGTGCCTGCACAATATGTTAACTTGGACTTGGCCAACAACTTAAAGTCAGTGCCAAGTAATGAAAATTGCAATGTGTTCGTGGCAATTTGGCATTAGACGTGAAAGTGCGAGTGCCAAGTTAGCACCAAACAACTAAACAACCAACCAAATAACCAGCTAGCCAACCTGTCGTCCAACAATCCAAGTCAATCCAACGAACGATGGTCAGTAGTAGCAGTTGCCACTCCCACTGCCAGCTCCACCACCCCGTAATGTGTAGGCGCATGTACGGCCCACACCATCATCAAATGCTTTTTGCAGTTATTTCAATTTTATGGCACGTAATTTGCAATTGGCAACGACTGCGGCAAAGGCGACAATGGCGTAGACAACTTTAGTGCTGGCAACTTTTCACTTTTCATATTGCGCTTTTCCAACACTCCCCCAGTTTGGACGCAGAGAAACAGACTCTAGACTCTGCCATTAAATGCGCGTACGTGCTGCTTTTGCATATTTTGGCCTCTTGGCCTATTAAGTTGAGCCCAACATTGGCTAAAGTTCTTTTTAGTTTGGCTAGCTGCCAGGTTATGATAATAATCAATAGCCAAGTTAGTAAAGTAGTAGGAAAAACCATCATGCGCCTTAAACTCCTAAAGCATGCAAATTGCACAGGCGACCCATTTAGCTGCACATTACGCATACGCCTAGTAGTGCGGCATGAATCAACCTGTACAACAAACAGCCCACAAACAAATTTGCTATAATTATTATATGTAACAGCCAAATAACAAGATGACTAATATCATGTTTACAAGAAATAAAACATTGCAACATCGTAAATAGCAAAACGTCAGCCTCAAAAAGACACGACGCGACATATGTTAAAAATCTCAACAATTTTGTGTTTTTTTTGCATATCTGACAACAATAAAACAATGACATACAACAATATTTGCAAATTAGGAGAAACTTTACGGGTCACTACAACAACAACAACAAAAACTCCGACAACAACTCAGCTTATTTCCTAAATAAAGTTAAGCCAAAGATGAAACCGAAACTGAATATGCTCAGACTCTCATAGACAAAAAAAAAAAAAAACTCACACACACATATAACAAACAAAAGGCACTTGTTGTTGGGTGAAATTTTCACCAGAAATTCAAATGAGTTGCTAATAGCAGCAAAAGCAGCAACAAACACTACAACAAAAGTAAAATGCTGGCTAAACAAACAAACAACAAAAAATCAACCCACAAAAAACGGAAACCGTTAAAGCTAAACAGCAGCAACAGCGACAACAACAAAACTTTCAAATGTTCAAGTTGTTGTCGCCGCACAGTGGTCAAAACGATCGATCTGAATAGCATTAAATAATAACTTAAAAATATTTGAGGTAGAGACAGGGGCAGATATGCAAATTCAAATCAGTTTTGAAAAAGGAATTTGGTATCATGTCCCGCCTTGCTAAGTATTTTTTTTTAATGTTTTACTTTCACGTAAGAAAATTGCTGGAATGCATCCTTGCCTCTTCCGTCCCGCCCATAATATAGACAGCATTCAATAACTCTATCCATAATTCGCGGTAGATTAAGTATGTAATTTTTATATAGAAAAGAATAAAATTTTTTACGGTTTTTGTTACTTTAAATTGAAAAAAAAGTATAGTTCAAAACAAAATTTTTAAAAATAAATTTTTGATTTCCATCTTTTAAATCTTAAATTCGCGTTAGTTTAAAACAAAACAATTATTTTTAACAAATAGTTTTTTTTACAATAAAATTAATGCTTGATTTGAAACAATTTTTTTTCATTTTCCATATTTAATTGATCCCAAATACAGTTTTTGTTAAATAAAAACAAAATTTTATTTGCTATTCATTTTTTTAACAAAAAATATTTTTTTTTTAATTTTTAGCCGATATTTTTTTAATTTCCATTATTTAATTGTTGCCAAGTTGAAGACGTAATTTTAAAAATTAATTTAAAAAATAAAACTTTTAATAAAAATCTGTTTTTGATTTAAAAAAGTTTCTTTATTTTATTTATGAATACAAAATAAAAAAAGGGTTTTTAAAAATAAAAAAAAAAATAAATTTGATTTTGTTTGTTAAAAAAATATTTTTTTTTTAATTTTTTTTCAATTTAAAAAGTTGAAATTTATGCTCCATGTGTTATAATTTTGCGTATGGATTCCAGATTAAAAAACCAAGTGTTTGTACAAAATTTATTGGCTTAAACGTGCAAGTGCCTCCGATATATAATGGAAGGAAAGCTGGGATTCTGAATCAATAAACTTCATCATCCTTCTAGCTAGGCCCTCGCTTTAATTGGAACTTTGATGCAGTTGGCTTTCCAGGCGTTCAAAGAGCTATTCATTAATTAAAAATGCGAATTATTTTTAGCTAGTAAATCGATCATTTCGACCACTGTGGCAAGCCGACTTCGCTGCTGCGGCAGCTGCTCCATTAATGAGGCGTGCGTCGTTGTTGTTTTGTTGTTTACCCCACTCGAAAGCGTCGTCGTTGTTGTTGAAGATCAATGCGACGTGTTTTTGCTGTAGTGGTTGTTGGTGTTAGCTGCTTCTACTGCCAAACAACTCAGCAGCTTGATACCAAAGTTTTTGTTGTTATTGTTGTTGCTTACCACTTTCGTTGTTACTGTTGTTGATTTGAAGTTGTTGCCGTTGAAGCTTTGAACGATTTTTCATTGGAATAGAAAGTGAATTGAATTTGTTTTCAGTTTGTTTTTTGTGCCATTGTTGCGGCTTGTTGTTTTTCTTATTGTTGTTGCTGTTTTATTTGCTCTTGAGTCGCAGTCATCTTTATTGTTGTTTATAATGAAAACAACAGATAGCGACAGCAGCAGATACAGATACAGCGACAGTGGCAGAAATTGGACCATGTCATTGACCTTCCTTTCCTACTGTCAAAAGTAGTGAGAGTGATGATGGTTGGATTGTTAAGTCCAACGAAAAATAAATGAATACTGAGAGCTTAAAATTTTCTTGATCTTGTTGGTGCTGAGAGGTTGTTGTTTTGATTGAAAACTTAAAATTTTTTTGTTTAGATGCAAAATTTTAGTTTGTTTATTTTTTTTTTCTTAAAAGTTAAAGCTGTAAAAAGATTTTAGTTTTTTGGACTGAAACTCTTATTTTTGAGTTGGGCTTGATTTGGTTTAAAAACAAAAGTAATTGATATGATTGCTGTATCAAAAGTTTTGTATCTATAGCTAATGTTTAGTTCCCCTTCAATCTAAACAACGCTTGGTTTTGATATTGAAAAACAATCGAAATGATCCTAAAATGAATGAATGAAATTTAAGAATATATGTAAACCACTTTAATTTAAAAAAATTATTTTTTTTTTAAATCTAATTTTTAAATTAAATATCGATATCTCTGCTATTTCAAGCTGCAAATATTAGTAGGGTCTAGCTGGATAAGCTACCAAAAACTGCCCCAACGATTTTTAAATACTAATAAAGCAGGCCAGTTCATGGGTAAAAATAATATTTTCGCAAAATTACAAATTTTTAACCAGCACGCTTTCTAAAAAAACTAAATTTCCTTAAAAAAGTGAAATTTTGTTTTTTATTTAGGTATCTTCCCTTAATAGTTGCTTAAACATAAAAAAAATTAAGAATTTTGTACTTTTACAATGGTTAATTTTGGAGCACTTTTTAAGTTCAAGGTAACCCTATACATTTTTCTGCAAATAAAAAAGAATTAAAAAAAAAAAACAAACAACTTTCGTTTAAACATTTTAAACATTGTTGCACCAAATCGACTAATAATAACCATAAGATTGTCTGTCAAGCAAATTGAAAAAAATGTATTCGGTGATATGGTTGTTTAAATATAAAAAATTTAAATAATTTTAAATTTTTTATCTTTGTTACAAAGAAGCCGTTTAGCATCTAAAGTATATTATAAAAAAAATTGGAAACTCGCATAAAATCAGTTTAATGATTGGCATAAGAAATAAATTATATTTAAAAAAAAATAATAATAGCTAAAAAAATGTTTTAAAAGGCGTTATTGACAACTAAGATAAAAAAAATGTTTAAAAATATTCAGTAAAAAAAAAAAAAAAAAATGAAAAAACTTTTTTAAAGGTAAGTTTAAAAATTTTAATTTAGAGGCAAATTAATAATTTATAATTAATTAATTTATATATTAATCAACCTGCATAATTGCTGTAAAAAATTCATTGGTGATAGTTCTTGGCTCTTTTTTTTTAACTAGAGTAGAGTCAGAAAAAAATAAAAAGTGAAAAACACTTTATTGTAATGTGATTCGATTGAAACAAAAAATCGTTGGTGGCAGTTCTTTGTTGGATAAGGAATAAACCCTTTGCATATTCATCTAAGTTTGTAAGCATAATTTTTCATGTGTACATAGTCTATATTTAAACTACTATTTGCAAAAATTTGCAAAATTGTAGTCAAGAGCTGCGTATATACATTAAAAGGATAAGTTACTTGCCCAATAACTTTAGTTTGCCCAAATTAGCAGGATGCTTAAAAGCATAAGTTTAAATGAAATTCTACTTATCTGCTTTTCGACGAAAATTAAATTTTTTGCATCTTTCAGTTTCATTTTAAAACTACAATCTGTGACAATTTTTGGTTTCGTTAAAAGCGCTATACAGCAATCCTGAAGAAAATCCTTTAAACCTCTAATCTTAACCATATCGAAATGCTAACTTTTTCTTAAAATAAAGTTCATCTTATTCCAAAACCCAGCAATCCTGAAGAAAATCCTTTAAACCTCTAATCTTAACCATAACGAAATGCTAACTTTTTCTTAAAATAAAGTTCATCTTATTCAAAAACCCCCCATCTGTACGTTATTTCCTGAGAGTTCATTATTACTCATAACCAAAAGTTTACATACTATTTATATTTATTCATTCGAGCATTTTCCGCTTTAAAAAATAAAATTTGGGCGAAAACGTCGCCGCTGCACTGCGTCACACGATTTCTTTTACAAAATGTGTAAATTAAAGCAGCCCCTCCTCTAGCAGAGGGAACAAAACCAACAGCAACAACAAGAGCTATATAAACAGCAATGAGTTCGTTCACCTTTCGCCTAATTATTAAAATACATAAACGAAACGCACCAAAAATTCGAGATACTATAAGACGCGTGCAAAAGAGTCGAATTAAGCAGGCTGACAGACAGACTGTTAACCAGGCTGACAGACGTACTGTTGGCCAACTGGCCGGTCAGTTAGCCAGTTGGGCGACAGAGCGCTCTAAAGACGACGGAACTATATTCGAACAACTTCAATGAAATCAATTTAACAATAATATTTTTTTTTAAAGCAACAACAACAAACGTCAACAGTGAAGCCCTGCTTTAAGCGCTGCTGCTGCGCTGCACTGCCTCAGTTAGCGTCAACGTCAGCGCCGCCATGTACCGTTGGAAATTTCTTGCTTTTTCTTTTCTCAAGATACATTCATACATACTATATATATTTTTTATGTATTTTGTTTTTTTGTTATTGTCTTGCGCAAATGTAGGTCAAGTTATTATGTGTATGTGTGTGTGTGAGTGTATGTATCTGTGTGTCTTAGTGAGTGAGTGTGTGTGTGTGGTACTTTTTGCTGTAGCTCGTGGGACGCAGCGTCGTCGACTAAGACTTGGGCCCCAGGTCTTGGTGCACATGCGTACCAGGTTGTCTTTTTTTCTAGACGCATCCAAGCGACTTTCACTTAGAAAGTTCTGCTTGCGGTTATGCGGCATATGTGTTTGTACGAGGGTAGGCTTAAAAATTGTTTGCTCAGCAAGAAGAGATCACTTTTTCAAAAAAAAAAATAACAATGAATTTTTTTTTTTTTTTTTTTATTTTTAATTTGCCTTATTTTTTTCAAAATAGCAATTTTGCTTAAGCTTGGTATTTAATTTCTACAATAATAATATATTTTAACTAAACTGACACATAGAAAAGGAAAATAGGATAGGAGACCCTTGAGACATATTCTCCATTTCCCGTACTCCAATATTTGAATGACTTAAAAAAACTATAAACTTAAAACCTTGAAGCACCTAATCGGATCTTGTAGAATCAAATAAATTGCTTTTAAATAAAAGATAACGATGACTCAATAAATATAAGAGTTCCTGGGCCGATTGATATAATTTGCTATTTTTCACATACTACCAGATTCTTTATTCTTGCCAAGCCATTTCTTTAATTTTCCCACAGAGCATTTGGTAGGTGATGCACCAATTCGCGAATCCAAAATTTTGCATGTCGCTTAAGCTCTTGTGTAGCGTTGCATTAGCTTGGTGACAAACAATTTTTTTTTTTTTGTAGTTTAGTTATAGTTAGTGTGATGGATCCAAATTACATTGCGAAACAATGCTGGCAGAGATCTTACTCATATTCAACCATGAGTGCCATCAATATATTATTAAGTCGTTCGCAAGAGATAACGATTCCTTTTATCTATTTCTGATGTGGTAGAAGGTGACTTCTCTTGGCCGGCTTGGGTGGTCTTCGCCAAAATTTTTTATATGTCTGAGCTTAAAATCTGTTACCTTAATTATATTGGTTAATATTGACGAACTCTGGTCCTCATTAGCTTCGTCCAATAAGCTCTTTATTTCTTCAATTGCTTTCCAAAACAGTAATCGAATAACGATGTTCGATATGCGAATTCAAACTCACACAGGCACCATGTCTACTAAATTGTTAAAAAAAAAGCGACTGATAAGCACTGTTTGCCAATAATTTTTCAACCCGCCCTTGTACTTATGTGCTGTTGGGTCGTCATGAATACCGCAGTTGTAAACGATATGAATGAATATGGTAAGCGTCAATCTCAGTCAAGTCAGCCCGTAACTGGGTCACATGCGAAACTTTTGGCCAAGTTCATAAACCAAAATCTTAATAAATACTTCCAGCTAAACTACAAACAAACAAAAATTGCATACAAACAATTTTTCAATGTAAAAATGCATGCGCAAAGCTTGCCGTTAGCTGCGTTAACCTTGTCGCGGCAGCGACGCCAGCGCAGCAACGGCAACAAGAGCAACAGCTGAGTCTCGAGTAGATTTCCCTGAACTTCACACCGAGCAACAGAAAAGCTAACAACGAGCGTCTATTTATAGCCGCACATCCGCGTCGTCTATACTTCCTGCTGGGGAAAAACTTACAACGCCAGAGAAAGAGAGCGCGTGGCCAATTCTAAGCAAAGCTTTTGGCGCTCACCAGCTTGTGCGCTCTTCAAGCTCTCAGAGCACAAACTTGCTTGTCGATCGACGGCGGCAAGAGAGCGTGGTGCTCAGAATGCAGGCGTTCTATGCAACTGCGCGCTCTTTTTGGCTGCATTTTGTTGGCTTTTTTCAGCTGTTTGTTGTTGTTGTATTGTTATTGCTTTGCCTTTGGCTTGGTATTTGTTTTTGTTGTTGTTGTTGTTGTATTATTATTGACCTAATCACTTGTGGAGCACAAACGAACATTGAACTTTTACTTCCGCATGCTGCTAGAGCTTTTGTGGCAGCAGCTGATATAGACTGTTTGCAGCATGGTGGAATATTACACCATGGTTTAAAGTAAATGTTGCAACAAATCTGTTGCAAGCTTGGCCCACTGGGCGTAACTATTTAAGCTGCAAGCGGGCTGTTCCTACCAAGCTGCCTTGTGACACTAATAAATGCACGCAGATTCATCAAATATGCCCTGGCCGTTTGGAAAATCATATTTTAAAGACGCACTGATGCTATGCAAAAAAATATAAAAAATCTTTTTGGGGCTGACTGACAGTGGGATACCCTACAATCACTTCTCCCAATAAAAAAGTTATTGTCTTCATCAAATTTAGCATTTGTACTAGGTTGACGCACCGAATTTAAGTTCGAGGCGTGTACAAGTTTTTAACCTAAGGGTCCATAAAATATAAAATTTTTTTTTTATATGATGTTTTGTCTTTTGGGCCTTAAATAACATGTTTAAAAAAATATCCCACTGTTTTTTTTTATATGAGTTTTGTCATTCCGTGCGAAATTTTTGCATGCTGCGTATGGGCCTTAAGACAAAATTGATTCACTCTAGAATTTTTCGTTCTCTATTTTTCTTAAACTAAGAATAAAATAATAAAAATTCTTACAATCAGTACGAAATGCTCTTTGAGAGCACTTTATAAAATCATTCCCAGTATTCTCAAATTAAGTATTTCTGTCTTACAAGCTATTAAGAATATATTCTTAAATTAAGAATTTCTGTCTAAAAAGTAAAGCTCTTGAAATAAGAATTTTAATTTCAATAATATAAAATCGCAAATCGATTTTTTTTTTCTTAGTGTAGCCCATAGTCGACATATTGCGTACGCCCTTGAGCAGAATTTTTTTTTTATATTTCATTTTCTGACATTAGATTTTTAAAAATGTAAACCTTTTTTTAATTTGTAAGGCTAGTTTTGTAGTAATTTTAAAAATTTTAAAAGCTTTTCCTAGTCTAAAGGCAAATCTGTTGTAAATTTAATTGCAGAATGCTCTAAATTTATTTTTGTGTTCGTGAAATATTGTTGCAGTGTACTGGGGTATGGAAAGGAATGCATTTTTAACTGCAACTTATGAGTTTTTTTACTTAATCATTTGCAGCATAGTATTCTTATTATCAAAGTATTATACTGTGCCAATTTTTACCAAGTAGTGTAGGTTTAAAAAGCGAAATAAATGTGGATGAGCGCCGAACGTCATCTGAGTACTCATTTTTTTTAGTAAGATTTGGTGCCTCTATCTCTAATGGTTTTCAAGTGTGACTGACTGTATATTATGGCTCAATCGCTGCCTTAGCTGAAATTAAGCACGCCTACTTTTGCGTGTTACATACCTTGCGTAGATTTACAGCCCCCTTGACCCTATAGATAGATGCAGGGTATAAAAGCAGCATCTTAGCAATAGCAATTTATCTGCCTGAAGATTGCACTACTCACTGCCGCTTGCGCCTGTAAAATCTTGTAATTTAATGCGACAATTTTGCACGCCTCGGGCGGTGCAACCAGCCCACTGGGCGGCCATGGGCGGCTGCAATACACAGGCCTGAGACCCTGAGAGCAACTTTGATAATAAAAACAACTATTGTAATTTGATGTTTTAAATATGTATATTGTTTTGTTTTTAATAATATATTTTAAATATGTATGTGTGAGTGTATTTTTTTTTTGTCAATGTGTATAAATAGCGTAGTACAACTTAGGTGCTAAAAGGGCTTTTAAATAATGCGCTCTAGCTCACGTGTTGGGGAGCACTCTCTAACGTTTTAGCTCATTTACTATAACATACATACAAATAGAAAAATTTCAAAAAAAAAAAAAAACGTTGCGCAAACAAATTAAACTAATGAAAATATAATGGAACAAACATGTACGAATTTGTTTAAAAAATTAAGATTATAATTTATGTATGATGTGTGTGCTAAAAGTTAATAAAAAAAGTTTGGCGCATAAATATGACACTAAATTTAATACTATTTGCATAGTTTTAGCAACAAATATATCAACTGTTAGTATGACATATGCATATAGCACATATATAGTACATATACATATGTACACCAGTTTGCTAGTGATTTTGCCTTATTGTGCACTGTTTTTTTTTTTTTTTTTTGCATGCATTGAACAATATTTAATTTAAATAATAATAATAATAAATAAATTATGTATTATAATTATACAAAAAATCAATAACGCTATCAACTAAATACAAAAGTTTAATTTCGGCGCTGTTTGAGTGCTAGAAAACTTTCTTCTGCGCCTGCAGCTAGAAGTCTCCTCTCTGCCGCGCATGCGCAGCCAACGCGCGCCTCCAATCATGCTGCCCCGGAACTGCACAGTGGTGCAAAGTGCTTATGTGTTGTATAAGGCAAAGGCGGTGTTTTTTCTGTATAGTTTTTGCTGCTAGTATTGTCCTGTAGGATCTAAGCACTGTGCGCGCTGTTTGTGGCGTGCATCACGCGTGTCACGTGGACGACGATAGGTGCCTGTAGGATCCAGCATGCTGTGGCTTTTTGTGGCAATGTTTTGGTAGTTTTTTAAGTCAAAAACTTGTAGTGTTGGTTGACAACAGCTAAAACTGTGGCTGCGACTGCGGCTGTCTTAATAGGTGCCCGTGGGATCCAAAGCGAGTGCCATTTTGTGCATTTTATTTTAAGCAGTAGTTGAAAAGTTTAATTTGTTTTTAACAATACTTCAAAGTACCAGCTCTAGTACTGTCCAGTGGGATCCAAGTAGGCGGCCATTTTGTATATTTCTTACTAATTTTGTTTTAAATGCAGCTTTTTATAAGCCCAAGTTGCTTCAAGTTGTTGCTTAGTACTGACCGGTAGGATCCAAGTAGGCAGCCATTATTGTATATATCTGCTGTATTTTTTTTTGGGAGTTTACAAAAAATTTTAAGCTGGCTGTAGCAGCGCCTTTGTTTAATTTAAATAAACTTTATGCTGCGCGTTTATTTATTGAACTTTATACTGGTTCTCTCTTGTTTTTTTGCTCACTTGCTGGTGTTGTTGTTGTTGTTGTTTGACGCTTTGTTGTAAGTTCTTTTATTATCAACAGTGTTTGTATGTTTGTAGCTATTGCCTGATTATACAGCGGCGTGTTGTTGGATATTTTTAATTTTTTTTTTTTTTTATGGTTTTGTCTATTTTAGTTTTGTGTAGATAGATATGAAAAAAAGAGTCACTGACACTTTAAATCCATTAAATACTTTTCTATATGGTCTTTTATTGTTTATTAATAAGCGGCTGACTGCCTTTTGTTTTGTTTGTTTTGCTTATGAAACCGAACAAAAATAGTTAAAGCACTATGATTATACGACGCGTTAATAAATAAGTAACTATTTATGACAGCGTTTTTTATTTGTTAGCCTTTTTTAGGAACGCGTTATGTATTTTTGTCATACGGTCGGTATGTGTAATGTTTAAAGAGAGCTGCTGATCTTTACTCGTCGAACGTTGTCGATCTTATGATTTGATTTTCGTCAAGTCGTAAGCTTAAATGCTCGGACGCAGTGGGCCGATGTCGTTGTCGTGAGTTGCTCGTCGTTTGTTATAGCTGTCGCGAAGAGCGCAGTGAGCGCGCCGAGTGCTGCTCGTAGTGCATAGAAAGAGAAGGTAGATGGCAGGTGCGTTGCTCTTAAATGAAACTCTTAGTTGTGCGTCAGACCGAGGCGGCATGTGTTGAGGCATTTTCATTCATTCATATGGTTGGAGCGTCGTTGTGTGTGTGTCTGTGCGACTGCGCAGCCTCTGCTATGTGTGTGAAGGTATGAGGGCAACTCATACACACACAAGCGCACGCCCACCTGGGTTTCATTCAAGAAACAGCTGTTTATGTCGAACTGCGACACGATCGAGTGCCCTCGTTATGCCGCTGCTTATCTGTGTGTGTGTGCGCGTATCTATGTGTGCGCGCGAGTATCTATGTGTGCGTGCAGCTATTATTTTAGCTTAGGGTTTGCTTGGTTCGTCTTCCATCAGGTAGACCTCAAGAGCCTGCATATTTTTTTAATAGCTCTCCTGCTATTGGTGATCCTTTGCAGCATCTTTTGCTGGCAAACTCCACCTACATTTCTAAATTTGCTGCACAGCATTTTCGGCTTAGACCTGGCTTATTTGCGCCTAATTGCTAGACAACTTTGCAAATACTTACTTACACTTTGTGCTAAGTAAATTTTACCGCTCAAGCAACATGACTTGGCAAAATGCTACAAGTAAGACCAAGTGGACAAAAACACATTACACACGGTTTTAAGCTACCTTATGAGCTCAACTTTACCTGCTGTGCCTCTCAGTGTCGCCGCAGCTCAAACAGTGCCTTTTTTTTTTGTGGTACTAGACTCAAAATGTGGCGAAATGCTAATATTTTTACGACATAAGCCCGAAATTAATGGATTTTATGTTTCTTGTAGGGCTCTGCCCACGTTATGTGACAAAGGCTTATCATAAAAAGGATAAATGACTCAGCAGGCCAGACGCTTCCGCGAAATGTGAAACCAGGCAGCTACAATTCTGTGCAGAAACTATACAAAATGTTGCAGAATTTTTGCTTTTTTTAGGCACAAAATGTGCTAAAAGTCAGCTGTTGTCAAGGAGCTAGCCGTGCACAAAGGCTCATGGCGCGTGTGACAAGGCAGATAACAAGCTGCCGATTATAGCTTGTCTCTAATTTACAGCGCATAAAAGGAAATATAAATCCTTTCGTTTTATTACAACGTAAAAAATAGTAAAGAATAAAAAATAAATGCGTAGCTGCCAAAAATCATCAAAGAACTGGAGAACTTCCGGCAGCAGCAGGCTGCGCAGGCGCAGAGCACGAGCCAAGTTAGCAACCCTTTGGATCTATAGAGCGCTATTGAGTTATCCAGGCATTTAAGGCTGGCTGCTGGCGCTTGTAAGTTGTTGTGGTTGTTTTTGTCATAAACGCTTGGCCGCCTCCGTTAGCTTGTTTGCCTAGTTTTAAGAGAGTACCGCTTATGGAGCCCCCCAAAACAAACCTAACAGACCTTCTGTTGCCAGCGGATGTGGCTCAGTCTAAATGGATTTCCGTGCTTCCGCTTTTCACTTTTTTCTTTTCGATTGTTTTTTTGCTCTTATAATTTGATATGCGTAATTTCGGGTTTTCCATTTTCGTTTTCATTTTCAACGCCGTTGCACCTTTTGTATAAGGAGGGGGGCAAAAACGTTGTGCCACGTGCCGCAGCTCAAACAAAGGTAAAATTTTATAGCTAAAACACATTTGTTGGCACAACTGCTGTCGCAGAAGCGCCAAACATTTTTCACTTTTTTTCTACGAACATTTGTTTTGTAATTCGATCAATATTTTTCTTGTTTGGTTCTATGGAGCAAGGGAAGATTCACTTTTAATAGTTTTTGTTTGAATTACGCAATCTGCGGCTTGTTTATCTCCGTTGCAACGGTCTTGAGCGCTCCGATACTTCAAGGCAATTTTGCCAGAACAAAAAAAATGTGGGTCAATGTTCCGTCGTGTGTCTCTAGTTCTGCATAGTTAACAGTATTTTTTTTTCCAGCTGACTCTTCTTGCTCTTGGACTTGGCCATGCAAATGCTGCAGTTTCTGAGCAAATTTTTTTGCTGTTTGTTAGCCGTTTTAAGCCACTTTAAAGAGCTAGCATTTTTATATACCAGCAAAGCATGTATATTGCTTTTTTTTGTGCAAACTGCAACAAAGCCAGAAACCTGTTGTTAATATGGCCATAATGCAGCGTTGACAATTTAAACGTTCGTGGTCAGCTACAAGCCACAAAGACAAGATGAAGTGGTCTAGGGGTGGTACATAGGTGGCACTGGGGAACGGGAATCTTTCGACAATAAACGTTGTTGTTTGTTTGGCGAGCTTGACACTTTTAATTAGACGTGTGGCAGGCGGCAAACAAAATCTTGCAGCATTTACAGTTAAGCGTGTGACCCACTTTGGACATCTAGAACTGGAAGGCAAGTTGATGCAAATTTGGAGAGCAGACATGAGTGCACTTACAAATTGAGTGTTGATTAATTAATGGACTAGCAACGTTATCTAATCGGATATGTAGAACGATTTCGTGAATTCAAAGAAGCAAAGATCTCTATTTGTTTTATTTTTTTTTAGTATATCTTCACTTAAAAATTGCAGCAAACTTCTGCTACTGACGTTTTAGAGTTCTAGTACGTGAATTTGCCAAATTTAAGGAGTTCTAGAAAACTTCAGATATTTTTTTGGTTGACAAATTAATGATATTCAATCTTTGTATTCATTGAGTCTGGGGTATAATAGATTTGTGAAATGTTAAGGACCATCAGTTAAAAATGTATTCTAAATACCTTTTTACCCAGAAAATGTATTACTATAGTGGGCACATTTATATGATCTATATTTCAGTACCTTTCAGTGGATATCCTTGAAGGATAAATATTAAGGAAGTTTGATTTCAAATATCTTAAATTCAAGTTATGTACTATAATATATTTTTTTTGTTTGTTAAAAACCTGTTTTTTAAAAAATTGTTACAAGCTTCGGGCCTAATTTTCACATTAAATGTATTTGAAGAATAGATATGAAAAAATGCATACATCCTAAGTTTTATCAATCAGCGGGAGTAATGCACTATAAAAGGCCTCAACCCATAATTGGCACAGTTTTGCAAATTGTCGACAAGAATATAATTTTATATTTTCAAAATCAGTTAAAAGCATCAAAAGATATTAATAGTGACGTCATGCGTCATTACGAGCAAGGCATTGTATTTTAAAATAAGAATTATAGAACCCATGTAATAAAAACTTTTCGTTTTGAATGACATGAAATCAAGGCATATCGTATAGTGGACTATCTCCACTGCTCCAAAATGTCACTTTCCACAAAGAGCCACAAAGAGTAATATGTAGACTCTTGTGGGTCTAATAAATAAATGCAATAGCCATCTATACAATATGTACAAGGGAAATGCCCATATTTCGATTGTTAAACGATTCATGACTAAAATGGAGTAGTAATTATGAGTGTTTAACAACCAAACAGATGGCCCACCCTATATGCCAATGTCACGTGTTATATTTTCATACTTGACAACTTTTCAGCCAGTTGTCGCCTCGTCACTGTTAATTTAAAAAACTTTACATCGTATCGAAAAGAATTTTCTAGAACTAAGTCCCATTTTCAGCACCATTTAGCAACTCTCTCAGATGTGCATCCGAAAATGCCAGAAAAACCAAAAAAAAAACACACACAACCGAATCTCATTTCAATAATCGTATTCAGTGGAATTGCCAAAAGCCTAGCTGGTACGCTTAGTTGCATCAACTCGCCTCGAACCCAAGCTTGATCAATCCGGTCAGCTGTCTCGAACTGCTGCCACTGCTGATGCACCAACAGTTGCAGGAGGCAATCATTCAAAAACAACGTGCAAGCCCATTTTCTGTCACTGGGTATAAATTACATGATGAACTTTTACTCTAGATTTGGCCAATGATTAAATCAAATAAAACGTGATGCGGCCTGGTGATGGAACTTTTCCTCGATTGCTAAACCACAACCAAATTGTGGACCACCTGAGACAGAAGGTGGCAAGCAGTGGCCTGCTATTGCGTTGGGTGTAATCTCGAATATGCTAATATGCCATAGATTTGAATATGCTAACCAAGTCGAGGCACTATTCTTTACGCTTCATAACATGGATTTGTTTTTTTGGCGTTGCTATTTGACGCAAAAATGCAAATTGAGGGCGTTTGCTTTTGCTTTAAAGTTGGGAGCAGAAGTAATATCCATTGAAATCTAACGCAGGATATTAGATAAGTTGAAAAAACTGTTGACTAGCCGTTAGTGGCAACCATAAGATGAGTGCTGATCAGACAACAGTGTGTTATCAATACATAACAAAACAATAAAAAATGTATATATATATACAAAAAATGCATAAGTCATAATATATAAGAATCTGCATATGTATGGATCGTTTGGCTGGATCATTACACAGCGGTCAAACGGTCATTGGCCTGATCGATGTAGCGCCGCCTTGTATCTGTTAGCTTCAGATGCCAGGCAGCTGCGTGTATGCTGTATACAGATAGATATATGTATATAAGTATATATATATATATGTATATGGTAGAGACTGAGTTGAAGATTGAGACTTTGACTGGGACTGGTACTGCGGCACGTAAGCAGACGGAGTTTCTAGCCTCGGCATCTTTCACCATGTGTTGCAGCTTACGCAAAATTATTTATGAAAACAGCCGCAACAACAACAACACAAATAATCAATAGACAACAACAACAACAGAGACAACGATTTTGATTCTTGGCATCAATCAGCAGCGCAAAGTCTATGGAAATCAATAGTTGCCTTATGTGATGTGTTCTGTGTGTGTGTGTATGTTGTTGTAAAATTCCGCATTGATTTGCATATGCGACAAGCGGCGGCTAACTCTAATTACTTGCCACTTGTGTATCTGACAGATACAATATCTAAAGCAAAGTGTCTGTCTTGCATGCAAACTATGAACCTTGCTCACGGTTCACGCTATTACAGCTTTGTTATTGATTTCAAAATTTTATTATAAAATACCACTGTCAATAACCATTAAATCAAATACACAGACAGACAGACTGTTAGTGTACTAATATATATATATGCATGTACTTATATGCCTAAGTATCTAACAGATACGCCACATTTTGAATGAATTACATTATAAAACTTAACGCATAATTCATAAGCTAAAATGACGTACAAAATGACAAATCAATCTGCTGCAAATCAAAACAAATCAAAAGCTAAAAAGAGAGGTGAAGTCAAGAGCAGAGAGCTAACCACAAATTGCAGCCAACTTTCCTTACCACATAAGGAAGCAAAGTAAGCAACACCAACAACAACAACAACCAGAAACAGCAGCAAATTACAAGAAGTTGTAGCTAAGGAGACGCCAGAGGCAAGAGCCCTATAAATCTGCCAAAGCTCCCTCTCTCTCTCTCTCTGAAAGCCATCGACTCTTTTCTCTTAGCGGCTGCTGCTGCGTCTCTTTGTCTGTCTTTGGCATGAGTTTTGGGGCACGGCTGCTGCCCAGACCAGTTGCTAGTCAGCGACTAGCATGGCAACTATGTCTATGGGGCGGTGCGCTGCCAGAGTCTGTGGCAGTGGCAGCGGCTTGGAAGTAAAAATAACCTCAGCTAAGTTCACTGGGGCGAGGTTGAATGAACTCCATGACTTGAGGCTAAAGCGAAAAATAAAGAAAAAAAATGCATAGAAAAACTGGCGGCTTTGTGGCAAGTTGATATTTTGGTTGTTGTTGTTGGTCACTGGCCACTTGCAACTTGTTGCAGTTGCAACTAGATCAGCCACAACTTGTAGCCAGTTAAGTTAAAAAGTGGCAAGCTAATGCTGTGTGATAAGCAGAGCCGTATACATAGATATATTTATTAAATTTCCGGAAATCACTTAGCATTTTATAAGATGATGACGTTCTCTTAGATACTATTTTCATTTGACTTAGATAAATGGCGATCTATGGAATAGGTACTAATGGCTTGATAGGTATTATGTACATCAGTGGAGTTTGCCAAAATGCTCAAATGCTTCCAATAATAGCTCCTTTCTATAATTTACTTGCAGGAAATAATATATAGATGCATCTTACTTAGACATAGCTTCCTTTCCCAGCTAAACTTTCCCATTTCCAATAATTTAGAAATATTACAAAGATAACTAGAATCCTTTCCTCCTTCTAGCATTTATCATCTCTAACACTAATTTATATACCAACAAACCTTCATACCAAATATACAGGGTCTGACCAAAAAGTAGACGCAGTCAATTAAAAAAAATGTATTTACATAGACTCAATATTCTTCAGAATCCTTCGGCACCCTCTCACCGCTTTCAGAAGGGTTTCCAGCTTTCGTGTGCTTTCTGGAAGGGGGCGACCGGTATGCTCTTGAGCTCACTCGTCTCAGCCCACGAATAAAACTGCACTAACAGTTTGTTGCTGTACCAACCCCGTGTATTGGCGGGATACAATACAACCATAGTGCCCACTTACTTGTCCTAAGAGGAGACTAAACGGGGACAAGTTTAAGATAAGGTCAGTGGCTTCAACGGAGTAATACTATTCCGGGTTTGCTCCATGTGATAATAGAATGCTATTTATGGGTAAATAACCCTTGACTGCTTGGAGTTAAAATGAGGAGTGTCTATGGTGCGAAAACTCACGTCGGGTAAATCTGGTACCACGGGTGGTCAAAAAGAGCACAGAACTTATTCTGTGATGACCATGGGGTACGGCGCCTCGGGGAATTTCGTGGTGACTGTGGTTCAATACCCCAATGTGGGTGAAGCCTTAGCTTTAATGTAACATCAAATACAACCATGTGCCGCAACCCGTAGTTTGACAGAATTTTCACGTAGAAAATTGAGTATGCCATTCTGCGCTTTGACGTTTGGTCTCTGGTGCTATACTCAAAAGTCCACGTTTTGTCCCCAGTGACCTCATTGCTCAAAAAGTCTTGATTTTCCCGCAAAATTTTTAGATTGGGAGGCCAGACCATGTCTACTATCTATTTTTGAGACGCTGATTCTGAACCCGATATCCAAACAACCGTTGCATGACAGGGCTCTGCATAACCTCAAAAAACCCCACAAAAAATGATATTTTGGAGACTATCAAAGAAGTCCGACGTGTAGGGTTTTTATGATTCCGGATTGAGTAATCCCAATCACATTTAAAAAGCATTGCCGGACAATTCTGAATTGTTTTTGTGGAGGTTTGGACCCATTGGGCCACTTCCGATACGAGTTCGGGTTCAACGCCGGAATGCGTAAGAAAACATACAACTCGTCGCCAGATCATTTTTTTTTTTTGTGGCTGTGACTTTATACTTAAGTTTAAGAGTGTATAAAAAATAATGTTCGTTCCTAAGGGATGCTGGGAGCCTTCCTTGATTTAAGATTATGTGACCCAGCTTTTTTCTCTACAGGTAGGTTCATTTCCATGATTTCCTTCAGAAGTTAAAAGAGTATCTAGAATTAAACGAATTTTAATGAGGTATACAAGAAAGTGAAAGTTTTCTGTAAGTTCTTATAAAATACGGATTAACTTTAGCCATATCACGAAATTATCTGAAATTCAGCTAAGCTTAGCTACAGAAGAAAACGGAAGCTCATTCCCACAAGCGGAAATATATCAATACGATTCCTCGAAATCCCATGAAATCTCATGATTAGCTCCAACATTTCACACATACAAGTGCATAATTCAATTTGTATGCTGCAGTTTCTCAATTAAACATTTGCCCAGCAATTTGCAACTCATCCTACAATTAACTTATCGCGAAAAATATCCGGAAACTGCCCACACAATCATCGCCAGGGGCTCGTGTGCAGCACACAGGGAAGTGCATATAAGGCGAAAGATAAAGAGAGTAGAGAGTAGAGAGAAAGAGAGAGCTGGAACAGAGACTGAGCTGAGGCTGTGTCGTCGGCAGCGATAGCGACTGCGGCTGCCTTTTAATATGTTTGTTGACATCCAATTAGAGCGATTTCCTTCCTCATTAAAACGCAAAGTGAGATTGTAGCCGGGAGGGCAGCGCTGCCAGCTGGAACGGGCAGCGGGATGGAGAATGTAGCATGGGATTGAGTATGGGACGTCGCATAGACGTTGACGCTTTGAAATTTAACTCAAGCGTCAAAAAAATTATATTGCAAAAAACATGAAAAAGATATACGCTCGCACACAGATACACAAATACAAAAACCAACTCACAGATACAGTATATATGTGTTTGTGTGTATAGTGCATGGCTGGAAATCTCAACTGCCAAGTCAGCGCACGACAAACAATTAGAGCTACTGGTGGACATTCTGGGCAATGCAACACACACACATACATGTGTATCTATGACGCGCCTGAACAATTAGAGCTGGGCTTAAGCTGGAGCTGCACGCTTAAAGTACAATAAACTCAAATACCAAGACAAAGTCGTGGGGTTTTTGAACTTGCAACACTCTGTGGCACTTTCATGGCTCGTTTTTATGGCACTGGCGCCGGTTTATGGCAAACATTTAGCAAAAGCTTAACAGCTGAATGACTCTATTAATGGTTTGTCTAGAGATGCAAAAAGTGAAAGTTTCCTTGAACCGTATCGTTGTAGGCTTGGACAAAGATTCTTTTAATTGCAGCATAGAATCTTATATAGGTCTTACCCATTTGGTTGATTCACTTGCACGCGTTCTTTAAACATTTTGCAGAAATAAGTTTTGATTTAATCCAATAATCCAATTGACTGCTTGATATGCAGATGTGTTCACTGTCAAACTTGTTGTTTTTTCCCATAGAAACTGGTTTAATGCAGCCTTAAAATAAATCTTCTTTTTTTTTTAGCTGACCAACAGAGCCTGGAGATCAAGCGAAGAGTAACTCTTGCCAGCAGGTGCTATATTGGGCTCAGTAGGCAAATTTACAGTAGATCCCTCTCTCTCGTTAGACAAAACTGGCACTCTATAGGACACTCATCCTTCTAGTCCTCTTGTATAGTGTAGAGAAAGATTCCTCTCAAGATCTTCGGTCCCGTTTATGTTGGCGATAATTTTCGTGCTTGATGGGACGATGATCTCTATGAGCTATACGGCGATATTCACGTAGTGAAGCGAATAAGCATTCATCGACTTCACTGGCAGGGTTATTGTAGATCGTGTGGATGCGGAAACTCCAGCTCTTAAGGTATTCGATGCGGTAGGTGGCGGTCAGCGGTGAGGGAAAGGACCACGTCTGCGCTGGCAGGACCAAGTGGCCGAAGCTCTGAAAGCCCTTGGTGTTATCAACTGGCGAATGCTCGTGCGATGCAGAAGTGCCTGGAGGGAAACGTTGAACCAGGCTGAGTGAGACCCGTTAGGGTTGTACTGGCTAGTTAAGAAGATGAACACAGATCCAAACAAATCTCTGAAGTAAGGTATATTTATATTTCAGTATAAAATTTTCAGTTGGTCGAACGCTGCCTAAATAATCCCATTTTACGGTGTATGTGTAACTACTTTGACTTTTCATTAAAAAAAAGAATTCATACTGTTATTAAAAGATAAAAACATATGTTTAGTTATTGCTGCTGAAAAAAATTTCCCATTAAGCAGTTTTAAAGAAATTGGTTTGGTATCCACATTTACACCAATCTCGTGTCGCTGGCCATCCTAACTTATACATGCTCAATAAAATCCTTTTATAATGAGACTTATGAAACTTTAGAGAAAGTTTTAAACAATATGTACCTCTTTCCAATAGAATACCAGAAAGTGGCCATGCTATATTTTATTCAACAAAGCAATTATCTAATATGGCTTATGTTAGACAGCTGCATTAGAAATCACAAATAAAAAATAAAATATTACCACAGGCAGGTAAATTGAAGTTGCTATAATACAGATGGTATTTGTACCACTTTTCCTTAGGCATGGAAATCCAAAGAAGGAATCTCTATACGGTATTATTTGAAAGTCACTCTCCTGAACTTAAAGAAGCAGCTAATTTAAATTGACTTTGAGTCAAGATTTGCTAAAAATTAATATTTAAAATTTAATTTTTATTATGTGAGATCCTAAATATGGATCTCTCAAAGACATGTACGTGACACACACATCAAAGCATCAAAAATAAGCATCATAAAATTATTTTATTTTAAAAATTGATATTTAAAGAAGTGATCGATATGCCATCTGTGTAAATTGTTTAAGAACTATTTTATAGAATTTAATTTTCCACTTCTTCTCGCGTCCAATTTTTATAAATCTGTTGCAATTTTCATTTATATTGCATACTAGGAACGTCTGAGAGTAAACACAACCATTAATAAAATTTGTAAGATTCCAGCTCCGCCGCCTGCATGCTTCAAACGCTAGCCACCGTTCGGCCTCTTATATTAATTTCGATACATATTACGGGATCTAGTCTGAAATTTGGTCGCACTAGCTTTTACCATCTCTGAGATATAGACACCCTGATCATCCTTTTGGTAACTTTGGAGGGTATCCGACGTCTCTTTCAGTAGTTTGCACACATTTTCGGATTGCACAAACTTAATGAACCCTTTGTACCATAAGGAATAGGGTATAAAAACATATTGTAACGATGGATTTGGATAAGTTAAAGTAATTAGGTGAACTATTTTTTGGTTGATTCTTTTATTCAAAACACTTCTTCCAAATTTTTAGCCCAAATACGTCAAAAGTAACTCATTTCTAATAAAGTGACAAAAATATGACAAATGACTCAGAAGCAAAGAGTTGAAGGAAAAATGACTTGTAACTACCTCATGACTAGTGCTGAAGAGATTCAGCCAACACAAAAAGGTGTCCCTTTAATGAACAAACTCTTGAGATACCGACAATATGCCAGTCAACTTAGCACGGTACTTCATTCCTTCCACGTGCTCAATCATTTCTATGTATACTTAAAGATGATTATTAAGCGGTTAAGGCTAAAAGGCACCACAGGTTTGAATTTATGCGAAAAACTTTGTCTTAGAAAGAATTGATATTCGTCAGCTCTATATCCGTAATAGTTCTAGGGCACCTATTTCTTAAAAGTATTGAAGGGCGTGAAGGATTGTTTATATGGGGTAGTGACCATCAATACAATCATAGTAAGGCCTATTGGAATTTAAGAAAACAAAATTTATGTTGAAGCTGGTGCAAAAACCATGCCACAAGTTTGCTTCGCTCAGCTTAAACAGCATCTTTAGGCACTACGCATTTCTCGGACGCGCTCTTGGTCCGGCTTCTTTCGCTGCTTTAAATCCATCTAAGCTATATGATTCCTTTGAGCCTTCGAAGCGTAGATTCTGTTGACCAAAATGCTGAGACTTGAAACTGAGAGCTCTTTACGTTGATAAATCAATTGCTGGTTACTCTTGCTGTCATTGGATAGCAAATACTTGTACTTATGTGTTTTTAGGATTTCCCCATGTGCTTGAAGCTACTAAAAGTTTATATATTTGCTCGTACTTATATAATACTAACAGCTATCAACATCAAAGCGACTGGCACTATTGCCCCTGCTTTTGTTATTGCCAGGCTAAAACCAAAAGCCAAATCCCAAAACTTATATAGAAGTTTACATAACAAGTGGCTATGTGGCAGCGGCACTCATATATGTGCTATATATTGTGTATATATCGTGCAATATGTATCTCAGCTTGCATAACAAATCTAAACATATGTACTACACATAAATATATACATATACGTACCCCTGGCTGGGACAGGAACAGAAATAAAGGAAAAAAAAAAGTTGGAAAAAAATATAATACAAGTACATACACCCCCAAAACGTTGCGAGGGCAATGGAGTGCGCACAATGCGAGAGAGAGACAAGCACAGACAAACACACACACACACACACACCATGGTACAATGTTGAACAACAAAAAGAGAGTGTGTGTTTGTATGTGTATGACGACATGATACGTGTGCCAACACCATATCTCTCTGCCCCTTATAACATGAGGCAGACAGTTTGGGGCGCATTGGTGGTGCTGTGTGCCACCGATGTTCATGCTGCTGTTTGACAATGCTCATGATGAGCTGCTGGCTGATGATAATGATGTTGGCCTTATACACGTAAATACGCTGTTACTTGCGCCCATATCCTGCGAACCTATTCACATTTCATATACTTACATCATTGCATTTGTATTTGTGTGCCCCCTCGAAATAGGTGTGTGTGGCGCCACCATGTGAGTGCAAGTGAGAGAGATATAGCTGTGCTAGAGCAGTGCAGCGTCAGTTGTAGCTTTGGTTGGCAAAAAGAATTACATTTAAATACATTAAATTGTGTAAATAATATGCTACACATGTTGCCAGTCCATTAAATACATGCCATGTATCCACATGCCTAGACATAGATACGGCTATATGTGTATCTTTGTGTATGTGAGTGTGTATTCTGTGTATCTGTGTGCGTGAGTGCATTGTCAGCTATACATTGTGTACAACGCTCTCATGTTTATTTGTTTGTTTGCTGTTGCTGTTGCTCTTGTTGTTGTTGTTGCTGGCCCTGTTTACATGCCGTATGTTTATTTGACCCCAAACTATTTATTTATGGCATTTTTATCAATTTCGTAATGTTGTATGTTGGTCAGCAACACACCCCCTACCCCCTCTCAGCCAATATAGTATGAATATATGCAACACCACGCTGACATTTGCTGTACGCCTGTTAGTGTATCCTTTAAATGCGACTTGAACGGCATCGCTGCTAGGCAACATTTGTATTACTCTTAACTGAAGTGCACGGCTATTTGGTTCTTTTGATCCTCTTAGGCTAATTAAATTGAGTTGTTATGCACCTTGAGCATGCTCGACTCTCAACATCAAAGCGTCTCTTAAGTGAGTTTATAATCTTCAAAGCTCTAGAAATTCGTTTGTAACAGGCAAACAGCGTTGCACCACAGCACGTTGCATAGTCGCTTCCTTACGTGCTTGTTAAATTGTTGCTGGACTCTTCTTGTTATTTTTATTTTATTTTTTTTTTCGTGTTGTTTGTTGTGTTGGAATATTATTTACCGTTGTGTACGTGACAAGAGCATATGGCTGTCTGAACCTGTCGCTATGCTCTGTTTAAGCCTGGCTAAGGGTAGGGGGACGGATTCACCAACTCCCCATACAAATATTGCGTGCAAGTCACCCTCGAAAATGGCAGCATAATATTAGTTGGCCATGCGCACAGCGAATGAACACACAGACTTATAACCATAGCTACCAGGATACCTAGCACACTGGGACACAAATCGTAACCATCGGCCAAAACTTGATGGATCAGAAACAAGCATGCATAATAAGCAGATGGCCAAGATTACAAATATTTATGAATATTGTTAGATGTTATAGTTTTAGGGAACGAACTTAAGAGCTTTGAGTGAAATAATAGAAAAGTCGTCGTAAAAAAGAATAAGCGGTAGGAATGAATATAGTTTCGAAAAATAAATCGAATAATTTTTAAATTTAAAAGTTTTCGTGTTATTTCAGTTGTTTGGGGCTTTTACTATACAATGCAGCTCGAAAGACTTAAATTTATTAGTTCTTGTTCAAAATCAAAATAATACATAACTTCTTATGACAGCATTAAACTGTAACAAAAATAAATTTAAAAATTTCATGAAAATAATCTATTATTTTATATATTTTTAAACTTTCAACCCATTTTTTGAACTTAATCCTTTATATAACTAACAAAATATTCAATAATAAGAGAATGTTATTGAGCGTTACATTTATTATTATCTTAAACAATTTAGCTGAGTCCGAATTTTGCAATAAATGTTCTTGCTTGGTTTCTTTTAATTAATAATGGACTGTTATTAAACTTAATTTTTTAATCTTTTAAGTAATATCAACATTCTTGGTTTTTAAAACATCTGGCTGAGAAGTTACTGTGTTAAAAAATTATGGTGTAAACAAATTTTTTTTTTTCAACTCAATTTTTTTTTATTGGAATAATATTTTCATTAAAATGTAATATGTAAATTTTAGTATTTAGTTTTTTTCTACCTGCTTATCTATAATATAACAATAAATATAAAATTAAATCTAAATAAAATGCCTAAAATCATTTAAGGGAAAAAATGCCAAAAAAAAAAAAAATAATGAACTACATAATTAATCGAATTCCCATTTTGAACAAAATTTTTTTTTAATATCATTAACTACTACGCTTACTTACTATTTTTTGTACATCATATTTTTAATCAGTGTTTATTTTATATAGCATATAATTTACTAATTTACGTATAAATTGTAAAAAAATATTGTTATACAATTTTTTGCGTTTGTGCAAATTTTCTAAAAATATTTATATTTACTTTTATAAATTTGAGATCGCCAATCCAGCCTATTGAGCTGAAGATATCTTAGATTATTTTTTAAAGTATTTTAATATAATTGCCATTATTAGGTTGCTCTTTTGCCAGCGGCTAGTGTTTTAATTGATCTGCAGGTCAATGGCCTAGAGTCAGAGATCATAGTGGTATTTTTGAAGCTCTAAACACATAATCGAGCCGCCATACCCCAGATCTGGATGGCGTAAATAATATTTTGTATATAATTTTTAATAAAAAAATTTTTGTTGTTAAGTATTCAATTAAGCATAAATTATTTTTTTTAATTTTTTGATATAGAGTATATAAAATTAATTACGTAATGACTGCCAGTGCTTAATTTTTAGTTAAGTTAGTTTTATAAGCTTACTTAATCTTTATTAAATAAATAAATAAATTACGTAATGAACACATTTTCTCCTTAAATTTCAAATTAAACTTGCGTTATTTGCCTTAAAAAGCATAAGCGAAACCCATATCGTTCTTGAGAGAGGTCTCTTGCCCGCAACATAGGTTTTCTCAAAAATTTATTTTTCACCTAATTATCGAATATATGAAATATATGAATATATATCGAATATATGTTGGCTACAGATGAAAGATTTTTTTTGGTCAAATACTTCCATTTTGACGTATATAATTTTTGCATTTTCTAATATATATTGCTAAATATTTTCGAACCTTTTTAAATTTTTTTTTTTAACGGAAGTTGTTTGCAAATATTGTAAGTGTGCCTCAATTTGACAATATTCCATTAAATGTTTGTATTTCAAAAAAGTAACGTGTCCTTTCGATAAAAAAAATTTGCTGATATTTCTTCAATACAGACCACTCTAGGCCCACTGTGCATGGAAACACCCACTCAAAGAGTCGCATGTTTGTCACAAGCGCTGTCCAGAGTGCTAATGCCAGGAGCACGCTGTGCCAACATACTGTGCGCCTGTTAGCTTCTAATATCAAAATTCCCGGCATGCTCAAAGCTTAGAAATTTCTAACGCTCTACATAGTTGCCACTGTGGGGGTATGCCACACAGAGGCATAGAACCAGGGCATAGGTAACGCGCATTAAACAAAAAAAAAAAACAAAAAAACGTAGAACTTCCACTTTATGCGACTTTTGCACCTTTTGTTGTCGCACCTACGGGAACTGCGACCGTGAAGTATGCTACATTTTTTGCTGTGTGCCGGTTGTGCACAGGTAAATTATGCAATCTTTATCAGCTTACAGCGCTACAAATTACAAATACCAGCGCAAACAAAATGGCTTCCATAAAAAGGACAAAAAAAAAAAAGAATGCTCCAGGTGTTGGCGTTACGTGTATTGGGGGCACACATTCAAACTTGGCGCTCATAACGATGGATTTTTCATATATTACAACAAGGCGCGCAGCATTTTGTTGTAGACGGTGGTGGGTGTTGTTGGCCAATAATGTTGAAAGCTGGCTATAAAATATAGCATGTTGCAAGTTAGATAAACTCACACACATACACACACAAACAGAGAGGAGACAAGTTGCCGCTAGTAGCACAAACTAAAACTATGAAACTATAGTGTTTCAAAACTAACAGTATTACCATATCAGGCTAACAGGTGCACAGCGTTTGGTAGTAAGGCTATAAACTATCTCAGCTGAAAGCCAAATAGTTGCGCGCTCTCTTATGTGAGCATGTGTGTGTAGATGAGTGTAGGTGTGGGTGTAACACGCACTAACGAAAAGGAAAGTATCCTGCGCGCTGAGCACAAGAAACTACACACATGAGATACAAGATACAAAAGTTGCTGGTCAGAACGCTAAGCAGCAGTGTGTCTGTCCACTTGAGGCATGCCACACAAAAGCAAAAGCTGTTAGCTGTCAGGGGTCCTTATCTTCTTCTTCTTTTTTTTTTTTTAGCATACAATTGAGCGTCGTTGTGTGTTTAGACAAAAACTACCCCCACATAAGAGCTAAGGGCGCTCTTGTATGCTTGCAACAAAGTGAAAGTAACCCTCGCCGCAGCAAAGAGTTGGGCGCATAGAAGCTATCAATAGGCAGCTCGAAAAAAAAAATTGTACACACCCCAACCATACTAACCCCAAATCCCAACACACACATACAGTGTTGCATTGACAGTGGCAGCAAATATTTTTGGAGCTGCTATAAAAATACCGTCATTAGGCCCGCAGAGTGGCATACAGGCGGCCACATACCAATGCGATTGCCACAAAAATGTGGCCCGAAAATTTAGGCAACACCAAAAAAGAAAACTGGCCCAAAAATTTTGGCTATAGTACTCTTTACATGTTTGTGCTGTTGCCATTGGCAGCGCCAATTTTTTGAGGCAGCCCCATAGCAACATGGCCGCAAAGATGGCGCACAAAGACGAACTTTCAACACGGTTGTGGCACAGGTTAGCAGCGTTGCCAGCAGACTAGCTGACGTTTGAAAATTCAAAGCAAAACTTATTGAAATTTTGTTATATGTGTATAACACAAATGGGTATATGTGTGTGTGTATTTGTACACGCGCGCGTTGGCATGCGGCCGGAAGTGAGCTAAATAATTCACTTCCGGTATGGCGCCTGCTGTATTGCGTGTTGGCCTGGTAAATGAAAATGCAGCAGTTCCGCATGTGTGGCAGCATTGGCATGTCAGTCTAGGCGGGCGTGGCTACGCAGCTATTGATCCGTTGCATGTGCCACATGCGGCTTACAGCATTGTAGCAGGCATAATGCTTCATCACTGAAGCTGTAAGAAGTTCCCGGATGCTGTTGGTTTTTTTTTTTATTTATTTTTAAGTTTTAAGTGTGGCATAAGTTGCCTGCATTTTTCAAAATGGCGCCGTTTCTTAAAGTGCCAACTTGTGGCTTTAAGCGAACAGGTGCACAGTGCCGCACAGCAGCTGCTTATAAGGTTAAAACCTCATTGGTTTTTTTTTTTTTTTGTTTTTGAATTTTTTATATAATTTATAAAAATATATAAATAACACACATGCACACCCCTGCTTTATATAGTTAAGGCCGGCACATATTAGTTGATTTAAAAAAATAATTTCAGTAGCTTGTGAGCAGGCCAACATACTCAACGACATGTGTTTTTGCAGTTAAGAAAAAGTTGTGCAAAAACGAAAAAAGTCACACAAAAGAAGAGACATGTGTGTTTCTTTTTTTTGGGTGCTTGCCCCAATTTGTGGCCTGACTTTTATAGCCATTTAACACATCATTAAAACGTCAAGTCATCAATCTTCTTGCGCATTTGAACAGGCTCGCAGCCAGTTTGGGCCCATAGGCACCAGGCCAAAGGATATTTTTGACTGCCTTTGGCTCTCTGTGTGGCATACAACTTTTGGCAGCGCATACTTGGCCGACGCCGCGTTCCACTGTCGCGCCGTTTGGCCACAAAACATGCCAACAACTGGCCTAAAGCGCCATTAGAAAATTTCCATTTTCGTCACACGGTGTCAGGCCAGCAGAGACAGCTGACTGCGCGCCACAAAAACAGCTGTTTGCCACAAAAAGGCGCCCAACAGCCGCATTCCAATCACCCGCTATGAATTGCTTGGCGCCTGTGACGTAGATATTTGCATAGAAATTTTAGAAAAAGAAATGCGCTCGGCTTAGAAATTGCTGCAGTTGCTTAGAAATGCGACAGCGCAGTCGACGGCATACTTTCACTCAAGGCACAGCGCTCTCTGCATGCTGTCACTTGCGGGCTATAAATTTTATATTTTAATGTGAAAACAGTCAACTTGGCGACGTCCATTCACAGCAGGCGCACAGAGTGCCGCAGTAAGAGAATCCTAGTCCATGGAGTCAATAAAAAAAGGAGGCGCATTGCGCAGGTCAGCATTAAATTGCGAAAAAGTATTTTCGTTAGTGACGTCACATTATCAACATTTTGTGTAGTATTTCGTGTTTTCTTCACTTTTTAATGACTTGAAAATTTGTAGGTTAGCATGAAAGATAAAAATAATTTTTTACATTGTCTAAGTACGCTATTGTTTTAATTCCAATAAACTTAATAACACATTGATAAATAAAGAAAATAAAATTGAAATTTTGGGCCAAGGGTTTTTTTTTACATTTTTCCATGGTCAACATAATGTTAATATTTGTTAAGAATTATTCAAGTTTAATTACAAATTTTAAATGAAACTGAAATATTAGTTGTAAAGATATGCCTAATATCCTAAGCGTGCCAATTGATCAATGCCTAGAAAAAAAGATGTCCTTAAAATGGGTGCTCAATTTATTTTGACAGTAAAGTATATTATTATTCATATATATATTAAGCTTGTGCAAATGAATGTTACAAAGAAATCGAGACCCCAATGTTATCTCCAACATGATCTGGAGGACAAAAGAAGTCGCTCTAGATATATTAGTATAGCTCTATGAACGCTCAGATCTTGAAGATTAAAAAAACTAGGATAAGCAAACTTTAAATTTGAAATTTTTATAGGTCCAATGATTTTTTAAGGCGTTATATTTTCTAGTATACATACATGAGTACTTTGTACGAAAACCGTCGGACCATAATTATGGATTATTTGAAACATAAGTCCAATTAGAGATTTTTATGAATTATATTTGATTACAATAATCTTTATTGCTCAATGCAACCAAAAACATTAACATTATGGAACAACCTTCTGGTGTTGGAGTTTTTTTGCACAACCAATATATACAATTTTGCCCAGACTGACCAGAAGTAAACAAAAATATAATCTTAGCGGAAACACGCAGTCATCAAATGAAATTAAAATAATTTTTTTTTTTTTTGATTAGAAAGTTTGTATATAATGTAATTAAACTAGTTCTCTACTACCTATCTTGGCAGCTTAACCTAGATGTACATAAGAAATTAAAAATAATAACTGCATTAGTATCAATATTTTGAATACTTAATGCAAAAATAAATAATCAGTCTAAAGGTCACTCTTTTTGCCACAAGTATATACCGAAAGTAACATAAGAAGTCACCGAAAGATAAAGATTGCTGCACCTACATATGTTATTGTATTTAACAAACTACTCGTAACAAGGTGTCGCTCATGTGACGTCAATGCACAGTAAAATTGAAAGGATGCAAACAAGAAGGCGCCTCCTGACTTCTTCACTCTATGGTCCTGGCCAATGTGCAGCACATGCGCTTTGGAGCACTCACTAAGCACTCACCCTGTGAGCCTGTGAGCGTAGGGATGCAGCGTATAACGTTTTGTGTTGCCTACTTTAGGGCGTCAAAGACCCACGCGAATTATGAGCGTGTCAGTTTCTATATTTGTCTTGCTCTGTCAAGCTTTTTTTGGCCACCCACGACTTACTGCCCAACTTTGGTTGCCTATTACCGCTACGATAATGATAAGAAATATTTATGCCAGGGCGGCGACTCTAGGCTATAGCAGTAGGAGCAAGCGAGAGCGTTTAGCTGACGCTCTGCAGTCTCGAGCAGGCTGCATACATTATCAAAAAGTTGTTTGGCGCCAAAAAAAAATATCCGTCTGGCTATGCGTGTGCGTTGTAAGCCCATGGAGAAAAAGATATGTTGTAGATTCTGCTAGCAGGCGCACAGCAAATGGGCAGCAAGAGCAGGACACAGCTTATCAGTTTGTGGCGTCAAGCAGTGCGCAGCTGTGCAGAGAGCGGGAGAGCGCCAAAGAGCGTTAAGGACAAGCGCACGTGCTCACACAGTGCACAGTGGTTACAGCTGTTGGTAAAAAAAATGGCAAATTGAAAAAACCAAAAAAATATATTGAGATTAAAATTGCTTTTTTAGGTTTGTTTCATTTGAAACTTTCAAAAATGCAATAAAACTTTGGGAGTCTACTTTAGTTAAATCTACAAATCAAAATGGTAGTTCCATATTTTATTAATATTTTATTTTGTATGATCTAGAATTAATTTATACTTTATAATTATATAAATAAGTAACTAAAATAATATTAAGTTTGTTTTTTTAAACCCTGGAGAACAATAGGCAGTAGGCGGCAATTGACTGCAGAGAACAACTAATAGAATAACAGAGTCCTTATCTTATGATAAATACCCTAGTTAGCGAACTTTGTATCCGTCGCGGAGGAAAAATATCTCTAAGCCATCTCCTTTTTAGTGCGCTTCATTTTTTTTAAACGTTTTTAATGCAGGCATACAAAAGAACAAAATTTAAACAATACTTATTTACTAAATTATTTCGCTGTTGAAACCGAACACAAATCCTTGAAAAAATAATTAAAAATATATTTTTGTACGAAAAGTTTAAATAAAAAACCAATTTTGGTGAAAAGAAAAAAAATCAAATGAAAAACAAATTTTTTACTTTCAAACCTAGATGCTCGCTAGAATCGCTTACGTACGTACAAAATTTCGACCTTGCGTCAGGACCTCAACCTGGAAACCAGTGAACTCCAGATAAATAAACATACTAGTCCCTTATGAGAATCCAATAAAAAGGCTAAAAAAAGAAGTTTTAAAATTCTGATTCAACAAGATATTATCTGAATCTCGACCTAAAGATGCCCGGTAATGTTGACCATTTCTTCATAAAAATATACCTACAATATGTATTTTCGATTATTTGCATTATAGAATATAATATAATTAAAAATTTTTAAAATACAATTGATCGTAATGTATACAAAAAATTAAATAAATTGTTTGTGTCAGTGGTCCGTCCAAATTGCTCCTTTTTAATAAAAATTCCAATTAAGGTAGGAATAGAGATTCTGTATATGTATGCGCTTAACCACTGTGCAGTGGGGTTAGCTGCTGGTTTTTGTAAACTTGTATCGCTGTCACTCACATACACGCACTCTCTAGGCTGTGCCACATTTTACTGTTGCTGGCTACAATGTAATGCTCCAGGCTCAATTTGTAAATGGCGCCTTTAATTGCAACATTGTGTGGCGCTGTTACGGGACGCTGTTTGCCTATTACCTTTTACAGAAATTTGTACTACAAAGTGAACAAAATTTACATGACGCATAATACAACCCTTACACACATGGTCACATATGTTGCCCCTCGTTGTGGAGCAGTGGTGTGTATGTGTGTGTGTGGCAACATTGTAATAGCTTGTAAGTATTTGCATTTAGCTGGTTTCGCTGTGGCCCTAATACAAGTTTGCATATTTCTAAATTCTAAGCGCATCTGTTGAGCAGAGCAGAGCAGTACAATGTTGAGCGGCCCCCAAAGGCATGTCGCATATGCTCGAAATTGAGAGTAAAAGCAGGCACCCTTAGAACAAGGACACACACTCGTAGATGTGGCTGATGAAAGAAAACTGAGTGGAGAGTTACGCCTAAACAAATCATATCCTTGATAATATCGGAAACTAACAAAAGCAACGCAGACAATTGCCAAAAGGATCTTTTCACTTTTTTTCTACGCGTTTTTTCTTACTCATTCTTTTTTTTTATTTTTTTGCGGCTGACACACTTCCTGCCACAAGATGCTGCAATTTGAGGGTGCCAGTCGCCGCGCATCTTTCACTTTCGTTAACAAAAAAAAAAACATAGGTAAAAAAATTTGTATAAAAAATTTAGAAAAAATGAGACTCCTGGTTTTTTATGCAAAAGACACGAGGGCGCCATGTGCTGCTTGTGCGTGGTTTCTAGGTTTTTTTATGCCCAGCGGATATGCGATACTTGGGCGTAGTACCCAAAGAATCTAACATCTTTCAATTTCGTTTTCAAGTCAATGGCTTTTGTGGTCGCTGCTTAGCACGCGTTTACCTTGTTAACAACGCAGCTGTTGTTGGTGCTGCGCAGGACTTGCAGCCTTTGCATATTGGATTCTGGCCCATGACAGCTGTCGCTTTCTAGCAGAATCTAGGCGTACCCCCAGCTTGTGCCTACGTAGTTCAGCTCAATCAGTTCAGTTGTCCACTTGAGCGTGTGTTGGCCACATTCCGCTCAATTGCTACCTGCAGCAGGAAATCACCTTTTGACCCACAGCCGATACAATTCAAATTGTTGTCAACGCATTCGTCACACGAAAAAACAAAAAAAAACAATAGTTCCAGGACCTTGGCCAGCGTCCAATGTGTCAATGTCTGCGTTAATAATGCGATTTGCATTTCCCTTTCAATAGCTGAGATTTCCTGATGAGTTTCTGAGTTTTGTGCTCGTTGTCCTTGGCCTGCTGTTTGATTGAGTTGTGTTCATTATGCAGCTTAAACTGCTGCACCTTTTAAAACCTTTGTATGGCCTATATAGAGATGGTCAGCATTTGCTGCGCCGGCTTAGTTTAATTTTATGAACACATTCCTTGGTCAACCTTGATTGACAGGCACATGCCACTGCAGAGCATGGTGAAAGGTATAATAATGAAAAGTAAAAGCAAATCTTTTTATATAAAGGTATGGTGTCAAGGTGTTCCATAAAGGTCCTAGAGGCTTCAATGCTTTTATCTCACAATTGAATTTCACTAACTATAAAATAATTATTTCCAATTTTTGTTCTTGGACCATATGAAAATTAAGTTTCGTCTTAAGCATGGAGATCTACAGAGTCTGGCTAGTTCGAGGTCTTTAAATTTTAGTATAGTAGCAGTTTTACTAGCTCGGTTTTCCAGGCATTACTACTAAAAAAAAATCGCATAAACAAAAAAAAGAGTGGTGTAAACTCATTATGTGACGGCCCTACCTCGGTGGATTTTGAGCCACTGAAACCGAATCCGAAGTCCAAAAAGTCCCAACACCCAAGTGTTTTGAGATAAGCTCCGAAAACGCAATCAACTTCTTTTCGATTTATGGATTTATTATTTTAGGCTGTATTATGTATATCATAACCTCGAAACACCTCATACAAAATCTTTCTCGAGTCCAGTTGCCTGTCGATGTTTTTTAATTGTTATAAAATTCCAGCGCGACACCTTTCAGGTATAACCTCCAAAATATCTCATTTCATGGCGTTCTTTCAGATAAGGTCAGAAGCTTGACGTGTAGCGATTCAGCAACTCCAAAAACATAGAGAATATATGGTCTAACCTAGGGATACGATAGTTGATTTTTTTTGGTGGGGCCTTTTTATAACTTCAAAACTACATTTTATTTCGAGACCGCATGTCCGGCGATATAATATAATAATTCCCGGACTGACTATTTTGTCAGTCGGCCCTGGGCGGAGCATGGGGATCTCTCTTAATAACTGTTTGAAGAGAAGAGGGACCTACAGTTTATAGCCGAATCCGAACGGCGGTGTCTTGAATTAATAACGATTTTCTTGGGCAAATAGCGTCTTTGAGTAACAACGAAATTTGAAATTATAATTGAAATTTTATATAGCTTATAAAAAATATATTTTAATTATGAATTAAAAATAATGTTTTTTTGATTATGTTTTTTTCTATTTCACATGAAATTTTAAATTAGAATTATATTTTAAACAATGTACTTATGTATGCCGACAACATACTAAAAAATAATTTATTTTTAAATTTTATAAGCCAGCCTGATAAAAATTTATTGAATTGTGAAAAAAAAAAAATTATTTTTATGTTGATATTTTTTTACTGTTAGTGGCACTTATTCAAATGGAAAGAAATATTATATACAATACGCACTAAAAAATTAAAACGTGTAATACAAACTACATTCTAAAACACTATTGAACATTCATTGAAAGTGTCATGTGTATTTAATTAAATTTATAAATATTTATTATATATATTAAATTGATGCATTCAATTAATTAAACACCAGAAAGCTTTAAATATGTAACTATTTCATCATTAAAGTTTAATAAATGTGTATTAGTTATTTATTTTTTTTCCCCCAAGTGATAATAATATTTTATGATTGTTAAAATCAAAATCGAACGCAGTATAAGCCAAATTATTAAATCTCCCGAGGCTTGAGTATATTATATACAGTCTAATTAATACATTAAACAAGCTTTAACTTTGTGACTATTTCAGCATTTAAATTTAATAAACGCGTATAAGACACTTTGAGATATAGCGAGAATTTCCAAAAATCTTTAGACTTAAGCACTAAATAAATCTAGAAATGTATAAAAGTAACCAAAGTCCAAAACAAAAGTTCAAGGTTGCTAAGTTGAACAATAAAACATAATCTAATAAAATATAATAAAAAAAAATGTATTAGTTTGTGATTGCGATTTTACTATAATATTTTGGGGTAATTCTTTTTCAAATCGAGCATTCAGAATATTTATATGAGTTATTTTTAAAATTTAATGTAGAACACTAGTTTTTTCCATATGCATTAATGATCAAAAAGTTATATTATTAAAATACGATATCTCCGGTTTTATTAATCCCAATAATTCAATGAATGAAAATGCGCTAAAAACTAATATTTTTGTTGTTGGATCTTAAAATAGTGGCGCTCAAAAAATTTAATAATAAATTAACAAAAAAATTACTTTACAATTATAAAATTTAAATATTATTGCAACTAATAGGCCAATCAGAAAAAGTTCCAAATAACAAGTAAACTATTTATTTATATATTAAAAAAAATACATATTTGGTAAATTTCAACATAAGAAATTTATGTATCCTGGATTCCGTTTGATTTCTAAAAAAAATACCCCTTTATTAAACAATTGGTATTCATTAAAGAAAATTCGAAACCTATTGGTTAAAATGCACAAAAAAAGTCTAACCGTTTTTTCGCTGACAACATTATTATATATAAATAATAATTTTATATATAAACGTAAAAAAATCAACAGTAAGTTCGTTGAGCAAAGCAGAAGCCAAAATCCAAACCTAAACAAAAAAGTATTGCGTGAAAAAATATTAAAAATGATATAAATTCCATAAATGCTATAAGTATTTACGCTTCAAAAAATTAAAAATATAAAAATAATGATTGCCGAAACCCGGGATTGAACCGGGGACATTTAGATCTTCAGTCTAACGCTCTCCCAACTGAGCTATTTCGGCCTTGTGTCGTAAGCGTCGCAAAACACCACGTGACTACTCGCGCCACTCTAGCTGAATAGCTGCTCGGGTAGCATTTCAGTGTCGGTCAGCTTTAGATGCCGGCCCCTGGTGTTGTCGTGTGGGGCTTATCTAATCGCCGCGAATTAAAAATAGAATTTTTAGCTTAGCGTGTGCGGGCACCAACACGCGTACATATATACATATATAAAGCGAATGTGTCTGTGTGTGTGTGTGAGTAATAAACCAGGCGAAGCCATCAAAGTCAAATGCATTTCAAATGCTAAAGCTAGAATCATACAGATATACTCTCTCGTTTACCAAGAAATCGACTAAGTTACCCACAGTCGGCACCCAAATCATGTTTGTTCCGCCACGATGCCATGATACCATACGATGGCATCTAATGATGTTGGGGGAGGGGCGGTGGGAGTGTCACACAAGCACAATCTTTGCTCTAGCAACAAATCACCTAGGGACGGCGGCGGCAATGGTGACTAGGCATGCTGTGCGGATACAAGAACAACAACAACGAGAATAACTACGACCAAACCAAAGCAAACCAAACCAGAAATGTATCTAAAGCTGAAGCTTCGTGTTGTCGTTGTAAAAATGTTTGCTTGCACGCTTTCCAATAATAGTTGTTGTTGTTGGTGCTGCTGCTGCTTGGTCGTGCTTTGCGGTCATTGCTCCGCTGTGACGTCACCGGTTCAATGGCAAAATGTGACCCAGATTGTCTGAGCTGCACAGCTAAGCTATGGGCAGCGTCTGTGTCTGTATGTGTGAGTGTCTTTGTAGGCCTGCTCGGTTGTGTGTGTGTGTGTGACTGTTTGTGTTGCCTTGGCTTAAAAGCATTACCAAAGAGCGCGCCAAAGTCACTTAAGAACAAAGAGCGCAATTTTGCTCTTAGCTCTTGGCGCGATCAGCAATAGAATATGCACAATGTTACCAACATGGTGTATTGACATAGCACTAGTTTGCACCCATAGACCTCTACAAAAAAAAGATTGATTGAAGTTGTGTGAACTTTTGACTTGGCAAATTCTTTACCAAATTTACCAAGACTCTCTCACTCTATGGAGCATATAGTATTTATTGCGCGCACTCTCTCTCTCTCTCTTACTCTGGCTACTTTTTCTCCGAAATGGGGCCACGCCACGCCTGTGTATGTTTGTTGTTGTTGTTGCTTGGGCTGCAACTTCATTGTTTTTGTTCTTTAGCCGGCCCAACCGCCCTTCTTTTCACCTAACAGCGTCTCTCCTGCCCATATATTGTCGCTTTGTAATTATCGGCAGCATGCATGTCCACCTTGGTCCGCCGGCAGTACTAAGACCCAACCGTGAACAAGGGCAGTTTGATAAGTCAGCAAAATAAAAAACTATTATCTGTTAATAGACTGCTGCAAAATTTTGACCTAGCTGAGTTTGTAATTGAAATATATTGAAATCATATAGTCAAAAGTTTAAAAAAAATTTAATTTTCCTTGTGTTGTTTGAAAAATAGCAATAGACGAAGAAATCATAAATTTTTTCAAAGTTCCGAAGTCTTTTTCTTTTAATATAAGCCTTGTTTTTCAAAATTATTAATTATGTGCAATCAGAAATTCCTTGTTTATGGCATTATCTTTTTTTACTACTGCCCCAAAATATGTTTTACGATTTTCTCGTTACGAAATGTATTTCGAAATCGTCACAAAAACACTTCTGACAGTGTACAAAAGCACTTGTGAGTTGAACTTAAGAAGTACTTAAAAAAATCGTAATAGCAAAAAAATTTGTTGCAGAGGAGTTCGTAATAGCGAAGTTCGACTGTCTTTAAAATAAATAAATAAAAAAGACGGGGATAGGGCCTATTTGAAGAAATAAAACGCCTTTTATCGGCAAAAAAAAAGTATATATTCAATTCCAAAAGTTCCATTTTACCAAACTGCCCTCATGGTGTACCTAGAATCACACAGTCGCAATTGCAGTCGACGTCGTCGTCGGCGTCGCAGTCGCAGTCTTGCGTGTAATTTGTTATTTTATTTTATTGTTATTATTACCGCATGCGACGTGCACTTTATTTTCATTACCAGTTGGGATTCTTTTCATGCATATGCAACTCGTCTATGTGGTGGCTATGGCAATGTCTATAACTATAGCTATGCGAGACTACATATGTTTGTTCCTACACGTACTTATATATGGCCTCATCTAATGCCATCAGTCGACCTGTTGTTGTTATTGTATTTGTTGCTTAGATGTTGCACGTGTGAATGTTGCAGTTGGCACTGGGCGGAGTTGCATAGCACGTTCGTGGCTGGATAGTAAGCACCTACTAAGTCTAATTAGAAATGCATAAATGGAAATTATGTCTATAAATAAATAGATGATTCTCTATGGAGCTTTTAAATTGTAATATACGATAATAAATGTGCTATCGCTTAAATAAAAACTGTTAAACTAATATAAACAAATTATAATAAGTTGATTTTGTTATTTGATTCCGATATGAAATTACTGTAACCTAAGGTACTCAATCTCAAAACCCCAAAAACAAGATGACACCACAATGGCGTATAGCCTTGAAAAGCACACCCTGTATATATATTTACAAATAAATATTTATTATATAAGAGATGTTCAAAACAAAAATCGTATATACGTTAGTAAGTTTGCGTTGGTGATCAGCTTAGAATTAATTCTCTAATGATTTATCTCATCTCCCACAAATGGAACCTATCGTGGGATATAACCCCAAATCAAAATTTTGTCTGTATGTTAAACTCTCAAAAACTTTTTTCGCAAAGACAAGACAAGATATTTCCCAAACAAAAAATTTCTATCAAAATACATAGTTTACTTTATAGTTTCAGCCCGAAATAATGTTGGTTTAGATATAGTAGTTTATTTATATATTTTTTTTTAAATTAAAGTTTTTAAAAATGTTCCTATATAAATTCGAAAGCATTCCTTATATGAGGTTTTTTATTTTTGCGACGTTTATTAATTTTTTATTTATAGTTAATGGGAATTCATTAGATGTAAAAAATATTACGTCAAAATTTGCGTGAAAAAGAGGAGAATAGAAACAAGCCTTATTATTATAAAAAGATTTAACAGAATCGTAGAATATATATATTTTTTTTTTCAGACGAAAATGAGGCACGCATATCTATCTAATTTGTTTAAACTGAAGCTGCTCTAAGCTATAGCCTTTTTGCTTTTTACTAGTTCATGCTTTCTCCGAAACTTAGATGTTTATACGGAGGCACTTACATACCGATATAGCACATATCTATAATGCCCTTGACGATAGCCAAATAATTTAATTTCTTTAATTTAAATTAGATTTCTTTGGAATTGCCTTAACTTTCTAGAGTTTTATTTTATGGGATTATATTTGTTCATTCATAAATTGCAATATTAGATAAACTAATGCTACCACTTGAAATATGATGTAACTAGCTTTTCTGATCATTACTACCGTGTTCATATCGCGAAGATCTTAATTTAGCATCCATTCATCTTTGCGTACTATCTCTTCACTCATCAACTTGCAACTTAATTACTTCACCCGCTTGTGGCATTTCCCTACATTACTGCCAGCTATTTCGCTCCCACTCAGCATGACAGCGTCCAACTTGATCCCCAAACCAATTGATGTCCAAAAGTCAATTGACGCTAATAATGTGTATAACTTAAACGCGCGACAAATCAGCGGCAATCTGAGCAATTTTGTGCAATTCATTAAAACGATTTTGATTTGATATTGGTTCTACTAAGCAATTAATTGCAGCTTTTAACGATGTGCGCCCAGAGCGTCGTGTTGCCTCCGCGCGGCACACACACACACTAACAAGTTGCAGCCCACTCAATTAGTTTGCTGCAATTAAAGTGCAGCTCTTTTGGTGGCTTAAGGAAGAGCGCGGAAGAGAGAAAGATCATAAGAGCGCCAAGTTAAACTGCATTTGGATAGGCGAGTCATGTAAAAATTAACAATATTTATATAAACAAGTTATAAACAATGTTTGCCTAAGCAGTGACAAACACACACACACACACACACACGCACACATGTGCTCAGACAGCGTCTCGCAAGAGAGTCAAAACAAAACCCGTTTGCAGCGCCAACAGCTTTTGGCGCTCAGTCACATGTGGCAGCGACGTCGACTGCATTACATGAACGATGGATGGGGGTATGCATGAGCAGAGCAGAGCAGCGCCGCTCAAACAGCAGGGCAACACTTCCGCATTATTTCAAGTTGTGTGTTGCTCAATAGCGGCGGCGACTGCGCAGTCGGCAGCAACATAATGCAGCTCGCTCGCGCGCCATTGCGCACTCTCTTTGTGCGCTCTTAAATCAGCTTTTTCAACTACAATTGTAGACATAAACAGCTGTTTTTGTTTTGCTTGAACTTTAGCCGGTGTTTGCGCGGGTGTTGCAGGGAGCAGACCTTGTTTTGTTTGTTCTGGACACACTGGCTCATAATAGAGCTCAGCTTGAGTAAATATTGCATTTATTTATTAACGTGGCTAAAATTTAAGCTGCACAATGCCAGTTAACGCTTTGGCTAACTCCAAAAGTTTTTTTTCAATGTTGATTAACCAAAAGTCAGGCAGCTCCACAAAGCGCTATGCTGCTGCGGGCAGAAGCAGGCCAAACAGGAACGTGTTTCCAAAGTCATTACAACTCGCTGAGTGAGTGTGCGTGTAGTACACAGCTGCCGCACCTCCCACCGCTAAAATTGTGGCATGGTCACACTGACAATGAAACATATAAAATATAAAATACTTGCCGTAAAAAACCGCCAAAAAAAAAAGTTTTAAGTACGAGGGTAGCTTGATAAGTCAGTATGCGATGTGTCAAAAAGCTCTCACAACAAAATGAAAATGGATACAAAATTTCACGAGTTAGAAAAACTTTAATTTCTTTTATTTATTATTTTTTTTTTTTTATTTATTTATTGCTTAATTCCCTTAATATACAAATTTTCTTAAGCTAGTATATGAACAATATTATTTACAGTGTTGAGCTATCGCTTTTCATCTGAGAAATTTATATATGTCGTTTTACATGATGCGTTTTTTAATTTCTTTTTTTTTACTAAGTTATTGTTATATACATAGCTTCCAGGCCCTTGTTCTGTGCTCACAAGTACTTACGCGGTCCGTTTGAATCCGCTTGTGAAAAAGAACCAATGTACCTAGCATAATTGTATAGCATATTTGAGCTTGTGAGCCTAAGCTTATAAGAAAGCTTGGAATCAAATACACAAGATTTTTAAACTATATTTCATAGAAAGCTTCTTGGCATTTCCGACAAAGTATTTTGTTTCCTCAATGTTTGTAAGAAAATTTTGACACAGGGAAATAATGTAACATCCGCTTGTTGGTGTAGTTATATTAAGTTCAAGCTATTAATATCAATAAAAAAAATCTAGTAATCTAAAGTATGTATTAACTTTGAATTTATAGGATTAAAACTAAAATAAATTGAATTGAATATTTAGAATGAATATTTTGTTACAGCCCTTTTTTTAAATTTAAGGGTTACGATTAAAATGTATTTTTGGGACGCACAGTAGTTTAGAGAGGTAGAAGTTGTTTTGAGGCCCCGGGTATTTTGGGAACATACTAAATTTCCGCCACTTTCGCCTAGTAATGCATTCCTTTCGGCAATTTTTTCATATGATTCCTGGTCCCTACAGTTGAGTGAAGCAGTATTTAATTTTATAGCAAAATATTTAAAGATTATCAAACTGCCCTCGCACAAACTTTTAGAATCAGCTTGCATATGTGTGTGTGTGCGTGTGTTTGTCAGTCAGTTGGTCTCTGACAAGAACTTGAGGCGGCCAACTAGCCGGCAGAGACGTCGGCAGCGGCAGAGCCTACTTGGTTACAGCATTGGCATTGTTGTTGTTGTTGTTGCTGCTGTTACTTAACTTGCGTTACACACTTTGTATGCTGCATATGTATAGTGTAAGTATATAAATGTGTGTGTGTTTTTGTATATATATGTATATATATACTTTTTTTTTGGGAGGTGAATGGCCGCAAAACTGTCGTTGCCACTTTGGTAACACCAATGGCAATGGCGCATTAAACGTAGCAGCCGCAAACAAAGTCAGAGCCAGGTCCCAAAAGCCAAGACCGCGGTGGCCAAGAGTAAGACTCTGGAAGACAAAGTCAGCCCCAGAGCTATGGCTTTTTGGCAAGCAACCTGCCTTTGCATTTGTTTGACCAAACACACAGCCAACTTATGGCTTATGCCTGATGACGCCGAACCAAACCAAACTTTAGAACTGAAGACTCTGACGAACTGACTGAAACGTAACTCACGCGTTTTTATTGCCAGACAAAAGTTGCTGCTTTTAGGGTTTTTTATTATATTGTGCTTTCTTCCCACACTCTGATTCCCATTTCCATTCCCATGCCCACTGATCCTCAAAAAAACAAAAAAAAGAAAAAAAAACCAAAGTTTTTGTGTGCCTGAAGTGAATACATATGATGGACAATGGGCGCGCACTTGGCAACACGGCAGAGCGCTTAGAGTTCCACTATAAGATACATTTGTATCTAGGTGTAAGAGATACGTAGCTAAGTAGCTTTGCCTCTGTGCGGCTACTGTAAAAAATTAGAACAAACTTCTGACTACTAAGAGGCCGCTGTGATAAATGAGATTTGTACCAATTAGATATAGTATAAACAGCAGGGCACTCCTAGCCTAGGCCGCAATTTCGTCATAGGTGCTGCAGCAGCAGCAGCATTAGAACTTTTGCCAACTTCCATGTGCTTAAGATGTATCTAGCAAATGTAGTTGTGTGCGTGTTTATAAAGTAAAACTAATTTTGTTTTAATTTCTCCTTTCAACACATGTTCGCGTGTAATATTTACCCCGCCTAGAGGTATTTGACCCTTTGGCTCACAGCTGATTTATGGGAATTTCTACATACATATGCATACATGGGCTTTAGCTTCACGTGTGTGTGTATCTATGTGGGCTACTGCCAAGTTCTCTGCTTGGATGTATCTATAAAGTTGAATGTACGTTTTGCGTGAAAGTTTGTAGCTTGTTGTTGTTGTTGTAGTCTGCTGATGTTTGTTGGCCCTGCGCTTCTGCGCTCATAGAAGAAAGCTAATTCATGACATGCTGACCATATTAATTTATCTTCTTTTTGCAAAAGTTCGTGCATGATTTGACCATTACCACAGAACCATGAGCTACAACTAAAGCTTTGGCCATATGTTTTATGTAGTTTGTCGTACAATGAACTTACATGGTTAAGAAATGTTTGAAGTTTGGATTCTTTTTTTTTTTTTTTTTGGTAACAAGATCATTGACACTTCAACGAGGAATGCATTAAAGTTTGTTGTAGAGAGCCAAGTCAATTCTATAAACGGATTCTAATTCAAAGTGATAGTCATCACCACGTGTGTGTGGTTACAAAGTTGATAAGATATGTAAAGAAACTTTTTTAATTGGTTGCTTATTGATGATGATCACAAAGATATACGAAAGTTGCTTTGGGAAAGTTAGAATTAATTAGCATATTTTTATATTCATATTAATCAAGTTAGCGTATGCCATATGGGCAGTCTGGTTGTTTAGTGTAAACAGAGATCTTAGAGCATTTTACATTATCGAACATCATCTAGTCATGATGACAATCTTTAACAGAATTTTACATTCTACAAAAATTGTAATTGCGAAAAATCTATTTTTCTTGAATATCATAGTCATCATATAATGTCAAATCGAGCATTTATACAAAGTTTTACTGTATTACCTTTCTATTCAGGGCATCTTTATACATATGATTATAAGTCACTATTACAAAGTACTGAGTATCATAGAGATGTTATCTCTAAAATAAGCAGAACTTCCTTAAATATACATTTTATTCGCAGTAAAATAACGTGTATAAAATATGAAAAGTCATTTTTTTTTATATTACAATATTTATTTAATAAGTACTCAGCCAAAAATAGGCTACTAACCTACTGCTATGACCAAAAAAATCGCTACAAATAATTGTTTACATTATTTTTGCAAAAACAAACACTAGCAAATGTGCCATCAAAAAAACAAAAGTTTTAAAATATATACAATAATAAAGTATTGTTTATGCCCTTCAGTTCGCTACAGGCCTGAATCAGACATGAAATCTTACCTGAGTTTTCAGCACCAGCCCTGAATCTAACCATTCATTTGTCATTGAATTTAACATGCATGTCCTAGACGTTCAGGCCTGAAACTTGGCCGTAACAATCATGAAATTAAATGAAAAGACAGGCTTGAAACCATAGTTGAATTTTTCAGTGCTGATTTGTTTTCAAAAGTCATGCCTGAAACTACTGGTGAAATCAAAAAAATCAATTTATAAAATTCAGGTCTGAAATCACAGGTGAGAAATTAATAATTATTCTTCATATATTTTTAAAAAAATTTGACTATCAATCAAAATTCAAATTGCGATATTAATTTTATAATAAAATAATGATGTCTGGCAAGATCATAAACAAATGAGTTTAGACTACAAAACAAAAAAATTAAAAAATAATAATAATAATAAATTTAAAAAAAATTAAAATGAATTTAAAAAAAAACTATTTAAAAAAATTAATTAATAAAATAAAAAATTAATTTAAAAAAAAATTAAAATGAATTTGAAAAAAACTATTTAAAAAAATTGATTAATAAAAATGTTTGTATTTATATATTTTTTGATAGATATCTTTATTCGTTTACGAGATAGGTTGTGTCAAAGAAAAGTCCACCTAAATATTCAGCTATCGATAACTCCAAAAATAATCAAAATTTAAAAAAAAACATAAATTTTCGGTCAATTTTATTTTTCAAAACAACCCCACGGGGATGTTTGAACCCCCAATCTTGTCAGAGGATGGGATTACGATTTTGTATTATTAGAAGAAAAATTTAAATAATTTTAAATACTTAATGCCAGATTATAAAACATAATTTTAGTTTTTAATAAAATACGTTATCATTTCCTTCCATTTCCATAAAAATTGTTCAATCCATTAAAACATACTTTCAACTATAGTTCCGTTCATCAGCAAGAATTGATTTTTATCTTGAATCTTTCAATTTCTGATCGGCACTTCATCATTATATTTGGATTTGGTTACTTATACCATACATTGTACATTTGTCCTCTTGTAACCTTATCAGCGATTAATATTATTTATTGGGTTAATAACATTTGCAGCACTCCAACCACTCACGTATACGCCATGACCACACTTGTACAAATATTGGTACCATCGAAATCTCTCAACAAGGAAAACAATTTTCAATTGATTTCTATCGTTTGACTACTTACCTAAACCACAAATGTGTCTTGGTATTGAGGAAATTTCCTACAAGGAAAACAATTTTCCATTGATTTTTATGGATTGACTACTTACTACTTTGACCACAAATGAGTATTGGTATTGGAGTAAAATTTCTTACAAGGAAAATAATTACGTATTTGCAATTGATTTGTATCTACTATCTATCTACACACACTTACTTAGGCCACAGCTGTTTATGGGTATTAGAAAATGTGCATAATGAAAATAATCACATGACATTAGCTTTTCTGATTTTGTACAGAATTATCCTTAAAATCAATGTAAACTTTATAGCTAATTGTGCTATATAACATTGAGTTGACTACTCAGTTAGTAAGTTAGTTTTAGAAACTAAAACATAAAATGTCGAAGAACGAGTAGCAACAATGATAGGAGGTTAAATTTAGACACATTTACTCTTTTAAAAAATGTTTTCGACTTATGTGGGAGGTTCACGGTTGCTGTTGAGTCGATGCGTTGAAAAGTTGCGCAAAAACACTATTGGGTTATGCGTGAACGCCCTTTTTGTTAGTTTATATGTTGAGTTGTTGAGTTTATGCTTTTTCTATATAGATTTTGTTGTTAACTCAGTAAATTTAGTTAATAGAATGCTCAAGGCTTGCTTTATTGCTTTAAATCCAGTAAATTTATTAAAATTAACTTACTTTTTGCTCGATTTTTATATCACAAAATGGCTAAAAATCAAATCGAATTATTCCAGTGTTGCAACACTTTCTCCTTAAAGGGTTGACAAAAAATTATGTTAAGAGTTGAAACACAACCCTGTAAATATTGTTGTTGCCAAAGACCTCAACTTTTTAACTCCTCCACGCAACAACAACAGTGTTCCCTAATGGATTTTTATAAACTTATATTTTAATAAATTCCAAATTATAAAAAATTTAATTAGTAAAAATATAAGTTCGGTTTGCTTAAGCACATCGTCTTCCGAATCAGTTATAAAGTCTGGAGCGTCCTAAAGACTGTAACATATTTAGAAATTTTTCCTGTAACATACTTATTTATTACTAAATATACTGGAAAAAAAAAGATCTGACCAAAACAGGGCTCTATAAAAGATTTCAGGTACGTTGTGTATCTTGTCTCGCACGATATATTCTAATAATGTATAAATAATATACGTAAAAAATGAATAAACTTTAAAAAGTAGTATTTTAATAGCACTGACCTGCTAAAAGCGCCCCCATAGAATTGGATCTATTAAAATGTAGTCTATTGAAGATAATCAGTCATCTAATATGTTTGTTGCCTACCCAAGCTTTTAACTTAAATTTTAAGCCCAATTCATCAAACAAACTGGAAACTAGATAATATCTATTAAAGACTGGCGCCACAGCTACTTAAAAACAAAACCCAACTCGTTTAAAGAATTTAAATAATTTTCTTGAGTCTCTTAAATATAGCATGTTAATTAGCATAATAAAGTAAAAGCAAAGTCAACACAAACCCAAATATTTTGAATGGGTGAGAGTTTTCAAAGTTCAGTGACATATTATCGAACTTTAAAATTGTAAGATAAGATACGATACAATACGATACGATACGATACCAAAACTACTAACAACTTTTGTGTGAGGCATTGAAATCAATGCAAACTTCTTGACAATGAGACGTAATTACTCCATTACTTGTTTATTGGCGGCTTGTGTGAGAAGTAGAGAGCGGAGAGATAATGATGATGGTTTCAATTACCAACAGAGCGAGAAAGATAAAAGAGGCGACAGCAACAACACGAACATATATGAGTATATATATATATATATGTATATACTTGCAACAATAACAACAGAACGCCCCATAACAAAAGAGCGAACAACAACAAACATTTTTCGACTTTTTAGTGGTGTAAAATATGCGGAAATGCATTTCTATGGTCTTACACACACACACATTCGAAAAGTTGCAGTCACACACACAGATACACACACACACAAAAATACATACAGCTTGCTGCAAGTCAAACACCACAAGTCATGCCAGCCGGCAAACTTGCATGTAAGTATCCGTATCTGCATCTGTGTGTGTGTGTGTGTGCTTTTGTGTATCTGTGTTTGCTTGTAAGCTTGTATTAGTGTTGTTGCCGGCCCGAAGATGACGATATTAATGTGGCTACGCGAATGGTAATGATGATCATGATAATCACAAGAAAACCAAACCAATCCAAAACGTAGCAAGCCAAAGGCAGAGTCAGCCAAATACACTGGGTCTACTGGCTACCAAGACTGGGTCCAACCGATGCGACCTGTTTGGGGCATAATAAGAACACACTGCAGCGGCAATGCAGCTGAGCGGGCGGCGCGCAGAAGCCAAACGCAGCAAATGCAACCAAAATGGCAACAACAACAACAGCAACAATAACAACTAAGCTGGGGGCCAGCAGGATGCACACACAAAACGAGACGAGTTGGAGTTGATGTTGACGATCAACCTATAGCCCAAGTAAATTACGACGACGGCGCTGGGCAGAGGCGACAGCAGCAGCGCACGGTGGGCGAAATAGTCGTTCTACCTAGATTTATTTAATAACTTCAAGAAAATCTTCCAATTGCGCAAGAATTTCCTTAGGATACTGGGTAACTTACGGAACATTACAAGCTCAGGAAAAACAACAACTGTAGGTGAAGTATGGTTAAAGAGAAATCCTCCCAAAACATACATATTCGGGGTGTCGTTCTTGCCACAGCGGGCTTTTAAAAAAACTGGACGCAGAAGCTACATAAAACAAAAAAAAAAACAATTTTTTTTAAGCATTTCCTTTTACGATTTTGGCCACCATCAATATTTTTTTTGACTAATTCTAGCTAGATTGACCACTGTGCGGCAGTTGCAGCCGCTGCAACGCTTCACTCAGTCAAGAGTCAACCAGTCAAGTCAGTCACTCGCTCACACAGGTCCCTGTGTGTGTGTGTGTGTGTATGTGTGCATCTATGTGTGTGCCTGAGAAAAGTTAAGAAAGAAAGCCAGCCAGCCAGCCAGTGTAGCCAAGAAGCAGATCCACATAGCCAGAGCCAGAGCCAGAGCCAGTGCCAGAGCTGGAGTTGGACTCGGCTCCAGCAGCATTGCCCATTTCGCCTTGCCATCGTCATCATCATGTGCTGTTTCGTTTTTATATATCTTTTTTCCATTTTATATTTACAAACGGCCAAAAGTTCGTTGACCGTACAAATAGTGACCCACTAACATCCGCGAGTACATTCACCTTGTGACGTATTACTTCCATGATCGAAGACGAAGTCGACGTCAGCGTCGGCAGTAGCAGTAGCAGCAACAGCAGCTTCGGAGCGAGCGAACATGGTTGGAACAAGCTTTAAGCCAAGTTGTTGTTGTTCAGCGGGTTTGAATCGAACCACATACATAGTTGTAGTAGTGATGGTAGTAATTGTTGGTAGTTGGTCGCTCTTAAGCGCACGCTCTTAAGAGTCTGTTAACTTGTTGCTGTTGTTGTTGTTGTTTATTTTTGTGCAACATTTTTGGTAATTAAAAGCTGGCTAACTGGCTGAATGACTTGGCTGCGACGCGGAAATGCTGCATGTTGCATGTAGCGTAACACATACTACTATAAAAGTTGCTACACATGCATGTGTATATGAAGCTAATCTAGAGAGACATCTTCATCAGTGCAGATTAACTGCAAATTGCTGGCTCGATCTCTGGGAAACTGTCTTAACTGATTTTGCCTTGGTCATAAATATTTTTCAATTATACATAATTTTTAGCCTCTTTATGTTTGTGTGTGTGTGTATGCGTGTGAATAGTATCTTATCTTGCTTTGTGGGTGCCACATACATTCAGGACCACACCTTTCGCTGACCTTTGCAACCTTGACAATCTCCAGCAACGCGCACAAGTTCAAAGACAGTCAAAATAATAATAAATAGCTGTAGGCTATTTTTCTGTTTGCCAAATTTTAAATACCCTTCACATTTCATATTTCTAGCCAATCGACGAATAGTATTTCAATTGACTTACTTTTTTCGGTTGTACTTTCATTATAATAATTTATGGAAGACAGTCATGTGCACCAGCATCCCGCACAGACAAAGCAATCGGTTGGCCACGCTGTTTTGGGTGTAAGTCAAACACTCCTTCTCAGCATTTTTATATTCAGTAAGTCCTTAAGGCCAGTTCTAATCACGTATAGTACCAAAAATAGATGAGATACAATCCTATCTTGCCATAGGGATAATTTAAAGTATTGATTTGTGCGCCCGTTGATAGACAAAAGTCCAGAGTTATGGATCCCATTCTTTTCACGGCACATCACTTTAATCACCTTTTAGAGCTAAAAAATAATATACGTTTTTTGTAATCGAACCAAGTTTTTTACGATTAGGATTTGGTTACTTCATGAATTAAAAATAAACTTCATTATCAATTGTGTTCGAATAGGGGGAAGCCGTTTGGAGAAGAGCGTAAGGCCACGAAAAATAAACCCTGGTCCCGAGATGAATATAATTATAAAGGATTTTTAACTCACGCAACTAATTTTAATTATTATAAAAATAGTTAGGTACTCAGGATCAACAAGTGTTCTGAAAAGTAGACGATGAAAAGAAGACGATGAAAAGCTTCTGATATGGATTTTTGGATGAAAGCCAGTGGAGTAAAAATATGGCATGGATAATACCCTTAAGCTGGTCCATGCCTTATAAAGGTCGTACATTAGGTGCCTGAGCCTGAAGCACGCCTCCTTATCGATGCTTGCATCCTTGCGAAAAAGTTAAAATTGGTAGACCCAAAAGCCTAGTTAAAATAAGGGTTTGGCTTGAATATGCATCACGTGGAGAATGTGCTTTAACGAAGTTAAAGTAGCAACAGAGATCGCTTTGCACATTTTATAGTGACCTTGCTTATTTATTCTAAATCGAGCTATCTCAGTTTGTCAAGGTTGTTCAAAATCTAAAAATAAGATTTTGATCACGATTTTTTTTGAGAGTTCTTAATCTTAAGACTGGAACAAGTTTTATAATAATAATCTTGGATTTGAATAATCTTGACAAAATTAAAAAGTGGAACGAGTTTTTACTAGAATATGTATAAAGCGACTCCCACGACTTTAACTTAATTAAAATTTTTCTGTCTCATTTGATAAAATTAAAATAGAAGGACCACTTTTAGCATAAAAAAAATTATTTTTTAAATACAAGGTTGTTCAAGATTATTATCTAGATTTAAATTTTCAAATCCAATCTGAATTAGTGTTTCCAAATTTAATATAATTTATATTATTATATAAATTATTTATACACGACTTTAACTTAATTTAAATTTTTCTGATTTGATAAAATTATTATCATTTTTGAAACAGGAAATTTAATTATTAAATTTATTTATTAAAAAAAAAAAAGCTAACAAGAAAAAAACTTTTGCTACTTTCGGTTCCATAAATCTTGAATTTCGACTATTTTTTTTTATCATAACTTTCAGGCCTGCTTTTGCTGTGTACAAACTTCACGGCAAACAGAGCATACTACACATAGAAGTAGAGTATATAATAAGTGGAAAATGTAGAGGGAAAAACCTGAACATTAAATGCTCACCTCATGCGGTGAAAGTAAAAATTCATAACTTTTCACAGATTTCCCGCACAAGGCCATAAAAAATTTGCAGCAACTGTGCAAAGTGTGGTGTTTTTTGTTTAGTTGGTTGTTAAGTTGTTGGTATGGCTTAAGCCCATCTTAACCACTTCATTAGCTCATGTCCACAATGGTGATATCTATGATGATCGAGAGAGATTTGCCGCTGCCGCCGGCTGCCTTTCTTTTACTTTCGTTCGTGTGCGGCGCTTTTCCAAATAATTTTCCACAATAAGGTGTGGGCAAACAGATTTTCACAAACAGCAACAACAACAACAACAAAGTCCATGGTCGAGGCCTAGGCTAAGGCTAAGGCTGAGGCCGACCCAAGTCAGGCCGCGGCGGTGATCGTGAACATGACACAATATTGTGGATTATGAGCGTTGGTGGTGTTGCTTGTTAGTTGTTGTTGTTGGTTGTAAGTTGTTGTTGTAGTTGTAGTTGTTGTTGTTAGACGGCTTTGTTGTCTTTGTGCAGGCGGCGCCTGAGCATTGTGTGAAGAAATGAGTGTGGAAAATTGTTATGGCAAAACATTTGGCTCTCTTGCTCTTATCTTGTTTTGTAGTTCATAATTTAGCGTTTATTTATGAGTTGTCAAGCATTTGGTACGTGATTCCCCTGGCCAACTGTCAGTCAAGTTCAAGTTGCATGCACAAATATGTCTGTGTGTATGTGTGTGTGTGTGGGTGAAAGTGTGGCGCCTCCGTACGCTTAGAGCAGTTTGATATTTATGAGTTTATGCAGAAAATTGTCTCGAACGTTCGATCTTCTGTCGATTTGGTTCCCAGGGATATTTATGTGTGGTCATCGGCCAGCCAGCCCACACATTCACACGTTTTTCGGTTATGAATGAAGCGCAGGCAATTGCATTTAAGGATATCCAATATGCCTTAAACATAGTGTTACTGCATCCTTGAACTTAAGGCTCAGACACAGCTGGGTCAGAGCGAAGAACAGCTTCACCGATTTCCAGCTGAATGCGCAGAGACTGTCTTTCGTTCTGTGTGTGTGAGAATTTTTTGGCAAAATTTTTGGCTGAGCTTTGCGAATCTGGCCAGATCAAATAACTACTCGGGCAGCAGCTGCTACGCTTCCGATTTTGCTATATGCAAATTGTGGTACGATATCTATCAATTTCACACGCTCGCTTGGTAAGCGTTGGTCTTACTGCCCGACCAGGGCGTATTTTGGTGCCTTCAATTCCCTGTGCTGCTCGCTGCCAATTTTCTGTTTTTTTTTTTTATTTTTTTGCTGAACTGGCTGCAATCATTGGATTAATTTTAATATGTCCATGGCTATAAAATGTTCACGTTCGCCTGCTGCATCTATGATTATGGACTCACGGCAATCGATTCGACTCTACGCCATAGCGACTCGCCAACACTCGGCTGGCTCACTTGGCTTCGGAGCCAGAGCCAGAGCCAAACACATGTACATAAATGTAGCAACATTGGTTGTTTGTTGCCACTGGAATTGCGACCTCTTTGGGAGCTGGAGACGTTGCTTGTGATGGCTATGGCGCTGCTGCTGCTGGTGTTGTTGTTGTTGCTGTTGTCTTGCTGCTATTGGGGTATAGCTGGTTACGAAACCCCAAGAAAAACTTCCGCATTCATTTAAGATCATTTCTGTCGTTGCTGCTCCAAGTGGTTGTTGCTGTTGCTGCTATTTGTTGCAACTTTTGCACTGGCAACACTTTACCCTACCCCAACACCCCCTTTTTCATGTTGCTATTTTGCTTGCTATTATTAATGCCGCCTCTGACTTCACCGCCACTGCGTTCCCAGAGCTACCACGCTCAATTGTTGTTACTATTGTTGGTTTTGTTTTTTTCCACTTCATGTTGAGCGTCGGCTGTTTTGGCGAATTTATGGATCATGGAGTACCAGAAGCTGTGCCAGCCACAGCGTCGTCTGCTTGACAAAGTGTCGTGGCTCCTGGACATTGGCGGAGTCGGTATTGGTAGTTAGATATTTCAAATTGGATTGGTATTAATGTTGACTTATGAATTGGCAGACTAACGGACGCTTCCTTGCCGTGGGAGTGACATCATTTGACTACCTTAGACGGAATGGTTGCAGCGCACCTGAGCATCTGATTTTCTTGAGGATTCAGATTTGGCAGAAAATTGGCGTAATACAATCAGTCACTTTTTAACCCTCCGTCGGACACATGATGCCTGGCTGGACCCCTATGTATTTACATACGCTTATATGGGAATTTACCTCATGTTTCGGATCAATTATATACCAACGAGGGTAAACTTTTTTAAATCCTTTTTTTCGTCCGTTTTAAGGACTTTTTGATATTTCTTCTATACATGGAACGATAACCAATAAAATTTTAGGAAGCTACCTGGAAGCGCATATCTAAATTAGAAATACTTTGAATTAACGGTCAAAAACGAAATAGGTCTGGCCAGACCCAGGTGTCCGACGGAGGGTTAAACTAACGAAAACTAATACAAGATTATGAGCCCAGTACGGTACTTTTGTCGGTACTATAGGTAGACTAGGAGGTTTGAGTGGACAATTTTCTCATATTTTTAACAGATAGAAGGAAACGAAAATGACTGTCGTAAACTCGGATAAAGATTCAGCCATGTCCTTACCATGAAACATAAATATCAAATTTCACCAAAAGGTTCATCGGTTAATGAAAGAAAATTCATTCGCAAATTGTTTTCTTATTTCCTTCGTGCATCTGGGCAACTAGTGTTGTCCTGTGTATGAAATTTCGTTGGTTTAAACAATGATTGATACTGCAAATAAATTAAGCCCACTAACACAGAAAAGTTTAAGATTCCACAATATCTTGAATTTCTTAGGATTGACAACAATAATCACTGCTTGATGAGTTTCAGCTTAACTGTAACTGTAGAGCGAATCCCATCAAATAACAAAGAGTCTTCAAGCCAAATCAAACTTATTGTTCTGCGTAACAGCCCAAGCTTTGCCTTTCTTCCCACGTTCATGTTAAATTGATTGCTGGCTTAAGATATTGTCCGAACAACAAATGCCAGCCAGTCTAACAGCAGTCCTGCCATAACCAGGTCAGGCAACTTGGCTCGTTATTGGTGAAAAGCATGCAAGCCATCTTCCATTGGCTTCCCAATAAATTTGCACTTAACGGCAGTTGGACATATGAGCAAAGCTTAAACGTGATCTTCATCATTAACGGATACCGTTAACGGCACAGAGCTGAAACATCGCCAATATGGACAAATGTAACTGGTTGGGTGTCACTGTCAAATGTGGAGGCATGTGTCAATAAATTACCTAGAAGCGCGCACCCAAGAGCGCACCATCGTCTGTCATGTCCAAGTCCAGAACAAAACATACTGCAAGAGAAGACAACGGTATATTATGCAATCACAGCATGAATGAGACACTCTTGACCGAGTTTCCAAAGCCAGGCAATAACGGTAAAACGCACAGTCGACGCGACAGCTGACAACCAACAGCAACAACTAAGCGTCCAAGAGGAGTGCAGTCAACAACTAACGGGTTCTGTAAGGCCCCATATATCGGGGGAAGAGAGCACAAAACGAAATAAAACGAAATGCAGCTAGTAGAGAAGAGAAAGAACGTCAGCGATAACAAGAATTCAATTCAAATGCAGGCCGCCCGCCAATTATGCAAAAGCGACAAAAAAGGAGAACAGTCAAGGAGAATGAACACACTAGGTGAACAACTGGCAGGGAGAGTGGAAGAACGTAGTAAAAGACCGCTTAACTGCTGCACAAGAACGTGACTTTATTTACTATAATTGTGTGTCTATACATACAGTATAGTAATAATAATATATAATAAAATTGTGATGCAAGGGGTTTGGTTAAACATAAGTACAGTGGGTTATTTAAATGTGCAACATATTTGCACAACTAATTCAGCAGATGTGCCTTGACCAATGCCACAATAGGCGCCGCAGTGGGCATCTCCGGATATTCACCAGCGCTGCCAGCAATATCCAAGTGCGTGTATTTCAGCGGTTTGGAAGAGCTCAAACCGTGCTTGTCCAGTCCGGTAGTCTTTATTAGGAAAGCTGCCGGCACCTGGTGACCACGAGGTGTGCACACAGACGGCTTATTATTGGACTGCACCACATCTTCTCCAATGACACGGCCCTCGTTGAACTCAAAGTCCGATTTACGCAGCACTGAAACCTCAAAAGGCTCACCAAAGCTTTGGCCAGCTGCCTGCAGCTTGCGCGCATGATCCTCAGAGCGAGCCACACTATTGTCCACAATAATGGATTGACCCACACCGGCTGACATATAAGCATGTCCAGTCAGCGTGGCAATAGTAAATAGGTGAGGATCAACCAGCTTTTCTTCTAAAGCAATTTCCTTCATGCGGCACAGCACATCCGCCATACACATACGACCCTCAGCATCGGTGTTGCCCACACGCACACGCACACCTGCACGCGAGGTGATGATCTCATCGGAGACATAGCACTCCTCACCCACAGAATTGCGTACCATGCACATGGCACCAATGACATGTATGTCCTCGGGCTGCTGTTCGCTGACAACTTGCATAAAGCCGGCGACTGCAGCAGCACCACATTTATCGCGCGACATGCTGGCCATATTACCACCAGCCTTGATGTCGGCACCACCGGTATCATAGGTAACACCCTTACCCACCAACATGAGCGTCTTGCGAGCCGCCTTCGGTGGCTTATATTCCAAGAAGATAATGCGACCTTGATGGCGCTCGACAGCATTGGCAGCGCGATTAACAGCAGCAAAGAGCGGATATTCCTTGGTAAGGGTCTTGATATCGCTAATGATATTTACTTTCAGATTGGCAAATAGTGGTTTGATGTACTGCTCCACTTTTGGAGGGGCCATGCGCTCGGGATCACCGCCACCTAATTGGAATAAATGTAAAAGTTAATACTAATGCGAGGGCTGCATTTGCTAAGAACTTACCTATGTCGCGTGCTACAAAGCGACCCGATTCTAAGATCAAGGCATCGCGTACAATATCCTCAGCAGCGGGATTTTCAATATAAACAGAAAGATTTTTTATTTGGCTCCTCTTTTCAGGCACATCCTCGCGCAACTGAATAGGCTGCAGGTTGCAAGTTTAATTGTTAATTAAGAAAGACTTGAAAAATGATATTATTTAAACTTACCACATAGAGCTCCTCCAAGGCGCCCAGTACAGCACACAGTTCGGTTTGAGCAAAGCGTTGGTTCGATGGAACCAGCAACAATGGACTTTTGAAGCCAGACTGTATTCACAATAAAAGTTTACAAAAATTTCGTTAAATTAATTATAAGTAATTATTTTTTCTCGGATTTCTTTTTTTATTGCCCTAGCTATTTTGGCCTTCAAAAAACAGGCGCACCAAACAGAAACGTCATAGTAGTGAAAGCATACAGTCAGCTGCACCTGAGAAGATTTTTCTTTGGACGTGCTGAACATTTTTTTCTTATGTATATTTGCGTAGTAGTAGGCACTATCTTTTAGAGTTCTTACAAAGTTCTTACGAACAAAGTATTTAATTGGACAAAGGATAGTCAAATAAAGTCTTTTGCGTAAAAGTGTGATTACAAAACTAGAGTGATCTTTAGTTCAGACGTAATGCTTTGTGAGTGGAATAATTTTTAGATCACAAGGGATCAATCCAGCTTAAATTTCTATGCTGTTAGGCTCTAATATGCAGCAGGAACTGAAGCGATACTATTTAGGTACATTTTTTGATAATATAAAATTTAGGTAAATATATGCGATTATGTCGTCTAAGAAAACCAATGGCCTAATTTGCCAATTGAAAGCCGAGGTATAATAAAAAAATATATTCACAAAATTAAAAGAAAGTCTTACTCACCTTAATGGCCCGCTTCATGGACTCAGCTGCAGCCTTTTGATAACAGCGAACATCATCATAATCTGTTAATTCGGGTACGGGTGCATATACCACTGGTAAATCATATTTCGTCGACTTGAAGCATGAAGTAACACTATCAAAGGCCTTATCGAAGGAGCGATACTCGTTCAACTGTTGCTCCAGATCAGCGGTCGCTTTCCGGTCAATAACGCAGAGCACATCGCAACCAGACTTCTGTATAATCTTGGCGAGTTTAACAGTGCAGGGCACTAGCCTGTAAAAACAGAAGGACAAAAGGTCGTTATGACATTGTTACAATTGCTGATTGCCAATTGATGCATGCAATTTTTGCATTTATCACGTCTGGGCTGGTAGTTGCTTGGTCAGCAAAAGCAATTTATCAATTACTTTTGTATTGTTTACTCTAGCAACGCCCATTATTTACAACCGACTGTTTGTCTGATTGCTGCAAGCAAAATATGTATTTCGACATGGGGTGTTCAGCAGGTTCTAGTTCTGGGTCGGCATGCGGCATACCTTATAGATTATCTTAACACTACTGCTTGAAGCGCCATAAACAATTCTGATAAGATGGCTGTCAACCAATAAAGTGTTGCCAACCACTTTAAAGTCACACAACAACAAAAACACAGCATCAGACTTTTTAATTAAAGTATCCCTGATGCTGTATCAATTGCAATTGTGCCAATTACACAAAATAGTTTATTTGTACTTACTTGTCAAGACCCATGTTTCCCGGCAAAATTTAGTATGAACAAAAACACACACGACGTCTTCAGCGAACGGCAAGTAGAGTGTAACTGAGTTGATATATGGAAAAGTTTCGGTTCAAATACTCTCGCTGCTGGTCGGGCTTCAAACAATGCAGCTCTTGATAAGGCGATTGATTGCTTCTGCTTATCGGGCAACAAACATAAACGACACTTTTAGATTAAAAGCGAGGCGAATTTCACAAACGTATTTAATCACGGGAAAATTACAGTGTTCGCCCAACGTCAAGAGCCGGTAGTTTATATAGCAAGTGTGGCCTGCAGCGAGTTTTTTTTTTTAGCTGGAAAACAAATTGCACGACTTATGATTAATCGTATGAATGTTTTAATTAAAATTGTAGCAACTGAAAGCAACAACAAAAGTAAAAAGTCGACTCACGTAGTTTCAAACAATAGCAGCGAGTTTTCTTGCTGGTCACGTTCGGCGACAGTGCAGCCGGCAAAAAAAAAAGCCGGTCAGCTGTTTGCTGCGTTGCCAACTTATGTCAAAAAATACTAAAAGAAATTGGTAGTTTTAAATTCATTTTTATTCACTTGAAAATATTTTTTAAATAATTTTCTGCAGCTGTAAGGATGGTCGGGAAACTCGTCTCGAAACCGCCTTTACAATATGAGATTGAGACGGTAATCTCGCGGTTCTACTTCAGTTTGTACAGCTTGTATTTTAACATTTTTTATTATTCCCCGTTTATAAACTGTTGTAGATGATTAATAAGTTGCGAGAATTGTTTGGTTTCGATGGGCCGAACCTCTTTGCTGCGGAATTCTGTATTTCCTTAGGAAACAAAAAGTTAAATCCGCACTTGGTGCTCTAAACAGTAATTTACAAAACATTAAAACTGCTTTTATATAAACCATTTTTATTATTCCCCGTTTATAAACTTTTTCAAGTCTTTAATAAGTTTTGGCAAATGCTTGGCTTCAAAGGCGATTACTTTGCGATAAGGCGTTAGCACTGCATCACCTTCTAGCCAATCTCCAGACATGCCGGAATCACATTCCGAGGCTACAGAATATTCAAAGCTGAACTTGGCGCGCTCAGCAATCAGTTCTTCCTCGCCATTAGTGTAAGTATCCTCGGCTGGCTTGCCCTTCTTAGCTTCCTTGCGATAGAATTTAATCAACATAAGCAACGTGCCAAAATCAAATTTCATTTTTTTGGCTTTTGCTGCCTCAATCTCTAGCTGTAGGTTTTCGAACAGCGGCACGGAAATCTGTGGCGGTATGTTGATAAAACGCTCATTTATAAGAAAGCCCACATCTCGCTGTGTGTTGTCTAGTAGATCTTGCAGCTGCTGTTTTAGGTCTGGTGTAGCATGCGCCTCGGCGCGATCCAACAAATAGCTGCGCAGCTGTGTGATGCTGGGCTGTTCCTTTTTAGCCGACATATTTAAGACTGAAGTTATGCCGAAAACAGTGCCGTCTTCAACCATGCCATCGTCTTCTGTTTCGCTTTCAGCACCTTCATCCTCACACTGATAAATAACGCTACCAACGTAGTTTTGTGCTGCAAGGGAATTGCTTTATAAATTGAACTTGTGTGCATGATAAAGTTTTACTTTACCTATGAGCAAATCGGCCATGTGATTGCAGTTGATGTGTGCACGTAAAAATAGTCGCTGCAGCAGCTGTGAGATGCCATGTGCATCCGGATCCACCGGCGCACGACCCTCGAAATCAATTTGCACCTCCTGTGCATAAAAATGGGAATCGTAAAATCTGGGCGTCACAATGTAAAATACCGCCTACGCACCTCATTGCCCTTGTAGGCATCAGGATGTGAGCCCTCGTCTTCGTCATCACTAGAACTAGAGTCCTTGTCATGCTTCTCCACTTCCATATTGTTTAAATTTTTACGCTTATTTGCAGACATTTTAAATAAGAAATAACAAACAACAAAACGTTTCCAAACTATAAAGCGGCGTGCAAGCAAACAGCTGATTTATCGATTAACACGTGTTGCGCAGCGTTGCCAACCAATTGTATCTAAATATGTTCACACAAGTAAAATAACTTGAATATGTGTGCAAAATTAAATATGTAGTTATAAATTTGCGAGTGCCAGTAGTTGGTGTTTGTTTCAAGCCGCGTAGTTAACAAATTAAACTTAAAATTAAACGTGCTTCTGTGTTGTAAACTAATTAATGATTTTAAGTGTGATTTGTTGCCAGCCAACACAACAGACTTTGCTGCAAAGGTGAGCATTTAGACAAAAAACGGATATATTATTAGCAGGCTGAGTCCACAAACTTAGCTTCATTTAAAGTTACAAACAAGTTTCTATTTGTGCCAAATGACCGCTCCTTACCAGGCAGAGATTCTGCTTGGAGTGCCGGATTAAGTCACGAGTCATAAGATCATTGTAATGATATATAATCATTAATTCATAAATGCTTTTATTGCTTCCACATTTAATTCCAAAGTTATATGGGTTCACCCATTGCATTAATTGCGCTTACTCTTGAATTACTTAAATTGTTCATGGAAATTTAAGCTTGTTTATTTTGTTTTAAGTTTAACATACTGTTTAAATTGAGCGTCTTTGTTTTCATTTATTTTAACACAAAAATAACAAATTTGTACATGATATTGTTATTGCGACTCCAACGGCTGCTGCTCCACTTTCTTTGCATTTTCCATATATTCATCATACTGTGCCTGTGTCAGCAGACTTGCTTTAATATCATCGCAGTTTTCAATCTTGGGCAATAGTATGGCAAAGTATCCCTCGCCTTCTGGCACTTTCTCTAAAAGTTTCGGATGCGACATTAGTTCCGTGTTAACCTCCACCAGCTTTCCACGTATGCAGCTGGGTATTTTGTAGGCTTGTCCTGTTTCGCTTGTGAGTATAGCCAGTGTAGAGTCCGCCTGTAGTATCATGCCGCCCTTTTTAGCTTTGCCTTTGACAACATTCTGACTGCGATCTACATTGCCCACATCAAAATTAACAGAGGCAATGCCCTCTGCATAAGCAGGATGCGAGGGTGCCAAACATACTAAACAAATGCGATTAGAGTGGTAGAGCACCTGGTAGGCGGTACTTATGCCGCCGCTTGTTTTGATATAGTAATAACGTGTAAAAAAGCGGTCCACAACGCTGGGATACTGCTCATCATAACAGTCTGTAATGGCGCTCACTGGCTGCCCGCAAATCTGCTGCTCCTCATGCTTAAAGTAATATGGTGCAAATGGGTCTTGTGTTGTGCTAGCCATTGTTTGTCTGTTGTGCTCTAAGCCGATTCGTCACTTAGAAACTTTTCCCTGTATCTGGCTTGACGTTCAAGTGCCTTGGCACGATTTGCTGCTGAACGTGCGACACGCTCTGCCTTGAGGCACTTGACCACTTGATCGTCGATCTTGTTGCAAACTCCAATGAATTTGCCGAAAGCGTTCTGTTTAAGGGAATGTTAGAGGTATTTTTTTTTTGTGTATTAATGCTTCTTACATTCTCGTGGCAGGCCTTTAGTTCCTGAATAAGTTGATTGCAGGCAGGTGTGTGCAAATGCGGTGCCAAATCAGTGTGCATATTTTTTTATATAAAATTATGCTGTTAATTTATTTTATTAAATTATTTGCTTGACGCGCGGCTATCACATAATAAGCACAGAATTGAAATGAAGCTGCCAACTTTTGCAAAGCAAACTGGATTGGTAGTGTTGGAAACGGGCAAGTGCCAGCAAGGGAAATTCTCTCCCTGGCAAGTGCCAGCAACAGCTTGTCATATTTATCGATAAGTGCGTACTGTAGTTGAGACTTGGCGCCAATTAAAGCAGTTTTGCAAATTTAAACAGTATTCTTTTAGCTGTGGCTAATTTAAAAAGTTTGTTTCAAACTATCTATAAAGAATGCACACATTATTTATTCATAAGCTAGCTAGCACAGTTTAATTTTGTTGACAATTTATTGTTTGTGTGTTTGCATAAGAACCACTTTGTAGAAGGACTATTGATAAGTGCCTAATTAGGCTTGGCGCCAAGTCAAGCAGTGCTAAGAATTCAAACAAGAACTGCTTTGGTTTTGGCTCATGCAATTTGATTTTGATAAAGTAAAACACATTTCTTTGGGGTTTTACGTTGTTTTTATTTCTTTATGTATCTTACCCGCTCTCACAGTTGATATTACATTGGTTCTCAGTTTGTAAAATTGTTTATAGTAGATTTATTATAGTTCATTTTTTTTATTACATCTCACAGTCATTCAGGCAAATTATCTTGTGTATCATTAGTAAATTCTGTTTAACGTCTTCACTGTTTGCTTTTTTATCAAAACTCTTATCAACTACGACATCGAAAAGGAAAAAAAGGTGTGCTCAAAAAAAACTAACTTGTTTGCTCAAAAATATTTCAAAATCGCTCAACTCTCAAAAAAATTAGACGCTGTTGTTGCAACTAATAGAAAAAAAACTCACTGGATTTCGTAGTAGCCAATGGGTTAAATTGATTAAGTGTTATGGGTTAGAAATCGTCAATGGGTTTCGTTGAATTTGGCTCTATCAAGTCGTTAAGTGTGCTTGGTCTATCAAAAGCTGATTTACTAGCTATAAAAGGCTTTAGCTACCTCTCTCTACTCTATTACATTAAAAGTCGTGTGTGTGTGTGTCTGTTGTGTGTGCTAAAATACGCTCTCAATTATGCATTTACTCCCCTCTCATAAAGCTCTCAGTTCGATTATACAATAATATAAATAAACAAATAAAAATCTTGCAATTCAGTTTAAATTAAAAAGTTCACTAAAGGTCAAACATGCTGCTTAGCAACCGCTGCTGTATCAATATCTTGGCTACACATTATATAGCTCTCTTTTGTCTTACACTATTGTTCTTCTACGTCATTGTAGGTAAGTTAACATAGATTTGCTCTCTAGATATGTGGCGCCTTGCTCTCTCTCTGTATTGCAATTTATAAACAATAGACGGTTACCGTAGCCGATGTCACATTCTCTCTATCTCTCACTAAATCAAACTAAATGGCAGGTTTTCTCCTAAAGCGGAGTTAACACCTCAACTTTTCGTCTTTTTGGGATCACCTGACGCAACGTCTGAGCCGGCTTCCTGGGACTCAATGCTGGCCAATGCAGCCTCAGACATTTTCTTATACTTGCCAGCCAATTCAGGCAGCTCGTAGGCAATGGCTACATCCAGCTTGGTAATAGGACAGCCACGGAAATAGGTGCAAGTATCCGTAAGTTTCTTGAATTCATACAATGGATTCAAACGGAAGAAGTCACGATAAACCTCGGGATCGGGCAAGTCATAACGTGAGATGTTGGTCAGCGTGGAGAGACCCTCATAGATATGATAGTTTTGTGGATGATCCACAATGTCATCAGAGATGCGCTTTTTATTGCCAAACAGTGTCTTGTGATTGTTATAGGTGTTTAGATAGCAGTCCACCATCTTGGCATGATTACGCACGCGCACCTGCAATAGTTGTATTTAAAGTTTAGTTTAAAGAGCCGTTTCTATTAAAGACTATTATCGAGAACTTACAGCAAAACGACGCGCACTGGAAATCTTGTGCTCTATGCGCTTGTCGATGGCAGTGCGTAAATCGCGCAGGAAGGCGCGTTCCTGAGCGAGTAGCAAGCGTGCCGGTGCACCATCCTGATATGGATGCGTCCACAACGAGGTGGTATACATAAGTGGCGGCTGTGCCGAAGACATCAGCGGCGAGATGTTCCAAATGAGTGCACCCTGAACGCGCAGTAATTCTTCGGGCTTGACAGTGTCGGCCTTGTTAAGAATAATGCGTGTCTGATATTCGCGGCCCTTAAGCTGATCGAGTATAGCCTCGGTCTCGGGGCCCACATCCAACTTGGCTGGGTCGTAGACCAGAAAGATGATGTCGGCGCGATCGATAAACCACTGGCAGGCATCATTGAAGGGAAAGACGCGAGAGACCTGCTTGCGCACCTCAAGAATGCCGGGTATCTCGACAATGTTGACCTGAAATGCAGCGTGCAGATTGTTTTATATTTATTTAAAGCGACTTGGTACTTTGCAGCTTGTATTTGTTTTAAAATAATTTTTAATAACAATATTAATGTGCCGTGTGTTGTACCAAAGACTACAAAATTCGCTTGGGCAGATTGCCAGAGAATTGCTAAATTTGAAACAAATTTCCCAATAGGCGAGCTGCGCTGCCAAGTATAATTTAGGAAACAAGTTAATGTACTTAATAACACGTTGCAAGTATATAGCAGCTATATGGCAAAGGGCCAACCCGTAACAACATACCTTTTCGAGCAGTTTGCTCTTCATTTTCAGACCACGCAGGCGCTCCTCCAGACCTTGTCCGAACTTTTGCAGACCAGAGAAGGTATAATCGGCGGCGAGTTGTGTGCCGTCCAAAACTTCAGTTTCATTGCCCCACATGAGTATGTTAAAGTACGCTGGAGAGGGTTCCGCTCCTAAGTTTCCGAATAAGTCAAGATTTACTTTAGAGTTAGTTAGCTAAATTTCTCTAAACTTACCAGTTCTTAACGAGTGTGGTGTGTACTCATTGTCAGTCAAATAGTTGAGAATAGAGGACTTGCCACCTGACCAAGGACCCATAAACAAGATCAAAGGCTTGGAGAAGATTTCTGGATCACCAAAGTGACGATTGCTCAAGTCGCGATATTTGTACAGTGTCTCCAGCGGCTTAATCGCATTCTCATAGATGCGCTTTATGTCGCGCAAGATGATCTCAGCCACATTATCCGTAGCCTTTTCGCGCGCATTGAATTCTTCATCCAATTGCAGCAACTCGGTTAAATGTTGACGGCTGCGGCGATTCTGAGGTATTTCACCTTCCTATGAATATGATAAGAAAAAGATTAAACTATTTCGCTAAAACTTTGGTCACAATTAAACTTACCCAAAGTAGCTCATCCTCAGGCATGGTATCATCTTCGTCATCAGTGGCATCTTCGCTAGCAGCAGGAGCTGCTTCCTCATCTGCAGCAGGGGCTTCTTCAGCAGCCACAGGCTCGTCTTCGGCTTCTTCTGCGGATGCTTTAACATCCTCCTGTGCCGCCTCTATGGCTGCTTCAACTGCTGCTTCTACTTTTTCATTAAGGATCTGCTCCTCTTCTACCTCCTGCTCCTCTTCTTTAGCCTCTTCTACTGATTCTTCCTGTGCGGCTTCCTCTTCGACGGGGAACTCTTCCACTGGACTGGGCGCTTCACCGTCTGGCACTGGTGCGGCATCTACTTCACGTTTACTGCGTTTCTTTACCTCTTCTTCTTCATCGTCATCATCGGCCATTTCATGACTGTCATCATCATGCTCATTTGGCACACCATCCCCATCGATATCCTTATCATGTACATTCAAAATGCCATCACCATCCATATCCTCATCACGTTCGTTCTTCTTGTTGTCGCCATCAATGTCGTCATCTTCATCATTAGGCACACCATCACCATCAATATCCATGCTCTTGGGTTCCTCTGAGTTTGGCAAGCCATCACCATCAATGTCATTGTCCTGATCATTTTTGACACCATCACCATCAACATCATGATCTTCCTCATTGTCTACGCCATCGCCGTCAATGTCTTCATCTTCCTCATTGGGCGTGCCATCGCCGTCCAAGTCGGTATCCTCTGTTAATTGACACAGCATTAGTATAACTTAAAAAAGTTGTAGTTGTCAATAAAGCAGTTGCAAAAACTACACACCATGATTAAGGGTACCATCTCCATCGAGATCGTCGTCCTCTATAAAGCGCATTAATGTTAGTAGCGTAGCATCTTAAAGTCTAGTTGTGTATGTTACCTACCATGGTTTACTTTACCATCACCATCGAGATCTTCATCTTCGTCGTTTGGCAAGCCATCGCCGTCCAAGTCGTTATCATCTGCAATTTTATTGAATCTTAGGTAAAGTTCAGCTTTAAAATGCTATGAAGCCTACCATGATTTGGCGTGCCATCACCGTCCAAATCTTCATCATCTTTGTTAGGTATGCCGTCACCATCAATATCGTGGTCCTTAGAGTTGGGCACACCATCACCATCGATATCCTCATCCTTAGCATTGGGTATGCCATCACCATCGATATCATTATCTTTGTCATTAGGTATGCCATCACCATCTATATCATCATCCTCAGTGTTTGGTATGCCATCACCATCGATATCATCATCTTCAGTGTTGGGTATGCCATCACCATCAATGTCTTCATCTTCATCATTGGGTATGCCGTCACCATCGATATCATCATCTTCAGTGTTGGGTATGCCATCGCCATCGATATCATCATCCTCATCATTGGGAATGCCATCGCCATCGATATCATCATCCTTGTGATTCGGTATGCCATCGCCATCAATATCATCATCTTCGTCATCAGGAATGCCATCGCCATCCAAATCGTTAGCGCTCTTCGCGTCCTCTGTGGAATCCACATCAGTTATTTCAATAGTTTCTTTTTCATCATTATTCCCACCATCATCGTCGTCGTCGTCATCAGCGTCCGCCCTACGAGCTTGATCGGATTGCATTTCTCCAGAACCATTGCTGCTTGTGACACCATCTGTTGAGCGTTGTGTTTTTAGAACAGGGCTTGCAAGTTTAAAGATCTGTCAATTACCTGTTTTCAATTCATTTATAGCCTTTTCTATGTAGGGTCGACATTCTGTTTCGCTTGGTCCGACATCGGCATTGGCAAACCCAACTGCAAGCCATTATAAATGTTAATTGACAGTTTATAGACCAAGTTTTGTGTTTTATTTTCAGAACAATTGTCGTTCTTATATGGTATTTGGGTATATAGAACTCTCTGTCTCTCTATCTCTATATGCTATGTTAGCGCCGAGGTCATTTAATCTTTTCAAACTTGACATTATTTATGGTACATACGTATGGAGCACACACACAATTTATGAATTTTATTTTTAAAAATTAAATGCTCAAGCATGTATTAGTGAATGAGTATAAATTTTTGTTGGCCATTTGCCCACTCTATATGTTCTGACCAAGATTTGTGTTTTCATAGATTTTGTGCGGCTTAGCCGCTATCTATTAACTAAGGCGACTGGGTAAGTAATTTAAGGTCATCGTTTTATGAGTGACAGCTTTGGGTAAGGTCGTTGCTAATTACTTTTACTTTGCTAAAAAACGAATGGTCAGAATTGTATCTAACCATAAAAGATACTTTTGCTACTATAAAGTTTGTTTACGTATCGATTTGTCGATATGTAGCTATGCAATATTCTATATAGCTGTCAGCGGCTAATTCTTTTGATTTATTTGGGATACTTTTCACAACCGTTGGCTATTTAAAAAATTTTAAGTTTCATTGCTTTCCGCATATGTCGAATTATTTATACATTATATAGGTATATACGCCCTGCTGCCTGCATATTGTGTTTATTTAGCTGCAATCCCACTTGCTACATAGAGGTACTTGTACTATAGACAATTTACGCCATTTCTTTGAAATATTTTGTGTTTTTTTTTGCAAACCAAACAAAATATATACACATACAGTGCTACATAGAGCAACTAATACATAGAACTAAACTCTTGCTCGAGATATAAAATAACTTAAAAATTCTAAATTTAAAAATATTACATACGATGACAACGAAGAGCAAAAAGCTGTAGCGATCGTTTGCGTTTAGCGAAAGATATTCTTGCAAAGACCAAGAAAAAAAAAATATAACAAATATAACAATATTATAGCTGTGACCGAGTGTAGTATATATATATGTACTATGTATGTGTTCTTAGGCAAATTTTCTAGCTAGTATTTTGAAAGTGTTGTCGCTGACGTTTGCACAAATACATAGAAAATATTAAAATTTCTCATTTCCACACAGATACACGCACACACGTACGTACGTACATAACGCACAAGTCAGCCAAATATTTTTAAATATATGTTTTATATATAAATTTTAATTTTTTCGCTCTTTGTCTGTCTTTTTGTTATAAAAATTGCATAATATCTTGCGTGCGCGTTTTGCTAGCGTTTAAAAACGCCTCGCCCTAGGCAGCTTATATAATGACAGCCTTTAAGCGCACACACATATACATAAACATAGCTGAGCTTATATACTCACCATTATTGGAGACGGCAAGTACCGTTAGTCCCAACAGGAACCATAAACTAAGCCGCCCCATCATAACCAAATCAAAATAATATCCTTGAGTTTCCCAGCGTGGTTAGCACTTTAGCCACGTCATAAATTATGCTCAAAATAATTTTTCTTTTTTCGAATTTTTCCGTAATTATTAAAAATTAGGAAAAATTATTTAAATCACTTGCTCTCGTATACTGCATATATATCTGCTATATATGCGCTCGTTTAAATGCACTATATAGAAAAATAAAGAATTTTTATTTTAATTTTAAAGGCTTTTAGTATGAAAAATATATATGCACTTAATTTATGTATATAGCTAGTTATTATATATGTATATATAGTTATAGTATATATATTTAGTTATAGTATAGTTATAGGCTCGCACAAATCTGTCACTTTGCTTTTTCACACTGTTTCGTTTTTCACTTTTTTGTCGTTAATTTTTGTATTTTATTTTTTTTTCATTAATTCGCTTTGATATTTTTTTTTTTCCTTGAAGCCTTTCGCAATTTAACCAACAATCGTCGGCTGGGTAATCCTTAGTGTCCCTTTCGACGATTGTCAGCTAAGAAATTTGCTTATTTTTGGCTCGTCGTCTGTGCACTTCGTGTGCGTGTCGTTTTTTGAATAGATCACGAATTTTACTACATATATCTATAGGGCTGTTAAAATTAAAGCAATATTATTTGATTTTTTTTTCTATGCTTTTTTAAATAAAATTTTCAATTTGCGTACACGAGTATACGAGACGATCTCTCCCGGTCCAAAACCTATTCGTAACTCAACATGCATATACCATGAATTTACCTTGTGACCGCGAAAAATTTTTTGATTTTGATATTTCTGTGGCAAAACTTTGTCAAAAGCACAGAGACGAGTGAGTTTTTTTTGTCGTTCTATCTTAGCCAGCGTCTGCTCTTCTTTGGTGCTCTTGTACCAAAATGTTTGGGGGCCAGCGCCGTGTGTGTTTGGTGCAAGATCTGTAGCAGCAATGGGAAATATGTAGCACATAAAGGCGCAAGTACTCAAAAGTGCTCACAACTACATGCATTGCTCAGTGCTAGAAAGGCGGAAGTGTCGCTGTGAAAAGGGATCAGCGTAGCAAAAGTACCTTTAAAGGGTGTACCAGTTTCTTAGTTCATATTTTGCACTCTTTTCGTCATAGTTTATGTTAGTGTGTTGGGAGATTGGTACAGTCTGGAAGTAGTCATTGTATGCCCTATAAATATTATGTCTTTGGTATCTTGATATCATTACACACTTTCAAAAGTGTAGGAATGGGTTGACAGTATACAAAAGAGTGCGCAAGATCAGGAAAGGCAGCTGCACTGAAATTTGCCTGCATGAGCCGAACTTTTGACGCTAAAGCCGCAATGCTGGAGAAGCAGCATAAAAGAGGGATAAGGTCACTCAGTAAACTAACCTATTCATACTTTTGTATTCTCTTTCTAAAATCGACTGATTTAGATTAAGGCCTAAGGTAACGACTTTATAGAAGCGCACTAACATTAAGTGGCAACCAGTTATCCAGTACCACATGTTGTGGTGTTGCCCTTAAATAAACCAGCATTGAAATATCACATTTGATTAAAAGTCTTATTTAAGTTTTCCTAATAGTCATGCGTCTGTATTCCACTTCGCCAGCAAATGAAACTGCTCCACCTTTCATCGGTTCAGATTTTATCGGCTTATCGCTTATAAACACCTTTGCTTAAAATTTTGATAGTTAAGTAATTTACCAAGAAGCTGGCAGTTCTGGCCCTGTGGCTTTTATAGTTCTTTTGTAAGCTGCAAAATTCTCCTTCAGGGGGAATGTAACCAGGTTATATAGATATCTGACAAACTTCAAATATGCACCCTTGGATAGCTTTAATGGTATCAGGCTGACGAATACGGCTCTATCGGTACCTGAGGTGAGGCTCAGCATTTACGTATAAGCAACTTATGACTCCATGGGAACAACGTCTAGGCTAAATATATAGTTTCATATGTTTTCATCTCATTTTAATCACAGCATTGTGTTACTTGTATAAATATATTTGGTCACAATTGCCTGAATTGGGAAAGGTGGGTTATATTTGAAAAATGGACTAACGCCTGCTTCAGGTCCGGAATGGAATCAATTTCCTTTGCTGATATCATTTTTAATTAAAGTAAGAAAAAATTAATCTGATTTTTTATTCTTGCTTATGGTAAACTTGGTTACGGCTTGAGCTACGTCTCTCTGTCCGCCTGTATGAACAACTGGATTACGGAGACCACAAGAGCTGGAGACACAAACATTTACCAGCATATGCATATAGTCCCGCTTCAGCTCAAGTTTGTTGAATCATTTCGATTACTTGCCCCATTCCCCGCCTGAAGATTTCGCGGTTTTTAGCTACGCAGTTTAATAATTTGATCAAAAATGTGACAGAGCTATGCGTCGTGGTCATGTGCGTCTATAAATAAAAACTGCATGAATTAGACAAAAATGTAGGAGATTTCCCCAGGTAGCTGTATGCTACGATGGGCTCCTGATAGCAGATATAAATTGTGTGCTTATATGTAAGTATTGTTATACCAGATCCAGAGTCACCAAACTTTTTCGGTAGCCCTAATAAACAAAACCAAACCATCATTTTTTCGGAGCGATCCTCAACCGCCTACAATCGATTTTCCGTTTTTTCTAACAGACATTTCAATATGTGCACTTTTTTAAATATCCTTTTTGACTTAACTTTTAAATATCAAACTTCCACAACAAAAAATTTTCCAATTTTCCAAAGTGGTTGTATGCTGCTTGGAAGCAGATTAAACTTAAATACTTAAGTTGCAATAATAAAGAATGTAGCAATATATTTTTTTCGAGTAAAAGGGTGTAGGATATCCCACTGTCCGACACCGCCTTGGATGTATTACATTTTAAATTTTCAACGCGACTGTTTTAGACTCGATAGAATGAAAAACCCGATTATAGATAAAACGCCAAAGCAGTACTGCGGATGATTTTATAGTATTTATACGTAATTATATGTAAAGGGTATGCAAACTTCGACGCTTAAAGCTTTAATTATAAAGAAAAGGTTCAATAGTAAATTTGCTTTAGCAATTCATCTCATAAACTAGAGAACAAAAGACTTTCCTCACAATGTTGTTTTCAATAAAGTACCTCCAATTATGTTTTGTTTTTGTATCGAATATTTAATTTTAGCAAGTGCTACGCTCATTTCTAAAAACAACTCAAAACTATCATGCGTACAAGTGAAAATAAAAAATGACTCTCCGTTTTCTCAGAGTGAATTATGATTTTGCATAGGGAATGCTGCAGCAATTCTTGCTCATTGATTCCCAGCAGTGAAAGCATCGTCAGCGGCAGCACCACTCAAAATCCTCACAAATCTCAAAAATTTGAAAAACTTGTAATGCTGAGCTATACGATTTGTTATATGTCACAAATGATTTAATTTAATTTTCTCTCCTCTCTTTGAGTTTTTCCACAACCCCCAAAATGCAATTGAAATTATTGTACAGAAATAAATTCTACAAAATATTTAAAATAAATATTTTTTTGTATAACATTTATCACCGCTCATTTGTATGGTTGATTGCGGGAACAGCTGTTCGCGGTGTGTTCGCGTTCCAAGGCGACGAGCAAACGCCTCGCCACAGACAACTGCAAAATGCTTCAAGTCATTGCGTTTATTGGCGTCATTTCGTATGGTAAATTTTTTGTAGTCCCCGACGTCCCACATATGAGACACAGGTTACGCTGCGTTACGTTTACGTAACATGGCGAGAGATATAACCAGTGTTCGAACATGGTTCTTGAAGATACGATTTGGAAATGCAATAAGTAATTATTATTGCTTATTTTTTGCTCTAGATCTTTCATGTTTCGATATACATGGGCATATTAAGTCGCTGCCCAACTGTGGCATAACCTGAGCACACTTTTCCCAAAAAAGGTTTTATATAAAGGGTCATCAATCTTGGGGTTTTTTTTTCAATAAGGTTTTTTTCGCGCACTTGGGCCATTTTATGGTCGCCATAATCAACCTACTGAGACCACTGTTCGCCATACCATCAACAAATTTGAGACCCAATATTCATTATTGGATGACACTCGACCGAAGACCTTCAAAAATGACGCTGGTCAGACCGTAACCGTCAATGGCGACCGTTATCGCAGCATTATAACGAATTATTTGCTAACTGAAATTGAAGCCCGAGATCTCGACGACATTTGGTTTCAACCAGACGGCGCTACTTGCTACACAACCCGTGAAACAATGGACATATTGAGGAACCAATTCGGTGAACAATTAATTTCACGCTCCGGACCGGTGAATTGGCCACCAAGATCGTGTAATATCATCATGTGCGTCATCGAAAATTGGAACCTCCGCTTGGATGAGCTACGGAGCAGTTGCGGCCAACATTTGAAAGGGATTATTTTTAAAAAGTGAATGGTTCTTTCTATTGATAATACAAATTTTCCGATTCAATTCAAATTTTTGTGTTTTTTTTTTATTTTAAAAAATTTACTGACAAATATGTGGCTCCATTTCGGCCTTGAGCTCAGGAATTGTTCGTGATTTATTTAAATAGACCTGAGATTTCATTGGAGCATGTATACTTTAGAATGCAATAAAAATGTAATCACTATCTCAAAAAAATGCGTTTTATTTTTTAATTTCATCGTCCACTCTTATTGGGACACCCTATATATTTATTTTATTTAACTTAACGTTCTTTTCGAGTTTCTTGCCTCTTTTGGAAATTCATTGGCCACTACACTTGTAAGCTTTAATTTGTGATTTTTTCCCTCAGTTAAGGCATTTCCCCTAACCATTTAAGTTTTTATTTATTAATTAATTTGATTAATTAAAGACGAAGATTAAAAGCAACGCCAAAAGCCCCTAAAGAAAACAAAACTTCGTATAAAAAAAATCTATATCAAAATTCTTAGAGCAAAGAATTTTTGTCTTTCTTTTACGCAGCCTTGTTGACCACCAGTGCTGTCATTTTTTTTTTTGGAGAAATTGCCATGCAGATGGCGGCAGCAGTAACAACAGCTTTTTTATTTTACCCCTAACCACAAAAAATTAAAGTGCAACAAGTTATTTTGAAAGCAATAACAATGTCGGGTAGGCAATGAATATGCACAGACAATGTATGTAAATTTTATTTGAAAGAAATCAATGTAGAGGTGTGACATTCGCCTTAAAAAACTTATTTGCAAAATTTTAAAGGAATGCCGTGGCGTCATGTCGCGTATACGCAACGCTGGCTCATAGTTCGACAAATGGAATAGTCTCGGATGAGTAAAGCATAATTAAAGAATTGTAATATTCATGATTATTTATTTAACAAGGAACACAACATATTTTCATGTCGAAAAGACAAAGACAGTTCAAAATTTGTCCAAAAAAGGTGTGTCCAAAGACGCTAGTGTGTCTGTCAAGGTGTGTTTTGCAGGAGGTCGGAATATGGAGAGGAAGAAAGCCTAAATATACTATATACATTTAAAACAAAATTTGGCGATACCTCACACACAAGGCACAAAAGAATTTTTTGAAAATAATGTTGCGTGTACGCAACAGAGGAAGGAAATGCTTTTTGAAATACTTCTATCTTGCTATTGCATCCAAGTGGAGCTCCAAAAACCCAAACAATGTGTCAAAAACGTCTCAAAACATATCGAAAATGTTCCGAAAAGACTGCCGGGCTCTGTACCAGTAATTTAATTGCAATATTTATGCACTTACGTCTCTACAAAATCTTCCACTTTTAGGTCTGCGTGTTAAGTATAAGTTCCCGCATACTTTTTTTTTGTCAGCAAACAATTTCGCAAACAAGTACGTTGGTATCGTTTTGTTTGCAAATAAAATCGCAAGTATCGTACTTTGTTGAGGCTTCATTTTTTCACTTTTTATTACTGATTTTTAACATTTACTTTTTGTTTTTACTGCTAGCGCCATCTACTTCAAATTGCGCCATCTACATGACAATTGCCCAGAAATGGGTAGCACTGGTTGCTCACAAATGCTACGCTTCTTTTTGCGTAGAAAACACGCTGCAGTTTTTTTTCAGGCCTCTTTACGAGGCTGCGTAACGATAATTTATCATTCTACTTTTGCAAAGAGAGTGTACACCCTATTCTATTCAAATGGCGAGGAGTGTATGTAAAAATCTTAAAACCAAAGCGATTGATTTAAAAAGTGACAAGATATATGGGAAGACTGACATGGCTTAAGTGATACATGAGACAATACTGATTATTTTGGTATAAATCTCTTCTGTTCTGCCACACCTCCTTTATAGCATGAAAATAATAAAATTATTTATTTCGTACATACAGTTGTTATGTATTGTCTAAAACATATAATATTTTAGCACCCGATCTGTATATTACTCGAATATTTAAATATTTTAATTTATTAGTAAGCACTCTTTTTCAACCTTATTTTTGCGTATCTTTTAAACTCTCGAAATGTCAAATTGATTATATCATTTTATTTGCTGTATAATGGACCCACTGAACACTGAATCTGTCATCAGACAGATTTTAGGTAAGTTCTTATTATCCTTCATGGCTTACTCCTTTAAGATACCAGCCTACCAGTTAAGATTTATTGTTTATTCCATTTAAGATGTAACTCCGGAAGTTACTTAGTTGACATTTTTGTATTTTATGCCCGAAGAGTAAGTGGTATGTTAATAAAAACAAATTTTTGGTGTAAAGGCCAGTACGCAGCCTCGTTAAAAGCCCTGAAAGAAAAAACTGCAAAAAGAATTGTATGCGTAGAGTTTGTGGCTAAACAGTACTACCCATATCTAGGCAATTGACATGTAGATGGCGCAACAAATAAAAAGTAAATATAAAAATCAGCTGTTGGTTCAAACGTTTTACAAGTGTAAAAAATAATTCGTTAAAAACAAACATTATTTGCGTTTTTTTTCGCAAGATAAAACAAAGAACCTATGTGGGTGAATCCATATTTAAAACGCAGAGCTTAGTGTGTAAGATTTAGCAGAGACGTACCTATCTTGAAGTGAATTAATATTGCAATTCAATTATTTACATTTCGCGGAAAATTTTCGGTTCAAAGCCATGGTACAGAATCCGGCAACATTTTCTGAATATTTCCAAATGTCCCTGGATACCTTGTTTGGGTTGGCAATTCCTTGCTAGGCCAATTTGGCCATTCTTTTGGAGTAACAATACAAATGTTTCAAAAAGCAAAAAAGTTTGTGCATATTCTTTGCCTATCCGACATTGTTGTTGCTAACATTAATTTTTTTGTTTTTAGGGCTAAAACAAAATTGCTGTTGTTGCTGCTGGCGCCATCTACAGATCAATTGCTCAAAAATAGGCAGCACTGCAGCTGTGTACCAAAGAGTTAAATTCTTTTTTTATACCCTGTACCGTATGGTACAAAGGGTATATTAGGTTAGTGCAAGCCGAAAATGTATGTAACATACAGAAGGAGACGTCAGAGACCCCCCAAAGTTACTTAAAGTATGATCAGGGTGACTAGAGAAGTCGATATACCCATGTCCGTCTGTCTGTATGAACGCCTAGATCTCAGAGATGGTAAGACCTAGAGCAACCAAATTTTCAGATTAGATGCGCTATTATGTCAGGGGAGACAAGTTTATTTTATTTTTTTGATATCGGGGTTATATTATATAGCTCCCATAGGGGTGTTTCAGAAGACCCTTAAAAAAACAAAAAGTTGTAGATGGATAATTCGGTTGTTTATGAAGATATCGTAACCAAATTTGTCACTTAATAGTTTTTTAGAGTTCCCAAACACTGTACCAAATTTGATCAAAATCGTTTGTTTGTGAAGATATTGTAACCAAATTTGGCATTCAGAAGTTTTTTAGAGATTTTCAACACTATACCAAATTTTATCAAAATCGGTTGACTATATCATATAGCTCCCATAGGGCCGATCGGTCGAAAAAAAGTTGTTGATTAAAAATTCGTCTGTTTTTGGTTGTTTATGAAGGTATTGTAATCTAATTTGGCAATCAAATGTCTTTTGGTGTTCTTAAGCAATTTACCGGATTTTATTGCAAGTAGTGGTACAGGGTATCCCAAAGTCGTCCGCGCCCGACTTTAACGTACGCCATCTTTTATATGACGTTTTGTTTTCTTTCAGGCGTTTTGCGTTGCTGCGTACTGGCCTTAAGAAAGGAAAATGGGAAAAAATCAGAAATCGAACTAAGAAGGCTAGTTACAGATACATGATAATATTTGGTCAGACAAAATTAATAATCTTAAAGATTAATTTGATATTAATTAATCATCTTAAAGATTAATTTTACTTTGGTTAATTTCAAAATTTATTATTATAACTTTTTGTAGTAAATTTTTAAAACACATCGACATGCTACTCTGTATATATATAAAACAGAATGTATATATTTTGTGTATTTCAAAGTTGTTTACAATGTGTTGTATTTTGTTTATGGCTCATTGAATGCTAATTTTATTTCATTTATTTTCAAATTTATTTTTATTGTTTTCGTCGCACACAATAATCCTGACTACAGAGGTCTGAGACTTAACATATGTATAATTGATATTGTGACGCTTCCATTAAATTAAAATACTTAAAAGCTAAAATGAAAAGCTCCCTCTAAAAATGGGATGTCCAAAATTACTATAAATATAAAAATAAATAATTATGTGTAATATTATTATTATTATTTATGCATAATATGTTTCAGCATGAGGTCTAGTGTGCCTCATTGCCATGACTCTTCTGTTTCATCTTGGTGCAGTAGTAACGATCATTATTCTCGATCCAGTCACAAACATTCGTTATGGTATGGAAAGCAGTGCCTTCCTTGCACTGGAATTCAACTGGTTTGCCATGTACGCATCGGTAGTACTGAAATATGAGTACAATGAATTGAATCTAATAATTAGTAACAAATATTGGTTATACCTTGCTGCAGTCGGGATGTGCCACAAAGTCGCGATTATAGCAATCAATATCGCTGGTATCAAACTGTGGCCCCACTGACTGCTCTGGTTCTACAACTTCCTCGGATTCCTCCGTAATTTCCTCTGGTGCTACTGTTGTTGTGGTTGTGCTGGGCTTACGCGTGGTTTTCTTGGGCTTCTTGGGTTTCTGCAATCACATATATAGTATAGCATTATATAATCTAAAACAGTGTAAAGTATTTACCTTGGGTTTCTTTGTAGTGCTGCTTGCTTCTGGCTTCAGTGCACTTGTTGTTGTCGTTGGTTTTGGCTTAGGTTTTGGTCTACGCGTTGTTGACGGCATATCGGACTGCACTATGACACCCTCATCGGGATTTGGCGGCGTTGCAGGTGGCTTTGCCCACTCAGGCTGCAATATAAAACAAATTCATTGGCTTTCACCCACGTAGCATGTCTTGGCACTTGGCAAACTTTCAGCACTTACTCTTGGCGTGGTTTCACGCGTTGGCTCCGGCACACGATAGTCACGCATATTGTCGTAGAGTATCTGCATGAGCCCATTCTTTTCGCCACACAAGCCATGGAAGTCATCCATGTCAATGGCCCAAGTCATGGCGCCTGCATAACCCTTGGCCTTGATGAAGTCCATTTTGATTTGCACAGATGCCTCATTCTCATAGCCCACCCATTGGGTGTCTTTATAGGTATAAGGCACCATACCCACATCATCCCATTCCACAGTCCAGCCCTTGGATTTGTCCATGACTTCTGTGCATATTTCATAGTAAGCCAAAAAGCCACTGGCATTTGTATAGGGACCTGGTGCACCACCTCCTGCTTCCTTGTTTATATACGTGCCCATATTGTAGTTTTTGTTGCTGTTGCTCAGTGTAAAGGTGCGTCCATAGAATGGTATGCCCACAACCAGTTTGTTGGCCGGGCAGCCCATTTCCTCCCACAGCGCGAGACCGTCATTCTTGAATGGCGATGTTAATTAGTTTGGCGCAAGATCACTGCGTCTGCATTTGGGTATAGTGTCTACTCACCACATTCAGTTTCTCATAGGCATACTGATCGTGCTTGCGTTTGTACAGCGGACTGTGCACATCGGCAAAACCGGCCCAGTTGCCGCGCAGATCGTAAGTCATGGCATGTATGGCATCTAGTAATCTGTATTTAAATGTAATAAATTATATGTAGATCAGACTTGTGTATCCATGGGATAAATGTCTGCTCCGATTGCCAAACCGACACAGTGGAAGTTATAGACAGAGACTACAAGGCGATTTCAGGGGCAGAATCCTTGACACCTTCGATCTGCCTCTTGACAATTTGTAAGCGCCAAAATTTACACACTTTAGTGTTCCGGTGTTTTTTAGATGCCGCTGGGCTTTAGTCAGTCGAGTGAATTCTAGACAAAGGCCTAATTCACTTTTTGTGATAATCAAAAACCGAGATTAGATCGTTTGTCCCTCGTGATGACGGGATGCTATGATTTAGACAACCAATCAATCGATGTTACAAAGTGTACTGTATATAGCTGTCACAGAAAAAATCGGTCGAAGAAAAGGTTTGGTGGAAAAAAATTTCTTTTATGTGAAAGAAAATGAAGACTGACTACAGAAATGATCCCGTGAAGTAGTCTTTGGAAAAAAAAAATTTACTGAAAATTAAGAATTCTTTCTTAACTTGATAAGGTTAAACCATTATTTCATAGGACAGGTCATAGGATATAGATAGATAAATATCTTTCCAATGACCTGTCATATGAAATAAGGCTTTAATATTATCAAATTTAAAAAATGATTTTAAATAGCTCGAAAAAAGATTTTTTAGTTTTCGATCTTTCCTGTGGCACCTATATGCTCAACACTTCTTTGTTCGATTACAAGTATCGGTATTAAATCTATAATAATATATGTATATATGACCATGATTGTCTCGATACAATCGAAATCATTTTTTCTGGAATAAAGTACTAATCCAAACCAAGGATTGCACCACCTTTGCAACATCAAACGAAATTTTAAGAGTTTGCGTTCCAGCAATACCTTCTTTCAATGGAGCCGCAAAAGCAAGCTTTTCACTGAAAAAATTTAAGGTTCGCACACTCAGCCCCACAGAGCTAAAGGGTCCAACCAACTAGCTTTACTTACTCGCACAACTCAGGCACATGGTAGCCCTCCTGTAACCTGAACTTGGCCACTGGCACAGCCATGGTTATCTCCCAACCGCGTCCTTCTCTATCAAAAGCACGGCGCAGCTCCTGCACAAAGTACAAAAACTTGTCTTTATCGCCAAAAGTGCCACCTCGATCCGTTGCGCCGGGATACTCCCAATCCAAATCAAAGCCATCAAAATCGTATTTTTTCATAAAGCTGACCACGCTGCGTATAAAACTCTGACGATGCTCCCGCACAGCCGACATTTTGGAGTACTTGGAGCCACCCTCAGCCCAGCCGCCCACAGCTATTTGCAGCTTGAGTTTGGGATGGGTCTGCCGCAATTGCGTAAATTTACGGAAGCCCTCCTGATCTACATCCAGCTCAGGATCTATGACCAAAACATCCCAGCTTTTGTCGTTAACGCCTATGAATGAGTAAACAAGATGCGTGCATAGATCAGCAGGCACATCCTCTAGACCGTAGCGTCCTATGCCCGGACGATAGACAGCCCAGTTGCTAAAGTAGCAAACAATACGAGCGGGTTGCTCCGCGGCAAGGCTGAGACTAAGCAGGCTTAGCAGCGCCCACAAAATATGATGATGCACTGGGAAAAAAAAGTGGAAGCCACATATTAGCACTAGACAGCAGAGATACACTGAAAAAATTAAGCTTGAAGTCACCGCGCGTGGCTTAACGTGATTTGCATATTAAGTTGCACGTTATGTCGAAAACTTTGCTGCACTTGGTTTTATTTTTTTTTTTTTATGGGTGCGTTAAGGTTATGTGTCCATAATTTTGATTATAACGAGTTCATTCACCGTTTTCGCTTAGATAAACATCAACAGAACTGAAATCGAATTTCGTATGCGCCACCAGTCTTACCCATTTCACAATGCTTAAAGCTTAAAAACTTGGAACACAATAAACGCGCGGGGGTATGTATGCCGACGATGTGCTCCCGACGTTGCTTAGGCGTCAAATGACACTCAAACACTCGAAAGCGTCGCTTTTATAGTGGGAGGCACGTCGCAGTTCTAGGGAACGCTGCGTTCCGGTTCTTTCAGCGCAGCGCCTTTGTTCCTGCGTAAAGTGCGTGAGCTGCGATTTTGTTGTTTTTGTTGTTGCTGTTGGATTTGGGTTCACTTTACAGCTGTGCTCATTTCAAGATCTTCGCTGTTGGCTTTTTTTTTTGCGATAGTAACTGCCGTCGACTTTCTTTCAATTCGTTTGTTTATTTTGCTTAACATTATAATTTTACGACCACACGACTTTGTTTATGTTCTAGAATTACCATATCGCTGAAACGACTTGTTATGGCTCTGAGCACGGCTTGGGGTCTCCTCTGGCATGCTGCTGTTTAGTTAAGCAGCGTTTAAAATTAAGCGCTCCACTTGGCAGCGAGTGCATCCTGCGCATTAAGTGTTAAATAGTAGGGGTTCGTTGGCCTGTGGAAGCAGCTAAATGGGCAGATAACTTAGGAAACGAACTTGTTTTTATGTTAAAGACACCTTTAATGCAGAATGTGAACAAAGTTTTTATGTGCTCTTTAAAGGCTTAACTAATTGCCAATGCGTATATCGATGCCCAAGGTTGCGTCCTCTGTGGTGCTGGGCGGTGTAGTGGTTACTGCCACAGTTGGTATAATAGCAGGTGTGCTTGCGGTGGTTGCTTTGACTGGCTTAGTAGAAGGCCTTGGCGCTTTGGACTCTCCTTCATTGTTATCTAAAAATAAATTTCAATTAAGTGATTTCCCATGTAAATATGGTAACTCCGGCAACAAAATTCAAGATTTTTAAGCACGGAATTGGACACAAGTTTCTTAAAAACCACTTAGGTGCTTATGCTAACCAGAAATCAAACTGTGAATGAAATTTGTGCCCCAATTTTACGCCCATAATGGTATTCTTCTTTCAAGATCGTTAAAAATAAATATTCTTGATGTAAAATAACTCTATTAAAGAAATTTGATTAAGTTTTCGAGAATGCTTTTTGCTTTTACCTGGAAATGGTGCCAAGGGCGTTTTGTGCATGCCATCGCTTATGTGTGGTCCCAATTCATAGGGTGGAGGTGGCGGTCCATAACCATGATGCGGCCAATGTCCATGTGGTATGGGCTGCTCGAAGTCTGGACCAATGGGACCAAAGCCTGGATAATGTCCATGCGGTTCATGATGATCATGACGTCCACAACCATCATGATGATCATGGTGATGATTTCTGCCCATAAATAAGCCAAACAGACCATGCCGACGATGTCGTCTATGTGAGTGTTTTTCGCTTACAGCGACAAAGCTGGCTGGAGCAGTTTCCTCGCCCAATAGTTCCTGATTGGTATAAGCGCTAGAAATAGAGAAATAGGAATTTTATTCTAGTACCTTATATACTCTACTGAAAGACTAAGTAGCTAAGATTTCTGTTGTTCAAAGGCCAAAAAAAAAAAGAGGAGATTTCTTTGACCAAAGTTGAAAAATTTTTACGGCATTTTATAAAGCAAAGAGGAAGGACTAGAGTTTGAACCTAATCAAGCGGATTCTAAAAGTTTTTAAAATACAGATTTTAATTATCTTAATTTTTTCGTATTTTAATAGTTCTAAACTAGCTCTAGACTGTAAAAAACATTTTTAAAAAAACATCATAATTTTTGTATAAAGTTTTTTGAATTTTAATAGCCCAAAAAAAAGGTGGCGTACGTTAAAGTCGGGCGCGGACGAATTTGGGATACTCTGTACCACCTCATTGCAATCAAATCCGATATATTGCTTAAGGGCTCAAAAAAAAAATGGTTGGCTCAATTATTTATGATATTTTTATAAACAAACAAAATACAATCGAATTTTGCACCAATCACGTTTTTTTGACCGATCGCTCCTATGGGGACTATAGGATATAGTCAACCGAATTTGATAAAATCTAGTGCAATGCTAGGGAACTCTAAAATACTACTAATCACCAAATTTGGTTACGATATCTTTATAAACAAACAAATTATCCATCTAAATCTTTTGGCTTTTTTTCGAGGTTCTCTGAAACACGCCTATGGGAGCTATATAATATAACACCGATATCAAAAAAATAAAATAAACTTATCTCTCATAAGTTATGGGATATAATCTGAAAATTTGGTCGCTCTAGCTCTAACCATCTCTGAGATCTAGGCGTTCATACAGGCAGTCGGACAGACGGACATGGTATCGACTTCTCTAGTAACCCTGATCATACTTAAGGTCTCCTTCTGTATGTTACATACATTCTCGGCTTGCAAAAACTTAATATACCCTTTGTACCATACGGTACAGGGTATAAAAACGCAAAAACTTGTTTTCTATGTATTTGACAACGTTTTAGAACGAATTAAAGTATATTTTTCTATGATTAAACTAATTTTGGAACAACAATTTATAATCGATAATCGAAATAAAACTTAAGTGCGTATTTAGAAATTAGTGTATCTTCACTTTTTTGGTTTTTCAAATTTTAATAGCCCAAAAAAAAGAACAAATGTCGATGATTGTATAGTTCCGATCCGATTGATGTTTGAAGATCTCAAAACTCATGAGCGCAGACATTCTTCTAAGCAAAAAATGAAACCGATTATGATTTCTTTTACGGCTTGATGCCAATCTCAATCTCTTCTCTCTTGAGTCTTATTCATTTTGCGTCCAACCGAAAATTTGTTTAACCAACTTTTATACTCAGTAGCATTGTACTTACGCATGCTCAATAGCCGGCTTGGCCCATAACTCCTGTAGTGATAAGCCCAAGAGCAAAAACAGCTGTTCAAGAGATAAAAAGATCGTTATGAAATTATTAGGCCTGCTTCCGTACTCGAATTTGAGTTCTAAAACTTGGCAGTGATTTTTAGTGCAAGCACGCGAATTTCTTTGTTTTAAAGAATAACAAGTCGAACTCGCGAGCTCCGAATCCGTGTAAAATTTATTCTTGTCAAAAGCGTTTGAAAACGCTTATTGTGACTTACAAAACAGCTGTTCTTCAGGCGTAGCATACTATTTCCTATATAACACGCAATTTTTTTTTTTATCACAATTCAACTTCACGCTTGGACTATGTGGAGTAAACTAAACTGTCTGAGTAGTCCGAGACAGAGTTAAATGCAAACAATTAAATCAGCGACATTGTTCGGCTTGGGATTTTTTTAATTTAAATATTGTGTACACTCAGAGTTTTTGAGCCGTTTTAAGTATTTCTTATACGCATCATCAGAGGGGCAAAAAACGACAATACGACTTATAAACCTGATTGCTTTAATGTTGATTCAGGTTTTTTGCATATACTATACCCTATATATAGTAGCTCAATGTTTTACTCTGCATATTCAAGCGTAATTTACAAGTGGATCAAGTCTAGGGGCACCTCTAGTGACTAAAATTGAGTCAAATGTGGCTGGCGCTTTGTGACGTCATAAGAAACATATTAACACGGTAGTTAAGCTGACAAAAGGAATTTATCGCAGATGATCGGCTTATATGCGACTACTACAGTGAGCACCCTCTTGGCTAGACTTCTCTTTCGTTGAGTTACTTTCATGCAAATTTACAGCTGTTGAAATATATGTATATTTATGGCTTATTTATTAAATTCACTCTTAATGGAGGCGTTTTTCTATTTTTTTCGCGCGCCTTTTGCCTTGGCATTTGCTCTTTGTTGTCACGATTATGTTAATATGATATGACAATTTGATAAGACTGCTTTTAGAAAGTTATAGAATGATCTACATAGACTACATACATATGTATATATAAATAGAGAAATAAAAACAATTTCACCCAAAGTTTTGTGCCCACCCACACACACACGCATACTGTGACAAAAACACGCAACTGTTGCAGTGTTTTTTTTTTTAATGCCGCTTGTCATGCCTCAGGCGTCTCATTTATTATATACACACTTTTATATTTATATATGTATGCCCGTCATTTAATAATACTCTTAATGTAGTGTGCTTATAAGTTTCGCAAGAAATTGGTAACGCATTAACTTAGTCACCTTAGAACATCAAATTTCTGCTCACAAATTAGTGGAACAATTGGAATTGAAGCTGCTGCGATTCTTTGTTCGAAATCCGATATTTTGCACCAAGATTTCTTCCTAGTCCTGCTTAGCTTACTTAGACCCTTAACTAAAGATATACGTTATATATACATATATATTTCACCTGTTCGATGCAGGTTTGTTTGTCTGATAGTCTGACCAAGTCGCATAAGTGAGTTGCTTAAAGATGTCTGGCAACGCCTTTTGGAAAAAAAGATATGTAGAAAATCTTTTCATGCCGGTCAGACGGCGCAAAGTGCCTCATTTCACCGATAAAACTGACTTAAATCAAAAAATTCTTGGTGGCATTTGGTGAAATAAGTTAGTAGAGGATTTAAATGCTATTGGATTTGAAAGAATGGTTTGGTTGGACAACTTTTCGCAATTGTTTACGTCGCCTCCTTCCTTCTTTTTTTTTTTGGGTCGTCCTAACTTACATACAAATGATCTGAAACCGAAGGCTACGAAGCTTGGTTGACTTAGTGAATAGCGAATTTGGAAAATAAGGGAAAGTAATTAAAGATTAAATATAGTTATATAGCATCTCTTGATTTTAACTCTCTAGTACCCAAGACCGCCTCTAGACGGTCTAACGGAATTTGACATTTTTTTAGAGTTCCCCGATACATATACTTGATTTTAGTTTTTTAATAAATTTGGGCAATCCTAAAAATTAGTTTGGGCCTATGTATAGCACTGGCTGATGCGTACAACGTCTGCGAGTGACAGTCAAAACTTCGTGAATAACAGCAAAAATAATTATTCTAAAAACTGAATCAAAAACAAAAAAAAAAAAAAAAATTTCCATTGCTTACATAAATAAGAAAATTATTTCCATATAAGTAGTAGTGTATAGACTTATAAAAAATTATGTTTTGTTCGATAAAGATTTTTAATTAAGAATTTTCCTAGGAAAAGTGTACCCCGTCTAGAGGCGGTCTTGGGACAAGTAGTCAAAAATAAAATCGTTTAGCTTGTTGTGTGTTGGACACTTGATTTGCGATCCTGTTGGTAAAAATGCTCTGATAAGATATAGAAAGTTATCATCATTGGATTTCGATATGGATACGAATGGAAAAACAGATGAAGGACAGGACGAGAATGCCGATTTCGGTGTTGAACTATGTAAACCAGACTCCTTGAAATTAAGGGGAATGGACAAGTATATCGATGATTCGCTTGTCATGTCCGCATCTGCACTGGCTTTTCACATTTTTCAAAATTCTAATCAAAATTGTGCTTCGCTACTATCCCCATCATCTTTAATGGGCCCAAGTACACCTTCAGCATCCAAACAAACGTTCACGACATGCACTTTCCGCACCTGTTTCATCGCAGGCATTCAAAAAAATGGAATGGCGTCAAAAAAAAACTTGGTTTTGGAGGCAGATGCAATTGAATTCCATGATTCTGAAGTAGAGGATGTCAGAAGCTCGATAAGCCACTTAAATGGTTTTGAATATTTAAGATTACGCCGTATCGACTTGGAAGATACTGAAGCCATTCGAATGGCGTATGCCTTCAAAAATCAAATTCCCGAAAAAATCGGTTTCAGAGTCATACGTTCAAAGAAAAAATTTGTTGACATTGATGGCCTATAATATACATAATTAGCTAAAGGCCCCGGTAGCCATGGCTTTCTATTGGTAACTGTTAGTTTATATCTTTTAAGTATAAGCTAGCTTTATATAAATAAATAAATAATATATAATACAGGAATATGATAAGTATATGCGAGGCGTCGATTTTCGGATGGACTTACTAGTAGATACAGCATTCCATTAAAATTTGTTAAATTCTCAAATTGTATATTCATGAACTTTAGAAATAACTATTGTTTTGTTTAAAACAATCATTAAGCCCAGCCCTCATGATAAAGAATATCAACCACCTAATTTTCGATCTCAGATAGCACTTGCTTTGTGCAAGTCAATAAGCGAAGTTTTTAAAAAGGATACATGGCCAAAACTTATTTGCTACCTAAAAAAGTTCGGTACGATAGAGTTAAGGAGTTCCTAACCCACTATTAAATAAAGTTGTCACATTTTTCCTTATTACAATTTACTTTTTGTTGAAAAATAAATCATACGCATCTATTTAAAGTGTGCTCATTTTTTACGCTTTGTTTCCCAAGACCGCCTACAGGCGGGCTAAGGATATTACCCCATTAAACCCGACCCTTACAATGGATTAAATTTTTTTTAATTTCGTATTTTTTTTTTACACGAAAATAATTTTTTTTCTCAAAAAAAAAATTTGGGAACTAGAGAGTTAAGACGTGCTCATTCATTGGGCTTCATCTGCACCCAAAATCTGAATTTTAAAATTTTCAATTTAATTTTGAATATCCAGTATTATCAAGTAAAAAGTACTTTGCAAATTTTAGTCATTGAACTTACACGAAAATTTTTTTTTTTATTTTTGAAAGTTTCTACAAAAAATGTTCCTTAAATTGTTAATTTTCATAAAATCGGCAAACCAGAAAAGTTTGTGGTTGAAGAAAAAAACAAGGTATTACTGTTACAAGTTTATTTTTTATTAAAACAAGTTATAATCACAAAAACCAACTACGCATTATTGTTTTAAGAATTTTAAGAAGCACAATTAAAAACTTTTTGTAATAAACATCGTTATGTATAAATAATTCATTGTTTAAAATGCCAACGCCGAAATGCGTGAACTAATAAAAACCGCACGAAAATGAGTTTCGGAACAGACGAAAAAAGTGTATTTCCGCCAATAGCTACTGAAAATGTTAACCCGACTCAATAAAAGTTTGATTAATAATAATTAATTTCTGCATAATCCATGCATGTATGCATTTGGGTTTTCGGGTTGGGACCGACCCCCCGCCCCCAAAGTTTGAAGTATGAGTTGACAGCCTTTTGCGAGCTCTGATATATATACACTTCGAAGTAAAAAACCCCCCTCCTAAGACCAACTCTTGGATTCGCACCTAGTTGCCAGAAACATTTTAAATGTACTACTATATCTCATTAAGATTTCCTAATGAATTTTGGTCTCTTAAAAATGGAACTAAAATATTTAAGAATAGTGTTTTTATTTAATTAGCTTGCTTTTCGGTACGGTATATTGGATATCTCAACTTCTAATCAATCGACTAGTCCAATTCAGGTAAAAAGGTAACACCGAACACTTCTCAAAAAGTTTCGATATGTATACCTACATGGATTTTAATCTTGAATAGCTTGATGTTTTCACCAGCTTATTGTAAAAGATGGCGTACGTTAAAGACTTTGGGATACCCTGTACCACTGCTTGCAATAAAATCCGGTAAATTGCTTAAGAACACCAAAAGACATTTGATTGCCAAATTAGATTACAATACCTTCACAAAAAACCAAAAACAGACGAATTTTTAATCAACAACTTTTTTTTGAACGATCGGCCCTATGGGAGCTATATGATATAGCCAACCGATTTTGATCAAATTTGGTACAGTGCTGGGGGTTTCTAAAAAACTTCCGATTGCCAAATTTGGTTATGATATCTTCATAAGCAAACGAATTATCCATCTAAAACTTTTGTTTTTTTTCAAGGTCCTCTGAAACACCCCTATGGGAGCTATATAATGTAGTCCCGATATCAAAGAAATAAAATAAACTTGTCTCCTATGGATGAATAAGGGATCTTATCTGAAAGTTTGGTTGCTCTAGCTCTTACCATCTCTGAGATCTAGGCGTTCATACGGACAGACGGACAGACGGACATGGGTATATCGACTTCTCTAGTCACTCTGATCATACTTTAGGTAACTTTGGGGGGTCTCCGACTTCTCCTTCTGTACGTTACATGCAATTTCGGCTTGCACAAACACAATATACCCTTTGTACCATACGGTACAGGGTATACAAATTTCATTTAAGCATTTCTTTTTAATGTAAGGCAACATACAAATTAATAAACCCCTATATTTCTAGCCTATTTAAATTAGCAATATTTTATTTACTGGCTTATGTGTTTAAAATTTGAGTGATTGTTTGAACATATCGCTCAATTGGAACTCAAGATATCATCAAAGATCTTCTGAATAGGAATCTCATTATTTCAAATATCTTGATGGATTCGAATTATCGAATTTAAAAGCAAGAACTGTATAGACTACTACCGTACGAATTTTTTTGTTATTTTTTGTACTTTCCTAAATTTTTACAGTGTTCAGAGTTGAGTCGAATGAATTTTGAAGGAATCTTGTCAGTGGGGCCTCTTTCAGTAAACAAACTTTCTTTATCGTGTCTATGTGTTAAATGTTAAATTTCTATGGGAAAAGTCTGGGGGTAATTAGTGGAAAACAGTTGCGTAGTGTGTGTGGAATCCTCAAAAAGTAAAAAGTTTTTTGTATTATAGCCCCCATTAACCTACATACCAGTTTCGGTAACTGTAGCTTCTTTACAAAATATGTTTGCACAGGTTGTATCTTAACTTTTGCCTATACATATAACTCGCGAAGTTCACAACCAATTTTAATACAAAATTAGCGAGAAAACAGCGAAACTCTTCGGGGACAAAATAGGGGCCAATATCAAAAAACTGAATGCAATGAAGAACATAAGGCCATTTTTGCAAAACTTGGGAAAGAAAGAAAGGAAATTGACAGCTAGAGGGCGCCAGTTATTTATGCTAGATAGCGCCAACAGTAACAACACAGTAATTACGGACCCAGCGACAGCTTCAGGAGCATTTTATTCTCTACATTTTGAAATCCCGAGTTTTTGAGGTAGCCACGGAGTTTCCGTTTCGATTCCTGAACACTCTGTGAAGAGTATCAAAGATTCGTTGGCCAAAAAATTAACTATATTTTTATTGGGCTTCTGTAGTTGTTGTTGTTGTTGCCTCCGTTGACTGGCACACGTATCAATTGGTCAGTCAGTTGTACTCATTGTGATTCATGCCGAACCACTTTTGTACGTTTTTGTTGTCGTCTTCATTCAAGCTCTACGCCATCTTATTTCCATATGTACTGTGTACAATAATACACTTAACATTGATCTTGAAATTTTTTTTATTTTTTTGTACTATTTGCCAACCAACAATTGACGACGCACAGTTCCTTAATAGAGCTGCGCCCAGTTTTGTCACAGCGCATCTTCCTGTTCCGGGAAAATTAAAAGATAGTCTCTGGTTTTGAATTTTCAACTATAATATTTATTGATAACATTTTCGCTTGTGTCAATTTTCGCAGTTTTATTGATTTGGATTTTTTTGTTTAAACTTTTAATGTCATGTCATACAATAGTATTAATGCAATAATTATATTGTGTTTCATGCTTGCAATTGATTGCATTTTCTTTATAGATATGCTCGGATTAAGCTGTTTAGTGCAACTTAAGATCTTTAATGAAATCATATATACCTATATATTTTTTTTAAGCCTAAATTGACTTTTGTGTTGTTTTTGTGGCAAACTTAACACAAAATATTTAAGCAAAATTTTACATATACATATAGCACCGCGAAATATACATATAAACAACTGTATACTGTGAGTATATAAACATAAGCAACTTAAAAACTTGTAGAACTTAACATAAATGTATTTAAAACTCAGCTTAGTGTAAAAAATAAAACAATTAAATGCTAAAAAATTTGCTGTAAACTTAAAATATAATTTGCTTTTGTACAATTTGCATGCAATACTTTTTTTTTATTTTTTTATATAGTATAATTATCATATTTAACACTTTATCGTTGTAGTGATTTGCTATGTTATATTATGTATTTTATATATGTATATATTTGATATTTATGTTTATAATTTTTGTGTATGTTTTTTATTATGTTGTTGTTTTTTAAACTTTAAAAGTTATGCATTTTATGTATATAGACAATAACTGCAACTAGCATATGCGTATTTGTATAATTTAGTATATTATATATATACTATGTGTATGTATATATATATAAATATATATAATATATCATTGACTTGCCTTTCACTTTAACATTTTTTTAATAATTTCATAGTTTCATTCATTAATTGCCTGTCTAATTGACCTACATATAAATAATTTTCCTTTAATGTCTATATAGCATTATTTATACGTATTTATATATGTGTGTGTGTATGTACGTTTAAAATTAATATATGCATGTGTTTTTTTTTTTTTGCAGTTTTAAATACAATTATATTATATTTTTTTATGCTGTGATAGGTACATTGAAAAATTGCCAAGGGCTTGAAGTGCTTGAAAAAGTGCGCTGTGCGTTTTAGGCGCGTTTTGCTAGCGTTTTGTTAGCGTTTTGAGTTTTCTACTAGGAATTATGCTGCGCCAAATGATTTGGGCCATTTTGTGGGTTTAGTTTAGTAGTTTCCCCTTTAAATGCTGGCCCAATGCCAGTGCCCAGGGTATATAGGTATTTATGCTATATAGTATCTAACTTTGATGCCAGTTTTGTTGTTGCTAAAAGTTTGCTTTTGATTTGCTTTGATTTTGTTTTTTTGTGTTTTATATTTTTTTTGACCATAAAAAACTGGTTCATATCAAATGCAATAATTGGCTCAAAAAGTGTTTAAAAGTTGTTGGGCGGGTTGGATCCAGAAAAAAGTGTCGTTAGTAGAATTTCTTGAATTCTCCAGCTGGATCCAGCCCTATTTTTTTGTTGTTGCTGTTGTTTTTGTTGCTCGTTTAGTTTATTTTTGGTTTTTGGGTTTGTATCAAAAGACCCCAGGGAAAATGCGCTACTTCAAAAGTCTATTACAAAAGTCTTTAAAGTTATTGTTTTTTGTTGCATACCAAGACAAAAGTTATCATTTCTTTTCTTTTTTTTTTGTTAGTTGATTAGCTTTCGAACATTTACAGGAACGTGTAATTAACTCTATACAAAATTGACGCCGAAGCTACAGTTACATGCAAACCATTGTATCTGTTAAATATTGTATCTTTAAATTTTTTTTTGTTAGTTTATCGCACGCGTTTTCAACATTGACTTTGTTTTTAATTTTGTATTTTTTGTGTTTTAACACGCTTAAATTGATATGTTGCATCTCTGATTTTCATATAATAGTATATACGTTTTATTTTAATTCATTTTTTAGTTATGCTTTTTAACAACAATTTCTTTTATGTACTGCACAAAATTCGTTTCAATATCTTTTCTTTTTATTTTGTTTTTTTTTTTGTATGCTTTTGAATAGTCTTAAACAAATTTTTACTTCAGTCATATTAAAAATTGATACGTTTGGTTTTTTTTTTTTAACTTTTGTTTAAATACATATAATATTTTTTTGGTTTACTCTATTTAAATTGTTAGCAAAGTTTGATTTTGAAGATAAATGCAGCTGTTATTGTGCTTATTTATTTGCTTTTGTTTTTTTTCTTTTTTGTATCGGAGTTTCGTTTTTATATATTGTTTAACTGTAAAAATTATCGCGTTGTTGATATAACGGCAGTGGTTCGCTTGGAGATTCCGATCTGCGCTCCTCATCATCTGCTTGATTCGATTTACCGGCTGTCTTGGACATGGCTTTTTCTGTATTGTAAAAAGTAAATGAGAATAGAAAAGAAAACTTTAAGTTAGTTTAAGTTTTGATCAGGCTTTTGTGGCGCCACAACCTTTCGAAGCGTGCTGTAAAAGTTAGGAAAAAGTAGTACATAGAAAACGGTTTGTATGTATGTTTCTGTATGTGGTTAGGCATGTTGTAAATATGTTGGTTTGGTGTATTTGTTTGTTAAGATTGATTTTTGTTGGTTTTTTGTTGTTTTTGTTTGATGTTTTGCTACATCGAGCAAGTACTTACTCATTTTTTGAGCGATTTTGCGCTGTTTTTGGACTGTTCTAAATGACTTTTTAACGCATTAAGGCAGTGCAAAAATTTGAGTAACTTACTAACTTTAGCTATTCCAAAGAGAGCCTGAATTAACACTCCTGCATAGAGTCGAATTTTCTAATTAGCCTAGAATACCCCAATATCCCAGTATCTAAAGCATATTTGTATAATGCCCAATAAAAATTTATTTTTTTGAGTATTCCATTTTTTTCTTCTTCTAATATTCTAAAGACAATTATTTATGAGTGCATTTAAAGCATAAGAATTTTCGAAGACTAATTTGGAAAAATTAAAAATTTTGAATGTGCCCTACAATATGATCAATTTCAATTAGTTCTCTTGTAATTATTTGACGTCTTAGTCGAAGTTTCTGGATTCAATAATAGCTTTATTTTTAAAAAATTAAAGCAAAATTTTTTCTCAGTTATTAACTTAAATAAAAAAAATATATGTGTTTTTAATGTACACAGATTTTTCCACATCTTTAAACAAAAAAAAAAAAATGCATTTTTTGAGTCAAATTTTAAGACAATTTTAAAAAAAATATTCAAAACTGCATTTTTTGAGTAAAATTTAAAAAAAATGTACTTTTGCACTTTTTCATAAATTTTCCTGTTATTTACTTTTTTTTAATTTTTAATAATTTTTTGTTAAATTTTTTGAGAACAATTTAAATTGAGTAACATTTTTTTTTTAATACAATTTAACTTTTGGTTAAATTAAAAAAAAATATATTTTTTGATTTACGTTATATTAAAATTTTTAAGCACATATTTTTTGTAATAAAATTTTTATAAATAAAAAATTATTTGTTTGAATAAAACTTTCCAAATTTGAACATTAATATGATAAAAATTTATTATTGTTTGGATCAGACAGGAACGTCGAGAGGGGGTGAGAAGGGGGGGGGGGGATCCCCCGGGCCCGCAGTTTTCTCAGCGTCCCAATGTAATTTAAGTCGTACTATCGCGATTCAAGCTAAAGGTATAATAGCGTTGCCGGCACATTTTCCCCCCGGGCCCGGATTTTCTCTCTACGGCCCTGGGATCAGATATAGGCAAATATGTAAAATAAACTTTTGCATTAAAGTTAAAAAAATAATCGTACCACAGAAAAAATGTTTATTTGCTTTTTAGCTGAGTTACTATATCAAAAATCTGTTAGTAGTCCAAAATGTGTGAATAAAATTTCTACTAAAGAAACAAAATTTTTATTTTCGTTTTCAAGCTGAATAACTTTATTAGTCCTTTCAATAAACTGCTCAGTAGTCCAAAATTTGGGAAAACTCTGATTCAAACAGATTGGCTTCAACTGCGATTAGGAGCCCTGATGCTATCTAGGTCTAAAACACATTAAATCCCTGCTTCTTTCCAATATAAAAATTGCACTGTGCTGCGCCCATTACAAGTGCTCTATAAGGTATTTTGCAAGACTATGGTATATATCATTTTTTTTCTTGGGTGTCTGGGAATGGTGTCAGTGTAGTGGCTTGTAGGTTTGTGTTTTTTTTTTTGACTGGATAGAGTTTTAGGTGCAGTTTTCAAACACTATTCCAAGTACTATAGTAGAATTTCAGTGAAGCTTTTTATGATAGTAGCGTGCTAGTTATAGTAGAAGCCAATTTAATTCAATTCATTAATAAGAAGTATTTAACTATATATGTATATATATACACAGCAACTACTTATTGCATATAAGCATATTGATATATGGAGTATATAGGAATACATTTATCATATATTAGTACAGTATGTATTAGGTAAACTTGTACAAACCTTGACTTACGAACTTGTATTACTGTTGTTGTTGTTGTTGTGCTTGTTGTTGCATTTGCGTTGAAGTCTTAGTTGTTGTTGTTGTTGTTGTCGTTTAGTATGTTGTGAATGCAGTTTGTTGTTGTTATTGTTGTTTGTTGGTTGTTTGATTTGCATTTGTTGTTTTTAACTGAATTTGAGTGAGTTTAGCATGCTTTAAGCTCAATAACGAGTGTCTTGGTGTTGTTGTTGTTTTGTATTGTTGTAGTGCTGTTGTTACTATGTACTAGTTTTTGTTTGTATGTTTGTTTGTTATTACATTGTATACTGTAGTATATATTTATTGTATGCAAATTATGTTAATGGTATGCATGTACTTGTACATAACAAATTTCGAGCGCTTTTAACTTTGTGAGTAATTTTGTGTAATGTTCGCTGCTTTTGTCAATTTACATAATATAACAAAAACAATGTGTACAAACAATTTAAAAAAAAAAACAACAGAACAACAATTTGAATAAAATGCTTTTAAAAAAAAACACAAAAAGTGAACACAAACAAAACGGCGACAGCTACTTGAATTAGTTTTGACTAGTGGGATTGCCTAGAAGTAAGCAAATAAAAAACAAAAATAAAAAATAAAATTCAATAAAGTAAATAATAAATAAATAAATAATATAAGAGCAAAAAAAGATCAAGCGGGTGGCTTTTGATTTTGTTCATTTTTACACATGGTTAAAATTTTCTTTTGCTGAATTCCACTTATTTATCAAGTTATCGATAACTGAATGTCTACGGAGTCTTTTCCTTGAGAAAAAAATTTCGTAAGAAAAAAATGCTTGAATAATTTCTTTTAAGCCCCTTATAGCTAGAAATACAAAATTGCAAATCTTTTTTATTATTGTTAATTTTTAAAAAAAAGAAGTGTGTTATCGGTTTCGCTCCGATATGATGGTATTTAATGCACTTTAAAAATGGGTAGAGGCTATGATTGTTTTTTTTTTTTAAAAATAATTTCAAAAAAGCGTTAAAAGAATCGATAGATTATAATCTAAAACTTGCTTTAAATGTTCGTTTTGAAATTTTATGAGCATTATTATACTTAATAATATATGTACTACATTTTATATTTATGAAAGATAGTCAGTCATCGATAACTAATGAGTAATCAGAGTATCGCTAAAAAAATTTTTCCAAGTAAATGTATATAATAGTAAAAATCATGAAAATCAAACAAATCCGCTTGTCCTATTTTTGCTCAGAACAACTTTGTATGTAACTTTAAAGTAACGCGAGTACAAAATTTTTTAAATGTAAAGTCAGCAATTTGCCATATTAACATGGCGTATGCGCAATATTTATATAAATTCATAAAACATGACGCACATTATGAAAATATTATGATAGATTATACATATACTTAAGGTGCCATATGTATGAAGGACTATGAGTTCAACATGTTGCATGTGGTGTGCATATAATTGTGTACGATTGACTGTTGAGTCATTCAGTTTTTTTTTTGGATTGTGTGTTTTTGTGTGTGATTGGATAAGATGAAGTTGGTTATATGTTGGTACGCCTTATAATGATGAGCTCGCAATGAAGTGAAAAAGGTGAAGAGCTGGGGTTTACGAGTCGAGGTGAACATAGAAATAGCTTAATTATGGGCGTAACGCTTTAACATAGTTTTTTTTTTAATGATATGCATATGCTATATGTATTCATTAATCATCTAGAAAATTAGAAAAAGTTGAAAGAAGACATATAAGTAGATTAGAAGAGCATAATCGAGATAGTTTTAAAATGGGTAGTAGACACACAGTCTATGAGTTAGTTAGTAAAGGGTCTCTGGCATGATAAAAATACACTGAATAAACATGTTTGTTGAACGCTTAAGTCTATACATAATACACATATATAAGTGTAAATACATATTGTTTTAACAAAAAATAAATGTTAATTTTAGTAAAAATTAAACATAAACATGTAACAAAATTTCAACTTGCAAGACATTGCATAAACTTTGATGGGCATATCAATTCGTTTGAAATAACTCAACAGTAAAACCAAAGTTAAACTTAGTTTAATCTGCGTATCCTAAGTATCATAGTTACGTACCAGCAACAATCTTGCTGACTTGCATGACTTGTTGAGCCAAGATCTGATTGAGTTGTAGCAAATGTTCGCGTTGTTTCTTTTCCGCATTGATCTTACTAGGCGGCAAGCTCTCGTTCTCCTGAAATGTAATAAGTATGAAACGAATGAGTTTTAAAACAACAATATTGACTAGGACTAAACTTACATTGGCGCTGCTTAGGGGCGCCTCCGACAGCATCTTCTTAATCGACTCGACTTTCTCCTGCCGACGCTTTTTCTCCTCCGGCGACAGCTCGGGCGTCTATAAAAGAAACAAATTGGTTAAAAAATGGATTTACAAAATCGTTCAATTTCATTGAATCAAAAAACCAAATTGATTTTCACTGGCGTCATTGAAGCGAAAATTTCTTAACGAGTTCGAATTGATGCACTAGTAGATTCTCAGACTTACTGTTTCGGGTATATAGCGTTCCGGTATTACAATTTTATTGGGTGCTAATAGCAAATTGTCGATGGTGTTTTCAGATATTTTCTCTCCCTGTCCCAAGGCTGAGCGTACTACATCGGGTGCATTCATTCGCGGACGCAACGCCACCTCCATATCCAAATCATCACGTGCTCGCCAGTTGGTGTTCTGTAAAAGTAAATAAATGCATGTAGAGATTAACGACATTTAATTAGGGATTTCAATTTCTAGTAAGTATTCAACTAACATTTCTATTCATGTCATTCTCTGCCTGCACCTTTTCCATGGCCTTCTGATTTACATTATTTGGCGCAGTGTAGTGGCGTCTCTTTTCGCGTGGCACAGCGCGTCGATGCTTATGAGAAGCTGGCACCTTCTCCACAACCTTTTCGGTATCCTCTGAAGCTGAACCAGCAGACATCTCATTGATGATCTGACGCGCTGCTACGCTCTGGAATACAGGCTCGGGACTTATGTCCGTCAGACTCTTGTTCAAGCTTTGCATAGAGTCTGTCTTGGTTCGTAGAGCCACACGTGCACTATCCCTCGAGGGATGCGTCTGCTGCTGCAACTGCTTAGCAAAGTAGGCATTGGCCAAAGGATTCAAGTGTTCTCGGTTGCCACCATTGGTCAGCGCTGACTGCTGCTGTTGTCCCTCATAGTTGCTGTTGCGATCATAATCATGTGAGCCATAGCTACCATTATAGTGCTGCTGATGACCGTTTTGCTTAGTAGCTGTGCCATTCAAGTGTTTGCTATGACGTGGTTTAGGCGGTTCGCTGTAGTTTCTGGGCAAAGACTTTGAGCGGTTGTGTCCATTCTGCACATAATCCTCTGTATAGCCGCCACCATTAGTATGAGCATAATGTGAATTTGCATACTGATCCTCTTCGAGCACTTGATCCAGGTTTTGTGTAGAATTGCTTAAGCTGCGCTCGCTACGATCGCGATGACGACGTTCCGACTCGCGTTTGACTATGCGCACCGTTTTGATCTCCTGTTTCTCCAGATTGCTCAGATTAGCAAAGGGATTGGATTCCAAGAAGCCATCGCTGTCCACACCGCTCATTTCCAAGCCATCGTTACTGTCATTATAGCGATTATAGTCGCTAAGCTTGCTGGAGCTGGTGTCCACATATAAGGGCGTTGACAGATTGAGCGATGAGTCACTCAAATTGCGGCTGCCGCTGCTGTGCATGGCATCCAGATCGGTCTCAGTCCAGCAAGTTGAATTGCTGCGCTTCTTCAGACTGCCATTGGAGGTAACGCCTGTCAACTCCTTATTGCCAATTTCCTGATACAAACGCGAAGAGTTCTCTGTCAATTGACGCACAGCGGTGCTCAGCTCATGCCGCTGACGCTGCATATCGCCCACCAGGGACTGCACGCGCTCCAGCTCAGACTGCAGCAAAGCAGCTGTTTGATTGCCATTGCCATTCATGTGTGAGGCATCGTTGTTGACACGCGATGCTTGCACTTTTTGGCGCAAAACCAGCAGCTCCTGCTCCAAGCGTGTATTTCCGGCCACAGTCTGCTCTAGTTTCTGTAAGTTAAGAGGTCAGTAAGGCGTTTTAGAAATGCAATGAGGTTACGGACTATGACACATGCAGTAGAAGTCTTTTGCATTCCCTTGCCTTACGCGTGACACAGTCGAAACGACAGTTTGACAATCGATTGTTAGTTTTTGGTTGTTTTTTTTTTTTTTAATTAGTTACAGAAGCGACATGCGAAGCTCAAGCTTAGACATCTGACAAATGAGATACAGATGAATGTGATGGGCACCACATACACAGAGTAAGGCTAAGAAAATATGCAAAAAACTTCTACTAGGCACCTTTGCTACCTTGGAGTTCTCGGCTAGCAATTGATGCACGCGAGATAACTCGCGTTCAAGTATATGCTGTTGCTTCTTGGCCGCCTCCAGGGCCATGGGTGTGGCATTGTTGTCGTGTATGCGCGCACGCAGTCCTCCCAAGGCACGCTCCAGATCTTCCTTATCGCGTTGCAGGCTCTGCAAAGTGCCAGATTCCTCCTGCAGCAGTTGATCCAGCTGGTACAGTTGACGCACCTTAGCCTAGAAGGGATAATGTTGGATTAATGTTGATAGCACAACTTTATATTTTGCACGCCATTTCGTAAAAGGGTCCAAAAATTTTGCGATGATGTAAGGAACACCATCAACTTTAACGACTTACCTGCAGTTCAGCTTGATTGGGACTCAGACGATCCCATTGCTTTTGCTCCTCCTGCAGCATTTCACGCTCCTGCATGCGCTGATTGAACTCCAAGCGTTCCAAAGAGGCCTGCTCATTACGCACTTGGTTACGTCCATTCGCATCATTGCGATACAGTGAGCCCAACTTTACCATGTTGTCCACCAGATTGACCAAAGGTTTGCTTTTCTCATACTGCCGCTCCAAGTCTAACAAATGCTGCTTCAAATAATCCAAACGTTGTATGCTCTCGGCACGTGTCAGACCCTCGGCGGTGCGCAAGCGGTTCTACGAAAGTTACAAATATATAGCACATAAGTAAAGCTTAGGGACCACTATAGGACAAATGTTAGTTGGGGCTTTCAATAGTTGCGCTATTATTAGGAGGGTTTAGTCACAGCAACGCAATTTAGTCGTTTGTATTTTTTTTTTCTTCTTTTTTTTTGAACCAACACCATTAGCTTTAGCTGCTACTAAGAGCGGATTAGCACCAAATACCACACAAAACCAAAAGACATTTCATAGTAACCACCTGCACATCGTGTATATCACTGCAGCATTGCTCTATGGCACGCGCTGTATTGCTGCTTTGGCGTCGTAGCTGTATCAATAGCAAAACCAGTTCCTCGTGCGTGCGGCTCAGCAAATCACCCGCGGATACATCCAAGTTCTGCGTGAGTTTGTGAGTCGATGAGTTTGTATGTGGATGTACGATTGTGTGTGTGTAAGTTGGGTTTGGTTGTAGCGGAAACGGCAACAAAGAACGACATAACAACAAGGAAAAAAAAATAACGACAATGAATAACATGAAAACGAGGCATCGATTGCAGCCAGCAGAGTGCAGGCATTGCATCCACAATTGCACATTGGCTCTCCCCAGGCTTTTGGTGTAAAAATGCATTAAATGGCTCCACCCGACCCCGTGCGTTATCAAGCCACTTTGCCCCCAAACTTACCCGCATCTGTGTGCTTGTCTCACGTTCCAGCATATCGATTTCAGCACGGCTGCCGGCACGTCTCATGGCAAATTGTTGTTGTTGTTGCAGCTGCTGCAGTTGGTCATAGCCGGCGGTGGTATGCAACGGCGTGGATGTGGCTGCACCGTAAACGCCACCGTGATCCGTTAGCGCTGTGGCTTTGGCATACTTGGTTTCAGCTGCATTGCCATAGTAGGGCTGACTAAGCGTATGCATTTGATCATAATTGACAAATGCTGACTCCCGGTGTTGGTCCGAAGGCTCGGGTTTGACAGTGAGATTGCCTTTGGGCAAATTGTTCACGTTGCGTACCGAAATGGAAGCTGCAATTTTGGGCGACAAGACGAAAGTGGTAAACAGAAAAGAGTTTAGTTTTAGCCAAGTTGCAGTTGCATTTGCAGTTAAATTGTATTGAGCTGAGTGGCATGTAATTAAAATGCGTGCGCGAAGTAGAAAGCAGCTGAAAGTGGCCGAAAGTTGCTGGGCCCCATGTTGGGCCCCTTACGCTTAAGTGCACTACGCTAACGAAGCGACTAAAAGTTTGACTGGGTTTTAAATTGGATAGCAACATTTCGTAATTTTTTGTTGCAATTTTTTTAAGCTTTACATTGGTAGACTATACAGATTTTTTTTTTGTTTCAAACGAGTGTGCGAGTATGAGTGAGTGTAAGCATGTAGGTGAGTGCTTTAAGTATTTACAAGCGCATAAACATTTACTTAACTAAAAGATTTTAGGAGTTAATATTATAATATAGTGTTTAGAGAAAAAAAATATTGTAAGAAAAATTTGCTTACCATTTTGTTAAATGTTAACAAATGCAAAACAACACAAACAACAACAACAATAAATAACAGTAGAAACGGGCAACAAACTTTAACGCTCGATGTGGCGCGCTCTGTCTGTAAGAGTAACTCTAACGCTTGCTCTCTTTGGTGATGTGTGCGTGTGTGTGTGTAAAACTGTGATGTAATGTGCGGTACTATGTTTGTTGTTGCCTCTGATAACTATACTAAACTAAATGCCATTTGCGAAAACACAAGGCACAAATGCAAACAATTTAATAAATACTACAAACAACAACAAATAAAAAAATAAAAAAATTTAGAGTAAGCCAATTTCAACATGTGGCATGCGCCCCACGTTGGGCGCTACAAAATCTAAGCGTATGTATGTGTGTGTGCTCTAGTTCTTTCTCGTTTTTGGCATTTTGGTTGTGGCTGCTGCCGCAACGATAGGATTACCATTGGCATCATTATTGCCATTCAGTTGCTGTATGATGGAGCGCACATTGCTGGTCAGTGGCAGCACTGGACCACTGCTGGAGGGTGTTGTTGCGCCCGTTGTTGCTGTTGTTGTTGCTGGCACTGCTGCTGGCTCTGCATTATTGTTTTTCAAGTGCCCACTTGACATGGCATCCCATTGTCTGATTGTCTCACGATCCAATTCCGTTGACTTGTGCGATAAATTCGAGCCGGTCTCTTCTCGCAGCACCTCATAAACATCAGCATCTAATTGCTCCTCGCTGCCACGTGCAGCAAGCAGCTGCACATAGACATCATGCTCGTTGAGCACATTCTGCTGCTGTGCGGGTGCACTTTGTCTTGGCTTATAGCTGGCACGCACCTGCTGGGATACATTATCATTGACATAGGTGACATCACGTGTTAGACGCGTTTTGCTCTGCCGCATAGCGCTGCCTGGTATTACAGCCGGACTGGCTACTATGCGATCCAGGTCGTCCAAGCTGCGCGCATGTCGCTGTGAGACACGTCTCAAGCTTTCGCGCCATAAGGCATCTTCCTCCCAGAGCAGCTCGCCACCTAAAACTGAGAGTTGACTCGCATTATTGCTTGTGCTAGTTGCGCTCGTTGTAGTCCCTGTGCCGCCTGCTGCCGTCTCAGTCTTCTCCAAGTCCTGCTCACCACCAACACCATCGACCAGTCTAACACCATTACGATCAATATTTGTGTTTTTAGTAGTACCAGCACTCTCGCTGTTGTTGTTGTTGTTGTGATTGGTAGTAGTGTATGAATATGCTGGGTTAGGTGAATGGCTTTGTATACCACTTGATGTTGAGCTTAGCTCTGGACTTGCTAACGCGGGCTTATTGTTTAGCTTTAGCTGATAGTTGCTCACTTTTAGTGTTTCCGTCATATCCGCTGCGCCTGCCTTGAGATTCTTGGTGGAACTATAGCTAAGCTTCTCATTATTGGCCTTAACACTATACAGATTCTTGCTGTCTATAGCCTGATCCTTGTTCACCAAAGCATCCATATTAAACTGATGTCTATCTATGGGATTATGTATGTGCGCTATGTTTTGACCATGTGCGTGTATGTCCCGCTGATTGTTGAGCGGTGGCGCAGCTGGCAGTTCCGAGTAGTAATAGGGCGCGGATTGCGTGGAAATGTTGCTATTATTGCGACTATGCAGCGGCGTCATGTGACACTGTTGTGGTGTTAAACAAAGCGCAGCAGCGCCCAAGTGTGCTTCCAGATCTACATTGCTGCCCAGCTGCTGTATGGAATCCGTCGAAGACAAAAAATGTATGTTGCCATAAAAATGCTCCTCATCGGTATTGCGAAAGATTTTCGGCGGCTTAATAAGATTAGTGAGTATATCAGCGCCTGCTGCGGCATGAGCATCGTTTAAGAGCTGAATGTTAGAGCTGCTACTGGCTGCATGCTGATAAGGCAGCATTTCGCTGCTCTGTAAGTGACTGAGATATGTGTCCAACTCATGACTGCTTAAGGTTTCCTCAAACTGTTCGCTGAGAGACTCGATTTCGCTAATGGATTCCTGTGAAAGTGGACGTCTTGAACGTTGACGCTCCAGCTCTGAATCCGAGCCCAAACGTTGTTGACGAAATTCTACGGATTCGTTCTCACTGCTATCGCCCACATAGCGCAGTGGCAATGAGTTATTGCTGGGACAGCGCACAGGTGCGGGACTGCCAAGTTGCGCTGGTGAACGCTGCTGCAGCTTATGATACAACTCAAGATCTGAGCTGGTGCGTGAGGAGCTGTTATCGGTCTGACAGCTATAATTGGAGTCGGAGAGCGTGCGCGCATGTTGCTGCTGCAACAACAAAGTGGGCGTAGCCACCGCTGGATAAGCGTAATGAGCCGCTCTGCCACGCACCTTGGCAAATTGATCGGGCAGAGACAAGCGACTGCTCTTTAAAGCGGTTTCCGGTTTGGGCAGATTAAGTGAGGTATTGCTGGCATGCATCTTGGGCAGCTGCTCATAAGATAAATGCACCTTGCTGCCACTGCTATCACGACGCTTGACCGTATCATAGTGCTCCGAAGAGAATATCTCCTCAGTTTTCAGCTCCTCCATTGGCGGTGGTGAGTCAGGTATGGGCGGTGGCGGAACTATTTCACTATCCGAGCTCTCTGCATAGTTGTTCAATGGCGTGGATGCGCCCAGATAATAAGAAGCTGGTCTAAATGTATCCGACAGACTAAAACGTGAGCGTGAGCGCAATTTTTTGGCATCCAGTTGTTTGGTACTTTCATCATCCGCATCGGAACTGTCGCTAGCTAAGGCCAGCGCACTCTTGGCAGGCTTAAGTATATCAGGCATGTCCTTGCCTTGCCGTTTGCTATGCGCACGTTCATTGCTTTGCTTTTTGGTCTTCTTTTTGAGTGTGTCTGCAGACGACTTTTTGCTTTTCTTCAAAGTAGAGCGCCCTGAGGAGCAATGCGCATCTTCGCTATTTGGAGAGACTGTGACTGTGGTAGCAGCTGCGCTGGCTTTAACGCCTGCCAGCTCCATATAGACAGGTTCAGGTTTATTTTTAGTTGTATTGGTGCTGGATACATTAGACATGCTGGATATGCACATTACCTCATAGTTGCTCTTATTGTCCTCCTCATTGAGACCCTTGGTCATTTCTACATAGTGATTTTCTTCTTCAGTGTAACTGTCATGGCTAATCATTAGACTTAGATTACCCGGTTGTCCCAGTTCTACTTTCTTGGGTGTCATTGGCAGATAGTGACTCTCATCAAACTGTTGATCAGTGGGCGTAATGGGTTCATTACCGTAAGCCTGCTCGCTGGGCAATTTGTCAATCTCTTTAGACGTTGTTTCCTGACTGTCATCTTCATCATCTACGGCTGCCAAAGCCTCGTCTATGTCATCATCTGTATACTCCTCACAGGCGGTGCTTTCATCATCTTCATCATCTACATCATATTCATCTGCATGAGCATCTTCCTCATCTTTATTTGTATTATCTGCACCCAAGATGGGCGTATCATCCGCTGTGGGCGTTAAATCATCTTCCAGCTCATCTTCTGTTAGCTGCTGCTTAGCCTCTTGTTTCTCTTTAAACAGTTTTAGCTGCATTAGCATAGGTGTCTCTTCAGCATCATTGATTTCGACTATTTCATCTTCTTTCTGCACTATCTTTGGCTTTACTTCCAGCTGCTCCTGACTGTTATACTCGACATTTTCATAGGTGCGACTGCCTAAGCTAGAGGTGACCAGCTTATTGCTATATACCGGCACATAATTGGTGTTCTGTGGCGATTTGGGCGCTTTCTTCTTTGGCAAAATGGGCACGGGCAGCTGCTCTTGTTCGTTTTGAGGTAGTAGCAGTTTCAACTTGGGTCTTTCGATTGTTTCTAGGGGTTCTCTGGGCTGCACTTGTATAATAGGCGTTCTGCTGGCCTCATGCACTTTTAGTATGGGTTTCAATGCAAATTTGCATTCGATTTTTGGTGTAGCTGTTGTTGTTGCCTTAGGAGTACTTGTGGTTGCTGTTGTTCTGGGACTAATGCTGCTTAGGCTTGTTTGCGAAAAACTCAAATTACTACTAATATTAGCTGTTGTTGTGGTTGTTGCTGTTGTTGTTATTGTTGTTGTTGTTGCTGTGCTTAAAGTGTTTGTATTTGTTGTTGTTTTTGTAGACCTTCCTGCCGGCGCACTTAAGTTATCATCCACAGTCCCAGCTGCATGTATGTTGTGTATGCAATATATACAACATTTACATACATTTTAAAATATTTTGTTTTTTGGTGTACAATAATTTTTTGTTGGTTTTTTTTTTTTATACAATTGTGTAAAATCGAAACCAAAATGTATAAAACACAAGTATGAAAAAGAGAAATATAAAATATTGTTGGTTTTTGAGTGAATTCATTAAAAAAAGTCAATTAAATGAAGTTTTTGTGTTTTTTTTTTAGTTTCACCATGATGAGTTTTTACATAGTAAATGAGTTTGTTTTAAGCATTAAAGCAGCTTGAAAATGTTTGACGTTGTTTTTTTTTTAGTAAAGAAAACACCAAGCACCCGTTTGTTTTTTTTTTTTTTTTTTTTGTGAAAACGTCAAATACGAAATATTATAGCCCACAAGCCACTCAAAAACAAATCGAAAAGAAAACTACTTAAATTTGTTACAAGTTTTAAATACAATAAGTAGAAAACAAAACATTTGATATATAAAAAATGTGGTACAGTCGAGGCGGTGCCCGACAGTGGAATACCCTGTACCTTTTGTGTCAAAAAAATTTTTCCTGCATATTCCATCTAAGAACTTTCCAATTGGAATTTATTTTTTTTTGGTGAAAATCGATATTTATACCTATAAGTTCCCTAAATTTTTACCCATTTTGATGAAACTAGAATGTTACAACAAAGAATTTATTAAAAGTATACGGGGTAAGTTTCAAGTTGGTATGTTGAGGGGTGTGGGAGAAAACACGGTAAATGGATTGCGGGGGGTGGGGGGACCGCATCGATAAAATTTGGATGTGGATTTGTTCATTAGAGCCACATGAATGGGCTAACCAAAAATTGTGATTCTAGGTCACTTGTAGCCATAATTGCGTAGAGTCAAATATTGACGCAGTTTATTGGCAAGGGGTGGTGAAATTTGCACATTTTTGACTATAACTTCTGTTGTATTTGTCCGATTTTGTTCATTTTTTACACATAGATGCATGTAGCTACAACGCATCGCTCTGTTAAATTTCAGGTGAAAATACTTAACGGTGTGGCTAAAAACCGCGAAACTCTACTGCGGGGGAACGGGGGAAGATATTGACATGATTCAACAAACTTCATCTGCTTAGGAAATATGCGCACCAGCTGGTAAAGTTTCGTGTCTCTAGCTTTTATAGTCTCTGAGATCTAGGCGTTCATACGGACGGACGGACGGACGGACGGACGGACGGACGGACGGACGGACGGACGGACGGACGGACGGACATGGCTCAATCGCTACCCGAGGTTATGATAAGCATTTTGGTATAAAGGACTTGGGGTCTGCCACGCCTCCTTCTGTCCGTTACATACATTGCACAAATCTAGTATACCCTTTGTACCTATAGGTACAGGGTATAAAAAATTAAAAAACTAACTAAATGTAAAAGATGTTTAGAAAGTAATTCTCTGCTTGAGTAAGCCAGCATTTGTACAAAATTATGCGTTTTTGCAGTCTCAAATCTCAAGAGAGTGGCCAAAAGTTTTCTGTGCTTTATTTGCTTGTTAAACTTTTACATAGCTTAATCTTTCAAGGCTTCCTCGGCATTGGAACGCACTGGACTGGGCTGTTGTCTGTAAAAGTATTGCCTACTTTTGGGCGCTAGTTGAAAAGCTGCAGTTAAATTTAACGCTTACATTTGAATTTTATTGTTCTCACTTAATTTGCTTTTGCTTAAATATTTAAAAGTTATTTTTTATTATCATTATTATTATTATTTTTTTTTGCGCACGGCAGGAAGGTTTTTATTCATGTTTGTTGTTTGTAATTGTTTTTCGTTGTTTATGAGTTTTGTTATAAATTGCATTTTGTATTTTTTTTTTATCGCTGGCGCATGTGTTTAACAATATTAATTAAAACATAAAAAAATGCATTAAAAATTTCAACAAGTTTTCAATAGCTTTTGTTTGATTTGGCAGCAAGCAAAAAATAAAAAATAACTACAGCTTAAAAATTAAGAGCATGTAATGTGAGCACAATATTAATGAAGCGGTTTTTTATTCAAGGCCGTAAGGCTTTCTATAGCAAGCAAAGAAAGTTTAGTATATAATATAGTTAGTACGATTATATAAACATGCACTACTAAAGTTAAACATAATTAACAAAAAATAAAAAAATGTATGTCTAAGTATAGCAACAAACTCAAACAAAACGCGTTTAGCAACTGACCAAAGTACAGTACACTACAAAAGTTGAACAGCTGAGCAAGAGCGACAGTCAAAGAGAGTGTAAGACAGAGATAGAGATAGAGACAGAGTGTGTGTGTGTGTGTGAGAGAGAGAGAGAGAGCGAGCTAGCCACACATATTGCATATATCTATATACAATATCAATAAAAGTGTCGCAGTTAAAATTCTCTCAGGCGGAAAAAAAGCACACAACGCATACATAGAACAGACTCAAAAAGCAATAAAAATGTATCTTGTAGTACGCACCTTCATCATCCGAGGAGTAGCTATTGTATACGCCGCCTGGACCCATATTTGCATGCGTTTCCGACCTAGAGCGTTGTATGCCGCCTGCTGTGCTTGCCGCACCACCCGCTGCAGTTGTCGCGTTTGCCGTCAGTCCTGTCTTGCCCGCCTGTGGCGCATAGCGTGCTCCACTGGCTACTGCAGTGCTGGATAGCAATATGTTGGGATTGCTGCCCAACTTGGACATGGCTGACATGTTGCTGCCACCCTGTTGCACGCCCTTTCGCGTCAGCGGCGACTGCAGCATGCGCTGTTTCCATTCGAGTAAACGCTTCATAGACTCCTCGCGTTTGCGTTCGCCATCTTGTGCGCTCAGCTGTGTAGGAGGCGCTGTGCCTCCTGTGCCCGCTGTGGGCGATGTGGCAACCGAATTGCTTGGCGAATAGTCGTCGTCTAGGCCGCCGCTGCGCTTGGGTAAACGTGCGCTGGCCGAGCGCAGAAACTGTTCATTTTTGCAGATAATCTCTTGTGTGGACATTGAAGGCGGAAAGATGGAGCCTGGTTGCACATCGAGTGGTGGCAAATCCTCCACATTTGTTGGTGATTGCACGTGCTGTGAGACAGAGCGCATGCTGCCAGCACCTTGGCTGGCGGAGCGACTCATGCGCGGCATGCTGCTGGCTACGCCACCTTGTGTCTCGGCTAGCAGCTCCTGCCGCTTATAGGCACGTTCATAGGGATTCTCATAGCCTATGGTATGCATGCCACTGCCAAAGTCTATGCCTGGTGCGGCTGCAGTGCGATAGCTGCCTGCCTGCTGCGGTTGTGCTGCGGCGCCGCTGCCACCGCTTTGCAAATACAAGGCGCTCTTGCGCATCTTCTCCGCATAGCTGGCTTCCGAATAGTAGAAACTGTCGGGTGTGCGATTGATGTCCAGGCTGGATTTGGGTCGCGGTGCACGGCCTGCCTCATGCTTGCCCATGTTCATTTGAGCGGCAGCCGCGGCTACAGCAGCGGCCTCTGCACGTGCCTCATACTCTAAGAAGTCGGCGGAATGAGGTCGCACAATGGCCGCCGCAGTTCGTGCACGCAAGTCCATGGTATTGATTAGTTGATCCGCACCGGAGGACTGTAAGGCAGAAAAGCAAAGGTGAAATAGGTGAGTTCGTATAAGTTTTGGTTGCATTTGGAACGTGGAAATTGGTTCATAATGGTAGGCGAAGCAGCTGCTTCTAAGTGCAACTCAAGACGGCTGCTACACTTGAAGAAAGGCGGGGGAGTTTTGGTGTCAATAGGGCAGTAATTTTATGTAAGATTGAGCTTTTTAGAATCTGATGACAAATAGACTTGCCATAGCGGCCAGCGAATAATAAACATAAGTAAGGAGTTTCATAATGAGATTATCAATCTGCATTATTTTTTCTCAGTGTATTCCTCTATTACTCACATAAATCATGCACGCGACTTATTTCCCGGCCCAGCGTTACAACTTGAGTCATAAAATGTAGCCCACTGACACACAAAAGTCCAATTAGAGTGCATGAGGGAGGGGCGTGAAGGCTTGCCAGGGTGCAGTATACCACCACTAGCTATGTGTGCATCCTGGTGGGAGCTGTTATAATGGGGCGGTCAAGTTGTTGAAACTGAAAGTTGAAATGCTTGCAGCTGCTTAGGTGCAACCCAGGCAAAGCTTGCACTTCAAGCAGCTGTCACTGCAAATGGGTCAGATGAGCGAGCTACTTCTTGCCATAAGCAACAAACTGCAGCACAACCCTTTCCACCCCTTGCCACACTTTGTGGTTGAGTGTGCAACAACTTTTCCACACAATGTGCAACTTTTTGCTTTATAAGCTGTGTGCAGCAATCGCAATTGCATCAAGTGCCGCTGATGATTTGACCTTTGCCACCACACCTAGCCATCAGCATCATCAATGTAGAAAGTCGACGTCGTCGACGACTGATGAAAGAGGCATGCCACAACAGCAGCAGCAGCTATAAAGTCAACGCCAGTGGCACGTGGCACGTCTCAGTGTGCCAATTGGCAGGAGCAGTGGCCATAAAGTGCTCCAAAAGCTTGATTGGCATTGCTGCACGTGGCGTATGAGTAATATGAGTTGTTTCAATTGAGCACACTTACCTCCAGGTGATTGGGCGTATAGCGCGCTGCAATCGCTGGCACATGCTTGTTGCCCTCATAGCTAGGTGGACTCAATGGTCGCCTGTAGCTGGCAGCCTCCTGCAACAAAGCTTCCTGCGCCGTCATGGGCGCACCAAGCTGCGACATGTTGTAGATATCCTCGTAATCGGCGGCAAACATGCGCTGTTTGGAACGTCCATAAGCATCTGGTGTACGTCGTTCAGCCTGCAGTTGCGCCGGATAGCCACGCTGCATCATCTTGGATATGTAAAATTCGCGTTCGCCATAGATCTCTTCAGTGGCACGTTGCTGCTGTAGACGCGCTATCTGCTCCTCCATGTCCATGTAGCCAACGCCGCTCAGTTCACCACCCGCCAAGGCAAGCTGCTGCTGGAACTGCGCCTCTAGATTGTCTACAGAGTATTGCTGTTGTGCCTGCTGCAGCTGCAAGGCGGTTGTGATTTGTCCCGTACGCGTGTCATAGATGGCATGATGCTGTTGTGGCTGCTGCTGAGATCTTTGCTGCAGCTGCTGCTGTTGCGCGTACAGCTGCTGCGTGGGTGACATTAGTCCGCTGCGGCGACTAGTATGCGGCTTGTGTTCGTTGTCGAAGGAGTGCTCGGGTGAGGGCGATGAGTAGCCGCCATCATTGATGCGTCGCGGCTTGGGCGGTGCATTGGCATATAGCGGTTGACCACTGCCGCTGACGCCGCCAGCTGCATTGCCGCTCTGTCCGCCTGCGTTGTCCGAAGCCGGCGTCACCTGACCCTTGCCATTGCCTGGTTGAGATTGCAATGTATGTATACCCGAGTCTGAGTTCTCGCCGCTGTGATTTAGCGAGGAGCTGACACTAGGCTGTGAGGTTTGATCCGATTCACCGCTGCTGGGTCCCTGCATGGTGGTAGACGCCGTCAAGGCGCGCACCCATTGCATCATTGTATCAGCTGTATCCGCTGCCAGCCAATATGTGCGCATATTTTGATGTTCACACTTAAAAGCGAACTTGCGATAGATTTTATCCTCGGGCAGACATGCTGAAACTCGATACGAGGGCAGCAGCACTGAGCCCAATAGCTTCTCCTCCTCCGGCCCTTTGTAGTAGTATAGACAGTATTCCGCCAACACAAACCAACGTTTGCGCCAGACCTTTAAGCCATCCGAGCCCTGCTTGTGCAGCCAGCCCGAGAGTGTAACCTGCGATGTGGTTGGCCTTTTGGTTATGGGCGATTTGAGAGCTTGTATGGAACCGGCGCTCTTCTTACGATCCAGCGGCGCATGTGTGGGACTTTTGGTTGAGGATTCCTCGGAACTGGGAGTGGCCTTGTTTGCGACTGTAGTCACACCTGCCTGCTTGACGGCAGATATTTGCGTCTGACAAGCCTGGTTGACCACATGGTTGGGATGATTTTGCTGTATATAAACGGGCCCATGCTCGCTGCCAGGAGTCTGCATCATTTCGCTTTTATGACGCAGCTGTTGTTGTTGCTGCTGCTGCATTTGCTGTTGCTGTTGGAGTTGCTGCTGCTGCTGCAATTGTTGCTGATGTTGCAGCTGTAGTTGTAACTGCTGTTGTTGTTGCGCATAGAGCTGCTCCTGATAATGCGGTGGCATTTTCTGCTGCACCTTTAATGGACCCGTTGAAGGCTGATATTGATTCTGTAGATTCAGCGTGGAAGGCGGCGCACGTTGATGTTGTTGTTGTTGCTGCTGCTGTTGCTGCTGCTGCAGTGTTATATTTGAGGCCATGCTGGATGACTGACTCATCTGATACATGCTCGGCGGATTCATGGCCTGTCGCAAGGCGAAGTTACGTTGCTGCAGCTGCACTGCCTCATTTTGTGTTGCAATTTGTGCATGCATCTTGGCCTGCTGCAGCTGCTGATATTGCGCCTGCAGCGCCGATATGGGATGTTGCCCAGCCGTAGCATTATTAGCCTGCAGTCTGCCAGCTGCTGCCAAATAAGTGCGTTCGGTGGGCGATTGATACAGCTGCTCCGCGCCACTGCCGCTGGTATATGACTGATGATAGGGTGAGCTGTGCGAGCTGCTTGAAGTGCCGCCATTTCCGCCATGCTTTAGCAGATTATGCTTGGCCTGTGGCTGCATGTCTATGGGTGAAAGTGGTCCGCCGCCGCTGGAGCTGGTAGCCGTTGGAGATTGCTGATAGAGTAACTGGGCATGCTGCATGTTATAGCCGCCACCTTGAAAGACCGGCGAGTGTGTTGACGTGCGATAATCCACAAGATTTGTTTGATAGGCCAGTGGCAGCTTCTTTTGCTGAGCTGTTGCGGCTGCCGCCTGCAGCTGCTGCAGCTTCTTGGCGTCCATGGTTGCGCCGGTGAACAGCGGGGGCGCCTCCAACCTGCAACGAGAGAGCGAGAAAGAACGATACTTTAATCGAGATTGCCCACAGAGATTGAATGTCATTGTGATCAATTAGCGCAGGGTCAGGTGTTAATTCAATTGCGTGTCTGGCCGGATGAGCGTGCTTAACTCTACCGCCAGGCGGACCTTTTCAATTGCCGCCGAGCTGAGCGGCTGGCTCAGCGCATAATTGAATGTAATTGATTAACTGCATCTGCAATGTGCTCAGGGTGGCATGCACATATTGCGTTGGCGTTGGGATTGAGTTGGGGTGAGAACTCTCACCAACATGCCCGTGTGCTCTCCAATACAATTGGGTCATTTTAACAGGCCACTGAAATTGCGTTCAACTTATTTGCATATTTTTGTGAGATTTTTTTGTTTAATACCCCGACAGAGTGCAGAGCAATACGATTTTTTCAACTGGTTCGAAACGCGGTTCTAACTATGAAACAATTTTTCAAAAATTCTTGTAAATGTAAAAAGGCACGCGCAGACTTTAAGAACTACTTAAGATAATGACATTACTTAAAACGTAGTTTTATATATTTTTTCTAAATCTATACTTAGTACCCAATGACACGGTGTTGGATAAAATTACGAAAAACTGCTAATTAGTAACTTTGGCGCCATCTATCGGCCAAAATATAAACTTCTGCGAATTTTTTTTTTTTTATAAAAAGTTTTTTTTTACGATTGATAGAATTGTAGCTAAATGGACTTAAACATTCTTTTAAAAAACAGAAAAAACTACGGGAAAAGGAGGTCCTCTTTTTGGTTTGGTTTTCTCTATCAAAGCTCTTAGTTTTTCCTCGACAGAGTGCATATTAACATATATGTATCCGAAATATTAACATACCATCATGAAAAGAGCATTTTATCTTTGGCGAACGTAGTTCACCTTTTCATACATTTTTTCTTACTCACCAATCCCAAAGTTGATATATGCAGCCAAACATTTTGTTTTGCCCTCTTTTTTATTTTCGTACGACGTTGATTATTTTAATAAATTGATTGGCTTTATTTTAGCATTAATTTCAATTGCACTAATTCCTTTTCGCGTTTCGTTTTTTACACGGCTTTATTTTGTTAGTTTTTTATTTTTGTATGAGTTTTAATTTTATAATTTGATTGAGTGTGAAAAATCAATTACATTTCCATTTGCATTTTTAATTAAAATGCGACTAGTTCAAGTCTCTTTGTTCTCAGCATTTCTTCTAAGTGGTTTTTCATGTGATATGTTGCAGCAGTCGTTGAAAAAAAATATACGCTCACACTAGCCTGGTTGTAATGAAAATGTGTCTATTTTTATTGAAAAACGACCGCTGATGTATTCACACTTATTCGGCAAAATAAATTGGACAAAAAGAAAAGCGTTGCAGACAAAAAAAAGCTTTTCAGTTGGCGGAATTTTCTTTTTGAATTCGTGCAAGTGAATGGTGTGTACAGTGATTGGGTCTATAAATTAACTCTTTAATTAGCTGATGTGTCGGTCAGGCTAATTGAGGTGGAGTTCATTAAATTGCAAGAGAGCAAAAAAACTTTATAGCTGCCAGATTGAAGTTCAAAGAACGTATATCGTAAGGCTATATTATTAAAAGTGAAAAAGTATTTTCGTTTATCTATAATTATCAACATGAAAAGCGAAAAAGTTTATGCATAAAACGCATCTGAAAAACTTAAGTGAAGGCTGCAACTAAAGTCCAATAGTTTATTGAATTTCCAGAAAGTTGTTAAGCCATTTGTTTTGATAGAATTTCGTGTGGACTCAGTAATATATCATAAGAGTTCAAAAACCGAAAAGTTCCCAATTGCGCTAAATTTCGAATAGTCATTTTTACTGTCGATATATCAATAAATGGCTTATGGATTTGATAGATAAGAGGAACAGACTAATTCCACATGGGCGAAGCCGTCCCGCGTCTGCTACTTTGTAATGGGTTTCAATCCTTTTTTAAAGCCGGTGCTATGGAGGTTACACAATAAGAATAAAACAGATCACATTTTCTTCCTGGCAAACACAATTTAACAAATAAACCAAATTGAGGTTAAATGAGTAGCCGCCAAAATTTTTGACTTTCTATCAGCACCATTCAAGTGATTTAAGCTCTACTGAAAATGCCAATAAAAACTTTTTTCGTTCACCATAAACTCTCAAATGTTGACCATTTCAAGCATACGTTTCACTTGCGTATTTATTAAAAATTCTGTAAGCAATTCCTAGAAAGTGCTCAAGTTTGCCGGCTCAATGCCACACGGGGGTCGTTAAAATGTCAAATATGACTCAAACAAGTTGTTTTCAAGAAGGCCAAGTGGTTTCTAGAGAGCTTAACTCACATTTCCAATAAGGACTTTTACAAAAAAAAAAAAATAGCTGCTTGCGAAAATATACAAAGCTACGTGACAACAAATACCCTGCACAAATGAACAGCCCAATGCTGTCAGACACTGCAAGTGTTTGTTTCTTGATAATACGATTGACCGCGTGTCATTCATTTAAATGCAATGAAATATGTTTAATTTGCCGATGTCGATGGCCAAATGAATTATAAATTATATTTATTTATGCAACCGACTTTCGAATATCCCATGCATAACAGTTAGTGCAAATAATGCGTACAAATAATAATGTATTCATATACTCAATCCAGAGATTCAATGTAAAATGCTTTACAAAATGTAACGAAAGGTTTATTTGTTGCATATTGTAATGTTGTACCAATAACCACACAAAATGTGACACCACACAATGAGAGCGAAGAGAGAGAGATAGAAAGAGAGCGAGGAGAGTGTTGTGAAATATGCGACAGTGGAAAAGCATATGGCACGCCAATGCAGCACCATCATACAAACATACGTTGCGTATACGCAACAACGCATAATGTCTACAATGTTAACAATACGGCAACGCCAATAAGAACAGCAGCAATCTACAACAACAACAACAAAGTTTGGCACAGATGACGACGTTTCTGCATTAAAAGCAAAATCCCGTTGAAAATGTTGCGCAATAAATAAACAATTGATCCAGGCTATTACCAGAGTCCTAAGTAGTATACATGTATACATACATACATATAAGTATAGTTGTTTGTGCATGTTTGTATACGTCTGTGTGTGCGTGTTGGCCTTTTGACTAGTCTGGCAAATCGTCTGGCACTTTAGTGCTGACAATAGTACTATACCTACTCGCCAAGAAATACTATACTGTAAATCATTTGGACACTCACTAAGCTGCTGATACGCTAGAATGAATGACCTGACATCAAGCTGAATGTATTTTTTTGTAATCAAATTTGCGGAAAAGGTGTTTGTGTTTACATGAAAGCATAGCAATATAGAGTTTGTTTATATTAATACTGTTGCATTAAAATCGAAAAACGGCAAATCGATTTAAAATTTGTGACTTTTTTGCACAAAAGCCAAGTAATTTCTTATAAATAAAAATTAAATTAATATACAGAACTGCAATTATACTTCCGGACTTTCATATAAACTGGTACCGTGCCACCTGGCCTACACGTGTGAACCTCGGATTCTCATCCATAAAGAGGCAAAGTCCAACTCGATGTTTAGCACTCACTGTTTGTGAGACAAAACGCAGCAGTATCGCTCAGTACACTAACACACTCACACTTTTGTGTGTTCTAATTCTGGCAGTTTCCAATATAAGCGCACAAGTTGAGATGAAATGGAATGAAACATGAGAATAAATTTGAGGATTCAACTAGTAACAGCTCACACAGCAGCAATTATGAAATGGATCCTAAAAGTATGCTACATTTTACATATCATACAAATGATTCGAACTGTGAGCGATCATATGATTTATTAAAAATTATAGCGCACTTTTATTGGTTTAGTTTATGTTCTATTTCTGCAAGCAAGATTAAATTTATTAATTCTTTCAAAAATAATAATTAAATTATAAATTGTGTCTTATTTATTTTATTCATTTTATATTGAGGTTTGAGGTTTATTTTGCGCTCTATCTCTTCTAATATAAAAGATATCCTTCAAGGAGATGTCGGACGTCAATAAATACGCCAATCAATCCAATTCAAACGCTATTGAAATTTATTTTTTAGTTTATAAATAAAAAAAAAATTGAAATTTTGTATTACAAAGATTGAAGAATAAGAGCTATAAATTAAAAATAAAAATGTATACCTCATTTCAATAATCCTTTCGAAATAATGATTTATTGTGCGTTGTTTTTTTTAATCTTATAACTCTAATTAACGATCCCTCACAAAAATTTACATTTTCCAGCATATTTGTGATAAAATTAAAGATATTTACAATTGGCTCTAAAATATGTTAATACGAAAATGACTATGGAACTGCGTTAACTAAGATAAGGATTTAAAAATGCGAGTAGTTCCTGAGAAAAATAAAATCTTTGAAGAACTAAGAGGAGCGAGAACTGAGTACAATGCAACTTAATCCACCAAAAGCTAAAATTTGGTAAATAAAAGATAAAATTTTTACAATTTGTTTCCACTGTGGCATACTGCAGTTGTAACAATTGGTAACTGATTTATAATATTTTTGTATGCTATGTAAATAATAATTTTCCATATTTTCCAAAGTTTTCGAAAAAACAGAATTTTTCAGCAACAAGTTTTCCAAAAACCTGAAAAACTCCTCTCTTTTTGAAGCTTTAAAGATAGATTTCTATTGCGTTCTAAAGAATATTTCGAGTACATCGACGGATGGCTTTTGATACGTTATGGAAAGAGGTGTCTGGCACACTAATGGTTTTGCTTTTATGATTACTAAAATACCATAAATGAATAAATTAAATATTCTGATTAATCCATCATAAACAATTTATGAAGCCATTTAAAGTTTAAAACTCGAGAAATAGCTAAGCAGCAAATAATTGCTTTCACATTGAATTCCCCAATACACACATATTTCTATAAAGCTTAACCACTTTTGCGTATCTCTTAAAGACACATTCCAAAAAGATTTACGATATTTAAATTATTTGTGTACATTTAATAATTATCTTGGCCTTAAAGCAATGTGACAATATTTTGTATGGCTTTCAATTAACGCAAAACCAACATAGCCAGGAGCACAACGAATGAATGTGACAAGGGATAAGAGTAAAGATAAATGAGTAAATGGCAAAGCTACAGACAATAAAATATTGGCAGACCGAATGGACATAGAAGAGAAGAAGAGCCAAGTTAAAAGCTGGACAACAGCAATAAAATCAATGATGATTAAGCAACTTTTGGTCTGGGTAGTGCGGGAAGAAAAGGATCCTGCCACACTGTGGGAAACAAGGAGATGGCAAAATGTAGTTGTTCTCTTGTCGTTGTTGTTGCTTTTGCAGTTTTTGTTGTGGTGTAACCATTGTCGTGCCTGGTTTCAGTCACATTTATGTGAACTCTACACATTGTATTTGTTGCAATTGCCTGAGGGACATGCAACAGCAACATTAATGCGGGTATGAAAAATTACCACAAAAATATTTTATGCACACAACAAGCAGCAGCAGCCAAGCCAAAACTGCATGCCCTAGAAAATATGCAAAAAAAATAAAAGAAGATTTTTATATGCATATTTATATAGAGTATGAAAAAATATAGGCATTGAAGCACTGCCAGAAAACATGGTATTTGGCATTGGGCCAAAAGAATTATGCGAGACATGACGCTGTTGTTGATGATAAAGATGAGGATGATGATGATGATGTTGTTCTCACTGTATTTCTAAGTGTTGTTGTTGTTGTTAGAGCTGTTGCTGCTCATAACATGCTTATTTATGCAACAAATTACAATAGACTTGATTAGAGGTCAGCTGGCAGCATCACTATATCATTATATTACGCATACGGTTTGCATTACATATTTGTCTATTTGGGTTTTTGGGTTTCTCATAACAAATTACTGAACGAGTATGTATGCATGTGTACGTGTGTGTGTGTTTGGGCCAACAAATTGGCAGTTGAATTCTTGAATGGCTGCCTTGCCAACAACAATTACATGTTTGAATGATTGTGCGCCATTTTTAATATTTCAGCGCTGTCAAAAGTTTGAAATGATAATGGCAGACACAGACACAAAGAGAAAAAGCAAGAGAGAGCGAAAGAGAGCAAAAGAGAGAGACACCGAGCTGGCACATAGCCAGCGGGCTAAAGCCAAAGCTGATATAGAGCTTTATCTATGTGCCCTTTGATTGACATTTGAATTTGTCCAAATTGAAGCAATGAACTTTTTTCGTTTTTTTTTTTTGTGTTATTTTATTACTTTGCAAAATAGGGCAGAAATTTATTACGTATTGTGTATACGCCATGTTGCACACTTGCGCTAAATTTAGAATGACATGAACACACACGCACACTTGCTCACTTTTAATATACGTACACTCCTGTGCACTTGTTTGGAGACACTAATTAGATTTCTGCACGATTGGAAAAAAAAGCTTATTATGGCAGATTATTTTTACTGTGAGCTTCCTTTTTTGGCTTTTGCAACGTAGTTGAAGGAAGCTTGTATTGCTGGCTCTTGGTATTGTCTGATTTTGCAGACCGCAAAACCGACACAAAGCTGCTAATAATTTACGCAGCAGCCAAAAAACGCTTCAAAACAAAAAAAAATTAAATCAAAAAAAGGACTCCATTATGAGAATCCAATAAAAAGGCTAAAAAAGAGAAGTTCATTACATAAAATATGATCTGAATCTCCAGCAAAAAATTAATTTCTTGGGGCCGTTGTGGCCCCTTTTATGATATCATCAGTTAATCAGGCTGGATTGGCGATCAATAATTTGAAAACTGCGATTCATAAAAATATATTTATTTTTGATTATTTGCATTATAAAATATAAACAAAAAAAGACTAAAAAACTTGTTTTAAAGCCAAGCCGTACGCAGAGGCCATAACAAAACTTTTTGTTTGCAAAATTATAACCAAAACTTATTTTGGAAGCGAAATATATGGCCGGTATGAAACATTTATCTGAAACATTTATGATTATTATTTATTGTGAGCAATTTAGAAACCAAGTTCCGACAAGCCCAACAAAGTATTAAATTAATGATTATGCACCTATATATGACATTTTTTACATAAAACTAGCGAATTTTGTACTTTGGGTTTGAAGTGAAAAAATTAATAAATAATTAAAAATACATGCATCTCTGAGTTATCTTCTACTCTTTGCACAGCCCATAAAAAATGGGTTTACAAAAGGGTGGCCAACCTTAACGACATTCTTCTTTATATAGTTTGCTCTGTGCAAAGCAAACTTTTGAAGTGAAACTTTTTAAGTAGATTTGTTTTCTAACAAATTTTAAAAGGAAATATTAAAGTTACGTTTGAATATCATTAATTTATTATTGACTAGGAAGCTGCGAAATTGTGAGTTTTTGTTTGTATATTCTTCGGGGAAAAATCAAAAACATAGCCATAAGACTTTTAATCATTTGCGAAATACTGCACTCCACCCAACAGTTTTCCTCAATTTTCCGTTTCTGCTAAAGAAATTTATTTCTATCACACTAAATACATAATATTCAATTAAAATGAGTAATTTTTTCAAAATTGTCAACTTTGAACTTATCTTTGCTTTAGTTAAAGGTTACAAGTGTTTAATTTTGCTATCCCCATAGCATTGCATGACAAAATATTTCATGTCAAGGGAATTTGACTACTAGTTGATTACAAATTGTAATACTAATTAACTGCATACAGTTTTTATTATTAAAAATATATATATATAAAAATATATATTTTTATTAAAAATAGAGCTTTAAACGCAATTGAGTTGGACATAATGAGGGTCATCTAAAAAATAAGCCTAAAATCATAAAGCCTACTCCAGAGCCAGGTAGTAGGAGTATATACCAAACATGCTCTTAAGCACATGTAAACGAGTTTTAAATTGGGTTCAGATTACTGAGAATCATTTCATTATTATACCGCCTGTCTGCTGCAGGCACTGTTAAGGCAACATATGGCCAAAAGTGCTTGAAAATCTTGTCAAGCACTTTTTTCCATTGTTAAACACGAATCTGCAGTGGCAGGCAGCCATTGTCATTATCTTTGGCAGCGCCTTTAACAATGTCTACTTTTGTGCGCAAACAAATGAGTACATTAACTTGACAGCACTTGGGCTATTTGTGGCACGTTTTAATTGCTGCGACATATGCACAGACATGTCAACCTTAGCCGCAGACACCAGCACACAGCTACACCTGCTTATAAGCATGAGTAGTGTGCGGTGCCCCAATCAAACCGCTGCCAACTGTCCGCTTTTCCAAAAACCACAATGACGTCACTATCGCAGCGCACCAAGTGGCACTCAAGCTGATACAAGTCGCCGCCGCCGCCAACTACTACAACAACCAAGCACTCTCAACGAGCTCGTTGTTCCAACACAAAACGAAAGTAGCCAGCGAATAGTTGGCCAACTTAATTAATATTAAAGCCGCTGCCGGCACTGCCTCACAGCAGACATATACACAAGCCGCAGCCAATGGGCCAAAGAGATGACCCGGCTAGGAAAGCATAAAGGACATGGCTGTTGTCCGCATCAGACACAAACTGAAACTGCCCGTGCGGGGCATTCTCTCATAATACGTTAAGTGCAATTATAAATACTCATCAAGCAGATTTCAAGTGGAAACGGAAGCAGCAACAAAAGCCGCTATAGAGCAGGCCAACAGTTGCCCTCAGGATACAACCAGAGCAGCACCAACAACAACTACAACAATAAAATGGGCAAAGCGGCAACAAATAAAGTGAAAAATGTGTATGGCAGCAGTAAAGGGAAAATCAATAAGCACAGGCAACAACGGAATCAAATAAAAAAAAATTGGAGCTTAGCCCGAGGCAGCGAAGTTTATATACTCTTACAAAAATATGGCAGCATCTTATGACTCAAGTACCCCTGGGGCTCTTGTAGCGTAGTCTGCATTAAGCCTACCAACCTTATCAGTGTGTGCATATCGATAAACCTAACAGCGCACTTGTTCTGAAAAGTTATCGAGTTAATTCACTTGTGATATTCGTTACGGTCTGTCTAGCTTATAGATCGGAAAAGGTTGGACTTAAAAAAATATTTTACTAAAAAAAATTAATTTCCATCATGCTTCTTTGGTGATTTGCATATTCAAAGCGTTTCACTTGATTTTATTTTTTATGATTAGAAAATACAGACATGTACGTTGAATAAATACAATATGCCCAACTATGGAAAAGTAACGACCACTCCTACTATTTAGGAATGATTAGGCAGTAATAAATAGAAAGTTGAAATATTGCGTATACGCCACATCGTCTTTACTTATTATCACATGCAGGAAAAGACCTGTTCGGATTAATTTATACTTTTTGAAGTTTAACACAAACAGATTCTAACTCTTAAGAACCTTGCCTAGATCGGTGTGCCAGAGTATGATATTAGTAAGTTGGAATCAGGCTTATATGGTCGTTTCCATAGGAAAAGCCATCAAACAATTTTTCATATTTCAAGCGAAAGAGAAGATTAGAAATATAATATGAGAAGCATAGAGTAGATTTACCAAATGTGTAGCATTCCTTGGAATTTAGTAAGCCCAAAAACTGAAAGATTAACTTAGATTCTCTTCTATGCCACACAAATACCAGACTCAGTATAATGCCCACTTCAAGGGTATGACATAAAGAAAAGTAAAACGCAGAAGTAAATAATTTGCCACGCAGCGCTGAGACAGTTACATTTATATACACGTATTGCTATAACTGTAAGTGTGTGTATATATGTAAAAGCACATACCTACATATAACTTTGTGTGTGTTTGTGCAATTGAGCTGTGACAAACAGAGACTAAGCTGCATAGTCGTAGATAAAACCTTTTTAGCCATTTCTTAAGCTATATTGGCCCCCTTGGCATATGACCTTGTCATGTTTGTCTGCTTTGATGACTTGTCAACGAGCAAAACACATAGCATACTTATTTGGGCCAACAGTGTTATATAACATATACATATTTGCTGATGGCCTACAATTTATTAGACAGTAACCAAAAATAACCCTTTTTTAGAACATTTTTTTATTTTTTTGTTTTCTTCTCAGGCTCACTTTACACGTCATTGGGAGGGACAGTGTTTTGGGGTTCCGGTGCCAAATTTTTGTTATTTTGGTTGACGCCTTTTATTTTACATATAACATTTTGTGTAAATGCAAATGAAATGCAAATTGTTTGCGCGAACGCCATTGTTAAAAGTTTCTCACTGTGCACATGAGTGTATTTGTGTGGAGAGTGTGTGTGTGTGTGTGTGTGTGTGTGTATTGGTGTGCATAAGTGGTCATAAATTTACATGTGAAAACGATTGAAAACAATTAAACTCGTATCAATCAAATTGTGCGTGTATGTGTGCGCATGTGTGTGTGTATTCGTGTATCATTTGTAATGACATTTGGCAGCAATCTGTTTTGATGGGCGGCCATTTAATTGAAACCCCCAATGAAACCCAACTATTCACCGCATATAGCTCTACTACTCTAGAGCGTTCATTTCTCGTTTTATGTGGAGGTCACATGTTTCATATTGCATAACTCAAAACTCATAATCGCAAACAAGTGTACTAAGAGGGCAGCCGGAAGAGTTATTGGCAAAGCCATGAAATCAATCATTTTTATGTTTCTTCGTAGGAAAACGGTGGAAAACTTTTTGATGAGTATTGCCCAGGCCATGACAAAGTTGCGAAAATTCACGAAATGGTACTGAAGTTTCCACGAGTTAATGGCATGTTAGGAAAGAATGTTCGCACCAATATTGGGATATGAAAAAGCTGCCTGCCAGATGTGTGTTATAATTAAAATCGACAACCAGAGACAAAAGATAAGTGAAGTGCTCCCAAAAAAAATTATTAATTTTTTTTCAAAAAAGGGAATACTTTGCTACACCAATTACTTCTCTTGCTGCCCTCGTAAACATACCTAAATCTATATATGTATATAGGCTAACACGCACGCACATGCATTTTGGTCATTTTGGGTGCCGCCCTAATGGCCACATTAAAGCTTATTAATTGGCTGGTCCTTTAGTTGGCCACTTGGTCATTCAGTCGGCTTGGTTGACCTGACAAACGCCTTCAAATTGCTACGCTTAACAAAACGCAGCTGACATGGTAACATGTTGTTCTTGTCATTTTGTAGGCGTTTCGGCTGCGCCCAGAAATTGTCAAATTAGCAAGGTTCAAAAATATGAAAAAGGTCTAAATTGCAGCTTATTTGTAACGGGCTAAAAATAGCATTTTACATGGGACAGGTAAATTGAGAGTACTTTAGATGGACGGCACGTTGAGAATTTGCATTCTTAAAAGTTATGACATTTCACGCAATTCTTACGTTTCCGCAGTGTGTAGCCAATCATTAATAAAAGCATGAAAAAACAAAGAACTTTCAGAAAATATATCTTGGTCTACAACAATGCCTTTTATAGTTGACCCCTTAAGAGATTTAGCTTTAAGATTGCAAAGCCTCATAGTCGCTTATCTGACATTTTTTAAAACACAGAATAAAACATTTTTGCAAAAAAGCGATTTTTGCCACCTGCAATCTTGAATATCTTGAGACACGGCCTTGATATTTAATTGAACTTTTAAAATTTATCATAAAACTCCAAACAACTCATAGTTTTATTTTTTACTCGAGATTGAGCCAAATTGTCAAATTTTTGGAAAAAGTCAAAATTTTCAAGCGAATAAATATATTTTAGTTAGTTTTATGTACAGTGTACCTAGACTACAACAATTTCATAAATAAAAATAATGTAATGGCAACCCTAAAATGTTAATAAACTTGCAAGCTTTATATTGGTTTGCATTTATTGTGAATTGTCCTTAAAAATAGAATACTTTGGAAAAATACGAATGAGCAATCAAAAATTATGAGATTTTAAAAAAAGAATTGCGTATACGCAGTGTGTTTTTATGTGTTTTATTGTGAATTGCTTTGTGTTGTCGTTAAAAATAGAATACTTTGAAAAAATATGAGTGAGCAATAAAAAATTAAGACATTTTAAAAAAAAATTGTGTATACGCAGTGCAGCCTTATTTGGGGGTCAAAGTAGGCGCGCGGCCAGATCGATCAATAGACTTTTGAAAATTTTATTAGAACGCATAAATAATTATCAAATACACCATGTTTTATGTCTGTACAAGCATTTCTCGAATAATGTTTTTGTATGCAGTGGCGGATCCACGGATGGTTTTCGGGTCCGGCCTCCCCAAAAGTTGGAAAAATAGGTTGACAGTTTTTTGCGAGCTCTGATATATTTGGGCTTCGAAATAAATCACGTATTAAATATCGACAAATAACTTTGTCACACAATAATCCGCTAACGAATTCATTCGCGTTGCAACATTCAGGTCAAATCAAAATTCACAAATACGAGGAATATCGCGAATTTCGTATTCGGATAATCTAAAATTTCAGTATTCAGTTTTAAGTCATAATTTTGCAAATTTTTTTTTTATCTGTATCTGCGAAATTGGGTATACCGCAAAACCAGTGAACTATTTTATTATTTCAAGTTTGTTAGCATGATATATATAGTATTTAAGCTAATTTGTAAAAAGTTTAAATACTTTTTAAATGCATTTTTGTAGAATAAATATTCCAGTGACACTTTTTAAGGCAGCTACTACTGAAAAGTTTCAAGCCATTTTACTAACTTTAACAAATTGTCCCACATTTATTACCACAAAAATACAATTTTAAAACCATTGGGAGAGGAAGCTTTCACATAAATAGTAATACTATCAAGATTTTGGTTTAATGGTACCCACAAGTTGCTATTAGACAAATAAAAAAGCTTTTAGAGCAGCTGCTTTAAAAATTTGCTATTCCTTTAAGTTGTGCTTTTATGAAATTTTTTGTTTGTTTTTTTTGGGTTGAGGGCTAGCTCAAAAACTCACACACACAAAGAGAGAGATGTGCACATAGAGAGCAATTCAAATTCGCACACTTTATTTGCTTGGGAAGCGCACTTCAAACAACACTCGGCACTCGGCCTGACAAAAACAAGAGCAACAAGAAAAACACAGATAGATAGGAAGAGCAGCTGGTTAGTAGTAGTAGTATTGGTGTAGTAGCAAGAGAAGCAACAGAGGAAGGAGCATACCCGATTGGAGAGACACAGAATACTTCACACCGATGTCTGATGGCATACAAACAGAGAACAAACATAAATATTCATTGCACAGAGGCGCACACTAATAGGCCTGCCTATGTGTGTGCGTGTGTGTGAGTGTATCTTTATGTGTGTGTATCTACATATGTGATCATGTTAGTGTGTTCTGCGTGTGTGTACCAACTTCCGCCCACAATGACACTTGATGATGAAGATTTTGTTGCTTTCACTTTTGTCGTCTCGCGTTGATTGGCATACATAGTGCAGAGTTTTCCATTTTCCTACATTTTCTGGAGCTGCTCGTGTGGCACGTGCTTTGTGTTTGCATGTGGTTCAATGAAAATGCTTCCATCATCTCGAGAGGCATAGCTCGCAATTTCAATGTCTCAGCCCATCTACGACCTACTGTTGTCAATGGTGACAATGAAGCGACACCTGGCGGCCGGAATACGCTCTGCTGCTCTTATCAAACTTGTGATTATCATATTCACACAACACGCACATGCATACACATGTACAAGAACACACTTACAGTGGCTCACGGCTGATTTTATGCCATGAATATTTTACATATTACTTTTCCTTTTAGACAAAAACTTATCAGTGCTTATTTATTTTCAGCTCTCTATTTCAGTTCTTTTCTTTTGTGAAATACTAAGGGAAGTAAAAAAGGTCTTACTTATTTCAACCACATAACTTTCTCACCAGTTTCAGTTAAAAATAAATAGTGCCAATTATATTTGAAATTTTTTAATTAAAGAAAAATGTGAATAAACAGATTGTGTAAAAATGTTTTAAAATAAACTCAACAAAGTTTACAAAATATTTTTAATAAGAAGGCGTTTTTCAACAACATACATTGCGAGGTATTGAAAAAAGTATAAATTTAAAAATAAATTTCTAAAATTTTACAGATTTGGCAAAAACCCTAATATACCTTCAGAGGCTTAGAAATGTGCATAATCTCAAAATGAATAGCCCTGATGTGATGGGGGTCAACGTACCTTAGATTCGGATTCAGCAAACAGAAAATTTAATATATATTAAAAGAAACTATTAAAAATCTACGAATTATAAAAAACATAATACTTATTAAATCTAATTCACGGCTTATTTTATGCCTCATTTTTATTTTCATAAATATCGGCTTGGACCAAAACTATTTTAAATAAGTTTATTTTCAATCATTTTTTTTTAATTTAAAGATACAGGTTTTTTTCGATTTTCACCGAAAACTCATTTCATCTTGAAATCCAAAATAAGCTGTGAGCCACTGTTCAAGTGCAGGCAAATTGAGTAAACAGGATAATGGCAAAGTTCAGGTGCAGAAACGTCAACTGAGTAAGTTGTAGAGCTGTGCTTAGCAAAGGAATTCCATCATGTCATCAGCAGCATAGCCTTGGCTTATGAGCAGCTTGACATGCACACACTCACTCTCCACTCTCTCTCAAGCGCGTCTTTCGCGCTCTTACCTTTCTATCTCTCTCTCTCTTTGTATGCCTAGGTATTTGATATGACGTTATACTTATACTTTTATTCATTTGCACGCGCAAAAGTTAAGAATTTAAATCAAGGCACACAGCAAGGACACGCACACGCACAGGAACACTCAAACACACTCACGCACTCACGCGCACACACAACTCTTACATACAAGTTGCCAAGACTCTATCACAAAACATGAGCGACGGCTGTCATTCATGTTGCATACTAATTTAAATACTCTGCACGCGCACACAACGACAACAACATAACCAAATACACACACACATACATGCAGTATGTACACAATACATATACACACATATACGCACATACCAACACGTGCACGTTACCCATTTCCGCTTTTAGCAGCATAAAAGCAGCTACTCTGCCGGTTTGCTTTATGCCCGAGGATGTATGCTACGTTTATGGCAGCAGTATATTTATACTCTGTATCCACTTAGGGTCAAGGGTATTCTAGTTTTGGGCAAAGCCCAAAGAAGACTTGAAAGACCATGAGTTGATTATAACAAAATAATCAGTATTGACTCACAAAAGCTGCGCATCATCCCGAGACAAATAAAATTCTGTGAAATTAAGTCTATATGCGCCTCCATCTTCTCCCCAGCAGAATCTTACGGTTGACAGCTGTGCTATTAGATCTTTTGGCTTCTATATATGCATCTTTGTTGAAAATATTGCATATACTTAATACCGAGCTCAAATTCAATTAACCAATGAAAAATTCATAATATATTAAGTATACTTTAGGAAATATTTTTTTCTTTTTAAGTAGATATGGCTTGCTTCCAAAAAAACTTAATATTAATTTCATCTCTTTACAAATGTTTTGTTAGTCAAAAATGGCCTAATCAACTCAATTCTTTGAATAAGAGTAGCCCGAAACTTTTAGTTTTTGAAAATCTAAATATTTTTACCACTTCAAAAAAAAAAAACAAACCATATCGATGGGAGAAGAATATTGTTTTTTATGCGTTTCAATTCATTTTCTGATAAAATACACTAAAAATTATTACGATAATCGAAACTGTGGTCGATACCAACTAACACTTTTAGAAAAAAATTTGATACTCTTTCAAATTTTAGACATAAAATAATAAATTTCGTTTAAAACTATCTTAATTTCTAGCAATTGCTTAGACCATAGCGAAAAGAAAAAATTATTGTTTTAACAATTCCATTTTTAGTCGAAAAATAATTTTCATTCGGCAATATAATGTAAATATTTGTTAACAACAAAAATTTTAACATCTCTACTGCAAAAAAATATCTGTCTATGACTTATTACTTATGTACGAGTATATTATTATCGCAAATAAAAAATAAAAAACACGTTTAAAAAAAAATATGCAAAAAATCGTAGTTATTGTTGATCGAATATTTTGATAAAAGGGTCTAGCTGCGAATAGATTAAAAAACTGCTCCCAATCATTTAAAAATACAAATAAAAGAAATGTTTGTCGAAAAATTATATTATGGCTTAATCAAAAAAAAAAAATGACTTTTTCACTTTTTATTTAGTTGTGACGAAACTACCAAATATTTTTGAGCTAATTGTTTTTTGTCAAGATAGACTTGTAAAAAATTATAATGGCTTTAGTATTAAACTTATAATTTTTTGGTTTGAAAAAAGGGTATCCCACGGTCGGCGACCGCGACGACTATGTTATAGTTGTTTTCTCTGAATTACTGTCCGTGTGTGTATTTGTGAGCAACAAAAGCAAGCAAAAATATTTTGCTGTATTAGTTTGTCGCAAAAGTTTGCTTTATATTGGTATTGAAGTATATGTGAGTGTGTGTGTGTGTGTGTGTGTATGTGTTTGCGATTGTGAGAGAGGTTGAGTGAAAGAGAGTTGAGTGTGTGTGCTTTTGTTTATTGTGTATTTATTTTAGATTTTCCTGCGCAGGCTGCCCGAAACTTCAGCGAGAGTTGACCAATAAGTGTTTGAATAATGGCAGATAATATTTCAAGAGCATAAGGATGTAACACACATAAATAAATAAGAAAGCGATATGGCAACATACTGCAGTAGCATAAATAAATAAATGTAACTAAGACAGAAAGAGAAATAATTCGTGTTGTTACCAAGTGAATATACTATTTTAAATTTAAAATTTGTTATTTCTAAATCAGCCTTACGTCTGCTTCAATTCGTTCATGGGACAGAAATTAGGATTTTTATACCCTTATGGTACAAAGGGTATGTTAAGTTTGTGCAAGCCGAAAATGTATGTAACATGCAGAAGGAGACGTCGGAAACCCCCCAAAGTTACCCAAAGTATAATCAGACTGACTAGAAAAGTTGATATACTCATGTCCTTCTGCCCGTCTGTCTGTCTGTCCGTCTGTATGAATGCCTAGATCTCAGAGATGGTAAGAAATCCCTTATTATCCTACGATCACTTATTATCCTACGGCAGGCAAGTTTATTGTATTTTTTGATATCGGGGTTATATTATATAGCTCCCATAGGGGTGTTTCAGAGAATCTCGAAAAAAACAAAAAAATTTAGATAGATAATTCGTTTGGTTATAAGGATATCGTAAAATTTGGCAGTCGCAATTTTTTATAGGTCCCAAGCACTGTACCAAATTTAATCAAAATCGGTAGACTATATCATATAGCTGCCATAGGACCAAAAAAAATGTTTTTGGTGCAAAATTCGTCTGCTTTTCGCTTGTTTATGAAGATATCCTTACCAAATTTGGCAATCAAATGTCTTTGGATTTCTTAAGCAATGTACCGGACTTAATTGCAACGTGGTAGTAATCTTTTGATTATTCAGTTTATATAAATATAGCCGATTTGATTGTTTTTGATTAGAAAAAATGCAAGTAAATCTCGGATATCTATGTATGTGCTGCTATAGCTGGGTTCTAACCTTACAAGCAGCCTGCAATTTATACATTTTTTTATATACTCACAAGTACCCTTCATTTTTACAATAGAGTCAATCACAAGAGTCAACAATCGCAAGCTTTTAGAAATAAAACACTAGCCCTAATGCATTTTTTATGAAATTTTATATTCAACTTAAGTTTCTTCTAAAAACTTCTTACAGCACTTAATATCAGGAAAATGTAAAAGTTTCTTATTATTATTTTTACCATTAAGCCCGAAGTCATTTTCATTTAATTGAAGCTTTAATTTTTTAGGCAACCAAGTCTACAATTCAGCTTATTGCTAAATAAAAGCAGATGCAGTTGGAAAAAGTTCAATAGTTTTCAATCCATTCAAATTACGAATATCCTAATAAAGCTCAGAGATAAAACAAATTTAAAAAAAAATAAAAGTGAAAAAGTGGCTCGGATGAAAGTACAAGCTACAATACATCATATTTTGGAAAGCACTGCCCAAAGGCAGCATACATTTTTATTTTTTATTTATATTAAAAAAGTGCAGCTCTAATTCTTATTTTCGAAGACTTAAACTAGATAACGCAAAAATTTAAAAATTAAAAAATATTTTTTCAAAAAAACTAAAAACTATTTTCTCCAAGTAACTTGTCTGTAATTAAGTACACATTAAGCAAGTTGGGTGGGTCCGTAGATTTTTTAAAAAATATTAAATTTGAATTCCTGCTAAACAGAGAACCAAAGATGATTTTATGAAACAAGACTTTTAAGTTATTGAAATAACTTTCAATCTCTGTAAGATTATTTGATGAGTAACCAAAGAAGAAGAAAGAAAAAAAATAAATGAAATCAGAAAACGACAAAAATAAAGCTGTTCATAGTTCCCAATCTGGAGTTTCTTCTCAAATTTACTCTAAAAGAATTGTCTGCATTGTCTTGGTTAGCCTTTCTTTATATACAAATTTTGAGAAAAAGCACAGCAAAGGAAATGATTTTTATATACGAGAATTGGTAACTTCCATTTACTGATAATTTAGTCATAGGCAAACCATGTTTCCAATATATATGTTAATACCAATACTCATATTCAGCTTAGTAGGTAAAACTTTTAGTGCATTGATTAATATCCCATGACATAAAAACTATTTTTTGTTAAAAATGTGCAAACTTGTTTTGTACAAGACACACTTTGTAAATGAAAAACTATCTAGTATTTGGAATTTGAAACATTTTTATATTGCTCAAATTCCCCACGCGCCTTTGACATATAAATGTACATGTCGTTATTTTTATGTACAATTTTCTTTTTACTGGTGCGAAGTTTTTTTTTCCTATATTCTATGCAGGGGAAATTCATTTTGGTATTTGATAGTTTTTTTTTTTTTTTTTGTGTTCTATACATTGGTACGTCTATGGGGCTTTTGTGTTTAAGAGTACAAAAATGTGAACGACATACCAGTCATTCACTACGATGTTTGCTATATACATATATGTATACTCGTATTTTTACATATAAATTCAAATTGTTATTGATTATGCTGCGCATAAACTGAAATACATACAGAGAAAATCGGATTTTGTGCATATATTCTCTCTATAAAAGCCAGCCAGGCCAAAATAAAGTTTAGCCATTTGGCAATTTTGACCCTAGACCCTCCCTATTGTTTGGCTGCATCTTTGTGGACTGTTTTCCAGCACTGCTTTTATGTATTGTCTAGCAGAAATTGTCTGATTTGTTTATATAATTGATTTGCGTTTGTTTGTTGACTTGTTTATGTTTTTATTTTAGAATATTTCATTTGGGAAACCAGCTGCAGTAAAAGCAAAATATTGCGCATACGCCATGTGGTTAAGCAAACAAAGTAACAGAAGAGACGGGTGCAATTAGTTTATGAAATGCATTTTGTGTGCTTGACTTTAGACTTGCAGCTGCAACTTAAAAGGCTTGTGTGTGTGTGTAAGTTGCAATGGCATCAGTAGGGGCCACAATTTAGGGCATCAATCCATGAGTCTACTTTGTGAATTTTAAACAATTATGCAGAATAGAAAAGCTTACAAAAAAAAATGGAAAATAGTTTTTGCAATAAGTCAAAATATTGAAACGCTTGAAGACAACACAAAGAATTAACAAAAAATTTTGGGGACCTCAGTACGAGTATGCGGCAAGACAAAAAAATTGTCAATAATTAAAAAAAACTATTCACACTTTTTTTACAATTATTGCAAGTTTTCTGGCGAGATTGATAAAAATTGAAGCTTTCAAAGAAACATTTGTGGAATTGTAAACTTAGGCATGTACATCGCCTACAATACACTAACTATGCCACATTCCATATGTGCTTGCGTGCGTCATAAAATCAGAACTTAACTGATTTGTTTTTATAATTGTTTCATGTTGGTTTATGTCTTTATTTTTTTGCAAAATTTTATAAAACAAACTGACTGCAATTTTTGCTATACATGAAGGCAAAATATTACGCATACGCCAAGGCGTACATCAAACAAAGCAGCACAGAGGCAGTAAGGCCAATAAATTCATTTATGAAATGCACTTTGACTGCTTGACATTTGGCTTACAACTAACTGCAACTTCAACTTGAGAGGGCTTAAAGTGCGTGTCTGTCTGGGTGTATCTATGTGAGTCTTGTGTGTGTGTGTGTGTGTGCGTGTAGCTTAGCATTTCACTTTGAACTGTGGCAATATTTTATGGCAGGCTTTTAGGCAAACGGCCTGCCATGTCATGTGAAGTTTAGCAAACTGTTTGCTGCTATTTTCAGCTTGTGGCTGCACAACTCAAACACTTTTCCAACAACTTCGCACACACACATACATATACATACTTGCCACATATGAGGCAAGCTGTTTGTTTTTGTTGTAGCCGGCACGGCAGCGACGACATCGTCAATCTTTGGAGCTGCGCTGCCAACGCATAATGACTTTTGCAATTACATGGCAGGAGGTCCTGATGAGTTGCTGGCAATTACCTGCTGAATCGACTGTTTCAACTTTTAATTGCTGATGCATGCTAAACAGAGACAGCGCGGGTATCCAAGCAGACAAGCAGCACACTGTTACCACAAAACACGCAGCAAATTGAGCGCGCACGGAACTCACGACTCCGGCAGCCGGCAGCGTCGACATAGGCCTAGAGAGCATAGCAAAACCACCAGCGGCAATGTCTGCAATTTCTTCTTGTAATTCACTTGGCGTTCCGCACAAATCTAATTTTACATGAGAAATTTTCTAAATGAGCTGCTGCTGCTGCTGCCGCTGTTGCCACATGAGCGACAACATCGTCTGGTTGGCGCCTCTGCCACAGAATTAGGCAAGGCCATTTGTGTAATTATGAAAATTGAATGCATGTCGATGCAAGCAAATGTTGCAACGCCAAATTTGTTAAGAACCGTCAAATGTGGCATGATGTGCTGAAATTACTGCAAGCTACTAGAGCAGGGCGCCGGCATAAGAAAAACATTTATCAAAAGATTTAAAACCAATGGACTGTTTTTTGAAAGTTATTCATACATATCCAAAAGTAAAATGACTTTGTGTTCGTTTTGGCCTTTTGCCCTTTTTTTGACGTATATAAAAGAATAGTGGACAAGAACATGACGTTTTATAGCTTTACATAAACTTGATCATCCCAAACAATTTTCACTCAAAATAAAAGTATTCTTAGGAGGTTTTGGATTATTTATACTACTCAGTCAGAAATAACACTTGAATAATTTTTTTTTATTCCGAAATTTTCCGCCCCAAGCAATATGTGGCGCTTTGGTAACGTTATTAAAAATTTCCTTTCTTGAGAAAAATCAAATAAATAAAACCACCCAAAGGGAGTCAGAAGGGTCTACAAAATCCACACGCAGTATAGCACACTCTATGGATTGTGTGTGTATTTATTTTAAAGAGTATTTAATATTCAGAAATTATAAGCTATAAAGCTTTTTTAATCACCAAATCGATATTAGTTCAATTTCAATGACCTTCAAGAAGTTTTGACTAAATGTAAGTAAAATATAGATAAATAAATATATAAATAAATTAGTTACATTTTAAATGAGATTTATAGAATTGAGTGTTTTTTCCAATAGACATTTACAAATTATCTTTCAAAACTTTTAGTGCATCGTACACTTTAGGAAACCTTACAAAAATGTTAAAAGTAATAATTTCAAGTATCTTTAAAGATTAATCAGTATAGCCCTAAAAGCAGTTTCTGTTAGACCTAGCAGTATAATCCCGACAAATTCTTCAATATGTACTCTCTTCTTCCATACCTTAAAAAAAAAATTTTTTAAGAATAGATTTTTTTAAGCTGTATTAAAAATTTGTTCAAGTGAGTTTTGAAAATTGTATTCCTCTGTTAGAAATTTAATTGCTCAAACGCTCATTGGACCTGCCTCAACAACTTGTGCGCCCAAATTTTTGTTGAGGCAGCTTTTTGACACTTGGAAATAAGCAGCGTAAAGATAAAAAAAAATCAGTTTCTTAAGCTACATGAACCTAGTAAGGTGTCAGGTAGACATAGGTGTCGAGCAAAGCCAAAATAGATGCACTTGGCTTTAAAACCAAATTTCTAAAACTTTCAACCGTAAATACAGATATTCAAGTACTTCCTTGCCCCACAAACCACATCAAGACGCTAAATAAAGTTTGAAAACTTCAACCAATTGCAACCTATTGAAACTTGGTAATGCCTACTGAAAACTTTAAAGAGGCTAACGCAATTCGAAACCGCAAAAACGCTTCCATACAAGAGTATCGAGGTCCACTTCTGACCTAGTAGTAGTCTATGCACCTGTATGCATTTATATAGAAATATGCTTTGAATTAAGACCTAAATTGAATAAACCTGAATGTGCGCATAAAAGGATTTTCCTGGGACTAGAGCACAGCTTCAGAGGGATCAACTTTTATGGGCTACATCAATTAGCGTTGAATTGCTGGAAAATTTGATTTGCCTTTATAATAATGCATATACACACACAGTTGCTAGTCCCTATTCCCTAGTCCGTACGTCCATGTGGGTCAAACGATGGTTTTAGCCACAAAGCCGCGTCATGGCACACGCAAGGCGTTGAAATTGCCAGCATTTTGTAAGAACTGCAAATGTGTAGATACTTTTTAAATAACTTATTCATTACATGCCGCGCATGTGTATATCACTGTCTGTAACTGTGTGTGTGTAAATTATGCGCCGTTAGGCATAATAAATTGCTTTAAAAGCGAGCAACGACTAAGATGGCAAAGATAGCGCCGTCAAACAAAGATACAAACATATACACTCAAGCAGACAAGCAAAGATACACACACACATGGGAAAACAATTTGGTTGCCTATATGGCTGCCATTGTTGTTTTTGGTTGCTCGTCTTGTGCTGGTTGTTTGCGTTGTTGTTGTTACTTTTTCAGGTGCTGCTTTGTATTTCCGCCTACACTAACACACACACACACTACAAGAAAGAAAGAAAGAAACAGAAGCACACATTCATGTGTAACGCGATAAGAGCACCGCCAAAAAAAAAAAAATAATCAAAAAAAAAAACATTTTTCATATAGTCAAACTGCTGCTCGACTGTTAAATACTCTTTCAACTTTTATCAATAAAAAATTAAGTATACGTACAAACTGCTTGCATGCAGTTCAATAAGCTCTCCCCAATGCGATTTGTTCATTTGTCGCAAAATTATATATATTTCGTAATTTAAGTAAAAGAAGCTTCTGAAAATATCCATGGCAAAGCAGGGGCATGGGGGAGTAGACAGTGCAAAACAATTGCAAAGGGTGAGCGAACCATATCGGTAAAGGGTCGATGCAGTTTTTTTTATAAGGTTCACATAAGACTACAAACCCAATTTTTGCAAAACAATTGCAAAGGGTGAGCGAACCATATCGGTAAAGGGTCGATGCAATTTTTTTTATAAGGTTCACATAAGACTACAAACCCAATTTACAATATTTAATTATACTCGTATTTGATTAAACTTAATGGCGAAGGGTTTTTTAATGATTTTTATAAGGTTCACGTAAGATTACATCCCAAATTAAAAATAATCAAATAATATTTATATAATATTATTATAGACAAACAAACGATCTAAGCTCAAGTAAAAACACAAAAAAATAAGCAGGGAGACTGAAATTAAAACATTCTTGACCATAACTTTTTTTGTATCCCATCTTGATGCATTTATCCCTGTAGAGTTTATGAACAAAAGATTTAAAAATATGGCTGAAAATCACGAAACTCTGCTGTAGATAAAATATGTCAAATATCGAATTAATTCAACAAACTTCTGAAAAAAGAACAACTTTTGAGGCCTTTGAGATTAAGGTGCCCGTACAGACGATAAAACTCATAACTCAACCGCTAGCCTAGGGAATATGCAGCATTTTATTATAAAAAAAATGTGACCTACGGTCTGTAATATCCTATGTATCCTATAGGCGCAGGGTATACAAAACATAATAGGATACGCCAAGAGAGGCGCAGTGCCAACTACAACTACAAAAGCGACCACGATGTTGACGTCAACGTCGACTGCGACGGCGACGCCGCGAAGTATGCTAAAGAAAAACTGATACTTTGTATTTAAGCCAGGACAGAAGAGAGAGGCCAAGTCAGGCGCTTTCACTCGCAGACGTTGAGTTTTTAATGTTTTGTCCACGGGCAGAAATGGACAAGCCTCGGCTCAATACACACACACACATATACACACACAGACACACTCGACGACGATGCTGGCACATAATAATTTACATAATATACGTGTACAACAGCAACAACAAAAACAAGCAGCAGCACAATTTTCACTTGCTTCTGGCAAACCAGATGATTTTCACTCTCGCTCACACACAGACACACACACACAAACACGACTACGACGTCGGCGTCAACGTCGACGTCTTTATGCTTCGCTTTTATTTTGTTGCTTTATTTTATGCCATTTTTGCCTTTTTTTCTTCTTGTTGTTTTTGTTTTCCTTTTTTTGTTTTATATAACGCAACATTTTCTAATTCATTTCCATTTTACTTTTATTTCAGCACACTCCGCGTCTCGGCGCCCTAAGTTTAGGGGCTTAGCACTGGAACTAACGCGCCGGACCCGTTTTAAGCTGCCGTCGCTGGCGAATTTCGTGAGGAGACTGTTGGCCAAAAAGAAAATCGTTGGCCAAGCGTTTTCTGATTCGCTCCAATGGCAAAAAGTTTAGCGCTTCGTAAAGCAGGCAGGACTTGAGCACGAGCAGCAGCACACGCACTCACACAGCTTTGAGTGAAAGCTTGGGCAATTTGAGCGCAAAAAAAAGCTTTTATTTATAAAGCAAAGCTTTGCTAAGTATATTGCCACGGTTGCCACACTTGGTGCATTGGTGCCAAAATCTTCTTTCTTTTTTAATAAAAAATCTTTTTTGCTTTTAGACTTCCGATTTTTAATTAAAAATATTACCATTATTTTCTTGCTTATTTACAATGCTTTAATTTCATTATAAAATGTCGAGAGATGTGTGGAAAACAAAAATATTTGTGACACTAGCCGACAAAAAAGACGGTTGTTTTTGTTTTTTGTGTGCTATAAAAATTTTATCGATAAACTCAGATAGTAATAATCTGTTGCATTTGCAGAATGAATTTCGAGTTTTAGCCATTTCTGACTTCAGTATGATGAAACTGAAATAAGCAAATTATTATATTAAAATATTATTTCAAAATCTGGTTTACCATATTAGGTTTAGAATTACAAAATTTTTGTTTATTGCACGGTAGTTGAAACCCATAAACTCCAATAAAAGAAACTTTTTTTTTTAATTGGTTAAACGAACCTTTTATTGGCAAAAAAGAATTTGGGTCCCACGAAGAACAAAATAACTGATTGCACATAATTTTGGTATCGCCAGTTGGTGTTGACATTGATGTTTTTTATATACATATTTATATTTATTCAGTTCGTATTTATATTTTTATATAAGCTGTTTTTAAATAGAAATAATTAACTTTATCAAAAACAAATTTTGATTCTTTTTTATAAAATTGGCTCTTGTATATTTATTTTTTTTGTCTATTCCCATTTTTCCAAGTGGCAACCATGTATATTACGTATACGCCGTTTGTGCCATGAAGCGTTCACAAACAAAAGCTTTACAAAGGAGTGCAAATTTTGAGTGAAAGCTTTTGTTGCTTTCACGTGCCACACGTACAACAAATCAAAGCGTCTAACTAACCCCACGCTGTTTATATGTACGTAGGTACATACATCAGTGTGTTTGTTGCTGTTTATGAAAAATAAATATGTGCTACGTTTGTTTTGCCCTCAAAGCCAAAGCTTTTATTTCTAATTTGGCCTAAACACCGGCAGCATTAAAAACAAAAAACAAAAAGCGTAGACAAAACAAACTTCTTTGTAGTGCTAAGCTTGAATTCCATTGCAGCTTGGGCCTACGCGTTAAGCTTATAAAAACCTCGTGAGACACACTCTAAAGCCCTAAAATCTTGGCTGCTGTATAAGCCAATTAAAGTCAAAAGTTGTTAATTAAAAGTTCTAATAACTTACGTCAACTTACCGTATGTTTTTGTTTTGGTTAAAAAAAATCGTTGATGCTGTCTCAGTTGTAGTTTAGTAGCTTAGCCATGGTAAACTGCAAAGATAGAAAAATAAGATACATTTAGAGTTATAGAGCATATATAAATATAAAAGCGGGCAGGTTAAAAAATATTTGGACGCTGGCCAAGGAACAACATTTGCAATTATTTAGTTAACTTTTTTTTAGAAATTTCTTTTAGATAATATTTTATGATAAAATAAAAATAGTAATAGAAGAATATTTTAATTGAGGAAGATTTCTGCGAGATTGCTTTAAGTCAACAAAATAACAATTTCAAAGACAAGTTTTGTAATTTATACAATGGAATTTTTGCGGCATTTTGCAATAGTGGACCAAACTCCATGGAACAGTGATCGAAGCAAAAGATTTCTCTGAAAACGGACACCAACGAAAGCGAAGGCGGCAATGAATTTTTAGGAAGCCCATGGGATAACTCAGTACGATAAACAGGAAATGGCATTTAAAGCAATTTGTGAAGAGATATCCCTCACATGCCAAGAGCCTGACAAATCAAACGTTTTGGCAGGCAATTGTATTGGTCTAAAGGAAGCTTATGTTAAGAAATAAAATTGTCTAGAAATTGGCTAGACCAATAATTTTTCAAGCTACCCTCTTAACCCAAGTTGTCATGAGCTTTTGGTTAAACAAAATCGCTGATGTAGTGTAGTAGCTTAGCCATGGCCAAATGCCAAAAATAGAGTTAAAGATATTATACAATTAGAGTTATAGCTTAGATATAGATACAGATACGGCTGTAGCTGTTACAGCTTGTCATTAGTATGCAAAGAGGCAGGCAAACAGGCAAAGTCATGTTCGACAAAAAAAAAAAAAAAGTCAACAACAAAACGCATATGTCAATTAAAAGGCAATAACATGAGAGAGCAGTTCAACAAATAAGGAAACCGGCAAAGAATACGCAGCAAAAATCAACTACAATACGATTGTCCACACACAGATACTCACACACACACACACACAGTTACAGATACAAATCGTTGCGGTCTCAAAATGCAAAGCGACAGTCAACAGACATGAGACAGAATGTCATAACGACAAATTGGACACACAAGTCACGTGCATCCAAAACGACAAAACACGCGCCTCAAATGTGCCGCACGTAGAAACACTCACGCACACACGAGTTGACATACACACACACACACACACACACACACATATGAAATTGCACCCACTTCGACATGCATACAAAAACTAAATTCGAAAATGTACAACGCACAATTGACAACCCTGTGCAGAATTGTGGCAACCCACCCAGAGAGGCTATAAAACTTAATTTACCTTTCGTCGCATTCGTGCAACTTCAACTGGTTAAGTGAACAAGCAAAGCATTCGATAAAAACTGAAGTTGGGAGCGTGATTCGATAACACGAGCATGACACACTGAATCTTTATTAGTTCCATGGATGAGACAATTATTTTGTTTCTTTTATACGATCTAGGGGGATTCAGGGAGTAGGCTTGTGTGTGTGTTTAGTTGTTGTGATGCAAGTGGGCTTTGTCCGTGGTCAGTGGGGCTGTCAGCTGTGCTTCAATTTTGTTCAGGTCAGTTTGGTCCATCGGAGGTGCTGTTACTGTCAAATATTGTGCGTACAAATAGGTAACGATGTGGTAATCAATATGTCAATGTTGCGTTGGCGTCAAAAATTTTAAAATTTTTTTCTTACTTAATACTTAATGTACTACGCATGTTTTTGGGAAAAATACGAAACTTTCAAAAGCAAATATCTCAATATTATTTATGATTTCTTAAAGTACATACCTGGTGTACAAAAATTTCATAAATAAATGTAATATGATGATTACAAACTCTGATTAACAATCAGCTGTTTCAAAATACTATACCTTGGCTACAGTTGGACAGAAACATTAACCAAATTATGGAAAATAAAGACGATTTGTGTAACAAAAATAATATATGGCAATGCTTTTATTTGTCCAAGAAAAATTATATTACTCAAAGAACATATTCCATTTTACTCGCTAAATCAAGAAACATCTTCCTCAATGCCAAAGAACTACCTTTAACTAAAATAATACATCGTTCTATGACAATTTTATTAGAGTAAAATAAATAAATATTTAAAGTGTTCACTTTGGCTAGCAAAAATGCCTAAAGGCAAGAACGACCAAGTAATACCGTTACCAACCTTAAAAACGAGGCAAATAGGTAAAAATGCAAGACCGAGTATGAAAGTAGCCAGAGTAGAAGCACTGTGAACACCCCAATTGTGAAACGGTACTTTAATTATGCTTGAGTATAAAGACACATTTGTATTCAAAAATTTGACAGTGCAATCAAAAATTTTGAGACCTTTAAATAAAAATTACGTATACGCAATGCAGGCTCACACGGACGGTAAAGGCGTACAAGTATTTAAAAAACTTGGCAATTTAGTGCTGTGTACACTGGAGCTTTAGCATTGTTATATTAACAGGTTCGCAAATAATTAACACGTCTTTAATTTGTTAAAAGTGAAAGACAAGATGGCATCTTAGGATTGCAAACAGGGTGGGATCAAAAATTTGTAGGAATGAATTTCTACAGCGCCAACAGAGCGGTGAAGTGCGTACGGACCACCAGGGCATGGTAATGGGTAGTTCTAGTCGCCTGCGGCCAAGCAAAGAGTAAGCAGGTCGATTTCTGCGAACCTCTGTTAAGCAGTGTCGTCGCGATCCAAGATGGAGAGAAATCTCGACCAGCGCTAAGGCATCATTTCTGGGATTGATTAAGGATACCTGCGGAGATACTGCCATGAGCCGCTCAACAGAGTTTGAGTGGCATAAGCTGATCCGCGAGGAGTGAATGCTCGTCAAAGACGACCAGCGCGCTATTAGTCCATCAACTTCGAGGATTGATGATTACATTTTCAAGTAATGTGCACCTGTAATCTGTATTTCTTACAGTAGCGTTCAAAAAATTACTACTAAAAAATTACTATTACTGGCTGTGGGATAGGCGTTTTGAGTTAGAGCTGCATTCATATGTTTCTAAATCTCCATACACCTTTTTTAGCTTTCACTGTCAGTTCGTGAGTTGTCTAAAATAATATTTTACAGTTGTATCAAAAGTTCAGCGCTTATTATCGCCTACACCTACATTATGAATCATTTCAACACTTGGCAATTTTCACGATCACGATTCAAGTCCAACTCTAGTGAGGGAATTCAGCAGAGACCCAATGGCAATGGCAACTGTGAGAAGATTTATGCATGACCATTCACTATGGGAGCAGTAAGTATTTATGGATAGCTGCACAATCTGTGCGGTATGGCATGCAAATTGCATTTCATAATTAATAAATATTTTGCCAGAGCAGCCAGAAAACATAAGAGACAGTCCGAGGGAACGAGATACGGATAGGGTGTGGATTATAAAAGCGTTACATATATAAGTGGGGGCAAGCAATGCATGCAATAAATTGTTGCCACATGCTGCGCACAGAAAAGAAGCAATTGCTATTTTTCAATTTGAATATTTGACATGCCGATAAAGATTTGAACTACGAGGGGGGGATTAGAGTGGGTATTAAGGGGGCCACAATGTGGCACATAGTTATAAACACATTCAACCAATTAGCCAGCAGCGACATCAAACTGCAATTAGTTTTTGTACCGAGAGGCCATGCAATTAGAACCAATTAGCAAGTGAACCAAGCAGCCAGCAGATACTGCTGATGCAGATTTAGAACTAAACGCAGGATGTCATAGCCCTAATTACTTGCAAACAGCAAGAGCGTCGAATGGATAGACACAGACCAAGAGAGAGAGAGAGAGAGGGTGGTCGGTTTAATGCCGGAGACCTGTAAAAATTACATCCTCAATTGTAGCCAGTCCACAAACAATGGCCATGATGACTACGACGAACCCACTGCAGCGGCGAACAGCATCGAGGCATGCCCCGGCATACACAAAAGGAGCGCCCAGGATCAAATTCAATAAACAAGGCGCTCGTGCGGGCGGCTGACATTTGCAAACAAACCCAACAGACAATGGGACACAAACTTGTCGTAGAACTGTGCGCACTGGAGCGTACAGTCTCTGAAGTGCATGACAAAGGACAAAGTTCCAGCCATATAAATGTAGTATATGTACAAGTGTGTAGGTGTAAATGTCCAAGTAAGTTAGCATGTGTTGGCCACAAAAAATGCGCTTGGCCAAGTTGAATTAGCAGCCGAAGCAGCAGCAGCTAACAGCTAACAAGGTCATAGTTGGTTAAGGAACTGACAAACGACAAAGAAAATGCTGGGCCCTGAAACTGTTGGTGGACTAACTAAAAAGCTAATATTAGAAAAGCTACTTTTTATCTTCTATGTATCTTAGCTTTACTTCAAAACTTGCAAGATTTTATATTTTCTCGTAAATATACCCTGCCAAAAGATGGGGATGCAGCAGACAGTTTTGTTTGAGTATTATGTGCCTGTAAACTGAAAAGTTCTCCTGCGGGAAAAGCTGGTGAGATTAAGCATGATTCTGTAAACTTCACCTGCATACGGATAATGTGCAACTTTTGATACAGCTTTGTGTGCGCTGGCAATTTTATAATCGCACGGACAGATGGATGTTTCAATATGATACGATATAGTTATCGTTTTTTTTAAGGGAACTTACTTTAAGCTCTTCCTTATCCTCCTTATCGCTATTACATAACATAAACATAAAAATAGGAATAACTTTGTGATGTTCAAAAAAAACATTTTTGTTTAAATATTAATTTTGAAAACACACGAGTAAAGCTCTTTTAAGTAAATTGTTTCTAAAAATTCTAAAGCTGTCAAAATTTTAAAGTTTCTAGGGCAAAATGTGAAGCTCAAATTATAACGACAATGCTATTAATACAATAAAGGGGAATTAAAAGGCTTAGCTTGATAAGGAAAAAAAACTGTCGCCAATAATTTTTAAGAACTAATGATGCAGATGAAAAAAGGTTTCTGAAAATTTTAGAAAATGTTCTAGCCAAAACAAAAATGTAAGTGGCACCAATTTGGCTAAGATTAAAAAAATGTGCTATAGTCGAGGCGGTGCCCGACAGTGGAACACCCTGTACCTTTTGTCTCGAAAAAATTTTTCCTGCATATTCCTTCTAAGAACTTTCCAATTGGAATTTATTTTTTTTTTTGGTGAAATTCGATATTTATACCTATAAGTTCCCTAAATTTTTACCGATTTTGAGGAAAATCGATAGTTACGTCAAAAAAGTTATTTAAAGTATATGGGGTGAGTTTTAAGTTGGTATGTTGAGGGATGTGGGAGAAAACACGGTAAATCGATTGCGGGGGGTGGGGGGACCGCATCGATCAAATTTGGATTTGGATTTGTTCATTAGAGCCACATGAATCAGCTTACCAAAAATTGTGATTCTAGGTTACTTGTAACCTAAATCGATCTTAATATAAATACAATAAATATAAATTTATTATTATTTATCATTAATAAAAATAAATTGTTAACGAAGAAAAGTAAAAACATTAGTCATAGTATCAAAAACTATTAATCCGTTTTTAGATATCATCATAAACAGTTGTCTAAATACATTTCCTTTTTCGTGAATTTTTCCGATGATTTTATAATTATTCTGCTATTTGAGAAGAAGCTTAATACCAAAAATCAAAGATCATAAAAATTGGTCCAGCTGTTCTTGAGCTATGAATATTTCGAAATTGTTTACATACAGATTAGAATATCTTTCTAGTTTTTATGAATTTTTCGATTGCAGACATTGCACATTTAATCGAATATCTAGTGAATTTGGCTAAGAGCAACCGTTACAAAGCTTGGCTAGAAAACCAATTATGAGTTATTGCCATTTTTTCGAAACGCCAAAGTAAAAAAAATGTTACTTCTCAGAAGCGCCATGTATTAATTGATTTATAGTCCAACCCACATATGCTGCTCTGCAACTCAAACTCTTACAAGCATTTTCCTCGAGACCCGCACTTCTGACCGCATTTCTAATTGCCAACTTCAAAGAATTAATTGAAAATTGTTTTGGTACCCTCAAAAGTATGCAATAAATTTGTTTTACATGCAGCAATACGTCACATGCAGCCCACTCAAATATGCGCTCTGTCTCCCGCTCTCTCCCGTTCTCTCACGCTCTCTATGCTCACTCACTCACATTCATTCACACACATATGAATTAAGCCATTACTCTGACCACAGCCAAGTGCGTGCAGCCAAGCTGACAAAATGCCCAAACAGCCTGCTGCTGCCGGAGACCAGTCCAGACCAGACCAGACCAGTGAACAAATATACCAATGGACCATTGAACCGGGCGACAACAAAAACGCTAACGACAAATTCCGAAAACACTTTGCAGCGTTGACAATACAATACAAAGCTAAAGCTTGGAACCCAAAAACTGTAAACAACAGTGGGTTCTGCGTGGGATGAGGTCTATGTAGGGGGCTCTACGTGTTTACAGCAAAGCCGCGTTTTGGGTGGCGACTTAAGCGTCCACGGAATTCAATTCGAATGGACAGCCTAGTGGCCACCCACAAACAAGCAAATACACACACACACACACATATACACAACTGTGCGTGGGTTAGCCCACAATTGCTAGGCACCCTCTGGTCTTCGCCGCTCTCAATATTTTCCATTGTGCAGTGAAGTGTGCAGCAGTCGTGCTAGCGGGCTTTGGATACAGACCGACGTGCACATGGCCGACAGCTGTAGAGCCGTATAGCCGGATAACCAAGCGGCGTTCCTTACGCTCCATTGCCTTGCACATTGACGGTGAACGTATTTTGCCAATTACACGTTTACCTTTGACAGTGACAACCACAACAACAACAACAACAACTTGCAACAGCAGCCACATTAACAAGGATAGAGAGAGAGAGCGCGCCAGAGATGCACAAGGCAATCGGTTCAGCTTTGGTTTAAGGTGGCAATTGATTATCGTAAACAATTGCCTACGTCATTTGTAGGCTGGCATGTTGGACCGCTCATTGGCAGAGACACCTAGTTGCAGCTTCTACAGTAATATGCAACGTGTAAGGCACTTAAAATACAAGTGTGCAGCGAAGCGGTTGGAGAGTTTATGAGCACTGGCCACAAACACGTCATTAGCATTCCGTCTAACACTGGAATCCGTTTAAGTACACTGGGCTGTATGTGTAAGTGTTTGGACAAAAGTCAAAATTTAAAAAATGAATTTGCTATACTTTCTTAAAGTGCTTGTCTAGTGCAATATTGCAACATATAAAACTTGTGTGATGGCAACCCTGCACTGCTAAAATCGTGTCTTTATACATTCTTAATGCTCTTGGCCGTTTTCGATGGATTTGCCTCAAACACAAAAAGACGCCTTAGATAAACAGTATTTTAAAAAAAAAAGTTAACTCAATACGAAAAAGGTATTGACAAAAGGCACTCTGGGAATTCAAAACGACTCTCGAGACAAAGACAAAAATTCTAAGTCCAAATGCAATCTGCATTTTCTTGTAGCAAAAACTTTTAATAAGTTTTTTTTTTTTTGAGTAATAGATTGCCATTCCCAAACATGCGTCAAGAATATTAAATATTTATAACAAGACTTAAAAGCAGTTTTACTGAGTCAAAAAAAAACTTGTTATACAATGTTTAATCAAAATAAAATTTAAAAGAAAAAGTTTATTTTATAATTCCTAAACAAAACAATTTGGTAGAGACACATAAAAGAAATATTTGAAATTCTGTTAACCATATTTTCTAGTGGAACGAAAATAAATAATGAAATATTTTATCAATGCAAAAAAACGATTAGTAGAGATAAAAGAGATAATTGCGTTTAGTTAAATAAAACTAAATTGAGGAAAGCTAAATGAAGTGGAACAAAGTGGAAAGAAACGGAATTGTGCTAAACTAAAATCAGTTGGAATGAGGGAAAAGGAACAGAATGGTGAGATAAAACTGTCAGTTGACGCTGAATGCTGAATTAGAACTGTTGCAAATTTTATACTGACTGCAATTTGCAAAATAACAATGTACCACTCAATAGCCATACATCAAAACAAATACGGGGGTGCCACAGAAAACCATTTCGTTGCAATTTCGTTGACATTCCGATTCTTGGTGCCACAGACATGATTCGTAACGGTTTCAAAATCTTCGACAAAATTGCTTGAGATTTGATTAAATTCACCAATAAAAACTAATTTATTCAATGAAAGTATTACTTATTTGGAAAGTGTATTAAATTTCTGTGTTTTCTGTATCTTTGTGTTTTGACAAATTTAATGTTTTAATTCATGATTTTCATTTTTGCGAAATCTTTATTAAAATCCTTGGTACATTTGCCATTCTGTGTCAACGTGCAAAATCTTTTCGTGGCAAGGAGTTGCCACCTAGTTGCTGTTCTAAATAATAATAATTCGAAGTGATTATTTTAGCATATTAATAGATGTTTTTGATGTTAAATGAAAGTTAAAAAATTGCTTTTTTTATTTTAACTAATTTGTCGTTATGAAGTGCGCCGAATTTAATGCAAAATTAAATAAATAATTGCTGTGCACCTTTTTCTCCTAAGGTGGCAATGTACGGCTGCTAGGCAAGGTTGTGAATGTCAATAGTTTAGCAGTTTAGGTTTAAAATTAAAATATCAGTAGCGCAACCTAAGGAGAAAAAAGCCACAACAGCAAATGATTTTAATAAATGAAGTAATATATTCAATAAATAAAAGCGTCGTTTTAAATAATTGGCGAGTGCATCGAAAATACTAAATCCATCTACTGCAAGGACACAATTAGCATTACAATTTTCACTAGCATTTGCGTGTGTGTGTTTCTTTGCTGGACTGTATGACAGCCTTGAAGCTATCTAGAGGTTCTTCGACACCTTCGATCCACCTTTTCTTCGTCCATATGTGTTTTTTTTAAGGCATCAATGGCTAGAAATCCCGCAAGTGGCATTTTAAAAATTATTTACTATTTTCGTGCACATTTGCAAATGTAAACAAACGAAATTTGCCATTCACTACGCTGAGGACAGCTGTTGACCCGTAGGGTTGCCATACAAACTCTTGTATTGGGCGGTACAAATATTCAAACTTTATTTAAATTTATTTTGTACAAATGGAAATTAAAATGATGCAAAACATGCTGAAAATTATCGCTTAATGTAATAAAGAATAAACTTTATTGGATCACTGTTAATAAACATTTATTTAAATGAGTTTCTAAATGTTCTAAAATAATTTTTGCAAGGTAGCAACCCTTTGCTGCCATTCTTGCAAAAGCGTAAACATTCGAAATTAATTGTTCGAAAAATGAAATCTTTAAGATTTGTGTGGCACCTTTTAACGATTTGGTTTCAAACCGTTGCCAAAAGCGTTAACGATTTCTGTGGCACCCCCGATAATGAGTGTTTTAAACAAAATGAATTTTATTTTCTTTTACTATTATTTATACCAATAAGCTTAACATTCTTCTATTGTCTACTGATTAAAGTAAATATAATATCATTGCATACAGAGAACTGACTTTTAAACTACTTATTTATTAAATGCGCAACAAATATATGTATGAATCATTTTGTCAATGTTCAAAGAGTATTAGACACGCTTTCTTTATAGAAACTTTAGCTAATGAAACTGTTTGACATTTCGCACAATAGTCTTAATAGTTTTCCATTCAGACGACACATAACGTAACGAATTATGTGCACTGAATGGTACAAAAATATTGAACAAAACTTTTTAATGTGGTGGAAAATGAAACAAATTGAAAATAGTAAAAATAATGAGGGTATTCGCGCTTGCTGTTAAGTTGCGCAAAAATCAACAGGCTAAAGCGTGGTTCCCTTTTGGTAAAGTTATGCTTTAGATACTTTTTTACATCATAAAATAGTAAAAACAAAAATAACAAATGTTGCAGTGATGAAAATTCACTTTCTAAACAACTGAACAGCTAAAAAATAGAATAGTTTCTGGGCTGATGAAAATTTCTGTTGAGAGTTTAAACTCAACTCCTCAGCTCAACTCCAAGCGTGAATACCCTAAATGAGAAAAGTTCAGACTAAAAACATTGCCTTAAAGAAAAACAAAACGCAGTTTTTCGCAATTTTCAACTGCCCTTTTTTTGGTTACGAAAAACTAACTTTTAGTAACATTGGCGCCCTCTACCGCCCAAAATATGAACTTCTTGGTATACCTTCTAATACAATAAAACTCAAAATTAAATTTTGAACATTTTATGGCTTGAACGTTTTTTTGTTCGTCTTATAGAATTCGAGATAAATGGGCCGACACAAACGTCAAAATAACAGTAAATCCTACGGGGGGAGGTCACCTTTTTGGTTTTAGACTTTTTTGGAGGTCCTAAAACATTAAGCAAGAGAAATTCCATTGTGCAATTTGTTCCAGGTCAAAACCTATTTTTACCATACTAATGTAGAAAATATTTTTAATAATTATTGTCGATGCCGCAAGATCCATGGATCATAAAACCAGCCACACTGGTCTTCCCCTTTCCCACCCACTCGCTAACCATCATAATGGCTCGTGGTACGTATGGATAAACTGAGCTTGTGCCAAGCAGCGCGGTCTAAACTAAACTAAACTTTGCACAATTCCTTTAGCCATAACTTGCCTCAATTTTGTGAGATAATTAATTGCGCCAAGTTTTGAGAACTTTCATTTAATTCACGCATCGGTTGTGATGCCTTTTCCCTTCTCAACTATGCAAAATTCTTTTATAGGAAAATCTCTTAAGCTCATCAAAAGTCAGCTTAAATATTGGGTTACCTTTTGAATGTTTGCCCATTGTGCGTTGTCACCCGTGTTGAAATCATGTCGGCAGTGTCAACATTAGAGCAATGAACCCCAGCAATAGGGTTTGCCCTTAGACCCTGTCATACTATAGATGTCAATTTTGCAGCCTAATGCATAATTAAGTGTATGCATGCACAAGGCTTGTATTGCTATGCATGGAGTTGTAGCATGTACATATATGACCATGTATGAGTATTTAAAGTAGGCACATAATTTATTCGTACACCTTTATCTTTTATGTAACATTATTTATACTTTACCAAAAACCAAGTTAAATTTTGAACAAATTTTTTTTATATCGCAATTAAGAAGCACTATATTTAGTTAAATATATGAGAAAAAAAAATCGGTCCAAGCGATTAAGAGATACGCTTGGCGTGACGTTACAAAAAAATAAGAAATGGATTTTGCGATTTCTGCGAGACTGTTAGTATGATTTGATATCATTTTATTTACATATTTTTGTAAAAAAAAACTATTTTTATTTAAAACTATTATTTATTATTGATATAAGCAGCAACCTATATCAACAAAATGTCTGCTAGCAAAAGACCTAGGCCATAGTTGTGCCTTTGGGAAAAATGCTTCAAAAAAAAAAAAACAAAGCTCCAAAAGTTCCAGAAACTGGCACGGAAAAACAGAAAGACATAGCTAGATAGCTTTACTTTTTTAGTACACAATTTATTAGTGGAAAAATAATAAGATGATTCATTGGAGAACAAGAGCTTACTAGACTCTAATTTTTTTGAAAACTGCCTTTGCCGTTGACAATGGCTACCAAATGTCTTCTTATATTTTTCTTTTGGGATTTTCAAAGATGCCTGTTGGTGCTTTCTTGTTCTTTTTTATTTGTTAATTAAATACCAATGGGATTCAAATCCCTAAACTGGCGTGAAGTTTTCACTTGCTTGATAAATTGAACATTTCAGAGCAGAAAATAAGTACGAACCGCTAACAAGCTGGTAGGCCAAAGATTTTGATTGCTTGTGATTAGCGAAATTTGATAACAGCTGTGGGTTTTTGACTATGATAGCTGCGGCAAGTTGCAAAGCATTTAAAATTTTCTTTGGATAAAACTTGTTAGCAATATAAAATGCTTTTTGTACACTTTACGACTTATTAATTGCAAATTAGCCAAAGCAGAAAATTAAATAATAAACATAATTTATAATCTTCTCTGAAGCAAATGAAAAAAAATGTGTTGAATTGACGTCGAAAATGAGATTAGTTTCAAAATAGAACAATATTAAGTGCTTTTCCTTTTTGCAATACAGAGCATTATGCTTTAAAACGAAAGGTGTGCGAATAAAATGCGAGCCTACTGTATTGTTTACCCCACTGCACTTGCGTTAAACTATGCGTAAAATATGCCACCTTCGTCTTGCATTGGCACCCAGTCAGCAACCTCTGTGCCCAGCCTCTTGTTGTTCTCAGTGTTGCCACCCTCATAAGCCATGCAAATGACTGACACACTTTCAAGGCCCCGCTGACTGTACTCTGCTTGGTACAGTTAGTGCAGTACTCAAAGTTGCATTTGTCAATGCTGTTACTTCGAGGTCTGAGGCTCATTTGCTGTCAATTGTGGCGCATCAACCGCCACCAGCGTCACGTTCTGTTTGCTCCAAAAAAAAATAAACCGCAAGCAAAATAGCATCAGAAGAAATCCATTCCAGATTTTCACATTTGACATTTGCCTATATTACGATAGTGTTGTCATCAACAACCAACTAACATTAAGCCAACTGTTATTCTAGTAACTGTTTGACAGTGTTGCCGAAGGCGGTAAATTGTTCGATTTACGTTTACAAATTGCGCTTGACTTCCGTTTGTTGTTTACTGGCTGGCTGGCTGTGTTTGACACTGTATGCGAGTTTCACTCGACCCCAATCATCTGTAGGGTTTGGGAGACAATGTTCAAGTGCTTTTAGTTTGATTTGTGCCTAGAAATTTGCGGTTGATAGTTTCTTTGGTGGAGCTGCTGCTGTGCATCAATCAGCTGGAAGAGCGCAGCCAACACCAAACAACCAACATTACCATCGTCATCATCATTTGCACATTATGCACATCTTCAGGCAAGCCGTATTTGTCGTTGTTGCTATAAAGTGGGCCAAAAGGTGATTTCCCCGCTAGTCACTACTTTTTGTGGCAAATTGCTGGCATCAAGGTAAAGTGTCTATCGAGCTATCGGGTTTCTTCTTGACTCTGCGCTGGCATTTAACTGTCGACATTTTGTGAAAATGCAAATCCTAAGTTTCCCATAATGATTTGAGTGTTTCTTCAACGCTTAACTCCGTATCTCTATCTATCTAGCTGTGTGTATGTCTGTTTGTGCTACCTGAAAATTGTTTGCTAATGACATCTACTTAAAACACATAAATCACATGCGTAGTGCCCACAAATTTGAGCTCTTTAAACGCCTGCTGACTTGCTGACACCCCAACTTCTGAGCTCCCCCCAAAACTATAACTGCCTCGTTTGTTACGCTTGAACTTGATCTTGAAATAATAATTTTTCATATTGCTGCTTCGTTGCCCACACTGCCCATGTGCTTATTATATCATATTTTCCTACGCATTTCCACTCCACTTAATTACAAATTTGTTTTTTTTTATTTTCAGACCCGGCGTTACCATAATAGTTCATATGTTTTGTCTGTTTCTTTCTTTTCTGTTTTGTTTCTCTTTTCAGCACTTTTAAATGGTCGCTGTGGACGCTTCTCTGTGCGGCGTTGCATGTCGCACATGAAAATGCTGCAGGGGCGGATTCAGGGATGTGGTATTGGGGCTCCTAATACCGCTGGGTAAAAATAAGCAATAAATACATTAATCAACTTTTTTATATCGATTTCTTCAATTTTGATCATTTCTACATACTTGTCACATATTCAAAGAAGGGTTTTCAAAGAAAATTAGTACCTAATGGTAATTGTAACAATTCTACTTTTTTCGATATATTTTATTTCAAAGAAAATATCGATATAAATAGATATTTTCGCTACCTTGAATTATTTGACTTTTTTTTTACAAATTTTGAACATTTTCATATTGTTTAAACTACTGGGTGGCCCATCTTAATGTAAGCTGTAGAAGTTCATCTTTAAATTCAAAGGCACATTGAAAGCGTAGAAACTAAGTCTCTAAGACCAAAAAATTACTGTCTGGTGCGTTGTTTCTGCTAACTCTGTGATTGTGCTGTATTTTTTCGAGTACGAGAGGACATGCGGAAAGGTAAATTACCGTGAATGGACAGCGTTATCGAGCTATGATTGTCAATTGTGGTTAATAGGGGAAGCCCAAAAAATGGGCAGCACCGCCACAGCGTCACCCGTCTTAATTGCACAGAATTTTTTTATTTTTTTATATATACGTATATTTGAAGTCTGCAGTGTATATCGATAAACCACGACTGTACTAAGAGCAACCAACGCTCGAGAAATGAATGAAAAATTCCGAAAAGAGAGCCCATTAAGTTATAACAGCAAAAGTAGAACTCTTGAAATAAATTGTATATAAAAAGTACCAAGCAATTATCTTCTTGGACAAAATTAAATGTCTGTGCAAAGAAAAAATTTAATCGACTTCTATCAAAATTTTATTTTAAAAATAAATGGGCCAAATATATATGGGCCGCCATGTACTGTCAGAAAACCAACAATGCATATTGGACACCGAACATTTTTTCTGAATCCGCTCCTGATATGTTGTCATAGTTTTTGTTGTTATTGTTTTTGTTGTTGCTGCATAAATAAACTACTAAACTAAACAAGTGCACAATTATTGTGCTCAAAGTCGCGTAACATTTAAAATAAAACAAAAATAAATAAAGCCGGCTATTTGAAAAGTTTTTTTTTTTTTTTAAATTTTTGTCATTTTTTTGTTTAGCATTTGCATTTTAAAAGTGCATTTTTATTGTTGTTGGAATTTGCAAATATGTGTCGCTTTACATTTCACTTTTTAAAACAACATCGGAGGCTGCCTTACATAAGCTTTAAAAACACTTGAATACCATAAAAACGTGCGCAATTCTTCAATGTTAGTTTCAATTTGTTTTTTCTAGCAACTACGTGATGCATTATAGATTGAGTTTATTTTTAAATGCATTTTTATGCATTTTTAGAAAGTATTTCAGTTTGCTGATTAAATTTCCAAGAGAGCAAACTCACTTTGTATTTTTTTTTATAAAACAATCTTAAGTGGTAATTGCTTTACTTATGCTAATATTTTGCTGAAAGCTATTGATTTCTCATATCAGAAATAAACGCTTCTGCGAGCATATAATAAATAAATATAAATATAATAAATGAATAGCATAAATAAATATTCACTACTACACATATTAACGAAATATGTTATCAAAAAAGATTTCTGGAGTGGTCTCCCTTTTTTTGGACGACCACTTCGATTTTTATCTTGGCAGCTTCCCTAGAGTAGAATTCAGCTCAGCTTTAATATTGGTAGGATTAAGATCTTTCAAATGAAAGTACTGTTCACGTAACGAAAGCCAATTTTTTCTGATGAATATTGAATATTTATATAATGTAACTGATTAGTCATAGATTAAATAGTATTGTAAAACGTAGATAATAAGAACCATGTAACATAGAACCATGCTAGAGTAAGAACCATGTAATATATATCACTTCCGTTCCTACAAGCAAAGTGTATGATACATTACATTTTCCATTTAGACAAATTCACTTAGAACGCTCTCGAGTAATTGCGGCCAAAATCAAACTACGCAATATCACCAAACTATGAACTTAAGCTTTTTTTTCCAATATTTATCAACACTAGTTTGCCCTCGTAGATAAGAAACTTAAAAATGCACTTTCCAGGTCCTACTTGGTCACTGTTAAGGTTACCATAACGACTGATTTACGATGATTTTCCGCATTTGTTTTGATTTAGATTTTCAAGGAACTTACTTTCACCAAAAAAATTTGATATTCATATTTCAAAAAAAAAAAAAAAATTTTGCTTTAAAACCTTAAAAAAACAAAATTTTCGACCAATTGAAAAATTTTAAAACTGTTTAGGAGAAACAAAGAGATGGAATCCAATTAAGACTGATAGTCTTTTTTTTAAATCTTAAAAAATAGTTTTTTAAATAATTTTTAATAAATTTACTTTGGTAAAAGTCTGGCCAAAATATTGTAGTTGCTCAATATAATTATAAAAATATTTGCTAGAAATATTTTTTTAATCGAATTGGGTGAGCAAAATATTGATTTATACATTTTTTTGGGAATGAAAAGAGGGTAATTCCTACCAAAAAAAAAATGTTATCGATCGACTGATTTTTTTTTTTTTTTTTTGTTGTATTTTTGAAAATTGCATAAATATATTTTTAACTCCTGGGCATTACACTAATGTAAACAATTATTTTTTTAATAATCATAATTTGGGGACCTTTGGTCTAAAAGTTATCTAATATACAGCCGTGCTCAAAATCACAAAACGAAAACAAATACATTTTAATCGAATAAATAGAATCGTTTGCACTAGTGTAGTGCCCAGGAATTGGAAACAAATTTTTGCAATTTTCAATTAAATTTTAATCGTTTTCGTTGTTACCGGCTCCCAATTTAAAATTCGTTGTTGTCGATAACTTCTCATATTTCGCTTACTCTTTTCGCTAAATTCTCACATTTCTCTTACTTTTTTCAAATAAATTTTATTCGTTTTCATTTTCACCGGCACCCAATTTAAATTTTTTTTGTTTTTGACTCATTTCTATAATTGTTGTTCTTGTTATAAAAAACTGAGCGACTTTTATTGAAAATTCGTAAACATTGCGGTTTATTTTCTCAAACAATATTAATTAATATTAGCCGCTATCAAGCTATACTAATTTTCGGGTTGAATCAGAAAAAAAAATTTTTTAAAACTGTCAATAAATATGTGACTTGAAATTGGCATAAATAGAATCTAAGTATCTTTAAAGATTTTTTAAAAATTATTTAAGCTTAAAACAAATACACTTTTGAATCCGTTTTACACATAAAAATTTAGTTTTAGTCAAATTTGTAGCACAAAAAATGTGAAATCAAAACGAATCAGAACATTTTATACGTTTTCGTTTTTCGGAGCAAAGCTGATAGTTATAAAAATTTGACTTAAAAATATTGTATATGCGAATAAGGAAATCAAATTAACAAACTTTGCACAAGACCAATCTGGACTCTATCTATTTCAATATATACTAGATGTACCTAGTGCTTTCGAAATATAAAAATTAAGTTATTCTATAATTTGTTCATTTAAAAGAAGCGCTTAATTAAAAGTTCATGTTAGCATAAAAGTCCATATTATTTTAAAAGTAAAGTTTATTTGAAATTTCAAACCGACATTTACGTAATCAGTAATCGGTTAATCTTAAAGTGCATAAAATAAAATATTCCAGCTGTGTCTTTGGTTTACGGTTTGTTTCTAATTTATAAAGCTGTTTACAATTAGGTTTTTCTTTTACTTTTTGGCTTTAAAGCTTAAACAAAATTGATTGCCTTTTGCACCTGCAGCCGCGCACAATTTGGACTTGGACGTAGATCGCTTGATAGATCGATAGATTGATTGGCTTGTTGCAGTTGTTGTAGCAAGTTTCGTGCAGCTTTTGTCTGGCAATTCGGTTTGGTACGTTGGTGCACTTGATGGCAGACAGACCCAAACCAAGACTTGAGGTGCTTACTTTTTGGCTTGATCAGCACTTTAAGCTGGTTAGTTATTTTTGTGGCTTAAGTTACCGAAAATGAGCTCACGAAATAGTTCAATAATCAGCAGTTTTTAAAATGTACTTTTTCAAACAAGACATTTACTTCCCTGTTTTTATTTTATTTTATATACATATATACAAAATACATCCGCAATTGAGTAAGTCTTATCGCAGACAGCGCTCGGGTGTCAGTTGCAGCAAGCACGTTGCATCCAAAACAATTGAAGTATGCCAGAATTTTTAAGTTTTTGGGTATAACTCGCATTTGGGTGAAAAGTCAGACCGAAGAAAACAAAAGTAAAAGTTCGAAAAGGGGGTTTTCCCGGGAAAATGCTCCAATGCAAAATGAGCGCCATTTGTCATGCAAAGTGCCAAGCCAGCAGCATTTGGCATTGTTGTTGTTTAAGTGAGACAACAGCAACAACAATGATGACGCCAATTGTGGCACATTTAGGCAATGTAATGCAAGAATTTGCAACAATTTAAATGGACAGCAATGAGCCGGCAACGAGAGACAACAACGACAAGCACCACAGCTGGCAACTGACATTTATTGTTGTTGACTCCGTGCTGTTGCAACTTCAACTTGTTGCAATTAGGCAGCATAGCGCCTTGACTGCTTATCAGCTCTTTGAAAATATGTCATGCTGATAAGCAACAATCAGTTTCTACTTTCCTAGAAAAAATTCAATTTTATGCTACATCAAACTGGGCCAAACGGGTGAAACGCATCAAATCAAATCGAATCGAATTATGTGAAAAAACAACTTAATAATAAAGAGCCCCCCCTCTCCCAGCTACACTAAAAACCAAAAAAAAAAAAAAAACTGCGGTCTATTATGTGTACATAGCAGTTCCGCCATTTAACCAAGCGGCGCGACATAGGTCGTGCCCCTTGCCCAAGCTTTATATTTGGCCATCAGACCAGGCAGTGCTCCCTGGTCCCATAACCCCTTTGATTTGATTTGATTCCCCTAACAAGCGCTACAATTTATTGAAAATGCGTTCAACAAGGGCGTAGTAAGGCATATCGCACAGTGGTCGACAAAACGATTTTGGTAAAAAATGTTTTTATAATTTTGAATTGAAATTCATAATTTTTTTTTCAGTGCAAGTTTAGTAGCTATAGTTTTCAAAATAAAAAAAAATTTACTTTTAGGCGCATAAAATTTGATTCTTCTTGTACATTTTTTTTTTTATTATTTTAACGATTTCCCAAAAAAGTTTGTGTTTGAATATATCTAGGTTACAACTTTTTGTAATCATACAATTTTTGAAAAATTTGCATGCTGAGTTGCTTAATTATGGGTTAATTCAGAAAAAAAAGAAAAATTTGTATTAATAAATATTTAACTTACAATTGGCATAAATATAATCTAAGAATATCAAAGAATATTTAAAAATCATTTTATTCAACCCATTTTGCCCATTCGATTTGGTTTCACTCGCAAGTAGTCGGATTCAAACCACATAAAAAATTAGTTTTGGTGAAATTGGAAGCATCAAACAAGTGGTTTCAAAACGAATCCGAATAAAATATTCGTTTTCCGGAACACGAATAAGTTTATTTTTCAGTAGTGCATACAATTTTTTTCCTTTTTAAAATTTGTTTCCAATTTTCTGGCAATACCGATCTTATCTGCATAATTATACATAAAGCATTGAAGTACAAATTTGATAGTTTTTGTGGTATGGGGTATTTCTCAATTAAAAAATTTTGAAATTTGTGGTATCTTGCGCTTTAGTATTATAAAATAAAGTAGTACATTGTTGCAGTTTATTAAGGAGGCTATATTTATTTAATAAAATTTAGCTTATATCTTTTAAAGTTTTGGACGAACTTAATCATTTTGCTCTAAACAGCAAATTGTGCTTAAGTCCAAGGAACATCTTATAATGTTGATATAAACAGCGAAAAATGATTAACTCATAAATTGTTACCTCGCCAAAAACAAAAAAGGTTAGAACTAAACATAAATTGCATACCGCTGCAACGAACATTCCGCCCACTGTGCTTTTTATGAGAAAACCGCTTTTAACCACCGTGCATTGCATCGATCAAACATTTGGTACTCCTGGGGCGCAACTACAGGCCTCTAGTGCATTTTGTGGATTGATTTGTGCAATGTTTGCGATAGACATAACCCTAAACTATTTTAATATATCCGCCGGCTGTGGCCACTGTGATTTATGTTATGTGCAGGGTAAGCTGCTGCCGCTCCAGGCGCCTTGGGCGCTCGTCAATATTCATAAAACGCAAAATCCCACTGGCGCAACTCTTCCCTCCTCCACCCACCACAAAATAAAAAAAAAAAAAACCGGCAAAGCCAATTCAATCCCAAAACGATACGAAACGAATCGCATTTTATTCATAACTTTTATGTGGATGGCAAGAGCATTTGAATAAGCGAAGTTCATATATTGGACACATGTTGAAATCTGTGCAAATGGAAAATGGAAAGTCATGCTACATACGCACACACATGTATATGCCGCACACATAGATACACACATACACATATAAAGGGCCTGCATAAGTGCCTTTTGAGCGCATAAGCTTATAAAACTCATAAAAATAAGGTATAACAACAACAACAACAATAATAATAAATGACGCTGAAAAATGTTTAAGACTTTACTTGGTTACATCTGGGGCGTTGAAAATTTCCTAAAGCAAAGTTTAAAGCGCAAAACGAGTTTTCAGCCAAGACCTCACACAGATGACAACAACAACGACAACGCAAACAACAACAACGAACAACAAAAACAAATCAATGTCTGGTTCGTAATGTTGCATTTCACCCAAAAACAACAAATAATTGAACATTTTTGGTGACCCAATTTTCGGGCGTTCAAAAACAAATTGCTTCGCGTTGCACAAAACACCACACCCCAAAACTTACGGAAATTTAAGCCAACTTAGTAAGCCAAGTTTTTGTTTTAATGATATACACTTGCAATGGTTATATTGACTTGGTTTTAATGCAAGTTTTACCGTGCCATAATAACAAAAACTTTTCTTTTGTTTATATACTATAATCCGCAAATTTTCATTTAATTAATTTTATAAATTCGGGTTTGCAGTGCTGTTACTCAGCTACCTCCTGCGAAAAATTTTACAAATTGCTGCAATAATATTTTCTGTGTCAAAATTGCAGAACAATTTTGGAATTTCGTGAGATTCGATACGGATACCAATAAAGAACCCAAAATGCATACTGCTAAGCAACAACTAAGATATCAAAATTTTAAAACAATCAGTAGATAATTTAACTTCAGATAAAAGCTAGAAGGGACGAAAACTCCTTGCGCATAAAAACAAAAAAAAAAGTTTACGTTTTTTTTTAAAGGCCTGTAGGCAAGATAAGATGGCGCCACCAAGTTGACTAGATGGCGCCAGCAGTAACAACAGCTGTTCTGTTTTGCCACCGCAACCAAAACTTATGTGCCATTAGCTTAGCATTGCGTGCGTATGCAGGCTTTAAATTGCAAACATTTTCTTTTCTTTACGTCGTACTTCCCTATAACGAGCAATTTAATAACGAATTTTCCATATTACACAGTCTATTCAGCTGCACTGCTTGAGCGATGTCCTTTTAACGAATTTTTCAACTGCATTTATGACAAGGCTATATTAAGCTGCACCAGTACGACTATGAATATTTCTTTAAACTTTATTTATGTTCCCCTCGCAGTCACAATTTGAGAATCTTTCAAAATTTGTTGGGGCTATGATTTCATATATTTTTTTGATATATATATATAGGTATGTATGTATTATGGTAAGTAGTAAAAAAACACAATGCATTTTGCCCCTTACCAAGGAAGGAATAGATGAAAGAAGAATACGTTACAGGACATTAAAGGTTCTGTGAAAGAACCCCTGAAGAACGCATATTTGTTCTGGGAAAGAAGATTTAATCGTTTATTGTAACGATGAGTAGGTATATTAATTTGTAGCTTGACGGTGTTCAGTTTGAGTTCGAGATGTTTTTTTATTTTATCATAAATAGACTTATAATCGAACAACGCTTGCAAATAGTATAAGTACTATTTAGAGGTTTGAAAATTTTGAATCTGGGGATTTTTTAGAGCTACACTACAAAATGTTTTCGAGGTTCAAGTCGACAAAACCTGCCGCTCCTTAAACAGAACTGTGAGTAGAAATTTAGTATCGAAATCTCTGTAAAATATGTGTGAACATTACAAACATTTTACGATCAAGCTCGTTCCACACTCACATATTTGTGTGATGAGAATTCGTAAACTACCGATACGTCCCAAAAAATGCATTATTTAGTGCAGTTTTGCACCACCGGTCTATAGGTCTTAAGAAGTAATCAAAAATATTAGCTCTAGAACGCTTCATACGCTTGTATATCGAGAAAATAAAATATTGTAATATATATTTTTTTTTTAAAAATTCAGCACATATTTACGATATGATTTGATACGTTTGACAACATCCTTATCGATTAAAAACCACAGGGTATTAAAAAAAACACCCTTCACTTTACTATTATATATTTTCCTAAGACAAACATATAAGCTTTTTACCAAAATTAAAAAAAAGTTACTAATTTAAAGTGACAACAATTTTTCAAGCAAATCTTATCAACAGCTAGAAGCGACTGTAATGGCTATGAGTCTTATTTAAGCTGACTCAAAAGTTAAGCTGCAAAAATTTCTAGAATTCTACTTCAGAATTTCACACCTTCAAATTAAATTCATTGCAACCAAGGTTTTGTGACAAATATTTCGTTACAAAAATTTCACACCTTGATACAACAATTTAAGCTCTTAACGCTTTGTGAGAATTCTGCGGTTAATGCCCAGTACAGGTCGAACTGAACGACTCTATAACGATCTTTACTCCAACTTAACGAAACGTTAAGAATTAAGAAAAGCACAGCAAATAATTGTCTTGGGAAGGACAAGGATAAAGCGAATTCTCAAAGTTAGCTTTCACGTTTTTTACTGAACAGAGCATTATATACATATGTGTGAGTATAGGCATATATATTATAATACGAGGGCAGGCTGAAAAGTAATTGGCCTAGCCAAGAAATCACGTAAGCAATCATTTCATTATTCTGTTAGCATTTTTTTTCAGCTGTCAAAATCCTTTTCTCTTGTGTCATCCTGTGTAGTTAATAGAAAAATTCATGGTCCTTCCGTCTACCAGCAAGTTAATGGTATAATTTCGAGATGCTCGTGGCATAATTTAAATCGATTAGTTGAAGTAAGTTTACAAAGAAAACGAAACTGAAAAAATTATATACTGACGCAAGCCACCAACATTCAAATTTGTGAGTGTTTCTAAATAATTGTTATTCCTATTTGGGTTTCATTTGAAAGCCAAAATTTAATTTACGAATTCATTGTAGAATCTACTTTTCGATTTCCTTTCAAGGAACCACCGCTAGCTATAACTTCTCGAGGCGTCATATGACACCTGTTAGCTTACTGTTCTTGCTCACGTTGATAGTCTGACACATCTACATTTCTGCATCGTTGTTAGGATTTCTCACGCTCTAAGTCAGACACTTCTGCATTGATTTCGACATTTGCAATAAAGTGGGAAATTGTTTTAGTTTCAGAAATGCATTACTCTGACGATTTTCCCAGAACCCACTTCTACTCAAACACGCACAAACAAATTTCACAAAATTGGCTCACCTGTTTACTGCCATGCCCGAGAACTTTTTAGCCTGCCCACGCACAGCTACAACTATAAGCTCATGAGACACATTCAAGATTTGCTCTGCCACAAAGTTGCAGCATACGAAAGTTTTCTTGACTTTACTGACCGCAAATGCGTTCATACGTAACACGAAAAGTTTGTTGTGAAACTTGTGACTGCAACTGTGACTTTGTGACTGCCGCAACTCTCTGTCACTGTGACTGCAGCTAAAAAAAGAAGGAAAAAAAAACCAACCAAAAACAGTGCTGCATAACTTTCAAATGAAATGGCCAAGTTTGAAAGTTGGTAACAAATACGCTTTTGTGTGTATCTGTGTGTGTGTCTGTGTGTTCGCTATTGAACGTTACCAATTATTGTTATTATGTACATTGGTCACATTGGCCACATAGGCCACACAATGGTCAGTGGCATGAAATTCAATTAAACTTTAACTTCACGCTTTCCACAACAGTGTGCACAGCTTATTAAGTATACGACGTGTTGCTGCTGCCTATCTGAGACTCAGGCTTAAGCTACAGTGAAAGTGCGGTCTTTATGGGTTCAATTGAATGAACCACGACAACAACGACGATAACAACGATGCTCTGACCATAATGAGCATTTTTTTTTTCTTATTGGCCATAATGCAATTTCACTGTAGCCACTATGCGACGTGCCACAAACTTGAATTTCATTTAAGTTGCAAACAGGCTACTATTATATATATAACTACTATACACAAAAGCAAGTATCGACTTGCGTCTACTATTGGCACCAAGTGTCAAGTGCAACAACGGCCACTGAACCGTACTCAAAAGCGGTTTTTATTTTTTTTTGCCTTTCAATTTTTATGGCCAACAGCAGCTGCACTTGTTATTGTATTGGCCAATTGATTTTCACTTGAGCCATTTCATTCATCCATCGATTCATTTCACTTAACCTCAAAGTTCAGGCACTTGGCAGCAAGTACGCCAGGGCACTGTTGCCCTTGCCAACCGTCCGGCCACTCAATCCAAGCTGCAACTAGTACTTTATGTGTCTGCTTGCAACTTGTAGTAACTTGAGATACCCTTTCCTGCTGTCGCACAGTTGGCAGGCAAATGCATTTATGAATTATAATTTGCCAGCTCGCATCTAGCAAAATAAAAACTGAAAAAGAATTCCAAGAACTCACAATTAAAACGAGCGCCGCGCACATCCGTCTCAGAAATTGAAATCGAAACTGTCAGTAGCGAACAAATGGCGAACATTGCGTGCGCTGTCTGCATACAAACCCAACCAGATCGACCCCCACCCCACCCGGTTGACTTGCCTGACTGACTGCCCAACTGACTAACTGACAATGTATCTGTATCCAGCGAGTCACTCAGTCACGAAACAAACATAGATACATACACACATAGATACATAAACATGTCGCTGTGAGGCATAAATCTAGCACAAGCACGAGCAAGAACAATAGGCCGCCTCGGCTGTGCCGCTTAGTTGGATTTTGCATTTTATTGCAACTACACTGGGAAAAAAAACCAATTTCAAGCAAGCATCTGAAGCATACGCCTTAGAAGGATGTGCGGGCATTAACTTCGACAGGAAACGCTGTGACGGATAGAAACAATACTGGCAGACGAAATAAAGTTACCCTAGCACTGGATTCTGAACTCCAAAAATATCTCCGGGAACGAAGAAACCTACAAAAAACCAAGAAATGGTGCTGAGTATGCATTAATAGGGTTGGAACGCTTCTAGGGCGACAGGCCTGAGTAAGTTGGGTATCATGGACTCCACTTGAACTCGAAGAAAAACCTTCACAAAAGTTAGAGACTGAGCATGAAGCTCTAACCAGAAGTAGAGCATACCTCGTCAGCAGGCATACAATCTCAATACACGATGTTACCTGGTTAAAAGCAAACAAGATGATTAAATTTCTTTTGCGAATATGACTAATGCCCAACAATGGATTCGTAGTGCAGGCTTCGCCATTAACAATATTATTATTAGGACGGCTAGGACCAGGTGCGGATCTAGGATTTGGTCTTGGGGGGGTCTTCACTTCGACGTGTATATATATCAGAGCTCGCTAAAGATTTTCAACCCATTTTTCAAACTTTAGGGGGGTCCGGACCCGAAGTGGGACACTTGGTTGGAGATTTGGACTCGTAGTTGCAAATAATAAAAAAGGCAAATTTTTTTTATTTTTATCCAAATCGATTCTCTTTTTCATAGATGTATTGCCACTGAGTATTCGGAAGGTCTACTGTCCAGATGCTTAAGGAACTAAGCAATCCATGGCTCTACCTGGAATTACACGACTTTTTACTTTGGGCCCACCACCTATTTACACTTCCCAAAAGAATTTTTTCGACTCATCATAAAGTACTTTTCTATTAAGAGACACTTGCTCATGTTGAAGCTGTCCATAAGCAAAGATGCTGCACTATGGAACATAAAGTTTGGTTGGGGACAGTGCACTGTATTGACTACAAAACAAACTAAAGCTCCAATCGCTCAAAGTTGCAATTCCTAACACCAAGATAATTACCAAAAATACTTCAATTCAGAAGTTACTTTATTGTAAGTCAGTCAAACTGTCCATAGCCCATTAAAAGAAAACTACTTCCAAGTTTAAGATTTTAAATGTCGTTTCAAGTTTTATTATCTCTATTTCGGAAAAATGGGAATATTTTATATAAAACCCAAAACTAAATCGTCGCGAAGTTTTTTGCGCTCCACTAATCATAGAAAACAGAGATATTTTAAAACTACAAGTTACACAATTTTGGGGGTTCACTTTCGATAATGAAATAATTTTTCATGCAGTCGGCTGATTCAAAAACGTTCTGCTCAATGATTTCACTTTCTTTATGAAATGAATCTAAATGTCTGATTTCACCAATTTTATTTAATTTTCAAAAAAAACGATTCCATCAGCTCTAATAATATTTGTCATTCAATTAAAGACATAAGAGTTTCATGATAATTTGATTCAATTTATTTGTATGCCATATCGCATTTTTGCAATCTTAATTATCCTATAAAAAAAATAAATTTTAATAGATTGAGTTTTAATTAACAAAATTAGTCCCATTATCATCAAATATAAAGCTTCAAAAAATTTACCAGCTTAAATCGAATAGAAATCAATATCTTTATAAAAAATTAAATTTTAATGCATTATACTTTAATAATCACAATTAGTCTAGTCTATCATCATTAAATTAAATCTTCAAAAGCTAGCTAATTTTTTTCATCATCTTTAAAATTGAGTTTAAATAAAAAAAATAAACTAGTTTGTGAAGTCTTAATTTTAATTGTGATTATCGAATAGAAATTTATAAATGTTTATAAAAAATAAAATACTGAAAGAATATGCTTTAATAAACAAAATTTGTCTTATGATCACCTAAAAAATTTAACTCTGTTGAAAAAAACTAGCTTTAACCAAAAAGAAATCAATAAATCTTTACCAAAAATTAAATTTTGATTTGAATGATCAACTGCTCAAAATGAATCGAATAAAAATCAGAAAATCCTACTGAAAATATATATATAAATACTCTCAAATTTGATTTACCTTTTATAAATTATTTTACAAAATTTGTAGATTTTAATTTTTTGAATTTCAATCGACAATTGGTTAGCATATTAAAAAAAATTATAAAATTAGAAAAATTTCAATAAAAATTTTTTTAAAATAAGCCGTTTCAAATTTACAAAAATTTTGGTTTGGTCAAATTCTAATATGTTATGTAAATAAGAGAGACTCAACTGTGCCACATAAAGTAAAATTTTTTTTTTTAAAATTACACCTGCTTGTCGTTTTTCGAACGCTTTATTCACTATTTATTTCTCTCAGTGCATAGATACAAAAATACTTAATTCTTGGGATACTCAGTATGTAGCCTAGCTAGCAACATATGTGCCAAGCATAACAAGATACCAAACGCCGTACGCTTGGCCAGAGCTGCGTGATGAAGTGGCTGTCTTTAGGCAGAGTGTTGGCCATGTTATTCTAGCAGACCTTTCCACAGATACAAACTCAGACACATACGCACAGTAGGTACATATGTTTGTATATATAAATTGCAACTTTAACGATACATCGTATATATAGTGCTATGTACTATATATAAAAGAAATTGACACATTTTACTCTCTTTCAACAAGTTCAGGCAGGCAAAATGGAACATGCAACTGCCACAGGGCTTCTCTCTATGTTGACAGGAAATGCAGGTTGCATACAAGTGCATACATACAAACATATACCTATGCAAAAAGATCTATATAGATTTCCATCTTAATTAGTAAAAGTGACGGGTTGGCTTTTTGTTTTCAAACAAGGAAATACACTTAACACTAAATTGAATTCGAAACCCATTCACTTTATGCTTTCTGCTTCATATGAGACGAGACGTTTTATGGGAGTTTTTATAGGAGACCAGAGTTAAGGTAATTAAAAACTGTCAATAGCATTGGAAAACATAAATATTTGCATGAATGATTTTCTTTCCACTTTTAAAAGTTGGAAAAAGTGAAAAACATAGTATGTGGTAACTGAGTTTTTGAGCAATGAAGTGTAGCTGGAGTGGAATGCTTTTAAAACGAACAGCTTTTTGTTTTATGTGTTCAATAGTTGTAATCTGGTTGTGTTATATTAGATCGGGAAATGACATGATCCAAATGATATTACGAATGAATCGAAGCATGAAAAATTATAGTGAATATAACTTCGAAGAATGATATTTTTCATAGCAAACCTCAAACGCTATTTGATATCTGTCATATTGGGAGCTTGAAATCTAAAACTGAAAAATTTAAGCGACCATGACTACCAAGACTATAGGCTCGGAATTGTTTAAAAAGTTGCCATACTTGTAGGCCAAAAAGCACCAAAAGGTGAGTTTCTGAAGAACAATCAGTCTGATTTTGGCGTATAATAGCATTGCTCCAGTGCGGACTTTTGTTTTTCTTCTGAATTGCCAAAGTTTCCTAATTCGTTCGTTCGTCAAGAAGTTCGAAATATCTTCTGACTTCTTTAAAAATTTCTGATAGAATTAAGAACCTGTTGCTGGGCCAATCATTATACTTTCGAGATAACCGGCTTTGATGTTTTCAATACGTCAATACAAATAATATTGTTAGGAAAGCATATATTGTGTCATGCAATTATTTGGTATAAATATTGAAGAAGCAAACAATCGGCTGGGATGTGAACGGGATACGATTTTGGTCATCATCCATCATCATCCCATCATCCTTTAAAGAAACCAATCCATTACACTAAGAAGCATTGTCAGAAGAAATTAAGAATTGAGCCGGAAATCTCAACAAAATTCATTACCGATAAATTAAAAAAATTTTTACCTTGGTTACGACATTTTTATAAACAAACATCTAAAGTTTTGGGATTTTTTGAGGTGCTCTGAAATACCAACATCGATATGGAAAAAATAAAATAAGCTCGAATTTCGTGACATCATAAGGAAACTAATTTGAAAGTTTGATTGCTTAAGCTCTTATCATCTCTGAGATCAAGGCGTTCATACAGACAGAAATGTTTATATCGACTTCTCTAGTCAACCTGATCCTACTTTAGTTAACTTTGGAGTATCTCCGAAGGCTTTTTCTATATGTATGGTTATAAAAATAAAGCTTTGTCGATATGTAGTAACGTGAACTATAATTTTATATTAACAAACTTTCAAAAACCGATTTAATTTTGCTTGACGCCATTTTTTTTCAAAGTTTTAAGTATTTGGACTATGCTCTGAAAAAGTTGATTTCTCAAACAAATGATTGTATTGAAACCACTTAGAAGATATGTCTAAGCATAATTAACTACTGTCAACAGGGTCATAATTATTGGCATTTTATAGTGTTAAAAATTAAATGTTAAATATTGCTTGAAAATTTTAAAAATCAAAGATTTAGTGCCGAAAACACAAATAAGTAGTGTTGATCAATATTAGCTATTCCGCAGCTTTAATCAAATTTATAAAATAAAATAAAAAACTGTGCTTGGCTGAAACTTACCTTATTCTTTAATGTAGGATCGCTTAGTTCAAATTCGACAACAGCTGTTTTATGATCTGTAAATAAAAGGTATAGAAAACACGTGGTTAGTAAAAAAGATAACAACTACATAAAGAAAATTAGTGTACATAAAAGTTTCTTAGATAACGATATATATGGTACAAAGTCACCAAATGAAGTTGGTGATAGACAGACTCGACGCTCGAAGCAGTCCTTCCGAGAGAATTCAAGAATACTGTATTATTCGAAATATACTCTTCAACAATATCTATGCCGCATAGAAGATAAAGCGTTTTCTGCTTAATTGCGCATGAATCTTCAAGCCGGACGAATTGTTTAAACTAATGTTCGCCACCTCTTAACGAAGTTTCCCACAACTACTGATATATGGCTTATTACCAAAAACAAAAACTAAAAAATTAAATTGTCTGGCCATTAAATTTAAAAAATAATATAAAGATTTGGCAAAAACTAATTAAATTATCACCTTGGACTCGTTTATCATGCTCACTTATTGTCTAAATTGTTTAAAAGTTGCCAGCTCTTAAGTTTGGTTTGTCAACAGCCCACACACTTTTTGCATAGTATCTTTTATAACACAATTTATCATAATTATAAACTACAACTTTTGCTAAAAATTTTGAATATTATCTGACACTACATAGTGAAGACAGTGAAAGTATTTATAATTAAATGCCAACAGGTAAGCGGTTAATATGAAAAAGAGCGCCCTAAAAGATATCTCATAATCATACAGTGCCCGCAGGTAATGTGCCGGAAATTTGCAATTTCCCTATATTTATATTTTTTAGTGCAGCTTCACAGAGTTGCTATTATTCAACAGTTTTTTTTTTTTTCTTTTAGTTGCATTGGTTTTTCTTGCAAGACACTCGTTGAACTTCACATTGTGCGCGAACTCTGAGAAAAAGTGAAATTCGCTTTCAATTTGCCTTTTTAACTTTGTTGCCAAGTTAATGAACTGAAGTAGTACCCATCGTAAAAATGGAGTAAATCTGGAAAACAAAGTTATTGTAGTTAGACAGGAAAGACAAAGTCACAGGCAGCGCACATAACTGCCGGCACATTAGCACAGTTCCACAGCCCTCCACTCAATGGGCTAAAACTATGCTAATTTGAGTTCCCATCGAGTCAACTTTATGAAATGAATTCATTTTCGTTTGCACAAATGAAAGCAGCACCAACAACAATAACTAAAGTAGCAGCCGTAATGACAACAACAAATTATACGGAAGCGCATACGACAAGTCGTCTTGGCAGAGGCGTCATTACTCTTATGTCATGGGGGACATTACTTAGTTTTAAGAGTTATAAGTAGGGTGAGCCGATAGCAATTATAGTTTATCCAATTGTTATGTTTTTAGAAGCTGTCAAACTATATTATTATAGCATAGCATCGTAAACAAGTCTGAGTGTAAGTACACTCTCTTGGACCTTGAGCCACCAACCAGGCGGAGATTAGTGCGAAATTTCAGAAAAACAAGCCGCAGTAGCGACCGGTATCGAAGAGTACCCAGTTATGGCCAGGATTTGGGACTAGATCCGTAATAAGATTGTGCAAGAATTGAAGCCGAACGCTGGAAAGTTTCGGATTATGGCCAAAAAACCACTACCAGCAAGCTGAGCTGTCCATTTACCAACATAATTGCATGCCAACAAAAATATCTATGGCTTTAAAATCGGACGCAATTTCAAATTTATATTAAAGAATTTATTAACGTTAAAATTTGAAATAGAGACCAATCAGCTGAAATCGCATAAAAAAATTGTAAAATTTTGACTGGAAATCCAGAAAACCTGGGTCTCGAGCCTAATTCAAATCTCAGGTTTCGTTGTTATAATCCTTATAGTATCCAAGATCTAGACGTTCATACATACAGATAGACGGTCTGACATGCCAATCAATCTGATCAATTTCTTTTGTCGTGTGGGAGGCAATTTTGAGGGGTCTCTGGCCTAACTGAAGGTACAGTAATAAAGTCACTATCAAATGGATACCTTCCTCTGTTATACTTAAACGAACCCAACGTCTACCCGTTGTAGCCTAGTAGGTTTAACTTAGGAGGAAACGCATAAGATCCCACAAAGCTTTTACCAAATTTGGTCCATAAAGCTTTTTATACTCATTTTTGGACATCCCGAGCACTTACCATAGTTTTTAAAATTTGAGATTTCTACAGTCTTGCCTGCCCGACTTTAAAATACCTTGCTTACGCTGTTTTTAAAGGATCTTCTCGGGAAAGATCTGTTAATGTGGTAAAATTTCAACTCCATAGCTATAATAGTCTCTGAGCTCCTTTGTTCATGCGTACAGACGGACAGACTGGGCTGTTGATGTTGATCAAGAATATACTTGATGGCATCTGTCACGCCTCCTTCTGCCCGTTACATACATTTACAAGAGCTTAGAGTATAAAAATTCAATTCTACAAAAGAAATCGAAAGATATCGAACGCATTTGGCAAAAAAACAAGTACATGGATGTTTTCTCCAGATTTAGCCTTCTGAGATTATTCCTGTTTCTAAAGAGAGGATAAGAAAAGGCAAAGGCTCTTTATCTCTACAAAGACTATAGTTTGGTACCGGTTGAAGTGCATATGTTCTTCTTTAGATACAGGGGGTACCTTAGAAACCTCGCCGCCAGCACTCCCCAAAAATTCAGTTCTACAAAAGAAATCGAAAGATATCGAACGGATTTGGCAAAAAATAAGTACTACATGGATGTTTTCTTCAGATGTAGCCTTCTGCGATTACTTCCTGTTTCAAAACCTGTAGAAATGGCTTTGCGTCAAGCTATTCAAAGGAATATTTTTAGGGCCTTGAAAAATGTATTATTTAGAGGATTAGAAAAGGCAAAGGCTCTTTATCTCTACAAAGACTATAGTTTGGTAGCGGCTGAAGTGCACATGTTCTTCTTTAAATACAGAGGGCACCTTGGAAACCTAGCCGCCAGTCCTACCCAACTGCCACAACAACAGCAACCTTCACTCAAGCAGCCCTAGCGGCAACTAAGGCGGCGCTAGAGGAAGCAAAAAGTTTTATTCTAAACTGTTAATCATCTCATTAATAAAGACTTAAGCAATGTTATAAAGTTTTATATAATGGACCAACGCACGATTAAATGTTGAGCCAGGAAGCGCATTTTCGACGAAAACAAATATCTATTATTCAAAAAGTCACTGACTTATCAAACTGTCAACGGATCTAAAGTGCACCAGGTCTTATTATTAGTCCTAAACACCCAAGAGAGTTTGTTCTACAAAATCTGCCCTTCTACTAGCCACACCACTGCGTCTTATAGCCAAGATTTTGTTGCGTGCCGCTGCGGCCACAAATGTTGACTTTAATTCACACAATTTACATGAAGTGTTGCCGGTTGCAGCTCCCTTGAAGTTGCCCCCCAAACTCTTGAGCCACCAAAACATTGCATGCAGCCAAGCGCAACGTAACAGCTGCAAGTTGGGGCCCCAACAACGTCTGGCGGGTCCGGTTCCAGGTTCGACACTTTTAGCCAATTCGAACGCTTCACTTGTTAACAATTAAATGACTGCAAACCCTTGACATTGTCTGTTGCCAGTATTGGGCAATGGCTAGACAAATAATTGTTAATTTCGTAAACAAGGTTTTCAATTTGTCGACTCTTGGACATGGCCTGCATCTGTTTGGCTATTTGGCTAATTAACTTTCTTTGTAGGCTGCTCATTTGCCTTACAAAGCGCATAGGTTTCGAGAGCGCGTCAAAATTAGCATATTTTCGGGTTTCTTTAAAAAATATAAAAAAAAACCAACAAAAAAAAAAGCAATAAGTAAATGGAAATGGGACTGAGACTGGGACTGGGACTGGGTCTGTAAAAGAAAATGCTTTGGTCAGGTCTTGGCGCTTGCCGCAATTTGTTATAAATTATTCAAAACTTAGCTATGGCTTTCGTTTTAGGCCCCCGGAGTATGTCCACAGTGGGAACTTTACGCAGAAGTGTGTTTTGGTTTGTGGGAACTTCTTTGTTGGAAACTCATAAAAATGTGGCATTTAACAGTTGGCCGAATATTTTTGACAGAAATACGCAACATTTACACGTCGAGTTCGGGTTTAAGACATTGAACTAGCCGTTACTTACACAGTTGGGAGTTATAATGACTTTTCAAATTGAGTTGTATCTAGAAGATGTGAGAAGCTAGCAGTAGCGCAGAAATAAGTCTTTTTGATCTGACAGATTCGTTCCCATGAAGTTGGTTTTGCATAAACAATTTTTCTAAGAATTGAAAATGTTCACTGTTAAGTTAAATACTGACCTGTAGCTTACTGGGAAGTTTACTAAGGAATTTTTTGAAAAGATTTGAAGGTGGTTTTAATTATAGGTTTATAATGTGTGAAGTTTTCATTTGTTGCCTATTTGTGATTTTTGGATAAAATGTATGAAAATGGAAAGGAATGCTCAGAAATAATTTTTCTCGAAATTATGCACAGTGGGCATATAAAAGAAAACACAGATTTATATTTGCTCAATTGACAAGATCGCAAAATTATATATTATAGCTTCCATAGAATCGATCGAATACGAAAAAGGTATTATACACATTTTGTTTTCGGTGAATTTTATCAAAACAAGCTTGGAAATTGTAACGAAATTTAAGAAAAATTGATTTCTGGGCACACTTGATAATAAGCTTTATTAAGTGGGCCTGATAATCAATGTTTAAATTTGGCACATAAAAATAAGAGCCAGCAACATTTCCTGTCGAAAAGTTTAATAGTCTCTAGTTTTTTAACATCAAAAAATATCCGCACACCAACTGTTGATCTTCATTTATTCTGTCCAACAAATTCTTGATGTCTTTATTATCTTTATGTTTATGTCAGACATTTCTTTTTAATTATATTTTTATGTACACCTTGGGAATGCAAGGTATAAATTTCTTTATAGCACAAACATAAAAGTCTTAGCTGCGCTTAAAAAATAACCCCAACTCCAAGTTAACCAATTTTAAAGTTTTTTTTCTGCATAAAAAATACGTTTTTTAATAGTCGTATCTCTCTGAATTGACCTCAAATACAACTAAAATTTAGTTTTAACATGCAATACAAACCAAGTGTTAAAAATTTTATGGACTTGTTCTTCCGCTTTGCTAGGAATAACAAAACAACCAAAGCCTAATAGGCTTTTCACACTGAGCACATTTAAGCGGAACGCATGGGATTTTTTGAAGATGTGAAATTGGTGTTCACACTGACAACATCTAGCATCTAGCATCTAACATCTTGCTGTCATATTGACAGGCTGACACGTAAAATCAGAAATTTATGAAAATATATTAAAAATGTTATTTAAAATTAAAATATCTATCTTTTTATACGTTAATTTGCAAGATCAAATATTATTAAGGAAGGGTTTTATGAATTTATGTTGAAAACATTAATTAATTGGAAGTATTAATGAGGACGACGAGCGTGCCAGTTCCGTAAACATATGAGGCTTTGGCGCCTTGTTTTGAATTCAAAGTTGCCAGTCTTTTTCAATGAAATTGTTTACATTTTCGCAGCGAATGACAAAATTTAGAGGTGCACAGAAAAATAATCGAGTAATTTCTCATCGGGACACAATAAGATAGGAACATTTCCACAAGATGTTGGAATGATGTTGAAATTTACGGAACGGGTAATTCATACGTAGCATCTTCGACATAAGATGTTAGATGTTAAATGTGCCCCAGTGTGAATAGGCTATAAGTGCAACGTTACTATAATTTATCGATAGCGGCTCTAATAAATCGAGAAATGCAAACTTGTATTCAACGCATTCATATGCTTAACAAAGCTTTAACTTATAAAAGCGAAAAATAATCATTTATTTTTAATAGCGAGAAAAGTCACCACGCTTAATTAAATATGAAAATATATCCAAATTGTGCTGTGGAGACCTCTGCTCCTACTCATAGCAAAAAGCGCAGCAAGCAACAATAAGCCGAAAAAAAAAATTAAAAAAAATAAACTATTAAAAGAAAAAAACTACAATAGTCATAATAAAAGGTTAAAAAAAAAGAAGTCGAAACGCTTTTCGCAAGCAAACGTGCTGTCATTAAATTTAATAAGCACTTTTTTAGGCCAAGCTTGGATTTTTTAAGCAGGTCTACAAAATAAAAAAAAAAACACTAAAAAAGGGCAGCAGCAACAACAACAAAAAATAATTATAAAAGGCATAGCGCAAGCATATTTTTTTTAAGCGTATCAAAAAAATTAAATACCTTAGCAAAAAAAATTTTGTGGAATCTGTTGGTGCGCTGTCTGGCAGCGGGATACCCTAAGAAATTTTTGCAAAAAAAGTTAATGCATATCTACGCAAAGTTTTGTACTAAAGTGGAAGATGCTCAACGAGCATACATACTTTTGAGAGGCACTATGGAGGTTGATTAGGAATAGGAAAATGTTTTTGTTTATTAGGCTCACATGAATGTATATTCCAAATTTGAAAAAATGAATCAAACTGAACTATTTTAAAGGAGCGATAGGGATAACCCTCTAAAGGCTTCAACACATTTTTTTTTAATTTGCTACAAAAAACTAAAATGAACATAATATCAGATCAAAAAAGTCTAAAATGCCTTTTTCGATTATGATGCTACTATACACTATGGAACATCTCTATAACGAATTTCTCTACAAAGTATTTTTCAATATTACGAATTTCATGTATACTGGAGATCACATTGTGAAGAATTTTTGTATAATAAAACAAGCGAAAATAGCGATCCCATGCGAAATAGCTATAGAGAAGTTTGACTGTATTTATGACATCTACAGAAGACTTAGGAATTGTACTCTTAACAAATAATGACAATATTTCAATAAAATTAGTTAGCAGCATTCAGCCGGAAAGTCATTTTGTGATTTTATCATTATATAATTGTTACTTTTATAAAATCACAAAATGACTTTCCGGCTCAAAGCTGCGACAAATATAGAACAATACATTTTGATTAGAATTGATTTTTAACGATATTTTAATTGTATTTTTTAATATGAAAGTATAAATTCAAATTTTTACAATAGAAATAATATCAAGCTAATGTGTTATCTTCAAATTTATAAAGAACTAGAAAAACATTTGATCCACTTTAAAATATGTTAGTTTTAAAGTCTACCACAAAAAATAAAAAATTGTATATATTTTCAAAAGTAAATTGCTTCTTTATTAATCATCCTAACCACAGACTCCAAGTTCGAGATATTATTATTAATTACTTCAAATACTAAAGGTTAACAAACTAATATATATACACCCAATTATGTTTTCTCACGGTAAATACGTTCAAAAAAAAACCGTGTAAAAAAAGACTTGAAGTAAATCCTTAAGTTGCTATGAAAATCATTGAGAAAGGCGAATTCCCTAACTAAATTTCTTGATTAACATATTTTTTGCTAAAATTTCGAATCAAATAAATAGATTTTTTAATCGTTTAAAAAAAGAGCGTGTAAAAACAGAATTGGGTTGATATTCCCCCTCTAAAGGGACAGATTAAAATATAAAATGAATATATTTTGCCAATTTTTCACATTTTATTTTGTAATGGAATTCGAATTCGCGCAGGAACAGAAAATTGGAGCTTGTAAAAAAATCGTAAAATGAAAAGTTCTATGCTGAGAGCTTCGAAGTTCGACTGTATTTTGAAAATTTTGTTTTGTTTCCTTAAGCGCTTAGACCTGTGCTCGAAATTCTTCTCTGCGGCCCTTATTGGATGCCTTTTTGTGACATTCATATGCAAATCTACAATAATTTTCAATCTACGATTACAGCGTACAATAAACGTATGTAAGAACCAAAATGCCCTATCAAAAATAAATTTGATACAGTTCCTCAGCCCATTTTTCCCAGAAAAAAAGTTTATAATTTAAGTAAAATAGTTCATAAAATTCTTAAAAAAGAACGTGCAACTTTTTTTTGTTCGTTAAGCTCACAGAAGCCTACATATCAAATTTGATATCTTCAGATCATATGTATTGTATCATCTATAATACCCCCCGAACCCATGTTTACAGTGTATAATAAGCGTATCTAAAAAATTAAATACCCCAGTAAAAAAAAAAAATCACAGCCAAATACTCAATGCTGTTGGAGTCTCTTTTTTCGCTATAGAATTTTCTTCGAAAAGTAAATGAACTTTAAGCACCCCAACTAACGGTTCATTTGGCATAGTCTCTCTGGGCATTGCCCAACTTACACACTTTTACTCATTTGTTGTTGTTGTTTTTGTTGTGGAACTGAGTCAAGTTATGAAATACTCCAAACTACTTAAAGTCTCTGGGCTGCCACCCATAGCAGGCAGCTGTTGGGGCAGAAAAATACAAATTAGTGTTAGCTTGCTTTGTGGCTTCCTCAAGTGAGTATAAGATTTTTGGTATAGTCTTTTGTTTTGGCATTGCTTCAAATTATGGACTTAAGGTTAGTAACTTTTGTAGCTTGTTTTGTATGAGAGAGCCGTTAATGAGGTAACAAATTGAGTAATTATAGTGCTTTAAAAGTTAGAGCTTGATTGAAACAAAATGCGCTTTAAAATGGCGTACAATTTGGAGCACACCAGAGACGGAAATGCCTATTAAACTGGACCACACAAAGTCGGTCGTTGATGAATGTGTGGATTGAAAGCTCGGCGCAGCTTTTGTCTTGGTTTCAACCATTTGTTTTGTCATTTGCAACGGATCCTCGAGCATTTCTTCTATTAAATTTCAATGCAGCAACCAAAGCGTTTATGGCACTTGTCGTTGCCCATTGGGGGCACTGTCGACTGACTTTTAAACACAGCTACATATATAACTACAACAGTGGCGTACTTAGGGGGAATTTGGAAATCATTTTCGTCATGTACCTGAGCTTATTATGAAACAAAAAAGTTAAGATTAACATTTTTAATTTAACTCTATAAGCTATTACCATCTTTTTAAACAATTTGACCAAACTAAAAATAACTGAGCCACCTACAAAATTATTTTTGTTGCTCTTAAAGCAGATTTTACGGCTTTAAGATCTAGTCCGAAAAATCAAAAAAAAATTGTCTACAATTGTTAAGTAAAAATGTTGTTAAGTAAAAAGTTTCTGTGCAAAGTTAAAAAATGATTTCTATAATGTCCCCCTTTGCAAAAAACTATCTACCTCATTGGCACAAAAAAAAACGCAGACACAACAAAGGTAAATGCCGTGGCTTTGCAAAACCGACGCTGATTATTATTTTTATAAATATAATAATAAAAAAAAAAAAAAACATAATAATAATATCGCATTTCAGTCCAAAAGTGCAGAACTTTTTCGCACTCAATGCACATGAGCGAGCAGCAGCTCCACTTTACGCCCCGCCAAACCGACTTCAAACTCACCTAAGCACCCTACTTCAAACTCCTGATGTTTGTTCACCCACAGCTGCATAACTCTAACTAAAGTAGTGGGATTTTAGCACAATTCCAAACAGTTTCGTTGAAGTTGTAGTTGTAGCTGAAGCTGGAGCCGGAGCCGAGGCTGGCTGTCGTTTTCGTTCCTTACTCGCTTCCAACTCAATTATAAATGGCGAAACGCATAAAACACATTAAAATTGCAAGCAAGCTAGGAAAAAGGTTTCCACTAGTTTTTCATTTTTTTTTTTGCTCTTAATGCAACCAGCACATTTTATGTTTATTTTCTGTGCAATTTTCTTTCATTTTTTTTCCAAGTATTGTTCTCTCTGCAGAAAATTTAAGCACATAATAATAAACTTTGTGTGCTTTGGTGCATGGATGTTTTAGGGGTATAAGACCTTACCATGTTGTAAGCAAGCATTTCTTATTATTGTTCTTCTTGAGTGGTTTTTCTATGCTGGACACTCAAGAGTGTTTATCTAATTTATGAGCGCTTCAAAGTCCAATAAAATGAAAAAAAAATATATATATAACTTGATTGCACTTAAGAAAAGCGCAGCAAAACGTTTGAATTTGTAGTTTACTGAAATCTTAAACAAAAAACGTTTAACATTGCAAAAATTCTATAAACGAAAGCAAGGCGGCAACTGGCTAAAATTTTGATATTAATTTGGGAATGTACAAAGCAAATTGCGTTTATGAAAAATAAGAAATCTTCAAGTGAAGGCTCCAAGGACAATAACCGGTTCCCATAGTTTGTTCGGGACACCACTCTAGTAGGAGTTCTCAGCATATCAAAAATCGAAGATCAAAGCAATCATCACAGTAGCCGTTGTAACAGCATACTGATTAGTCATCCCAATGAAACAGCGGGAGATCTACTGAAACCAGACTTCTGAAGACGCCCAAGGCGTCTTTAACCTTCTACTACTAAAAATAGAAACATTGTTCAAAGATAATAAAAAATCAAAAATATAATTTGTAATTAAAATATTTACGTATTATGAAATTAAATGTAAAGAACACGTAATTAAACTTTACAATTGAGAAGTTAGAAGTTATCTTAAAAAGTAGCAAAACGCCACACAGGGTAATAAATAAATATTTTTCCACAAAAATTTATGAATTTAAATCCAAACTCCCAAGTGATTTTGGTTCATGATTATGTAATTTTGTTGCTTCAGAAGTGCCAAGTCATATCTTATGCCTTTTGAGCAGTCTAAAAAAAAATTCATTTGAAAATTTTATTTTTTTTATATCATTATTTTCAATTAAATTGATCTGTCACGTTTTGATTTAACAACAGTATCCAAGTACTTCCGTTTTGTCGCAAATTTTTGCAAAGTTGGAATATAACATTTGAATTAAAACATTAAAGTACACACTATTCAGATTATTTTACATACATTTCATAAAGATCTGAGCACTAGAACTAATTGAGCACTAGCTATTAACAGTGCGCCACCTTTAAACGCAAATATCTCGAAAACAAATATTTTTTCAAAAACTGCAGTTTCTTAAGATGGTGCACCTCGATTTAATTTAACTTTTACTTTATAATCTCCAAATCTTGTTTTCGAACTAATTTTCATTTGGCACAAAATTTTTTTTCTTGGCTGAAAAAACTTATTTCTTAGACATTTGAAAATAGATTTTTATATAAGATCATCACTCCTTTTTTTTTATTTCTTTCACGAACATCATCAGGATAAAAAGCAAATATAAAGTTTTTGTTAATTGACTTCCAACAAAGCATATATCATGCTCAGCAAAAGAGATATCTTACAACAAAGATAAGGTCTATGAATAAAGATTTTGAGATGCTATATCTGAATCCAAGGTCTAAAAAATAACAACACCCAAGGGTTTTGAGATACCCTCGATGGATTTATAGTTTTCAACGATGCATTCTATATATTTTTAGGCTCGCTGAATCTGAATACAAGGCCCAAAAACCGCAGCAAGTCAGCGCACTGAGATAGCCTCCAAAATACCTCCATTTATTTGGTATAGACCTATGCTATTAACTACGCTAAGGCAGATTTTTTAAAAAATGGTTTGCCATTGCAAAAAAATGATTGATAATAGCCTACGACCCTATTTTCCAAGTTTCATCTCTGTCAACCATTTAATTATATAAGATTCTGCTTATCAACTGCTATTTATAGTTCCTGAAATCGAGACTTTTATGCAAGCTGATTGGTCGTTTTCATGAAAATTAAAAATGCCAGAATGTGAATAGGATTCAAGGAGATGGCGCATTGGAGCGGGTTGACCAATTCCGCGCACTTAAGTAGCCGTGAACACTGTGCCATTAGACTGTCTTCATTTAGAGCAGGTCAGATGCAGCAGGTGTTATACTGAGTGTAGCAACACTTCTACACAAGTCTTTACAAAGTGTTTGTAGTCTGGCCCAATCGGTCACAATTATCGATACCGAGTTTGGTGACGTCCCAAGACTTGAAAAAAATTATTGAATAACAGCGTAAAATCTGGAATTAATACTTTGAATTTTTTTGTCATTTTTTAAAATCCAATGAGTTCCAACACTGCATTTAACGAGATTGCCTTAACATTTAAAGGCATTTCTAATAGCTCGTAGAATAGTGGAGTGCCACTTATTCACTTAATCTGAATAGCGTGCTCCCGCATACCGTACTCTACTCTATCAGTCAGTTAAACTTAATCAGCAATTTCGCTCTGTGCATTTGACTGCATCTTTACAAGAATCACACAACATTTGCTTTAATAGCGTGCAAAACAAATATTATACGAGAAGCATTTAAAGTTAAGTAAATTGCATTCAATTCAACTAAGGCCAAACATTCGTTCCACCATGCTGGCGGCCCAAGTGACCACAATATGGCATCAAGTCAAAGTCATAAAATATACACACTATATACAAACGAGGGAAGGCTGAAAAGAAATTGGTGCAGGTAAGCAACCATGCTAGCAAGCATTTGTTTGATTTTTATGTAAGAAATTTTTAAACGGGCATGACAAGACTGCACGCACATCAGAAATAATTGACAAAATACAAGAAATCGTCTTGGATGTTAAAATAATGAAAGTATGCGAGATCGTTGAGAACATGGATAGACATCTCGCACAAATGACTATATTACAGCAATAGTTGGATTTGCCGGTACGTGGCAAAACTCATATCACTTAACTTAACGATGGCGGTTAGATACCTGTGAAATGTTTTTCGTAGCTGTTGGATCAATTCGATTCTAATTTAGAGTAAAAAAAGATTGCATATGAAAAAAAGATCTATTTTCACCAAGCCAATGCAAAGGTAAGCAATTGCTCTTGCCATGTAGTCCTAAAAAGATTGTATGAACTAGTTAACGAGATGGTTCCACCTTTTTTATTCACCGAATTTGGCGCTGTCTTTTTTTAAGCATAAAACAATTAGATAGGTGGAAAGAGCTTCTTTTAAATAGTTTTTAAGGACCCTAACCAGACAGTCAAGTTTTTTTTGAAGTCCTTATAAAATTGGATTTATGCTAAATTTTGTTGATAAATGAAAACGTTTTTTATGTGAAAAAAGTTGTCTCTTTATGCTAATCCAATTACCTTTCAGCCTACCCTCGCGTCATGTGCATATGCACCAACAAATAACATATAACATAAAAACCAATTGATCGAGTCTCAGCACAGACAGCTGCTTGATGAGCAAGCAATTTGTGGCACGCAGCAGGGCGGATAGCAGCAGTGCCGCTGAATGATGCACCTGCTCGCAACTGAGAGTAACGATATCGAGCAGAGCAGAGCAGAGAGAGGGAGAGAGTGCAGTGCAACACCGGATGTGCAATTGTATCATGCGATAGCACGCCCCCGAATACCTAATGACAAACAATGGGTAAACTAACCGCCCTTAAATCCTACTCTATCTCCCAGTGAAACAAGACGACAACAGCCGGACAATGGGCTGCATATGCTCTGTGTGGGCTGTGCGGCAAATGTGCCAGACATGGCACTGCATTAATGCACTATTTAAATAAAAATCAATTTAACTGAGAGCTGGCCCAAGTCAATGCCACTTTATCACTTGAATGCAACAAAACGACCAAACGCGCGACATGAGTCCAAATAGAAATTTGTGTTTTAGGTGTGCCCAGAGGCGCGTGTGCCTCATAATTCTTAATGTTGTTTGGCACAAGTCAAAACGCAGCGCCCAAAGCGACAAAACTCCGAAACTGCCCTGCTAAAGATATGCCCTGACATGTGGTACTCAAATGGGTTTCTCTTTTGTAAATACTCTAGCCGAGGGCATATTGATGCAACAAATTTAGAAAGCCAGCCATGTTGCGTAATATTGGTTATATTTTTTGACTTTGAAGATATCTTTTTTGTTTTTATACCCTGTACCTATAGGTACAAAGGTTACTAGATTTGTGCAATGTGTGTAACGGACAGAAGGAGGTGTGGCAGACCCCAAGTCCTTTATACCAAAATGCTTATCATAACCTCGGGTAGCGATTGAGCCATGTCCGTCCGCCCGTCTGTCCATCCATCCAGACTATAAGAGCTAGAGACACGGAACTTTACCAGCTGGTGCGCATATTTCCTAAGAAGATGAAGTTTGTTGAATCATGTCAATATCTTTCCCCGTTCCCCCGCTGTAGATTTTCGCGGTTTTTAGCCACACCGTTTAATATTTGCATTTAAAATTTAATTAAATTTAACAGAGCGTTGCGTTGTGGATACATGCATGTATGTGTAAAAAATGAACAAAATCGGACAAATACAGAAAAAGTTATAGTCAAAAATGTACAAATTTCACTGCCCCTTGCCCATAAAGTGCATCAATATTTACTCTACGTAATTATGGTTTGAAGAATCACTTAGAATCACAATTTTTGGTAAGCTGATTCATGTGGCTCTAATGAACAAATCCACATCCAAATTTTATCGATGCGGTCCCCACACCCCCCGCAATCGATTTACCGTGTTTTCTCCCACACCCCTCAACATAACAACTTGAAACTTACCCCATATACTTAAAATTACTTCTTTGACGTAACTTTCGAGTTTCATCAAAATCGGTAAAAATTTACGGAACTTATAGGTATAAATATCGAATTTCACCAAAAAAAAAAAAATCCAATTGGAAAGTCCTTAGAAGGAATATGGATAAATTTTTCTTTTGAGAAAATAGGTACAGGGTATTCCACTGTCGGGCACCGCCTCGACTGTATTACATTTTTTTGAATAAACGTTGTTTAGATTTCGATATTGAATAACTTAACAAAAAAGTTTTCTGATTTAAATTAAATATAGTAGGTACAATTAAAAGCTACTTCCTTTCACGCTAAAAAGATACTTAGACTTGAAGCCGGGTTAAAAAATTAAAGTTTGTATTGCTAAAAATAAAAATACGCAATGTGTTTAGACTACAAAAAATTGGCATTCAGAGTAGATTTCAAGAATATCAAATTAACAAAAATTGGTTCTATTGGCTTATACTGTAAAGTAATATTTAATTTTATAACATAACTCCAAATACAGAATACACATTAGGATAACATTTAAAACTAGATTTTCAGTAACTTAGGTAAAAACCTAGTCGTTATTGATTGTTGATTCAAAAAAAAGATTAAAAAGTTATAAGGATTATTGGAACAAAGTTATTTAACGCTCATAGTGAAATACAGAAAAGTCGTCGCGTAACGAAATGAGAAAAAATTATTATTATTAAAAAACTTTAAAATTCGACTAGGTCTCAGTTTCGATTCTTAATCGAAACAAACTTTGTTGTATATGATAAAAATTTACTATTTTATATACAATTTTAAATTAATATTTTGAATATAATTTTTTATGTATGTATATATAAAATGCAGATTATTTGACTAGAAAAAGTAATAGAAGAAATTTCGTTCCCTTCGGAGGTAGGTGCCACGAGCGCACCATAGTTTTTATACCCTGTACCTATAGGTACAAAGGGTATACTAGATTTGTGCAATGTATGTAACGGACAGAAGGAGGCGTGGCTGACCCCAAGTCCTTTATACCAAAATGCTTATCATAACCTCGGGTAGCGATTGAGCCATGTCCGTCCGTCCGTCCGTCCGTCCGTCCGTATGAACGCCTAGATCTCGGATACTATAAGAGCTAGAGACACTGAACTTTACCTGCTGGTGCGCATATTTCCTAAGCAGATGAAGTTTGTTGAATCATGTCAATATCTTTCCCCGTTCCCCCGCTGTAGATTTTCGCTGTTTTTAGCCACACCGTTTAATATTTTCATTTAAAATTTAACAGAGCGATGCGTTGTGGATACCTGCATCTATGTGTAAAAAATGAACAAAATCGGACAAATACAACAGAAGTTATAGTCAAAAATGTACAAATTTCACTGCCCCTTGCCCATAAAGTGCATCAATATTTGACTCCTCGTAATTATGGTTACAAGTGACCTAGAATCACAATTTTTGGTAAGCTGATTCATGTGGCTCTAATGAACAAATCCACATCCAAATTTTATCGATGCGGTCCCACCACCCCCCGCAATCGATTTACCGTGTTTTCTCCCACACCCCTCAACATACCAACTTGAAACTTACCCCATATACTTTAAATAACTTCTTTGACGTAACGTTCGAGTTTCATCAAAATCGGTAAAAAATATAGGGAACTTATAGGTATAAATATCGAATTTCGCCAAAAAAAAAAAAATTCCAATTGGAAAGTTCTTAGAAGGAATATGCAGGAAAAATTGTTTGCGAGGCAAAAGGTACAGGGTATTCCACTGTCGGGCACCGCCTCGACTGTACCACATTTTTTTACGTCTAGAATTTTGAAACAAAAGTTTTGAAATCATTCCATTTTGGAATAATTACATGATTTCGAGTTCTTGTTTAGAAACAAATATAGCTAATATGTTTAAAAAAACTATATATGCAATGTTATTCAAAATTTTGTACGAAACTCTTGAAAAATTAAGCTACTCGATTTTAATCATTAACTCAGGCATATAAAAAGTTTTCCAACACCCAGACCCGAAGTATATAGATAATGGTAAAGCAAACTAATTCCAAGATTCAAATACAAATTTTTTTTTTTATATCTAGAAATTTATCAAAAATTGCCAAAACAAATTTCAAGATGTATGTAAATTATTTGAAAATTTTAAGTTAAGTCTAAAGCTGGCTTAAAAAAAAATTAAACAAATAAAATAAATTCAGCGCAAACTCTTCTTTGCACTTAAAATTGAAATTCAAGTATAAAAAATTAGCGTATTTAAAATTCTTTGTTCTTAAATAAGTTTGCTAATCTGCTTTCTTGTTTTTTGGGTGTCCGTTGCACACACAAAGAAATCGACCAGCAGCAGCTGTCAGTCTTATGTACGTTGCATGTTCAGATACATTCTCTATCCATGTGCCTCATAATTTTCCATCTATATATGCATATTTTAGTATGTGTGTTGCAGTCTATATGTTAAAGTGTCTGTGGACTGGACATACACATGTTTCAGTTTTTTCAAACGGCAATTGTTAGAAAGACATGGTATTATTACTTAAACAGCTGGTTTAGCTGCTCTTAGCCAAGTTTTGTAGATTTTTTTTTCTTTTTTTAAGGTAATTGCACACATGCAAAAATTGCCAGTCAGAGTGGAATTCGTGAATAGCGCAAATGAAAACTTGAAAAACCGGCATGAAAAGCCAGCTAACAAACTGGCAAAAGGCATTAACAATTCACACAACATAACTTATTTTTTTGCCAGTAATCGGAAGAGTAACACTTACTGCGGTACCAAATACTACAAGACAAACCGAAATCATAAATATACACAACAAGTTGGGTTACAAGTGTTTGCTTTGGGACTTATGTAGTTTGAATGGTTTTGACAGGTTCTGTTGCAAACATTTTTCGAAATTAAGTATTTAAAATTTTTGTCATATGGCTTAAAATGACTTACAATTGAAAAATTCTGCAATAAAGCGAAGAGAGTGGTTTCAGCATGCAAGAATCCTGTGATAGATCTTTTCGGAAAAGAAATGCAGTTGGGAATACGAGATACTCAGTAGTATTAAATCAATCAATCACCATAGGCGTTTGGAGTGGCTGTGGCCCACTAGACACCTCTTTTTATTACGTCATAAATAAACAAATTGAGAGAATCTAGAATCCAATGACGCACGTATCTGCCGGACCTACCTGCCATTTGGTTTTCAGTTGAAAGTGTCAAAAAAAAAGTACGCCGTCCAATCCCATACTTAAACACTGGTGTACACACTAGTATTTATTGCCATTGAAATAGTTTGCAAAATTTGATACCTTTAGTCGCCAAGAGACGGAGTTTCATGTTGGCGATCTCAAAAACTATCTATGACAACGAGTCTTTCAACCAGATGTATCTCATTCTGTATGATGAAGTTGGTTAAATTAACTGGTACACATTTTTTTTCCTAGCCGGAGCAGCACTTGCATGTGTGAGCTTATAAATCTTGTGGATTTTAAGTCCATAAATTAAATTATATTATGTCGTTTTTATGGGATTTAAAAGAGGTGAACTTTGAGTGCTATAAATAAAAGCTGTCAGCTCTGTTGTGGCAAGAGTAGCATATATCGGACCTGTTGGCATTGTCCTCAAAAATATTCAATTTCACTTCGAGTCCAAATCAAGCAACATGTTTAGTATTTTTCTAAATGTTTAGCGACACCCACTCCGAATTTCGAAAGTAATTTTCCTTAAAAACATAGAGCTGATTCACAATACGAATGGGTACCTTTTTTTTTTAGAAAAATTTAAAATTTAGTCTCTAATTCAGAAACATATTTAATTCAAAAGTTTATAAATAGATAAATGGTGGAGTAAAAAAATAATGTGAAGCGTTTTGAACCACTGTGGTTTGAGCTTAGTAAATAAATCTTAAATTTCGATGTCCTTTGTTGATTGTAACTCTGAAAATAGTAATAATAATAATGGAATAATAAGCCTTAAACCCCAAAAGACTCTTAATAAAGTCCAATAAATACTTTACTTAATAATATGCTGCATAGAGTGAACCAAAAAAATATAATTTATTCATTTTGAAAAAAATTATTATCTATGCAAAGAATGTCATTTAAAATTAGAATATTTTATTTGATTTTTTAGAGGGAAGTAGCTTGTATTTAGATGACCTAAAGATAAAGATTAGAATTTATATTCAGAATGTGGTACCGTCTTACATCTATTAGTGTTATACAAAGAAAAGTGTGTACTCATTGCAAACATAAGTGTGTACCCAAACTAAAAGTAGACGATACGCTTATTAATTTCGAATTCAATTTAAATTTCCGCGTTATAATTCCACGCCCTAGTGTTAAGGCGTCTCCTCCCCTAGATCCTCTATGTCACGGCTTACGCGTAATCTGCACAAAATGTTTACTGATTGTCGGTATACTTTAAAAGGCTACATTGTCTGCTCCAGGAAATATCATAAGTATTATTAATTTTACCTTATCTGGCAATAGTTGATTGTATAAACTTTATACATGTAAAAAGTTCCCAAATACATCACTGCAACATAACCACTGGAACCAATTATTACACAAAAGTCACAGAAAACGTAAACAAAGTAGTCCAAAGGTTCACTTATTTTCAAAACGCAGCTTCCATACATCCTTTAAAATTTCATAAAATTTTTCAAACGACAAACATTTTTCTTTTCTCTCTACCCTATGTATCCAATGCGCTCCTAGCAGCCTCTTTAATGCCAACAAACCTCTTAAAACCTTTTTGCAGTGTATCATAAATCATTTGCAGCTACAGCCAGTCAGTCACATACCTACAGGCCCACTTATAGAACCATTCACAACGCGGTTAAGCTTAGTTCAAATTAAAAAAAAAGACCCCTCCCAGCGGGAAAATATATTTTATGACCATATTAAAGATAAACCCATTTGCAAATGCTGCCAAGCCATTTTGTTATTGATTGCAAAAGTCATATAGGCAGACCCGATAGTGAAATACCCTGCATTTACTTTTCCGAAAAAAAAAAATAAGTTATGAGCTTCTTTATACTACTCCCTAGTTACAATGGTCTATGGGATCTAAGTATTCATATAGACTCTCGGGTACTGTCGCTGTAAATCATTTTGGTATAAAAGACTTATAGCTGTTAGAAAGTCCATAGCTAAAAAAAAAACAGCCAGCGGAAATCATGACAGTGCCCCTAAACTTTGGATTCATCAGATCCCTTCCTTTTGAGCAGCGGTTTAAAAATAAAAAAAACTTAAAACTCTTGAAGCTACTACCAGTTGAGATATTGCCTAACCATTATAATCTGCCTTTTAATAATGATAAATTAATTATGTGGGCGGTGAGTACAGGCTTGAGCGCTCCTATGGTCCAGAATTTTGTACAATTATTACTTTTTATTACTTCTTATAAGCCAATATTCAAGACTATCTGTACTTTCAGAATTTATGCCAACAGCCTTTTCCGACCACTGTGCAGTATGGGACTGTTAACTGTTAAACCCCTAAATTTAAAAATGCTCGACATCAAGTACTCCTAAAGCAAAGCTGTCATTTTTTGTTGACCGGCTTGCAACGTAGCAGTCAAGCCCAGAACAAAAAAAATAAGCAAACGTTTTAAAATATTCCGAAAAAATTAAAATAAAATTAAAAACACAAAATTAGAGGTTCATAATTTATCCAGACAAGCAATATGTCTGATATGCAAGCATCACTACTGCTCAACCGTCAGCTTGCCGAGCTGCAGCGCTCACCCGTTGAGGGTTTCTCTGCTGGACTGGTCAACGATACGGATATATTCAAATGGGAGGTACTCGTAATGGGACCACCAGATACTCTTTATGAGGGTGGCTGCTTTAAGGCACATCTAGACTTTCCCAAAGAATATCCATTACGTCCGCCAAAGATGAAGTTTATTACAGAAATTTGGCATCCTAATATAGAAAAGTCTGGAGATGTGTGCATATCCATACTACACGAGCCCGGTGATGACAAATGGGGTTACGAGAAGGCCTCAGAGCGTTGGCTGCCAGTGCATACCGTAGAGACCATTTTACTTTCGGTTATATCTATGCTAACCGATCCCAATGGCGATTCGGCTGCTAATGTTGATGCCGCCAAGGAATGGCGTGATGACTATGCCGAATTTAAGCGTAAGGTGGCGCGCTGCGTGCGTCGCAGTCAGGACGAGATCTAGGCGCAGTCCAAACAGAAAAAAAATACATGCATAATACAATAGACACAGGGGCGGCACAAGCAAGGGGTTAACATTGGTTCAATCAACAAAATCGGTCAACAATAAAAGAATTATAAACATAGAATGTGGCACTTGGGAAGCAATTCCGACTACTTGAGATTATTTTTAATTGGCGGTGGCTACGTTTGAAAATCTGCCGAGGGAAAGTGTCAAGATTTTGCTTTAATTGTTGCCGCTGGCATAGATAAAAGTAGTATGTGGCCTGGAGCAGCTGCAACTCATAATTGGCCTGACTCTTAGTCCAGCTCTTGGCACGTCACTTTTTTACTAATTAAGTACACGCACTGAATGTCAGCATTCAGTTGTCTGGATTGACTTATAGCGTGTTTACACTGCGCGAATTTTTATGGCAACACCATATGGAAATGATGATCCATTGATGGTGTCAACGTCAGCTTTAATAAGCCCTTTAGGGGATGTGGGAACCGTACGATTCTTTTGCCAGTGTCGTTAAACAGTGGAAAGCTATAATGGATAGACTGGGCTCCGGAGCAGTGAAAAGCTTTTAATGGCCAGAGTGCTACCTACTTAGTTGTAAACTGTTCAATCGAAAGATTTAGACGAATCTGCGCAAATCAGAGGCGTCGGAATACGGTTGGTTATAGCCAATCATGGCATTACCAAAATTCCGAAAAATAGATTTGGATTTTTCAGAAATTTTACTCAAAAAATCATTTTATTAGAAATCCGCTGATCTGAAGATCTTGGTTGGGTCCCACACAATATTATAAGCGATACGACCATCATCAAATGAAGTTAGCATTGGCTTAGAATATATTGTAATGAAAAAAGAAAACCATGAAGTTGGAACCCGAACTACTACAATCAGAGAGCAATTAAAGCGATGTAAAGCAACTTGAAGCAAGGAGAGGACGGAACAATTTGAAATGACATCAGGTCAGGTTCCCGGAAGCGGCATAATGTTTACCTATATCCTTACAAAGAATTTAAGTCTATAAGTACAAGTAATTTTCCTCATATAAGAGCAGTTTAAAAAAGGAGTCCAGTTATAAGGATGGTCTAGTTCGTCAAATTTATTTAAAAAGATACCTCCAAGAACAAGAATTCCCTGTCTGATTTGGGTATCATCTGGCATGAAGAACGCCAGAACACTGCTTGTATAAATGTGTAACATTCTGCACCGATGCGAGCATTGCAACTCCTACTTGGATAAACTCTGTTTCAAATTTATAACCAAATTATATGTCAGTTGAGTTATTACTCATCAAGCGATCAATGGGCGTCGGATTAGGATCATTCGGGGTCAAAAGTGTTGCGCTTAATTAGAAACATGGCAAATTAGTCCTTATCCTAGCCAAGTCTAGGATCATTTCCGCAACATCTACATCAAATTTAATATTTCTAATTATGAAAACAACTCTGAAAACCATCTTAAAGTTCTAGTCTCCTCTCCTCTTCCTACTACTACTTGCTCTTTCCCTACAATAGCTAATCCAAATTGTCTGGCATCCCTTGATCACAATTACAGTGCAACATTGTTTGCGTCAGTGTAAACAGTCTATGAAGCCAAATCAAAGCAGCTAAAGCAGCGCAATCAAAGCCAGCCACTCGAAAAGTTGGCCAAGATAACACGGTGCCCCATCTGCCCCCAGCTGATTAGACAGAATTTCTTTATTTTTGCGCCAATTTTGCGGCATTGCTTCCTCTTCTTCCGCTGAATGTGGCAGCTTGTCAACGTTAATTAGACTTAATCGCCTTCATAGCCAACTTGTGGCAATGTTTTCTCGCACTTGGCCGCATCTTGACCGCTTGTGCCTCTTGTGTGCTTAATAAGCTTTGACTTGCACACTGACACACTTACGCACACTCTTTGGCTATTAGCTGTTTATATGCTTTAGACCAAGATTTCATGCAGGACGTTTTAAATTCAAATGTTTTGTGGTTTATGCAGCAAACAGCACGAAAAAATTACTTTAGCTATGAGTATATCTAATACAACAACAACAACGGCTTCTGACCATGTTGACTGATTCAAAAAAAAAAACTCCAATTGCCCCAAAGCATTTTTGTGGTTGGCAAAAATTTTTGTTGTTGTTGGCCATAGCTGCTGTTGGCTTTGTGCATTGTTATTGTTGGCTGTTAACCATGTTTATTAGCAACAAGTTTTGCATTTTGAATTTATCTTTTATTTCTTGTTGCACAGATACTCTGCAAACGCACAGCATTGCAGTTGTAGGTAGCATTTTGTTAACCTTTTTGGTAAGTGAACGTAATTTCCAATCTGAACAAGTTGTGCAGGAATAGTCTAGACAGGATTTCCTTAAGTTTTTAAAAACTTCTCAAACTCAAACTCTCTCAAAGAGTTTTTGAATAAGTTGAAAGCCGTCATTTTCGATTAAGAGTTCTGAAATTGATTACAAAATCCAATTTTGAACTCTACGTATATTTTGGGATTCCTATCACGTTCTTCTCTGCACAACAATATCTTTCACTTATCGGTTATGGAACTCAATATTTTAAGCATAATTTATGTAAATATAATCCAAGTACTACAGTTCATTTCTTCTAAATACTTTATTTTGTAGATCACATGCTTGTTTTATATGGAAAACATATTCCATAACTTTTAGCCTAAAATTGTCTCATATTTATATCCTAGATAGAAATTTTTCTTGTTTATATCCAACTTTGTAAGTGAAAGCATTCCGATTTTGATAGATAATGCAAATAACTAAATCTTTGTAAGGCTTCTACGTTAAAAAGGCTTAGGGGTAGGTCACCCGCAGTTCTCAACGGATTTTAATACAATAAGCACCCACAGAGATAAGTCCAGTTGAAACATTGTAACTCAAAAATATTTGGGAGTTACAAGCAAAATTCTAGAGCAAAATTTCACATCTTCTGATCTCCTCCTAATAGCCAATACAGACTTGTTAGATTTCTTTTTATAAAAGTTATTGGGTCTTACTCGTCTAACTCAGTAAAATATGTAATCGAGCTCAAAATAATCGCAAAATGTTCATTAAGCTACTAAAGAAGTCACTGAAGATAGCTAGACTAGACTAAAGAGCGCATATATAATCCATACTTCTAAAGTTATGGAGAGTTACTGTCTCTCACATGTAAGACTGTAAGAGCTCTGAAATTTGTTATTAAGTCCAACTTTAAAGACAGCTCGAAAGTATTGAACGACGAAACTTCTTCTCTATTTGCAAAATATTTAACAATATAGGCACGAAACATGCGGGAATTTGCATTAACTAAACACTGTATCTGACAATGTATTCAAGGGTAAAGCGAATATGTTTATGAAAGTTTGAATAAGATAAAAACCAATATCGTCAGGGTTAGCCCCTGCAATTGGAACAGGCTTATTTAGCGAAAGTATTTTAAAGAAAATAAAAATTTATTAGACACTTTCCCAATTTCAATCCTAGATTAACAAAGTGAGTTGTGGTCAAGGTTGGCCCAGTAGCAATAGAAAGTAATTTAAAAAAATTTAATAGACACCTCATTTTCAAAATCCAATTCTAGATGAATAATATGAGTTGATTAAATATGGAACATAAATGGGGAAATGACCATAATGGTGCTCATCTTTGCAATCAAACTATAGTGTACAGTTTTTTATATCCAACGACTAGGCTGTTTACTAACATATAAAGCTTATTACTTCTTGAGTTATCTGAATGAATTTAAACAAAACAGACGGAAGCGAAAGTCTTTCTAAGAAAAGAATTGAATAGATGACGCTTTTGCATGTTTTATGCTTAGTTGGATGATTAGAAATGAAGCTCTATTTGAAATTCTAAAAGGTGTATGCAAATCTTGGATTTAAATAAAAGTCATTGAACAAAAAGTTTTGCATATCTTGAGATTTTGCTGTTAATAGAATTTGCTTTCATTGCAACAAGAAAAACTCAACTTAAAAAAAAAAGATGTTTAATTCATACGAAATAAACAACAAACAAAAAATGAGTGAGTTAGAAATGAAACTTGCTTAAATACGCAATGGGGCAATCTTGTTTATAAAAGTAAGTTATTGAGAAAAAATTTATTTTGTTATATACATTTTATTTATAATTATTTTTATTTATATGTACTTGCAATAAGCTTTGCAACATTATCTGCTACTTCTTTCTAAGAAATGTAAAAGAACGTATACCATAAGCAAAAGTCTTTTCAGAAAAAAATATTTAATTAATACACGAGTTGAGATGATTAGAAATAGAGCATTTATTGAGCAAAAAGTTCTGCATATCTCGACTTATCGCTTTTGTATCAATAAGAAGGACATAGATTGTGTTAATTAAGATGATTCAAAATGGAGCATGAATTATAATAAAAATTTGTTTAATAAAGTTAAGTTATTTACCAAATATTCTGCGAACAACAAAACTTGTGTTAGAAACAAATTCTTCAAAAAAAAAAAATGGATTGTCATATTTAAGAAGAAAAATTTAGAATTGACGTTGCCTTAACTTTTCTACACAAAATGAGTCGCTTTAAAGGTTTGGTTAACATTTGCTATAAATAAAACTTTTTTTGACTATGTAAGACACGAGTATAGCTTTGCTTCTTCTATAAAAATTTATGTCTCAAATTCAAGAATTTTTCTATTTTCTTGTATTGTTCTAGTGTATTTAAGCTTCGACTGCTTAATACTAGCCCTCAGGGGATTTATGCCGTGTGCTTTGTGGCAGCCATGGGGCATATACATACATATGTATATACTTTATGTAGACCCCAGGCTGCATTCTAACTCAAAATGCTGCATACCTGAAAGTTGCGCGTTTTGTTTTGCTTAACGGTTTTGTGTGGCACTTTGTTGTTGTTGTTGTTGTTGTTGTCGGACTGTGACTGGCATAATGAACATTTAGGGGCTTGGAGCCAAGCTTTGTTACATATTCATTTATACATTGTATACCAATTTTTTCGCATTTTTTTTTTTTTGGGTGTGTAGCCGCAAATGAACGTCTGGCATATTTGCTAAATTATTCAATGGCTGGTTATGATTCAGCTATTTGGTCAACGGCCGCAATCAATTTAACAGCTTAGTTGTAGCTAAATATAAAGCACCAAAAAATCACATAAACACACTCTCAGATACAAATATAAAAACAAAAAAAACAACACCATCACAAATGAGCACAAATCAGTGGGCAATTTCAAAACTGGGTAAATAAGGCCATGCACCTTAAGTTTTAGTTTTGGGGCCAAAGCGGTTTTCAGAGCGTACGGTGGGGCAGTGACTTTAGCTGGGTTTCTGCGGCTGTTACCGGCATACCAGAGAGCAGCCAACAAAAAGCCACTGAAAATCAGCAATCTTAAAGGTAAGTAGAAGCACACAGATACTAAAAACATACAAGTTTTTGAAATGTGTATGTGTGTGTGTGTGGTAAAAAATGAAAACGAAAAAGAAAACAGCAGAAACCTGAAATCGAACTGAAGACGCGGCGTTGTTCTCTGTCAGCCAGTAGAAATTGAATTGATGTCGGTCGGTTCGTCCCAGGCAAAAGCAGAGGCCACCGCCGCCGCCGCAGCCAAGACAAAAAAAACCGGCTCTGGGTCTGACTGTGACTGTGGCTGCGGCCTGATCCGGCCCGAGCCTGGCTTGACGCACAAGCGTAAGCTGAGACTGGGTGTGGAGCTTGTATGTTTGTCTATGGCAATGGTTGCGGATTGTGCGTAGAACTTCGTTTAAAAATAGCTTTCAATATGCAGGCGGTTGCTTGCTTGTACGCTTGTGTTGGGTGAAAACTGGCGTGGCTAATGAAAAACTCAATGTTTGGGGAATCTCCGAAAAAAAAAGTATCATTAGATACACTCATAACCCGCAGACAGGTAGCTAGTCGGCAGGTCAGCTTCATTAAGCCAAACGAGGGTGCAAGGCAGGACAAGTGCACCAGCAGCAGCTGCCGAGCTGAGCTCAGCGTTTTTTCTCGGAACTACACGCTCAAGGTGCCTCAAAGCGTTGTTTTGAGTTATCTTAAGAATTATCTGAAACTTACCTAAGCGATACTTGATGTGCTCTGGAGTTGTTGGAAAAAAAATCCAATAGACAACAAGCGTTGCTTTTGTTTGCCCAAGTGTTGTGCGTGTGTGTGTGAATGCGTCGCATACGTGTTAAGTAAATCCCAATATGCGCTGACTCTGGCTGCGCTGTATCTTACAGATACATTGCCCAGATACTGGTTTTGATTTCGTAAAGTTGTAGTAACCAAGTTGGCCAAGCAGCTCACTCACTCGTACTACTGCTCTATTACGGTGGGGTAAGTATGTGTGTGTGTGTGTGTGTGTGCGAATGAGTTGGCAAATGGTGAAAACCGCCAGCAGTGAAATGTCGCGCCGTAAAATTAGTTAGTTGGTTGGTTGGTTGGTCGTTGCTCCAATGAGTAATCCACAATAATATTAAAACGTTCTGATTTCGAATAATTAAAAAAAATATATTGCACTTTTTTTTGTATCTTTTTCACAGATTTCTTCTTAATTGACTCACACACTTTGCAATTGTTTTGCCAAATTACCAAAAATGTACCACTCACACTTTGTTGCTGTTGTTAACAACTTTTACACGCTTGACGAAGATTACGTTTACTACAATATTATTACTACTACTTCGAGGCATACTTCTTTTTCCGCCATAAAAACGCACGAAAACAAAAATATCAGAAACTACCTGACGCGCGACGCGTCATAAAACAAAACGCAAACAATGCTGCGGCTATTGTTGTTGTTTGTATCTGTTATATACATACGTTCAAACATACATAGATTTTGTACATAGTATGTGTGTGTGTTTGTATATATTTTTATAATGCGACGCGTTTCGTTTCGTTTAGTTCTCGAGTAAGATCCGCGCACGTTCGCTCTGTGCACACGTCCACCTGCAAAGCCGTCTCAAACTCAAATAAACCAAACTACAAATGTTGAAAACTTGTTTTCAAGCGCGCACTCTGAAATACATCGACGCTGCATTCACACTCACAACTCACAGATACTCACAAGCACACACACATGCATTTACGCTCAGCTAGAGTCCAGCAACATTTACAAGTCGGAACAAGATAGATGCACGCACACATGCATGCACTGCTGCCGTAGCTAACTGACGCACAGTGGACGAGATGGCAAATATTTGCTGATTAATTGAAGTTATCGTTAATAGCGCTATCTAATTAAATTTTGCGTTGTATTATTATTTACATTGGTTCAAAATTTGTTTGCTTTCCCAAAAATTTCCTTTTGTATTTGTTTTTTTTTTTTTAAAAAACTAAGCACACAGCAGACATTGTCCCGCCTCAAGATTTTTGAAACCTAAATGTATCTAATTTTATTTTTTCATGATTTTCATTACCATTTTATTACATGGAAATAAAATACGGTGTCATATAAAAAGTACTGGATTGTTTAGCGTAGACCAGTTGAACAATTAAAAATCGGCTATTGTTTGTTAAAGTCAATAACTTACATACTAATCAAAATTGAATAAAAACCAATTAGGTTTATATACCCAGATTGATAACAAGCCAGTTGAAAATATTTGTAGAAAAGGGTATCGTTAAACAAACAAAGCTTGGTTTTCCTCTTAAAAGAATTTAAGGGAATTCAAAACCGGCATCCTGCCGACATCTTAAGTAAAACATTTAGAGCTCGCTGGAGACACTGTATAAATAAAATCACATAAATCTTCTAGTTTATTAGAATTAAGGAAAACAATAAATACAAATAAATAAACAAAAAAAAAACAAATTTTTGTCTTTCCAATTTTAAGCTTATAAATTGATGCAATTTTTGGCCTTAGATCCGGGCGTACGAAAGAAGGCCAAATTTGCATTACATATGAGTTCAGTTCAGATTCTAATGCCACTTTGTTTTAACAATTTTTTTTTTGTTCGATTTCACCTTAGTTTCGCTTTCTACCATAATTTCATTTTAACTCTTCACACAGCCAATTACATCCACTGTACGACGCAGTCACGCATACAAACAAGCATGCATTGGGCTGCTAGCAACATTTTAAAGCGTCAGCAACATTCAACAAGCAGTGTTGACAACATGTTTAGAAATGCAACCACCTTACAGCAACATGTTGTGTAAAGTTAGCAACATATTGCTAACACTTCAACCACTATAAGCTGGCGCTGTCAATGTTGTTGCCGGCTTTTTGGGCTGTCAGTTCGGTTCTGTTTGGTTTGGTTCGTTGCCATTACGCCCCCACACCCTTAACTGACTAAGACTCACTCAACTTTTGTTGCTACTCCGGCAGAGGGTAGCTGTAGCTGTAGATGTTTATGCATCTAATAGTAACCACCAGACAACTCCGTCGTCCGTTGTTGTATTTACATTTATACTACAATGCCTGCGCTTATTTATACAACTACATCAACCCCCGCCTACCTCTCTGTTTCTAGATCTCTTACTTGAGGAAACGGCTTGGAGTTGGACATTTTGTTGTCTGCAATTGTTACTCCGTAGCTGGTGCTAAATATTTGATGAAGCTGTCTGACTGCCAGTTGCTGCAGCAGACTTTCCGCTTTTCATTTGCTAAATGCAAAATGGTTGCTCATCTCTTGTCTTATTTGTTGACATTTTGCTATTTGCTTTATATACTTATGCTCATAGTACATACTGCATATGGTTGGCTCTATCTGTTATTGCCTCATTTGCACTTGAAAAAATGGTTTTTGCCTGGTTTTTGTTTGCTTGTACTGACCTTTTATATTTGATTTCTAGCGGCGTTTTCATCATAGTTACTATCTTATCTATGGTTAAACAGATGCCAACAAGACCTGACATTGGGCTTGATAACAACGCCCACCCTTGTCGCATTTGCATTAGGCTTTTCCTAAGTACTACTCCTAACATGTCTTTGGATCTCCATTTGCATTCTCAACAATTGACAATTGTTAAGGATGCACTGCAGCAGTCGCCGCAGCAGCGTAGCGACAAAAAACATCACCAGCAACGCCTGAAAAACAAACTCTAAAGAAATTTACATATGCACTAGAGTGCATACTATACACATAAAACAGGGGCGGATTCAGAAGGGCTCGTGAGGTTCGGGACCCCATATTTTATAGTATTATGTCTAGAGATGAGAACGGGAAAGTAAATTTACCCGCCCGGAAACATTTAGTATCCTAAGCCGTATGGTCTGTTAGCTAACTTTATACCGTCCCGAAATTTTGTAATTTATTTCCACGTACCGATCTTACCCGAAATCATTATTTCAATATGTTAATTTTCTGTGATGTGACCAAGCGGAGCCCGCAGAAATTTCGAGATCATGAATAAATCCCGAGATGTGCGGTATGCACATTTTAAAATGGTTACCGATCACGCATTTTTTGCCATCCTTTCCAATTTAAAATCAGAAAAATAGAAATCTATACACAATTTATAAGTCAGGAACGGTTGGACCGATTGTTATGATCTTTAATTTGTTGGATTTGTCTCCATCCCGAACAGCATAGTAGTAGTAGTGAAAGCCCAAAGTGAATCATCCTGACTTGCGACTGTACAATTTAAAACTGACGACTGGATGGGTAGCTTTGATGTTTCGAGTCCGGAACCTATTCAAACTATGTAACTAAAGATTTAGGTGGTGAGAGAACTTATGGGCAATGTAATTGACGCGACGATATTCAAAGGTGAGTATGTTCTTATTCCGAAAATTTCCATAATCTCAAACAAAGAAGTCAGTTTCCGATTCACGCGACGATCCTTAAAGGTAAGGAAGTTCTTGTTCCACGAATTCCCATAATCTTAACCGAAGAATTCAGTTTCCGATTTGCCATGAAGATTAACAAATCACGAGGCCAATTCTTGAGTAGTTGTGGCCTGAATCAAGAATATATGGTTATGAATATTTTCATATTTTCACAAATTACCATAAAATTGATGTGTATTTCTTAAATTCGTATGTATTTTCGTGGCCTTGCTGATCCCACTAATAACGTATGTTAGTTATTCCAATCATAGTCTTAAATATAAAAATTCTTTTTACTTTTTGGGTTTACCACTAGAACAATCAGAGATATCGATAGACTCTATTGATGTTTGAAGGCGTCCTTATTACGAAAATGCTGTTTGTCGAATTCGGATACGCAATAAATAGAATCAGATCCCATCAGACTATGTAGATGTTCAGAACTTAATAATTTATTTAAAATTTGATTGACCCCTAGAAATTTTTTTTTTTGGATCCGCCTCTGATATAAATATGCACATTTATATACACTACACATGTAAATAACATTTGTCTGCAGTACAACAAGCTCTCTTTGATGGCATCAATGCCGCAGCACTGCCACGCCTCTCCGCCTCCGCGTCAGAAGTTACAGCACAAAAACTACAACAACAACAGAAGTTGGCAAACTTTATGTCTGGCTTTAGTTTATTTGTCTTGTTTTTGTTATTTGTGTAAAATTTACATAAAACTGGGTTTTTCCAGGACCATTTTTTTTTTGTTGTTGTGCCTTTGTGCCAAATAGTATAACAGTACATAGATATATACATATATTTAAAAGCAACTTGACCGAGCAGAGACACGGTTACAAAAAGCATTACTAAGTTTTTTTTTTTTTTGGTAATGATGCAGAAACCGGGTTTCCTTTGAGTTCAGTCAGCTTTTCAATTGTGTGCAAAACTTTTGTGTCGCAAAAATTTGTGCATTAAGGTTAAAAATGAAAATATATTAAAACTTATTTCTTTTCAAGTAAAACTGCTTTACCGAGATGCGGAAAAGGTGAAACGGAAATAAAAGTGAAACGGTTTGGTTATGGGCTTTCAGGCAGTAAGCAGGAACATACAGAGAAAGCACATTATCTTCCGAGTTCATAAAGTAAGTAAGGAAAACACAAAGAGAGATTCGACACAAAAGCAAAGCACTTATCATTTGGATTAGCATTAAATTTAGGAACTTTTTCCAGCGGATATGGGCTCTCTGAAACTATTATATTTCCCAAATGTTTTATATGCCATGATAAAAAGAGATTTACTTTAAATGATATCCCGATGCAAGCGGGATTGGAGACCTTAATAGATCATATTTTGGAAAAGCATAGAAATTGTAAATCCGCTTAACAATTTTGAATTGTGTTCCTAGGTTAGCCACTAAATTGCAATTTGTGTATTAGCTGCTCCTCCATCCTGTGTAACAAGATTAAAACTCTTGATATCTTTAGAAGAGGCGAACGTTTAAGTCTCAATTGGGACTCGTCTTTAAGTTTTCAGGACAAGGATCCACCAACTCAGCTCGAACTCACTCAAACTCTGGGCCCTATAATACTATATTGCGAGTTTTTGGCAAAAGACATAAAATATGCTCGAGCTGCCCGCAAGAAGACCAAATCTCATGTTTGGTCATTGTATCTCTTTTAATCTCCAAAACTAAAGCATTCACATGAAAGGTGGTAAGACAAACATATGCAAACTACATTAATTTTTTGTCCTCCTACAATGCCATCGCCTGCTTCTCTACGTTATTACATTTGCTCAACTTTAATATACCTATTACGAAACTATTGCAAACTACTTTCGAAAAAATGCATATCGCAAAATACCCATTGTAGAAACTCAAAAAAAAAAAAATTTTAAAAAGACATTTCGATGCAAGTATCCCACAAATTGCAAGTGTTAACATGCTTTTAGCACGGAAGCACTAAAGTTTTTTCTGACCAGCTTGGCCAACGCATGCCGAACCTAACGTCACAGCGAACGCCAGCACAAAAGTCATTAGAAATTTGAAAAGCTGCTCAACTTTGTAGGGTCATGCACCTGTGCAGCAGCATCCTCAACTACACCAGCTGCTGCCTTGGCTAGAACTAAAATGCACTTGCATATTCATTCAACGACCAAGGACTCCATTACGTTCATCACCTCATTTCATTTGCACTTTTGAGAAAGTTTCCAAAGGACACTGGCATTGGCTAGAATCTTGCAGCTGCGCTTCATCGTGTGCGCGGACCACCGAAAATAAAGGAAAATGTTGTAATTACGTTTTAGTAGCTCAAGTTATTTTAAGCATAGTTCCGGGATGTAAACACCTACAAAAATAGGCGACACTTGTGGCCAAGCAAGCAGGATATGAGCTGTGGCAGTTAAGGGTTGTGTGCAGCAGTAGTCTTGGAAATAGATTTCTCGAGTATACAAATATGTACAAACAATTTTGAGTTTTTAGCTTGAACAAAATTTAAACACAAGTATACGTAAGTACCTCCAAACAAAAGTAAACAAAACAGTTTTTAGTTTCTAACAATGGTTCGGAGTCAACGGAAAAAGGCTTTGCTCATGGTGGGTCTAGGTAAGCTATTAGGATGCATGTATACTTTCTGATTATATTGTTAATACTTACCCATAGACAACATATGCCGCTCGCCCATAGCCGAGGCTGTCATGCGCAATGTCATCAAAAATGCGGGCCTTCAAAATTCCTGGCATGTGGACAGCGCTGGCATAGAGAGCTGGCATTTGGGTTCCTGGCCGGATCTACGTGCTTCAAGTGTGCTCAGTCAACATAATATCAAACACAAGAAACATGCGCGGCTGCTGTGCATTAAAGATTTCCAAAAGTTTGACTACATATTTGCTATGGATGAAAGTAATTTGGCTTCATTGCAGCATCTAGCGCCACAAAATTGCAAAGCCAAGTTGTTGTTGTTAAGTGATTTTGGTCCAAAGCCTGAAGAGCGCAATATAGAGGATCCATTTTACGTACATAAGTTATGATAATGTTGCATTTATAAGTCTTTTTAATATTTCACTTATAGTGCGAAGATGAGACGCTCTTCCATACCATTTTTCAACAATGTGCCACAGCATGTGCCAATTTTGTAAAACAGGAGCGCTTTATTCAAATTGTAAAGTAAATTCGCAAAAAAGTGCGCATTACAGACGGGTTAAATGTGTTTATCGCGCACAGCTGTTTAGTGTGTGGAATAGTCGATAACGTTCAACGATAACTACCTGCTAGTTCCAAATGCAAAAAACATATGTTTTTAACACTTTAACAACACTGTAACGCGTAAATAATAAAAATTATCAAGTGCCAAGATGCCGCAAAAGATTTTAATGATTTGTTTGGGTAAAAAAGTCAAAGCGCACAATTAGCAATTTAATTATAAACATTAGCATTGCAGGCAACATTTGCCGCTCGCCCATTGCCGAGGTCGTCATGGTAGATACATTGGAAAAGCTAAATATTAAAAACGTTGTTGTTGATAGCGCTGCCATTGGTTCTTGGCATGTGGGCAACCGTGCAGATCATCGTGCTCTAAGCACGCTGGAGAAGCATGGTCTAAAATGCACACACATAGTGCGACAAATAAAAAAAAATGATTTCAATGACTTTGATTATATCTTTGGCATGGATGAAGATAACATGAGTGAGCTGCGGCGATTGGCACCAAAGGGCTCCAAAGCAGAGCTGCTCATGTTAGGCGATTTTGGCTTGGATCCGTCAAATCGCATTATTGAGGATCCGTATTATGTATGAACACAATTTGCCATCTTTTTCATATTTGTTCTTAAACTTTAAACCATTTCAGGAACGTGGCGCTGCTGGTTTCGAGACGGCTTATCAACAATGCGTTGTGGCCTGCGCTGCTTTTGCTAAGGATCGTTTAGGAAAATAGATTTTAAAAAATGTATAGATGCTATTGAAGCGGTACAAATTGGAAATTATTGTTGTGATATCGATGATTGCAAATAAATAGTAAGCAGAAAGATAATGCATTTTCGGCAATGGAATTCAAATTCCGAAAAATCTTGAAAGTAGATTCAAAAAACATTTTATTGCCATAATTAATCAAGGCACAAGAAGAAATATTTATTAGCTGTAAAACAAAAAGAAAAACCATGACGCATAACAGAATTATCCCGAGCTACCTGCTCAAAAGTTAACCATTTTGATCGTCAAACATAAATCGTTTCGGTAAGATGTCTAGCCAGCTAACGCGAATAATTATTTATTCACCTTGAGGAAACATTAAGAAAAACATGACTTAGTAATAGAATAATCCTGCTCTACCTGATCAAAAGCTGAAGTAACAACGCTTCGATCGTCTAATATAAATATGCCTGGTAAGAGTCTGCTTTATAATTCGCCAAAACCTAATACTTCTATCATGAAGAGAAAAAAAAGATTTTAGTATTCTCGGAGAGAAGAAAAAATTTCGTATAAAACAGCATTTCAAAATATCTCCTTTCCTGATCGTTCTATCCTTTGGAAGTTCCTTAGATAACAAAAAACGCCTGGTCTCTCAGTCGTCTGTTCCATTTAGACTTTAAAATGTATGTCGTGATCGTTAAGTTTTCGTCAGCCAACAATACACGATCTCAACTCTAATATGTACTATCTCTGCTAAAATCATATCTCTAAAAGTTCATAAGAACAAAAAAGCTATCAATTCTATCGAACTGCTTCCGAAAAGCTTTCCAGCTCAGTTGTTATTTTCTGTGGTACAAAATCAAACAAGTACCAATTTACCCTTAAGTACATATGTATTATACATTATGTTTAATGAAACTAGTTTGTTTCACCATAAATCGAAAATGAATCAGCTGTTGTTACTCATACGCCGTGTTGTCAGTTTGCAATTTGCTGTGAAAAATGAAAGTTCTCTTCGTGTGCTTGGGTAAGTGTAAAAAGTGTTCCTTAAGAATAAGTATTTAATCGAATTTAATATAAAAAAAGGTAACACCTGTCGTTCTCCTATGGCGGAAGCGGTAATGCGTCATCTAATACGAAAGCATCAGCTAGACTGGGAAACAGATAGCGCGGCTCTACGAGATTGGAATGTAGGTCTCGAACCACAGGGACGCACCGTGGTAGAACTGCAACAGCATGGTCTTAAGTCGCGTCATATAAGCAGAATGGTAAGTCGAAGCACTCCAGTGGCTACCGTAGTTATTACCATCGATATTCTAGATTACGCAGCAGGCTTTCTATGACTTTGATTACATATTCGGCATGGATGACACTAACATGTATGAGCTGAAACAAATAGCGTTAAGACTGACCCCTAAACCTGAATGTCACATAGAGCTACTAGGCAGTTATCTGGGACGCAAGGAAGACGAAATCATACCCGATCCTTATTTTGTAAGTATTGAGAATTCTTTACGCATTTAAACTTATTTTATCTATTTCCACAGAGCAGAGGCATGGGACGCTTCAATTCCGCATATCTACAAATTAGCGAGAGCTGTGAGAAGTTTGTAAAACAACATACTGTCAGCAAAAAGCGGGAATCTGCCAACTAAGTATTTCATAAATTTAACCTTCTGGCCATCGATAGCGTAGGGGCAGAGTTCTCGCTTTGCAACCCGATGGTCGGTGGTTCGATTCCCCGCCAAAGCACTGGCATCGCTATCAAAAAGACGCTATTTGCCCAAGAATTCGGCTATAAACTGTAGGTCCCTGTTCTCTTCGAACAGTTATTAATAGAGATCCCCGTGCTCCACCTAGGGGCGACTGACAAAATAGTCAGTCAGGGAAATTATTATTATATCCATCCTTAGCATAATGTAATTGATTAATTTTGGCGCAATTTGGTATTAAGATGTAAGCCTAAGGGGCCAACAGGCACTAACAACTGAGCAAGAACCAGATGATTTATAAAAATAAAAATCATTTTTTTTTTTTAATTAAAAAATCTTATCGGAATTTGTCATATAAAATAAGTACGTTATGATAAATTCAGAAAGTAATCTTAAAAAGTAAGGGAATCTTCCCAATATAATTTATACCTAAGCTAGAGAAGGCTTGTGCAAGCGATTGTTCGGATAACCAAAATATTCTGGCACTACACTTGTAATCACTCTAGTAATCGTAGCCTTATTTTGGATTAAAGTGAATCTACCTACATTCCATTCCACATAAAACATTTATACAAATTTCCTGAAAATGACATCCAAGAGACTTCACAGCTTTTAAAAAAGTTCATATTTTATTATCCAGCTAAAAAACCGCACCCTGCAGTACTTTGTCAATAAAACGCGTCCAACTCTTTTCCAGCAAATCATAGGCAGGGCGTTTTTCGCTTTCCGGCAGCATGGAATACCGTATGGAATTCCAGGCGAGCGTTTTGAGCAGTCGCAAGCCAGCATTATTTGGGGCTAGACTCATGATAGCATAGTAAAAGTCATAGCTGAGACCTTTGCTATTCCAGAAGCCAGGATCATCGCTGCAAATGACCAAAGGCACATCCTGTGCTATAAGCTGTGCGCCCGGATGATTGCGCATATCCCAAACCAGATGTAACACCTGATTTGAAATGGGACTAATCTCAACGGCAGTATCACGTGTCTTGGCAGCATTTAGCAGGATGGGATGCTTCACAAGCGCAAAACCATGGCCAATCCTTGTGGTGTTCAAAAGCAAAGCATCCAATAGGTTGATATCCGTCGAGGCACCAAACCAGTCTGAAAAAAATTAGTTTCTATTTAGGATCAGAAATTAAAATCTTATAGTTTTTACTTACTTGTCTCTCCAGCATGAAAAAAGAATCGTGCTGTAGGCGGCAAATCCTGCAGGGCAGGCAAAAAACTGTAGAGCGGCTTGCCATTGTCCTCCTGGCCCACCAAATCAAAGCCCACCACAAATTGTGGAAACAATCGACTGCAGATAAATAAGTGTTGGGAAATTAAGCTACAGTATTTTAAATACTCACTGCAATTGGCGAAACTCTTCCACACGCGCCTTAATATTCTCCAAGCTAGCTCCTCGAAAGACCGCATAGATTACTTTCATGCCTAGAAAATTGGGATGCAAACGTTTGAATTTTTCGTCTATAGCTATAAGTTCCCGCACGGTTTGCTCCTTGGGAAAAGTGCGGCCACTTACGTCGTACAGCTGCTGGAATCGTTTGAGAAAGTTAGCTCAGTCCTCATTTTGTAACCCAAAAAAAATTTGAAAATTTTAAGTGAATCTTCTTCACCGGCTAAGGCTATAGCTGAAGCGTAGTTATGGTACAATCTCAAATTCTTGTCGAAAGTGAGTTACCGCAAAATTCTACCAAAAGCGAATATGGTAACAGGAGTGTATATAAGATGATTATTTATTGCAACAATCCGAAAAAAGACGCTTACTCGCTCTCCTTGCTAAACTATTTTGAGAATTCGACATAAAGATCGAGGTTGGCAGTTTTGCCAGACAGACCAGTACTTCCCAGATACAGATAAAAAAAAAAGTTCTATAAAATGATGAGTCTGTTCATCGACTTTTTTGGATCGGAACGATAACTGTAATCTTTAGCCGGTTTTACGTGGATTTAATGTCTGTGTATTCGGAATCCTATCAAACGATTTTATAAAATCGAATTTAAAACTGCCATCACTGTCAGCAATTTAAGAGCAGGATATTTTTGTGGATAATTTAAAATCCTTATTGGATTGCTCTAATTTGTCTTTTCAACTTACCTCCTTTAGACTAGTACGCAATTCTACATACATTATATTATCATTGTAGAGTTCCTCCAATAGTTGCCAATGATAGGCACGAAATGCAGGCAAATAACTTAAGGCATCACTGACAGTGGCAAACATATTTTGAAAAGTGTTCCATACCTTTGTTATGGTGGGGTACACAACTATTGTTCAAAAAAATGTATTAAAGTTTAGGTTTGCAGATTCCCCAGAGCTCTTGCTTACATTCTGGCATGGGTGTGTACAAATTAATGAGTCGCTCAAAGTTTTGATCATAGACCACCGGATCTATAGAGTTTCCGCGCTCATCGCTAACGCGCACATACTGCGACTGACAGCCATGTTCCTTGGGAGTGCGTCGAAAAGTCAAAATGCTCAGATTCTCCGCATTGGTGCAGCGCAGCAGACCCTGCATATAGGACAAACTTGATACCATCCATTTAGAGCTTACGGCAGCTGTATTATGCACATGCAGCAGCGCACCCTTGGGCATCTGTTGCAGGAACTTAAAGATGGAGCTACGATCTATTAACGGCTTGGCTTTGAAAAAATGTAGAGCAGCAGCATTTTGTTCGGCATTACGAAAGCCCTGCGCCAACTCGCCCAGTTTGTACTGCATGAAGAGATCATCGACTTTGGATTCCTGGCTGTTTAAATAGGTGTGTCCGCCCGTCATAAGCTCATCTTCGGCATTCAGCACAGCCTGACGTGCCTGCTCATAGCCTGCGTATGGTCTTGTTGCACTAATATAATCAATTACTTATAAGATAGCAAACTTACTGAGTCCTGACTCAACATCCGCATAGACGCTGAGTAACCACAGCTGCGCGGTCAAAAAGCTTATAAAGCACTTCCTCATAGCTAGACAGCGCCACGACTATTAATCCCAATGGAAATGCTGCTCTGTGATTTGTTTTGTCAACTTGACCAGCTAATGACTAATAAGCCGCCTGCACAAATATTGACGCTTGACACAATAACGTTGAATGGGTTTACTTTATGGGAGCGTACACCCACGAAATCACAGAGTGAAAATATATATTGTATTTATTGTATATAAAATTTTGGGTAGCTCAAGTTGCGGTGCGTCTAGAATCGTTGCCAGTTGAAATGTAACTGGAAATGTCACCGACCAACATTTCGTTTCCTTAGAAAATTGCTGCATTTAACTTGCCTACGCTTACTTAAGAGTGAAAATTATTTCTATTAGTTAAACTTAAATACGTCTAGTAAATTATACTAAATGTAATCAATTGTGGGCTTGGTTATGCCTAGTAGTACCTTTGTTTATAGCAATACTGGTTTTATAAATTTTTGACTCTGCTGACGCCACTCACATTGTGCATATTAAGTAATTCCCAAAATGAAAACGACGCGCGCCATTCTATTGCTGACTTTTTTTTTTTTTAGCAAATTTTCGCTTTGTTGACTTCTAATGGCACCCATTCCAATTATATATGCAAAAGATTGGAAAGCATTAATGATGAAGCGACGAATATTGCATACCCTAAAGATATTTATAATCTGTACAGAAGGTGCAAAGGTATACGCCTAGATGAAGGCGTGACAGATTCTCTGTGGTATATGTATACGTCCCTTTGTCTGTCTGTCCGTAGGAACAAAAGTATATCGGAGGCTAAAAAGCACAAATTTCACGGCTTAAATATGCACTGTCCTATGTCCGGGGATACTAGTTTATGAAAGCACCAACAAACTGCAATCAGGATTTGATTCACTTGGTGCTTAATTTTCTTGTCAACGCAGAAAAAACGCAGCCTTACGTGCGAAAATTTTGGAACTGCGTATGGGCCTTTAAACGGAAAGACATTTGATGACTCTTGGTTTGATGGTAAAAAGGAAAGCAACCAACCAGGCAGTAACCTTGGATAAAAAACTCAAACTTGCAGACTAAATTATCAAAAAGCTATGTACATTTTACAGTACGCACATTATACCCATTCATCAAGCTAGAAAAATAAATTGTTGCTCTACAGATCGCCATTTAAATAAGACACAGGTGTCACAAAAAAAATCCCTGGTTTCATGCTACAATCAATCTACTGTAGTAAATTTCTTCTGATAAATTTTTGTGAATTTTCCGACAATCTTCTGTATCATAACACAGTGTCACAAAAGTGTCCTGATTTAAGGCCAAGGCATATGTTTTCATACATATATATTTCTATCAAATCGGCTAATAGAATTGGCACTACCTGCAAAATACCTCGATTTTAGGTTTTTGAAGTAAAACTTTTTAGGCGGCATTATTTCGAAGGGAGTAACATTGAGATTCTGTTAAGGTGAGCAAAAAGTGTTAGAAAGGAACGAGAACGAGGGAGGAGGAAAGTCGTAAAGGAACGTCGTAAATGAAGTCGTACTCCCGAAGGAGACGGAAGGGATGGCGCGAAGGCCCTGAGGTAGACGGCGAAACAAAACAAAAAATTCTGTGGAAAGAAATAAAAGCAGCGTAGAAAAATGAGAAAGGTGTAAAAAGCACATTTTTTTTTTGAGCTTATGCCAGTACCCTGACGTGCTGGAATTTTTTGAACCTCAGATTCGGATTCAGCGACCCCAAAAACATATAGTAAAAATGGACTGGTCTCTGGCCTTAAAAATCAATATAAACTAAAGCTTAGAAATGAGGAACGCCGATCGAAATGTTGCTTGCAGGCATAAAGACGGGGGTCCTGGCAGCGTATAATCACTGGTGATAAAAAATGCATCCACTACGCAAACCCAAAGAAGAGAAAATCATGGGGACCACATGGCCCACTTTAATGGCGACAGCCGTAGGAAATATTCCTCGAAAAATACCACTGCTTAAACATAATAATATTTTTATGTTTTATTCAATTGCTTGCAAAAGTTCAATCTTTAAAAAGTAATAAGTAAAACAACTATTTGGCGCCCGATAAATTTTTTTTCGTAGAGATTTATTCATTAATTTTGGTTACAAAAGCATTTAAAGTCACTTCGTGTCTTGTCAATAACCGGGCACAACACCATTACATATAGAATATAAATGATAGCACCAATAGTTATAATAATTACAACAATTGTCACAGATATCACAACACACTGGCCAGTTCTAGGTACATCCATGGCTACGGATTTCTAAAAAAAAAACTTAATCAGCGCCTATTTTTTAAATATTAAATAAAATATTTTTAAAGACTTAGTTTGGAAGATGTCAACTGTTAGCCTTTCTAGCTTAAATTCAAGTGAATTCAATTCATTACATTTTGTCGAAAGTCAGTGTCGAAAAAATTGGACTCAAATTTGTTATAGTGAGAACCTCATTAGAACTGATAATGTGTAATATTTAGTTAGACATGTAGCAGATCCCACGGGATATCTTAGTTTTTTTTTATTGTATTATTTTATATGCATTCCATAAAAAAGTGTTCACACATACAAATAAATTTATATCTAAAACAAAAATTAAAATTTACTTGGCACACTATGTGCTATATGTATTATAGTTTTAAGAATTTGAATTTATTACAAACTTTTGGGCGTTACTATACTATTGTCTGATGTATACAATTCTATTCTTCTTTTATAAAGTAATACTAAATCTTTTTAGAATTTTATTAGGCAAAAAAACTGAAGCACTTTCTTCTCATGTCAAAATTACACAAATCCCTACAAAGTTCCAAGAACACCCCTATCCTAAAATACTAAATTCTGACAGCTTTGCAACAATATCGAAACACATCAACATTAAAGACGCTACAAATATCAGATAAAAGTTAATATACCCAGATAGTCTCCGAGTGCATCGTAAGTTCACACAATTGAGTGAAATTCTAAAACTTTGGATGACTTATATGCTACTACGTGTACTATGTACGTTAGTTTATTTGTTCGCACATTTAGCAGAATTACAGCAATTACCACTTACAGCTAAATAATATAATTGTGCATAACTTTTTTTTAACCTTTTGTGCTTTGTCATTGAGTTTAACCCCAAATTGTTTGGAACTTTTCCGGCTTGTATAAAGTATTAACTATTAGAGGCAGGCCAACTACAGAAGCAGATACCCATTTTGTAAGTTACACTTGTAGCTTTTCCAAAGATAACACAGCAACATTTTTTGAGGTTATGTCAGAACACTGACGTGCTAGGTATTCTTGGATTTGTATTTAATCGGAAACCCGGACTTACTACATTTTCTACAACTTCAAAGTTAAAACACGACAACATGTAAAAAAAAAAAATCTTTAGATTAATAAAATATCATTATAATCGCAACATAGATAGTAGAGAGAGATAGTCTCTATATAGTTATTTAAAGGACAGAGTTTGAATTGTCTCAGTGCACGGCCTGAAAGCCAAATGTTTGACAAAAATTCGAAACATAAAGTTACAAACTGAAATTTGATTGAGATAACATAAATTTCAGACCGATCCAACCAACCCAACCTCTACCGCCCATATAAGATGTATTTTTAGTAGCAGTGTTTTTTTTAACTAATACATTCCGACTCCAACTTTTTCTTCAAATAACTTAAAAAACCAAATTTTGACTTGATCGAAATAGTTTCCTTCAGAGGCGATACAAAATGAGGTAAGGTATCCCTAATACTTCGATACCTTTTTGTTAGAACTATTTGTCGAGGCACTCAAAATCGGCTCCTTGTTCGAGCCAAATCTTTTTTTTTTCAGATTAGCTGTGGTCGAAATCTGGAGAATAGGGTGGGTGCGGAAGCAATTCGATATGTGATTCTTGCAGTTTTGCCAGCGTAGCAAGTGATTCATATCGGTCTCATGGTCTCAGAGATGGTAAGAGCTAAAGCAACCAAACTTTCGAAATAGATGCCTAACGTCATAAGAGACAAGTTTATTTTTTGATATCGACGTTATATTATAAAGCTGCCATAGGTGTGTTTCAGAGCTCCTCGAAAGTAACCAAAAGTTTTAGAAAAATATGGATACCCCTACAAAAAATTAATTTTTTCGACGTTTTCATCATGATTCGTAATAAAATGTTATTGTTTTTATTTCTTCGTTTTTGTTTGATACAAATTCAATTTTATTTACCCCGTACGGTCTGCTTTATTCAATTCAGATCATCCAGACTATACAATTCTCTATTGCTATAATGTTCATCCCGCCCGACTTTAAAATACCCTGAAACAATGCAGGTCGCTCTCGGATTCACAACTAGAATAGAAACGTTTATCTTAATTGTACGGCTGCAAATTTTACAAAAATAAAAGGAAACTGATCCGCTAGAAGAAGCATATCTGGGATAAGCACATGAGTTTCTATATATTCCCTACTTATTCTTTCTATTTGATGAGGGAACATCAAGTCTGTACCCCAAAAGTAAACCTTATCGGGTCGCTGTTTAATTATTTCATTATCGTTCTCAAAAAGCGAATCTGCTTTGTGCTGCGTTACTTGTCCATCTATCTGTCTACAGGTTTCTTAACATCTTCCTACCTGTCTGTTTTGCTATCTACGCAATCTTTCACGATCTTGCTCTGTAATGGTGAAATCTAAATATGCTCTGAGTAGTGCTGGAGAAAACATCGATGATCGAAGTTTAAAATCTCTATATATCGATGTTGGCCAACAGAGATTTTTCTCCAGCACTTCTGCACTCATCAAATGGGTGTTTTAACAACTTCTGCATCCCGCCACGAAGCAATGAATGAAGTGGCTCGGGTGGCGGAATCAATAATGGCAATTTGAATTTGCCTGTAAAATTTAAAGGCGATCCGAATGTATTTGACGGTCATAGATCATCAAAATTGGTCCACCCGTTCTTGAGTTATAAATGGTGTAACTAACATAACTTTGTTTTATATAAAGGGTCATCAATATTAATGTTTTTTTGATAAACCACGCGGGAGTACTGTCAAGTTGCCATGTGTTTTTATACCCTGTACCGTATGGTACAAAGGGTATATTGTGTTTGTGCAAGCCGAAAATGTATGTAACGTACAGAAGGAGAAGTCGGAGACCCCCCAAAGTTACCTAAAGTATGATCAGAGTGACTAGAGAAGTCGATATACCCATGTCCGTCTGTCCGTCTGTCCGTCTGACCGTCTGTCCGTCTGTCCGTATGAACGCCTAGATCTCAGAGATGGTAAGAGCTTGACTAACCAAACTTTCAGATAAGATCCGTTATTTATCCATAGGAGACAAGTTTATTTTATTTTTTTGATATCGGGACTACATTATATAGCTCCCATAGGGGTGTTTCAGAGGACCTCGAAAAAAAGCAAAAGTTTTAGATGGATAATTCGTTTGCTTATGAAGATATCATAACCAAATTTGGCAATCGGAAGTTTTTTAGAAACCCCCAGCACTGTACCAAATTTTATCAAACTCGGTTGACTATATCATATAGCTCCCATAGGACCAATCGGTCGAAAATTTGTTTTATGTACAAAATTCGTTGTGTTTCGTTTGTTTGTGAAGATATTGTAACCAAATTTGGCGTTAAGGAGTTTTTTAGAGTTCCCAAGCACTGTACCAAATTTGATCAAAATCGGTTGACTATATCATATAGCTCCTATAGGACCAATCGGTCAAAAAATCGTTTTTTGTACAAAATTCGTTGCGTTTCGTTTGATTGTGAAGATATTATAACCAAATTTGGCATTTATAAGTTTTTAAGAGTTCCCAAGCACTGTACCAAATTTGATCAAAATCGGTTGACTATATCATATAGCTCCCATAGGACCAATCGGTCAAAAAATCTTTTTTTGTACAAAATTCGTTGCGTTTCGTTTGTTTCTAAAGATATTATAACCAAATTTGGCATTTATCAGTTTTTAAGAGTTCCCAAGCACTGTACCAAAATTGATCAAAATCGGTTGACTATATCATATAGCTCCCATAGGACCAATCGGTCAAAAAATCGTGTTTTGTACAAAATTCGTTGTGTTTCGTTTATTTGTGAACATACCGTAACCACATTTGGCATTAAGAAGTTTTTAAGAGTTCCCAAGCACTGTACCAAATTTGATCAAAATCGGTTGACTATATCATATAGCTCCCATAGGACCAATCGGTCAAAAAATCTTTTTTTGTACAAAATTCGTTGCGTTTCGTTTGTTTCTAAAGATATTATAACCAAATTTGGCATTTATCAGTTTTTAATAGTTCCCAAGCACTGTACCAAAATTGATCAAAATCGGTTGACTATATCATATAGCTCCCATAGGACCAATCGGTCAAAAAATCGTGTTTTGTACAAAATTCGTTGTGTTTCGTTTATTTGTGAAGATACCGTAACCACATTTGGCATTAAGAAGTTTTTTAGAGATCCCAAGCACTGTAGCAAATTTGATCAAAATCGGTTGATTATATCATATAGCTCCCATAGGACCAATCGGTCAAAAAATCGTGTTTTGTACAAAATTCGTTGTGTTTCGTTTATTTGTGAACATACCGTAACCACATTTGGCATTAAGAAGTTTTTTAGAGTTCCCAAGCACTGTACCAAATTTGATCAAAATCGGTTGACTATATCATATAGCTCCCAGATCGGTCGAAAAAAAAGTTTTTGATTAAAAATTCGTCTGTTTTTGGTTGTTTATGAAGGTATCATAATCTAATTTGGCAATCAAATGTCTTTTGGTGTTCTTAAGCAATTTACCGGATTTGATTGCAAGCAGTGGTACAGGGTATCCTAAAGTCGTCCGCGCCCGACTTTAACGTACGCCATTTTTTATTCAGTTTTCATTGCCATTTCATCATGGAAAAACTTTCGTTTACCAATCGTATAATTACATTACGAAAATTCGCGTTCTGTAAAGAATGTTTTAGGCCATTTTATGGTCGCCATAATCGACCTACTGAGACCACTATTCGCCATACCATCAACAAATTTGACACCCAATATTCATTATTGGATGACTCTCGACCGAATAGACCTCGTCCAGCACGTAGTTTATGGGCCGGTGGAATCATCGGTCCATATTTCTTCAAAAATGACGTCTGACCAGCGAATTATTTGCTACCTGAAATTGAAGCCCGAGATCTCGACGACATTTGGTTTCAACAAGACGGCGATACTTTCCACACAGCCCCTGAAACAATGGACTTATTAAGGAACCAATTCGGTAAACAATTAATTTCACACTCCGGACCGGAGAATTGGCCACCAAGATCGTGTGATATGACACCGGTAGACTTTTTCCTTTCGGGCTACGTGAAGTCTAAAGTGTTTGTGGATAATCCAGTTACGATTGAAACATTAAAGGCAAACATTACCCGTGTTATTCGCGAGATACCGCCGAATATGCTCGAACGCGTCATCGAAAATTGGAACCTCCGCTTGGACGAGCTACGGCGCTGTTGGAGCCAACATTTGAAAGGGATTATTTTTAAAAAGTAAAGGGCAAGAACGGTTCTTTCTATTGAAAATAAAGATTTTCCGATTCATTTGAAATTTTTGTGCTATTTTTTTATTTAAAAAAAAAAAACTCAAGATTGATGACCCTTTATTATTGTTGTTCCCATTACAAAGAAAAGTGTATACTCATTGCAAACATAAGTGTGCACCAAAACTAAAAGTAGACGATACGTTTATTAATTTCAAATTCAATTTAAATGTCCGCGCTATAATTCCACGCCCTAGTGTCGAAGCGTCTCCTCCCCAAGATCCTCTATGTCGCATACTTTAAAAGGCTACATTGTCTGCTCCAGGAAATATCATAAGTATTATTTAATTTTACCTTATCGGGCAATAGTTGATTGTATAAAAATGTGGTACAGTCGAGGCGGTGCCCGACAGTGGAATACCCTGTACCTTTTGTGTCAAAAAAATTTTTCCTGTATATTCCATCTAAGAACTTTCCAATTGGAATTTATTTTTTTTTTTGGTGCAAAACGATATTTATACCTATAAGTTCCCTAAATTTGAACCGATTTTGATGAAAATCGAAAGTTACGTCAAAGAAGCTATTTTAATTATATTGGGTAAGTTTCAAGTTGATATGTTGAGGGGTGTGGGGGAAAACACGGTAAATCGATTGCGGGGGGTGGTGGGACCGCATCTATAAAATTTGGATGTGGATTTGTTCATTAGAGCCACATGAATGAGCTTACCAAAAATTGTGATTCTAGGTCACTTGTAGCCATAATTGCGTAGAGTCAAATATTGACGCAGTTTATTGGCAAGGGGAGGTGAAATTTGCACATTTTTGACTATAACTTCTGTTGTATTTGTCCGATTTTGATCATTGATCATCATCACATAGATGCATGTATCCACAACGCATCGCTCTGTTAAATTTCAAATGAAAATATTAAACGGTGTGGCTAAAAACCGCGAAAATCTACAGCGGGGGAACGGGGAAAGATATTGACATGATTCAACAAACTTCATCTGCTTAGGAAATATGCGCACCAGCTGGGAAAGTTTCGTGTCTCTAGCTCTTATAGTCTCCGAGATCTAGGCGTTCATACGGACGGACAGACGGACGGACGGACATGGCTCAATCGCTACCCGAGGTTATGATAAGCATTTTGGTATAAAGGACTTGGGGTCTGCCACGCCTCCTTCTGTCCGTTACATACATTGCACAAATCTAGTATACCCTTTGTACCTATAGGTACAGGGTATAAAAATACAATTATCAAATACATCCCTGCAATATAACCACTTCAACCAATTATTACACAAAAGTCATAGAAAACTTAAACAAAGTAGTCCAAAGGACTCTGATGTTAATTGGTGAATCCAGGTTTCGTCCATTGTCACGTTTAGATGCAAAAAATCTTGTTTTTTTCATGTAAACATAGTTGTTCGTTCAGACATGAACATGTGACGTCACATCGGGTTCAGGCTTGTGCATGAGAATTTGCTGAATAACCAAAAGCATGGGGACTGGCTGCACGCATGAATCAGATTGTTTATAATTATAGTTCATGTGAATAGATTTAAGTACGATGCTGCTTACCACAGCATTTATTATGTAAGTTAGAAATAAGAGCTGAAGAAATTGAATAAAAGCAGAAGTCGCTCACTTGAGCGATCAGTATCAATCATTACTCATGAAAGTGTGTGTTTACAATAGTCAAACACTGCATCCGCACGCGTGAGTAAACGCGCCACCCACTTTGAAAACAGATTTTTCATGAGACAAACGTTCATGCTAGATGAAGACAACACGTTCCTTTAATATCTTTAGAAAGTTTTTGGACCTAATTTTCAGTGCATGGTGCACTCTCGGTATCTGTATGGCCACGTTTAATGTCAGCAAACCAATTCTCCACCATTTTTCTCGATGGAGCAGAGTCCTAATAACACTTACCCAACCATGCTTTGGATTGAAAGGAATGAATCCATTTTTTTATCATAGTCATTAAGTTGCTCAAATATCCAGTGCTTTTCGTTTTTTATCAATCCAGATATTTTGCAGCGTAAAAGCATACGTATAATCCATGTATTGCTCAAATTATATCCACGAACCAAAAGATATATTATTTGAAATAGTCCCATGTACAATGCATTTTACAGTTACACATTATATACATAGTTACATATTTCTGCATATATTCAGTTCCCTAGCGCACTTTATACATTAAATATTCAAAGTCAAGTATCAATTTTAGCGGCCTCGAAACAAATTGGGTTAGTAAACAATATGCGAAAAAAAGAAGAAGCTATAAATATATATGTACATTTATAGTATTATATGTATATAGTATAATATGTATACAGTTCATGCATTTATTTACATCGAATAAACAAAAAGCCTTCGCGATAACATAATGCCCTACAATAACACTTGCTATTTAACTAATGAAGCTATTTAAATTAATTATTGTCTAGAACTTGGTAAGCACTATCTACACAGCGACTAGTGTAGGGTATTAACTAGGTGCTATAGAAATGAGCTGCCATAGCTTCAGCTAGCGTTGGGTTATTCAACTTGTCAGGGTATTTGCAGTTGCCACCACCCCAAAGCGCATAAAACTAAATGGAATGTGCGAAAAAGTAAAATTATTTGCAATTTGGACAGACCAGTGACGACTATGAGAGCCCCCCGAATGGAATCTAATATAGCTAGCTCTATAACAGGCATATCGCCCAGCTCGACAATGAACTGCAGCGTCCCATCTGAGCGAGTGCCACTGCCGCAGCCAAGATCACGAGCAGCCGTACAAAAAAAAATATGTTTAGAACATTTTTCCAAAACATCGCGATAGAGCCATGGGTCGTCGTCAGTGGCTTTATCAGTTAGTTGGCAAACGCGAAACCGTGAGCTTCGTTTAATTTACGGCGTGCTTTTTTTTTGAATTTGTTTTTCGTTGCCGAGCAAATTGTTTGCTGTTGTTTGCAGCCGTAATGCTGCGGAAATTGCTTTATATACTGCCAATGCTGCTGACTTGTCTGCAATGCGCCGAATTGTGTAAGGCCCCAATCACCAGCTGGAAACACTTTTGGGCACTGCCACTAAATAAATTTTACTTGCAGTTGCCTATGATACTTTGCGTGAACGTATTGTGGAGGCGGAACGCGCGGCCTCCATCGGTGGCAGCATGTGGCTTACGTCGGATGAGGAGAAAGCCAATAGCATACTGATGAATGCCAAACGCGCCGAAATAGCCGAGGGTCTCAAAACACCGGAGAAGTATGCACCAGCCATGCACTTTTTTCAGGCCAAAAAATACATAAGACAGAGCGAGGTCTTTCGCATAATACAAAAAATGCCCAAGGGCGCATTTTTGCATGGCCATGATACGGGCATGGTTAGCTCCAGATGGATTATTACGAATTTGACAACAAGCAACAATCTCTATACCTGTCGTGATGTAAATGGAATTTTGGTCTTTACTTATGATCAAGCAAAGTGTCACAGTGAAGTGCAGAATGTGTGTAAAGAGCGCATTGAGGCTGAGGATCGCACCAAGTACGAGTGGCAGCTGGAAAAGCACATCAATATGCATCATCCGCGCCCGGAATGTAGGTGAACATATGCATATGCATATTTAGCTTGCGCAAGCAAAGTTTGCATAATTATGGGTATGCATAACAGGACACGGGAATAGGTTTGGCAGGCTATAAGTTGCCTGTCCAAACAGATACCTCTCGGAGACTTGTAGCGATAGGAAAACCAAAATTAAACTTAAACGTGCCCTTCAGTTTCGTGCCTTATGTCATACGCACCCAGATTGTAGTTGAATTTTTAAATATTATTAAAGGCTCAAAAATTTCGTGTGCAGAAGTTTACATAATTGTGGGGATACATAGATAAAGATGCATGACAGGCCATTAGTTTCCGGTCCAAAAACCTACCTTTTGAAGACTATTAGGGATAGGGCGACTAGAGTTAAACTTAAACGTAAATACCTTTAGCTTAGCGCCTCAGTACTAAAGTAGTACTGAATTCAGGCATGAAAGGTAAGCGAACGCCTCATGGCTTTGTAAGACCAAGAGGAGACAGACAATCATGTTATTGCTCGTTGTTGATTTGTGATCTAATTCACCTGAGATTTTATACCTTACTTTTCGAAAGCAAATCACAACTAAATTCATAACTGATTGGAATTGCTAAACCTAGGACATGAGTCAGTTTAATTCTGTGACAAACGAAGGCGCAGCCTCATGCCTGGTATTGACAAATGATCAAGTACAAGTACTGAACCGACCTAGGAGGCTTATCCCTACGCATATGAAGTTTATCGATTCATGTTAATTTCTGACGGCATTACACGGATGAGAAATTCGCAGCTTTCAACCACACTATAAATATCACCTGCTCGAAAATATAGCACAATTTTAATTGTATTTTTAACTATATTATTGCGAAATCTTTTTATAGCAAAAATTAAGGAATTATACATTTAATTATACATTTTAAGTGACAATGGCCAAAAGCAAAACCTACACATTTTGGGACTGCCTCAAATTTTTGTGGTTTAACTGACAACCAATTTCTTATTCTGAGTATTATTGAAAGAGTTTCCACTTCAACTTTCAGTTCAAGAAACTAACTCGAGAGTCAAAATTTGTTCAGCACATTTTTTTCCGAAACACACACAACGATCATAGATCATATCTATGTACCCCATAAGCTATTTACTAGGACTTTAGCTTTAATAGTAAAACATATTCCAGATTTCGACTCGGCTTAAAAAGTTAAAACGATGTGTTCCCAATTTCGCGGTCGAATCAATTTCGAACAAAAATCAAGAATTTCAATAAATTTCGAAGCAAACAAGAATTTATACCTCAAAGTTCATACGGATGTCTTAAGTTTTATAAACGTATCAAGAAAATAATTTTTTATTGATAAAAAACATTTTAGCACACAACAATTTGGGTTTAGGAAATCTGCAGGAAATCCGGAAATCTTTACGCATTTTAAAAAGTGTTAGCCCACTTTATAGATTTCGTTGAAAATTGAAATTTAGCTAAAAAGGACGTAGCTTATAAAGAATAGGTTGTTAGCCTAATATCTTTCTTTCCAGTTTCTAATGAACTTAGTAAATTCGACGAATTAATGCTTAATGCAATTTTAATGAATTTGGATTAATTTATTACATTCTTAAAGCACATGAAGAATATTACCGAACCATCTAAAACCATATATTTTATCTATGAAAAAGCAATGCTACCCAAGAAAAAACAGATCTGGGAACGATTTGAGAACATTTTTACCACCGTGGATAAGCTGTACAAGTATCGACCTACCTACTGTGCCTTTCACAAACGCTTGCTGGAGGAACTATGCGAAGATAATATTATCTACGCTGAAGTCAGAGCTTCACTTTCGCCAGTAAGTATGCTATAATAACTAATATTAAAGATAAAAACCTAAAAAACTTTTATTTCAGCTTTATGACGAAAATAATCGTACTTATACCTCGTTGGAGGTGGCTAACGAGCTGGAACGCATTGTGGAAGAGTTCAAGGCCAAGCATTCCGACTTTGTGGGCCTAAAGGTAATCTATGCTAAGCGAAATCAAGGCACTGAGGATGAGATGGCCAAGCGCATAGTGACTTTTAAGCAGTTACAGTAAGTAAAAGTTCCAAAATTTTGGCCTTGGTATAACTTTTAAAATTTTTTTTAATAGCGATGCCAAGCCCAACTTTATTATAGGCTTTGATCTGATAGGCCAAGAGGATCGTGGGGATCCATTGCATAAGTACTATAACGAACTGTCCGATCTGCCCAGCACGGCTCATTATTTCTTTCATGCGGGTGAAACAAGTAAGTTTCCAACCTTTTTATTCTTAAGCTGATAAGAAATTTTGGTTGTAGAAAAATCTGCAAGTACCTTAAATCAAACAAAAAATCGATCTTAAAGCCAGAAACAATTATGTTACTTCCGATAATTTGCAGATTGGTATGGCCGCACCGACTGGAACATGATGGATGCCATTCTGTTAAACACCAAACGCATAGGTCACGCCTATGCTTTACCCAAGCATCCACAGCTTTGGTCGACCATTAAGAAGCGCAACATTGCCATAGAGGTCAATCCTATATCCAATCAGGTGTTAGGCTTCGTTTGGGATCTACGCAACCATCCAGCTACATTTTTGGTTGCTGAAAACTTTCCTATCGTTATCTCCGCCGATGATCCGGGTACCTGGGGTGCCAAAGGCTTGAGTTATGATTTCTACTATGCCTTCATGGCTTTGGCACCAGCCGAGGCCGACTTGCGTTTTCTCAAGCAAGTGGCGCTAAACTCACTCAAATATGCCGTGCTCACCTCGGATGAACGACGCAAAATCAATCGTGTGTTCCAAAAAAAATGGCTAGAGTTTATTGCAAATGTAATCAATCCTAAATTCCATTAGACTAAATATACTTAAGATAAATAGGTTACTTTAAGCTTTTTGGGCTGCAAACCAGCCGTGCAGGCACTTAGGCACTGGTCCATTACAGTGAAAGTCACAGCGACCCAGCTCCGTCATGGTCTTGGCACAGAGCACTACGAGACCCACATAACGATCGTTGACGCCACCTACAACCATGGAGGCCAACAAGACGCCATCGTCCTCACTTTGTGGATTCGGAGCAGGCACAAAGATGGGCTCACTGGGATATACATTGTGCTCGCACCAGGTCTGGGTGGTTTTAGTCAAAACATCCACTTTGATAAGCTGTATAGCAAATAAAAGGAGTCTTAATAGATTGTCTTAAACAGGATTGCTGTACATACCGTGCCGGGATTCTCTGCATCTACCTCTGCACTTATGGCATAAAAGTATCGATATTTGTTGCCATTATAACGCTCATAGTATATGCGTGGAGTCTCACAGCCAAAATCACAGAGCATCTCGGGTCTGACAAAAATACAGCCCGTATCATTCCGATAGGCTTTAGCTTCGGTATTGTCGAGTGTTACGAGGTTAACGCATTCATCGTAGCGCGCTCTCTTAGCCGCCACATCCGGCTGACACTCCTTGCCATTTGTGGGCATATATGTTATATCTGCGTACTGCGACTCGGAATGCTTGAGGCGCTTTGGCGGTTGTGCACGTGGGCTCAGGCCCACAAAAGAGAGTGACTTGACCAGGCGACGCTTAGCGCCACCTGAGCCAGAGCTTTTGGCATGCTGCATTGTTGCACCCAAAGGTAAAACAAAACGTAAAGGTCGTCCACGAAAGAGCTGGGCGTAGTTGGGATTTGTCTGCATGTTCATCATAGCCTCCAAATACATGCAGTTAATCATTTCAGGATCCTTATAGCAACATATATCTACCACTACATGACCATCCTCCTCATAGGTATTGATAATATGTAAATAAAAGAAAGCCTCCGACTCAAATGTGTGCACCAATTTGCCGCTGCCACGCTCTATAACATGAAACAAAGTGGGCTTATCCTCGTACCACTTGAGACAAGCGGATAAATTTTGATTATATAGCTGTGATTTGATATACTCCGTCAACGAGACAGACAATGGCTGTTCCACTATGACAAAGTAGTGCTCGGTTAGCCCAAAAGTGTGCATATAGCCAGGATGCAACTTCCAGCGGCAGGGCAAGTTGGCCAAAACATGTGCATCCTCAAACATTTGATCACCATAGGGAAAGCATAAGATGGTATAAGCTGGTCCCGATTTGGTCATGCTTGTGCCCAGGTTGTAGACAGTGCCACTGGGCAGCACATGTGGATGCGATGTGTGGTTGATAACACCCACAAAATCCGTGGTGCAAATGCGCGCCTCCGTGGCCAAAGTGCGCGGATTAATGCTGCAAGTATTGGTAGATACAATTAATAGAATCTATTTGCTAACAAATTATTAAGCATACGCACCGGTGCATAAAAGGCGTCTCTGTCAATGTGTAGTACTCATCGCCAAAAGGATAAATGGATATCATTGAGTTGTCTGAACCATTATCCGGACGAAATATAGCCGCAAATTTATCAAAAATTGAGTGACAAGGATCAGGCACAGCCGCAGTGCCAAATTCTGTGACCACTATGCGCTGAGCGGCGCGATTCTTTTTAAGCGTTTCCGTATCCACAAAGCGATTTTGATAGGTCACACGTCCATCTTTGATGGCAAAACGATGTAGCAGCGCAGAGCAATCGAATAAATGACCAAAAGTCATTTCACCCACTTTCCAGTTGCCGGGACCATTCCGCAAGAGACTGCCATTTAGCCATTTGGGTATATGACCGCTTGTATGACCTTCAATGGGATCGACAATTTCACGCTCACAGGAACGTAGCCAGACATCCGAGGCACAGTTGGGGTAGTAACGACCGCTGCCATCCAGACGTTGCGATTCAGGATCGTGTGTCTTGGCATTGTATTTAACCTAGAAAAAAGCGCACTTTTGACGTTAGACTGCTTAAAGGGATTTTTAAGGCCAACTAAACTATACTATACTATACTATTGAGTGTAAGGATTAATAGATGATGGTTTCGCTTAATGTTAGATCAGCTTTTTGAAAATTTTCCGGTTTTTTCCGTTCGGCCCTGCTGATCACAAAAACACTAATGGTTCTCCACTGCCTAGTTAAGGCCCCATTAAAGGTTGTATTGTGGACACAGTTTATAAATCTTTAACACCTACTATTTCTACATATTGTGCGAATGATTGTTAGAATAGTGTTTGGGTCACTGATGTGGTGAGGCCCAGCCTTGAATGAATGAACTCAGTTCTTTAATTAACTTTGACGGTATCTTGTGGGAAACCAGGGCTCATAGAACTTACATTAACAATTTTGTTTTCAGGAATAAAATAATAGTGGCCTGCTTGTGGGAGTCCTTAACATGTACATTACTGGAAAAAATTATAGGTGTAACATTTTTTTCTCATCAAGCTTGGTTTTCACGTAATTTTTTTACTATTCTTCAAGGAGTAACTTATTTTCCAAAACCTACATTTTATTTTGGCAATCCGTCCTTGCAATTTCTCATTTAAGTTCACCTGAGGGTTTCTCAATACGACTTATGTTAAGAGATTAAGTAAGACTTAAGAACGTTTACATTATGTCCCTGAGACCATGCTTTTAATAATGGTCATGAATGCTTAAGATCATTGTTGTTGCAGGTCACATCTCCACAAAAGTGTCATATTAGTTTGGTATAATATAGTATTAAAAAAACTATGCAAGCGAATCAATCTTTTATGCCGCTAATTCAATGTATCGGAACTACAACATGCCACAAAAAACAGCCCCATACCAATATGGTGCTTTTCCGTGCTTTACTCTTTATTTTTAAGGCAAACATGAAATTTTTTAATTTTTCGTCTTCTAAATGGTAGCTTTAAGCAAAGGCCCTTGTCAGGCCATCCAACCAGCTTTAAGTTTTCTTACAATGAACCAACGGTCCGTGATGAGGAATAACTCCCAATTTCACTTGCGTATAAATTATTTATTTTAATAAGTTTATTATTACATAAAGATGTATGGTGAGCGTTTGCTGTACAATGAGTTACTCATTTGCCGAGGTGAGATCTTGCTCTACCTTCAGCATATTAATTCAGACTTACTAATGAGTTATCAATAGTCTAAGGCCAAACCGAACTTCTCACACCCGGCAGCAGCCGCGCAGCCACCGCTCGGACGTCGCCGATTATGCGCTTCGTGCAAGAGTGTAACTTCTCTTAAGCGCCAATGCGTTGGACAGCTTTTTTAGCTCTTGCTTTACTGCAAGAACCCAGTGCCCAGTTTGCACATTGATAGTGCCCAGTGTTAACTTATATTCTGGATGATTCAAGGGAGTATCATCTAGCAACTGTCACAACTGGATTAACCGGCACTGAAGAGGTATAGGTAGATATCGAATCTGAACTTTAATACGTTTAGACAGTAGCTAAAATTTTAACCTGTGCCGGAAGAATACGATAGACTTCGCATTAAAAATGGCTTACATTTCAAAGCATAACTTTTATAAAAAATATCAGTTCCAAGAAAAGTATGTAACAGTTTTGTTTTCCATTTTGAAAAAGAGTTCATCGATCTATACTACAACACCTACCAAAAGTTCCCGTGCACAAGATAACAACATTTTTAAATCACAAATAGCTTCTGCCTACCTATGCTATTATTCGCTTTATAAGTCTTTACAAACTTCTTATTTATTTACGGGTTACCAAAACATTTGATTAGGGCATCTGCTGCACTAGCGACCGGAAATTGCTTAGCTCCTTAGATCCATAAACCGAGCGATAATATACTTCTCAGAACGCTTTTAATAAAGTATACGCACAGTAGTTCGCGGTTTCGCGTGAGAATTAAAACATATTATTTATGAAGAAATCCAAAACCACACTGAATAGCAGAGCTATTTGCATATCAAACACCTTGCCGGCTGTGCCGGTTCTCAAGGAACTTTTTCGACCTTGTCCCCAAGCACCAAGTTCACAAGTTTGCTTTAAGCGCAAAAACTTTATAACAAAAAAATTCGATTTCAATTTCCTGCCAATAATATTTAGGCACCTTTTGGAAAAATATCATAAAATTTCATTCAAAATTATTAAAATTTAGTAAAAAAAAAAAAAAAAACTAACCGCAAAAAAATCGCGTATGAAACTTTTGAAAACTCCGGTTGCCATTGAGGAAACGTTGCCCAAAAACGTGCAAGTCAGCTAATTTTTAGCCAAGGTAAGTTTATAGCTGATGCAACAGACTTAGGCTTATCCACATGGATTTTATGCTCGTAATGCCGCAAATTCGCCAAATGCGCACGCCCTGCTAGAAACCCAAACGATAACTGACAAGTTTTGCAAAGCATTTCCCACCTTGTCAACGGCACCGACAACGACTAAGCGCCGCACAAAAGCTAGACCGGGGCTGGCGGTTGTTGAGTTCCATGCCACACATACTTGGCATGAGGGTGGCTCCAGCAACTGAGGCAACTGACCCTACGCAAGCATTTGCTTGGCATTCATAATTTTGATTGACAGTCGTCGTCGACGTCGTCGTCATAGCCATAGACGAGGCTTGAGCGTCATTAGGCAAAAAATATGCAAAAACAAATACATATGTACAAGAGCGGCGCATTAGTTTTTGAAGGGAAGAAGTATTCTATGTGGCACAGCATTTTTACCGCTTCTACAATTATTGAGCACTGACAGACGAATGACGAGCCCACGTGCTAAGCACCGGCAGTAATTTCATCAGTGGATCTCTCGCACCAGTTGCTAGTAGGTAACAATTTTGTTTCAGGATGAAATTTGATATAGACGTAGCAGACTGACTGACTTTTGTGGCGGGCATATACTTGTATAACCTTGGTCTAAGCTGCGGTTTCCAAAGTAACATATAATTTATTCTATTTCTTACAGAAGCCGAGGCCTTGAGGTAGAGACATTACAATGAAGTAAGTACTATAACTGTCAGTTTAAGCTAAACCTTTAAGCTTGTGGCATATTACACATACGACATGTGTTACAGCTTAGCAACAGAACACGTTTTATTATTCTTTTTAAGTTCATTATCAATTCAATTAAAATTAAGAGCTAAGCTAAGCCTATTGTAGGCAATTTATATAGATGTGCAGGTGCATCTCGAACATTGCCCCAGATTTGAGATCTTGTGGCAATCAATTGAGTTCAATTTGTGAAGTCACAGATGGGCGTATATTTGAAATTAGCTGGGAGTATGCCTGTACGATCTGTTTGGGTGATTTTTAAATTCTCTAAACTTTGAGCTATTTTTACACAAAGTTTTATTTTCAAAAATGTTTGCTTTTTGCCGTATCGGATTTCCATTGCATCACAACTTTTATACATTAATTAAATTAAGCTGCATATCCCTGTTGCCGTCATAATGTTAAAATCAATTGAACATGCCACCAGGGTAACAGGTATAACAGGCCGCAAATTTTTTTTTTATATGGTTTTGTCATTCCGTGCGAAATTTTTTTGCATTCTGCGTAGACCCCTAAAACCAAAATGTGAAAAACATTTCGCATCCAGAAAAGTGCAGACTCACCCTATCCAGGGATAACATCTTATCTTCTTTTTGTTAAAAAAAATGTGGTACAGTCGAGGCGGTGCCCGACAGTGGAATACCCTGTACCTTTTGTGTCAAAAAAATTTTTCCTGCATATTCCATCTAAGAACTTTCCAATTGGAATTTATTTTTTTTTTGGTGCAAAACGATATTTATACCTATAAGTTCCGTAAATTTGTACCGATTTTGATGAAAATCGAAAGTTACGTCAAAGAAGCTATTTTAATTATATTGGGTAAGTTTCAAGTTGATATGTTAAGGGGTGTGAGAGAAAACACGGTAAATCGATTGCGGGGGGTGGGGGGACCGCATAGATAAAATTTGGATGTGGATTTGTTCATTAGAGCCACATGAATGAGCTTACCAAAAATTGTGATTCTAGGTCACTTGTAGCCATAATTGCGTAGAGTCAAATATTGACGCAGTTTATAGGCAAGGGGAGGTGAAATTTGCACATTTTTGACTATAACTTCTGTTGTATTTGTCCGATTTTGTTCATTTTTTACACATAGATGCATGTATCCACAACGCATCGCTCTGTTAAATTTCAAATGAAAATATTAAACGGTGTGGCTAAAAACCGCGAAAATCTACAGCGGGGGAACGGGGAAAGATATTGACATGATTCAACCAACTTCATCTGCTTAGGAAATATGCGCACCAGCTGGGAAAGTTTCGTGTCTCTAGCTCTTATAGTCTCCGAGATCTAGGCGTTCATACGGACGGACAGACGGACGGACGGACATGGCTCAATCGCTACCCGAGGTTATGATAAGCATTTTGGTATAAAGGACTTGGGGTCTGCCACGCCTCCTTCTGTCCGTTACATACATTGCACAAATCTAGTATACCCTTTGTACCTACAGGTACAGGGTATAAAAATTAAATTTTGTAGTAGTCTCCTAGTTATTTTTTTAATCAAAACTTACACTATGTGTAAAAATGCTTTTATTTAATGTCTTTGTTTAAAAACATGCCGAAAGTAGTTAAATACAACACCTAGACTACTTGTACACAGATAATTTGACAACTTTAACAGAAACTTGGAATTAACATTGGCCCTGAACAAGTTATCTCAACGAAATGTAGTCTCACCCTGTCCAGTGATTGTATCTTATCCTTCTTTTTGTAAAAAACATATATATGTAATTGTACAGTCGTCTCCTATCAAAAATAGTTTACAAAATATGTTTGAAAAATATGCCGAAAATAGTTAAACATGACACCAAGACAACTTGTACACAGTTAACTTTGGCAACTTTGAAAGAGTAAGTTTTTGTTAAGGTGTTTTAAAAGATATCACATTATACGTGTACAAAATTTAAGTCGCTTCTAGAATAAAAAAAAAAGTAACAACTACAAGAACAATTTATGAATGCTTTTTTCGTTTTCCTAGTAAATGTGTAACATTCAATAAATAGGCACAGATTATATATTATAAAGCTTCCGCAAAGATTTTTAATGCCATAGTTTATAATATACTATCTTCCGTAATTAAACCATATGCATAATCCATAATAGTTTATCACAGTTTTAAATCAAGTTTGCTTTAACGCTGCGCAATTCAATTTTAACGCACCCAAAAATAGTGTTGGTAAATACGCCCAGCCTAGCTACAATCAGCTGTTTATAGCAAAAACGACAGCAACAAAAAAAAAAAAAAACAAAACGCAAAAAAAATTTAGCGTAAAAAATCAACAAAGTTAATTTCGACCATTTAAAGCGTGTTTGTCGGATTTCTCACTTACCCTATAGCTATAGCGAGGAAAACAACGATTTGTATGGCACCTACAACCTGTCTCAGGAATGTAACTCGCAGTTCAACGTAGCCGACCACGCTCATCCGTGTTTTACATACTACGGCTGCCCTATAGACATGGCTACTAATAATGTGGACGGTTCAGCACATATGCATGGATCCAGTAAAATCCCACGCAGTGCAAGACAACGTGTAGCGCAACGTGTGTCGCCACGTCCCAATCTGTCGTTTTTAAACCCAGTATTTCATGAGCGCAAAAACCACGAAGATGATGCTGTGCTAACCCAACAGCTTTGGAAGCTGGCGCGAAAGTCGGGCACGCTGAATCTATCCAACAAAGGCTTGGCACGCGGTAAGTATAAAATGTTAAACATTACATTCAGCTATAGTAAGCGGATGTATAGCTGGGAGTAGGCAGCAACTGCAGAGCGACAGCGCATCCAAGGTGATACCAGTGGTGGATGTTTCAATGTGTAACAACAATTACATAGACAGCAGTGCTTTGTGGTTTCATTTTATTTGATAAAACATGATGTGCAATCTCGAACTTGGCCCTGACAACTGTTTACGTTTTTTGCTGACCATAAAAGGTTGCGTGCAAATTTCGCGCTTCATTGACTAGCGCCAAACCGAGCTGGATCAATGTCTTAAAGGTGTTTAAAGTTCCCAGACAACATGTTAGTCTGTTTGACGCGCTCGTTAGTAACGGAAGTGTCGTTCAACAAACGTAAATTCAACAAATCCTTCAAAATTGCTTCATCCAGGCAAACACGTAAAAAGCTCACATCGTTTTGCATGTGTGGGCCTGATACACGTCGTCGTTACTATCATATACGCGAATTTCATATGGCATCGTCGGCCAGCGAGCTGGATAGTGAAGAGCCCGATGATGAAATCGAACTGGATACGCCAGAAGGCAGCCAAGCCGCTTGTATTGATTTTTATTAAAAGTTAGCTAGCGTCGTTATATTATTTTTCTTAAATTCTTAATTATATTTTACAGTGCCGGAACGCATTTATGACATAAATGAAGCTGATGCGGACAGCAAGGCGGTGAATTTGGAGGAACTCTGTATCAAAGAGGAGGATGCCTGGTGGAATCAAGTGCCATTGACCAACCTGGATTTAAGCTCAAACACTTTAACGCAACTATCGCCAAAAATTGAGAACCTTTGTTCGCTGACCGTGCTCAACGTATGTTAATTTTTTTTTATTTAAACCCAAATTTTTTTATTTAAAAATAATTTTTTTAATTCTTTAGCTGCACGATAACGCATTAGTCTCTTTACCCGCAGAGATTGGCAAATTGGAGAAGCTCATGCGTTTAAATGTAAGCCACAACAAGCTTAGCATTTTACCACGTGAGCTTTACAGCCTGCCAGAGCTGCGACATCTGAATATCTCCTATAACGAATTTACTGAGCTGGATCCCGATATAAGCGATCTGCACATGCTTGAATTTTTGGTAAGCCTTAAAAAACCACATTTGGGTTATGGTGTACTGTATAATTATTCTAATATAAAACTAATTAAACTACACGTAACTACCTATCTTAAAATGCCCACTAAAATTTAACATAAAACAAAGGATGCTGGTCACAATAACATACAAACTCTGCCCGGCGGCATTGGGTTCCTGGTGCGTCTAACCGCGCTTTTATTACCCTATAACCATATTAAGGAAATACCATCCGATCTTGTTAACATGCGCTGTAAGTTTTTAGTAGATTCGTATGCTTAAACCATTACTAATTGTTGTTATTGCTCAAAAATAGCTCTACAAAAGTTGGATTTGATGCAAAATGATTTGACTTCTCTGCCGGAAGATATTGGACTGCTGCGCAAGTTGCAATGTTTGTATGCGCAGCATAATGACATTAAAATGCTGCCTGATTTTGAGGGCAGTGAAGAGCTTAGCGAGGTTCATGCCAGCAATAATTTTATAGACGTAAGTAGAAAATTTATTTGTAAGGAAAGTATGTTTTTCCGTTTTTTTTCAAATAATTTGTCCAAATGCATTTGTGCTATGCGTAGTAGTCCGTTCAGTTTTTTGATGACATCTATTTCCGGAAACCGCTATTAATTTCCAATTGTTAACAACTTCTGGCCATAGTCTTGGCTCAAAAAAACAGTTTAAAATTCTGCCTTTTTCAACAACATTAATTAGTTAAAAGCAAAATTACAATAATATTATTATTATTAGTTAAGATTGTCTTATGCAAAGTATTTTATTTTAAAGCACCTCTCAACTATATAAAAGAAAAATAACCAAAAGCTAATTTATTGCATTTTACTGCAGAACATACCTAAAAACATGTGTGCTAATTTGCCACATCTAAAGATACTCGATCTGCGGGATAATCAAATCTCTGAAGTTCCCGATGAGATTTGCTTGATGCGTAACCTTCATCGTTTTGACATATCCAACAATTCAATAAGCAATTTGCCAGTAACTCTCTCCTCCTTGGCACATTTAGTTAGCCTGCAAGTGGAGGGTAATCCGATTAAGACCATACGACGCGATATCTTACAATGCGGCACTTCGCGAATTTTAAAGACACTACACGATCGTGCTATGGCCAAAGTGCGTGAAGAAACTGGCTCAGACAAAAATCCGTCAACATCGACAACTTCTGTAGCTGAAGAAGGTTTGCGACTGCGTGGCGGTGCTCAAATAAACCAAAACGCCAACTATCCGGATAAGTAAGTAAAATTATGTTAAGTTGGTTATGGTTTACTAGGCCTAACCCCCGCCGCAGCAGCTTTCGTCAATATCAAGAGCAAGCTTTGCCCAGCCAGGGAGAGACCCAAAATATGCAGTACCAATATTTCAGCTACTGCCAGCAGCAACAGCAGGCTTTTCAGGCGCCACATAATAACTTTTTTGTACATGAGCCATTACAAAATTGTGCAGAGTACAATCCCTTAACGCAACGCCAGCTATATGAGCCTATGCATGGCTATTATAAAGAGCTGAATCAAGAAGAACGAAATTTTTATCCCGAAAACTGTATGAGCAACGGTCCCTTTGCAGTTCAACCACGCTGGGTGTAGAGTATAAGTTTTAGAACTTTTTTTTATGCATACTTATATGTGTGTTTCTATACTCCCTACAGATACAAATTACGTCACACACGTACATTAGCCGTAAATATGGAGGAGCTGACAGATGTGCCCGATCAAGTCTTTGAACTGGCCAAAGCCGAAAATGTGCACGTAGTAGATTTTGCACGCAATCACTTGGCGAATGTTCCAAATGGGTTAGTCATTCGCAAAAGCAGTGTTTTCAAAATTAAATTTGTTTTTTTTTAGATTACAACATATGAGTGATCTGGTCACTGAGCTTGTTCTGTCAAACAATCATATTGGTCATGTACCTCAATTTATATCGCAATTCACACGCATTACGTTTATTAATTTGTCCAATAACTTGATAAAGGACTTGCCCCAAGAATTTGGCATTTTAAATACGCTGCGCGAGCTTAACATAGCTAACAATCGGTAAGGCACTGTACAATTGAAACTCATTTGATGGAATACTAAGGTTTAAGTTTTTTTGACCGATCGGTCCGGTATGGTTGTGTAAACCGATTATGATCAAATTTGGTACAGTGCTGGAGAGCTTTAAAAAAAACTAACTTCATAAACAAACGAAACAACGAATTTTCAACATACACGTTTTTTTGGCCAATGGGTTGAGTTATATGATATAATCAACTGAAACAGAAAAATCAAGTATACAATTTTTCTATACCTATGGTGCTTGATTTTTCAAAAGATTCGACAAAGTCTTGCAGAAGGTATTTGTTTTATGATAAAACTTACATTTTGTTATGTTTGGTTCAAGCTTCCAAGTGATTATTTCTCAAAGAAGTGATAATAATCGGCCTCAAACCTTGGTTTAAAGGGTTTTTTTGCAGCCATGTTTTTACATAACATAAAAATTATATACCTAAATGCTTTGATATTTCAGTTTTGAATTTTTGCCCAACGCCTTGTATGAACTGCAAGGTCTTGAAATACTAATTGCCAATGATAATAACATCAAAATATTGAATGTCTCGGGCCTTGGGGCCATGCGGCGGTTGAGTACGTTGGATCTACGAAATAATGATATAGAGCATGTGCCGCCTACTTTGGGCAATTTAACCAACATTACGTAAGTTTTACACATACATAAATAATAAAGTTTATAAATGCTACTTTTGCTATTTACAGGCATCTTGAGCTGATAGGCAACCCGTTTCGCCAGCCGCGTCATCAAATCCTGGTCAAGGGTACCGAGTCTATTATGTCGTATCTGCGTGACCGTATACCCATTTAAATCTAGGGGCTGCAAACAGGATAAATATTCAAAAAAGTACACATTTTGTTTAAGTTAATTTTGCCGCAAATTGTAACGCAGTTCTAATTTTTATTATGTTATTATTGACATGCAGACACCAAAATTTAAGATATGCAAGCACACACTACCCTACAGGTGCACAATAACGCCATGTATGGAAGTGCGGGCTTACGTAACTCGCGCGTTTTACCCTGTACCATATAACTAACACCCATCAGGCTATGCGAAACTAATCCAAACTAGTCAGCGTACTACAAATACACGCACATCGTTGAATTTTGGCTAAGAAGCTTGCAAATATTATAAATTAAACAAAATCCAATACAATCTGCTTGTTATTATTAATATTAATTATGCTCCACTACCTCGCTGCGCAGACGCTTGGCCAGTGTGCGTCTTAGCTGCAGTGCAGCATTCTCCTCGCTCTCTTGTGGCGTAAGTTCCACTGTCTTGCCGCCGTTTTCCATCAGCTGTTGTGCTACCTGTGCCGAGTTAGGCCTTCCGCCGGACGCTTGAGCGGTGCTGCGTGCCACCGTTTCCTGCAGTTGCTTGGCGCGTGTTTGCTTCTTGATCTCTACAATCTTATCACGCTGTTGACGCAAATACTCCTGCCGCGAGACTACATCGTGGGGATCGATTTGATCCTGCTGCTCAAAAAATAAGTTTAAACGTTGAAACTTGTCATTGACAAGATCAACGCCTCCATCTTGCTCGGGAGTTAAGGCAGCTTCTGGACTTTCCAGCTCATCTGATACAGTTTTGGCTATCAATTTTTCAACATCGGCGGCATGCCCGCTGGGATTTATAAATAAAAAAAAGGAAAGCATAGTAAGCAGAATAAATCAGTCATCAGCACCGTTAAAGTAAATGGCCACCCCCATATCCTGGACGTTTCCGTCCCCCTTCACTTAATATGAGCAAAATGTATAATTAGGACCCCATAATTCTTATGAAAACCGTTTTCTCCGTTGCTAAATAAAAGCAGTTAAACTACTCATTACGAATTCTACACCACAGGCTGCCACGTGATCACCCGCTTGCTTCAAATGTTGTCCGACCTTGACTGTTTCCTCCTCACAAGCTGTCCCATGGTTGCCTGACACCATCCCATCCGCTATACCTTACGCAGCTTATTCGTAAGAACTGAACATGCGTCAGGTCAAACTCAACAGTATCCAATGGCTAATTTTCGTTCGAGTTGTTACAAGTTAAGCAGGTACCTGGTTAGGTCAGGCTTTCCTTAAGCATTTACTTTAAATCATTTTGAAACCTGCAAAAACTACAAAGAGGGGGACTGTCTAGGCAAGACATGTGCCAGACCATGTCTACGTTGTCAATGCCGTATCTGACAGATCAAAATTGGTCACGCTGCAAGCACTTCTTGTTAGAATGTGCCTTCCTAAAGTCTTGATAAGTTTAGCATAACCAATACAAACCTTTGATCTGAGACTGTGGCGCTATCGTTTTCAGCCTCTTCACCAGCTGGCGTAATAAATGGTAACTGATTTTTCTCTATAAGATCCAAAGCCTGCAGCTGCAACTCCACATTGCGCTGCGTCATCATGCGAATAAAGATTTTCAAATCGTTGGCCGCCCATATCTAAACGAGAATTTATTTAAATCACTACCGCTCTCAAGGGTAGGTGCCAAAAAAGCTTACCTGCTGAAATAGCACCTGATGGAATTGAAAAGGATTCTCGCCCTGCTGCTGACGGCCCTCCAGACAGGCCATCTCAAATTGTTCAGGCGTTATTTGCATTTCCTCCATAAAGCTGCCCAACATGTAGTCTACCAAATTTTTGTATTCCTCATGTATCTGGCGTATGTCTTCATTGTTTTCATCCAGTTGCAGATTGGGGTCAAAGACTGCAAGGCAGTTGGTGTAACACACGCCAAATTTTAAAGTTAATTTAAATTTACCCAACGATTTTTCCTCGATAAAAGTTTGCAGTGGTGCATTCCAAACGGGTCCATGCAAAAAACAGACCAACGAGTCAAAAACCCAAGAATCCTCGGCAGACATTTTTGTAACAATGCGAAAAATGACTAAACAATCATACCCCCATATGATTTTCCTTCAGATTGGTGGAAACTTTGTGTTTGGACCTTCGACTAGTTACCATGGGAACTACTATGCGTTTACAACCCCAACCGATAAGGTAATTTACGTAAATGACTTACATTGTTACACTTGCACATATGTTAAGCAAGCAGAGCAGTCAACGGGAAATCCCTGATAACCAGGATGTATAAAAATAGGTAAAGATACCGTTAATGCTTAAATGAAATTCCAATGCAAAATTCATAAACTTTCAATATACATAGGTATATTAAGTTACCGTCTTGGACCCCTAAATAATGTAGGCCGGTGTATGGCGGTGGGTTAGGTTATTTGATGGCTATAGCTTTTATTGGAAAATATATCGTTTATAAGGCAGCCCTTAGCAAACATTACAGTTCTGCGAAGGAAGAATACTTTAATATTAAAAAAGTCTGCATTTACGTTTCTTTGTGTCACCTTTAGGGGTTCGCCAAATCAAAATTATAAGATCATCTTGTATCTGCGCTTACATGCCCTATCAAATATTCTGTTTCGGGCGAAAATTGTATTTGTTTAAAAAAAAGGCTCCCAAGTAACTTACTTCATTTAAATATGCAATAATAAGTTTAGCACGGTCTTCTCATCCCTATACCTTTTATTGCCATTGTTGAGTGATTCTTGCAAGCGCTGCTTTGGGTAGGGGCTACTAATATGTATTATGAAGTTCATCTATGATACTCTTTATATACGCGTCTTTTCGTATGAGAATTTTCAACAGTTTCCAAGCAGTTTTGCAGTTCTTAAGGAGTATTCTAGAATTTAGTCATACGAGAATTTTTCAAAAAGTTTTGAAAATTTACAACTTCTCCAAATCGTATAATCCCAAAAATCTAATTATACTTATTATAGGAAATAAAACACATAATACAGCAGCTTTTTGTTTAAAAACTATTAAAAACTATGATTTAATTTACTCATAATATAGGTTCATATATATATTTATATATATATATATAAGTTTCATGTATGATGTTTAAACAACTAAATAAAATGTTCAAATTATATAATAGGTGTACAAGTGTTAGGTTTAGGGGATTAGACAGCATTATATCATATACAGTACACATATATAAATACTAGGTATAAACTAAGGTTTTTGTTTTAATTCGTTTTAAATTTTATTTTTTTATGCATTTTTCTTAAATTGTTATTGTTGCAGTTCAATTTTTCAAAAACAACAACATGGAAGGATAAAAGTTAGATTAGCTTTGTCAAAGAAAATGGAAACCACTTTTAGCTTAAAAGTCCAGTTTTTCTAGTTATACCAAGTTTTTCAAAATTAACTCTTTAATGAAGCTTATGCAGTGTAAATGTGTTTGTGTATGTGATAAAATATGTATATATGCTTGGGCGTACTGAAACGATTATTTGAATCGTTTTTTTACTACAAAATAATAAACATTTTTTATGTTAAAAGCAATATTTATAATTTAATTGATTTAAAACTAAAGCAAAAAAAACGTATATGGAAAAAAAGGTGATACCTTTTATTTTTTAAATTAATTTACTGATTTTATACCATTACATTTAATTACTATTTTTTAGTTATCATTATTAGTTGTTGTTGTTGTGGTGTTGTTGCTGCTAACGCACTGCTGTATGTTGGTTTTTGTTTAGTTAATGAAAATGTAGCGCAGCAGATGTTGAACTCTGTCCAATCTTAAAATCAGACAATTTTTTTATAGTTTATTTATTATTATAAAAACTTATCGTTTCAGTTGCTCAGCAGTTAGCTATTATACAAATTTAAACGTCAACTCTTGTAAAATGTTGCCAGGAAAAAGTCTTTGAGTGCTGCCAGAAATATTTTCATTAAGATATGGGATAATGCTAAATTATATACAAGGTATTTTTTATACTACATGTAGCCATTAAGGATACATCAAATCTTGCTTATCAAAGTAAGTTATGGTGTTGAGGAGGCCAAACAAAAGTCGTAAGGTTAACAAAAGTAGCTTTAATGGAGTTTTTAAAACAATTGCAATGGACTATGTAAATTGTATTTGAAGAGTATGGCAGCAATTTGGACTGCTGCAACAAGACTGACTGAAAAGGTTTGAATTTAAATTAAAAGTAAGTTTGAATATAACTTCTTTCTTACATAAGTTGCTCTTATTGTAACGCCTTTTACCTTAAAGTTCTTGCACTTTGTTGCCGTATAAATCATGGGTATATATAGTTTATATTTACATAAAAAATTGTTATTAAACTCTTAAAGATAAAATTTATTGGACTTAATATTTAATAGGGTACGAGTATTGCAATTGCCTTAAAAACCAACTGCTTAAAAAATATTGCACAATTTTATTGCAATACTTTTTTGGGGTCAGCATTACAAAATTGGTTTGAGCATTCCTTTTATGTTGTCCGCCTTTAAAATTGTTGTAGACTTTCCATCTCTGGCGGCACCTAAGACTTCTTAGACCAGCCCACTTTTATGTGTGTGTTTTTTAAGTGTTTGCTTTTTGTTTCTTTTCTTATTCATATTTAATTATTTTGGTTTCTTGGTTATGGTTATAAACATTCAAACAGCACTCACAAATGCGATTGCCTATGTATGTTTCTATGCACATATATGCACTTTACATATACATACATAAATATTTATTTATATGTATATAGTTTTATTAATTTATTAAAGTAAGGTTTTTAATTTCTTTTAGTTTACTTTTTAGGGCGTTTTGTTTGCTTTAAAATAAATTTGTTATACTAACGTTATTAGTTATGATTTTTTCTTCTTTTATGTTATTTACTTGTTCTTGTTCGATCTTACATCGTACTGCTCTTCTTACTTTTCTTCCTTTTGTTGTTGTTGTAGTTGCTTTATTGCTACTGGCTAACCTTTACAAGCGCCCAGCCTCGCTGCAGAAGTGCCAACTCTATAGGGCAGGCGTTCGTTCCGAAATTTCGTTGGTGTGTACTTGTGTGTATTTTGTGGGCTTATGTGTGTAATATGTTTACTATTTAATAATTGATGCCAAGTGCACAGTCCTCTGCTAATGAGCAGTCAAGTGACTATGCCAAACGAACGCGTTTTTGTGCTTGTGGGCCATCGGAGTCCTCATCCTCTTCATAATCATCTTCACCAGAGTCACTCTCATAGTCCACCAGACCCTAAGCGAAAGCGGAAAAAATATTTTAGAAAATTGTTATAGCTTTAATTAGTAACATGCGTTTATTATGGGTGAGGAAAGCTTTAAATATCGACTTTTATGAAACATACTTGTAAGAATTATTCTCAAAATTAACTTCAATTGAATATCTTCAACAAGATCTACAATCACGTTTAAATCTGCGATTTTGAGTAAATGGCTCTAAGTTTAAGGTTCTTTACTTCGATTATTATCAAAGTGTGCCTATCTCACCTTCTTGGTAGTCCTATCAGCTTCGGTTTCCGTGCCCTCTATGCTGGCCACCGAATTGTCCTCATCCACCTTTATGTGCGCATCACTAATATCAGTGCCTGTCTCTGCCGACTGTGACTCGCTTTCAGCATGAGCAGCCGAATTTGCCGCCGCCGTTACCGATGCTGCCATAGCTGTGGCAAATGTTGACAGAAACTGTGAGGCCACAGCTGCAACTGCCACAGATTCGCAAAGCGTTGCCGACGGCGGTGGCGACGACGAAGAGGACGATGACGATGATGATGACGACGACGAAGAAGATGCATTTACCGAGGGCGAACCGCTGGAAAGCACAAGATCCTGATGTACCTGCTCAACCGCGGCCAGCTGTTGCTGTAGCTCTGCAATTTCCGGTTGTTGTTGCTGCTGCTGTTGGCTTTCCAAGTGAGCTGTGGCGGCAGCATTCGATGTAGACGCTACAGCTGCAGCAGCTGCAGCAGCAACGAGTGTGCTATTAAGGGACAACGGTTGCTGTTGCTGGAATGGTTGAAGCTGTTGCTGCTGCTGCTGATGTTGCTGCTGGTGATGCTGTAGCGCTATGTTGGCAGCCGCAGCTAATTGAGCGGCGGCTTGGGCCTGCTCATCAACATGGCTTGCCTCGGGGCTGCTACCACCGGCCGCAGCAGATACTGATGTGGCAGTTGCTGTTGATGTGGAATTTAAATTACCAAGTAGGCCCCCATGTGGCGACGTGCTGTGCGGCGGTGAGGACTTTTGCTGGGACTGATTTTGGGTTTGCGGGCCATTCTTTTCATTAACGGCTTTGGAAATAGTTTCGGAAATTTAATGAAATTAGAAAAAGTTGAACGAATTCTATCTGTCTGTTAACTTACATTTTATGACATTGCTATAGGTGTCGATTTCCTCCGGGAAGTCATCTTCATCATTAAACCACATTTCTTCCTCCTCGTCCATTTGACGTTGATCGCGACGAAAGCGACCACCACCGCGTATTATGGGCAGACCACTAAAGGTGATAGTTAAAGTGGGTAAAATAATACGAAAATCTTATTAGTTTAAGTAAAACTTAACTGCGGATAAGTGCAAATTTGCTATAAGATAAAAAATTTATGAACTTACGCATCTGTGCGGCTCTCCATCTTGTCACGATCCTTAAGCCTATCCTGATACTGATCGTAACGATTCTTTAAATATTTGAATGTCTGTACATATTCGATTTCATCAAATATCTTGCTAAAGTTCTCAACAAAGTAAACGCACAATGTGCGTATATCCTCGAGTTTTATAAACTCAAACAATTCCAAAATGGCCGATTCTAAGAGATTGTACCGACCATTGTTTCTAATGAATGCATCGACAACTGGTGCAAATAGATTGCATTTAACAATGTGCCTATATTTGGACAAAACGCATTATATAAAAAGCATATGTTTAAAATTGTATAGCTGCTTACCTATTGTAGAACTCGTCTTTGATAGCAATGATTTTTCGCAGCAGTCTTAAAGCGCCAAGTACAAGGAACGTGTGTGTGCTTTTCATCAGCACCAGAATTCGTTTGAGGAGATCCTTTTGCAGTAAGAAATTCTTAATATGATAGCTATGATGTTCAACGCAGAAAGACAAAATGTCCAGCACGATTCCCAGCAGTTGTGCAGTCTGATAGTCTTCGTTCTGGGGACGGTCGCCTGTGGTGTTGAGCATCAAAGGAGCTGAAAAATAACAAAATTATATTATTCGATGGTTTCTTTTTTTACAGCATTTATGTAAATCAAACATACCAACTAATGTTTGTACGCTGAACTTGTAAAAAAAGTTCAAAAAGTCACCCTTTTCAGTCAGCATGTTTTCAGGCTCTAATAGAATCTTTATAATGCCCATCAATTGCACAGCAATGCCCAATTCAGGTTCCGAGTCGTTTAACATTTGTTCAATGGCAATATTCAGCAACATACGCTCCTAAGTAAAGTAAAAACCAAAATTCGCATAAACTATATCAGTATATCGGGTAATCTTTTTACTTACACCCTCTGGCCTATTTGCCTGATTTAATGTGTAGTTGCGCACAACCAGCGGCGAGAATTCCACAATGGCCGTAAGTATGTCAATTGAAGCGGATTTGGTTTTCTTGTCGTTCATGACCAAGGTTAGCTCAAGGGCTTGTAATATGCCCAAGCAGGTGAGCGTCTTGTAAAATGAGTCCTTACCCTGGGGTTGCAGATTTTGTGCATAGTTACAAAATTCTTTTAAAAATAGCACAATGTCTCGTCGTTTTAAATCACCAGTATTGGGATCTGTGAGTAGTGTGAAAAGGTCTACCAAGAAACGTTCGTCCTCCTGTATTAGAGTTACAATTTCGACCTTGTTGAAGAATATGAAGCTGGATAATGTGTTTAACATATTATCTTCGACGAACACTGAGGGAGTGGGCAATATAATGTCCTGTATATACTGCACACGAAATGTCTGGTGTATCTTGGCTAGTAGATCCTGATTTTTGATGGGCACAGCTTCGCGAAATTTCGCCCAATTCTTCAAATACTGACGATGCTTTTTTGGTTGTGCGGCGCTGGGATCATACTCCAGACAACCAACTACATCGAATATGGTATCATCCGCGAACATGATCTCAAAGAGCGCATTCTTATTTAACAAGAAAATATTCTTGAAAATCTCAAACAAATGATGCAGTCCCTCAGTGTTGTCCAAATCCTCACAGACACGAAACAAGTTCAGCAACTTCTTAATGTAGTTCTCGGACTCAAGAGCCATTGATAACTTTTCCTTGCGTAGTGGTGTGGAGAGGCAGCTTTGTATAGTCTCGGATATGTCCTCGAGTCGCGAGAGCTCACAAGGTGGCAACTCAATTGGCGGGGCTGTATCTGACATCTCTTCAAAGCGCTCATCTTCGGATTCCTCCACAATGTCCTGTGTGATTTCCACCGACGGATCTTTGCCCTGCACCTGTAAACAAAATTTAGAAACCTATCTAGGGACGAATTTAAAAGAAATTTGGTACGAACCTGGCATATCTTTTCCCATATCTCATCACAACCAGCTTTCTCTTGAAAACTTAAGGCTAAATCAAAGTTATCGCCTTCGGACCAGACAATAAGCGTATCCTGTTGCTTCTGATAGGCTGTATCTGGTTGAATTTTACTCTCCAAGAGTAACGAACCATCTGATTCGGCCCGCACCAGCAGCGATATGCCTAATAAATACAAAGCGCACAAAAATTAGCATTTTACATTAATTATATATATTATAATATATATATTTAATATTGGTCATTACCGATAATAATACTTACCCTTAAGCCGTTCAACATAAGTGGAGGAAACATGGCCAGTGCCACGATCATCCCATTGACGCTCAGCGTTAAGAGCGTAAAGCTTAACACGTCGGCGGGTATCGGTCGTCATTGTTGAAATCTCTAGATTAAACTTCTTCCAAAATTATTTAAATTGATTGGATTTTTTTTAACTTTATATCTTAGTCTTAGGTTAAGCTTATATTGGTTGGGACAGCGCTGTGGTGGTACCACACAATTTTACGCCGATAAACTAAAATTAAGGGATTGAATTTGAAATTCAAAGGATTCGTCTAATCTCTACGGTTGACTACAACATCCATGATAGGCTGCGATTTGCATTTGACAATCGCTGGCACGCAGAATACTGCAATGGAAAAAAAATATATTTTTATTACTGTTAGTTAAGCCAATTGAGGAAAGGTAGTTAATAGTGCCTTTTAAAATTAATTTTAAAATTTTTAATACCACAATAATGCCACAATAACACAACAGTGAAACTGCTAAATACAAAAGCTTAAAATATTAAATTTGCTATTACAATGACAAATTTTTCTTAGTAATTTTTTTCAAACATGCACCAGAAACATCTCCATTCCCTTCTTTTACGAGCCCTTTTCGACAAATGTCAAACTCCCTAGAATTTCGTACATGATATACAAATTATTACACCATCTGTATTTATCAGCAAAAAATAATCGCATAATTGATTAATTTCATATATTTTTGGATTCGCTAAAAGTTAATGGTTAAATAGGCTGCTCGTCATATACCGAGATCACTCGGAGGTGTCAATGCACAATGGGGGCGAGAAAACGAGAAAAAGTTTCCAGCCATATGGCTTATAATGTAGTGCTCAGTTAGGATACATATCATTGTCCACATCTTGTGTATCAATTCGATGTTGTGTTTATTTCAAACAAAGGTCTCGGAAGATATGATATGGCTGCAATGTCCCATTGTCATTGTCCTGGAGTACAATTTGGACTACCATACATGTTGTATAGCTTGGTTACAAAAAGATAAGAAACGGTGGTTGCACAAAAGTCCTTTTGAGGACATTGGCAGCAACCCGTATTTTATAGGACAGAAAGCAATTGGTGCAGTGGTCTATGGGTCGTTAGCGGCGCAGGCGAATAGCCGAGTTTTAGGAAAGCACCTTTAAACAACAGTGATGAGCTACGGAATCAACTTGTGGTCAGGCCATTCTGGCTCAACAGTACTGATGATATACTGCAGCAAGTCCCAGCGTAGATTTTGCGTTCTGTTTAAGCTGTTTAAGTTTGACGGTTTCCTAGTGGAAACACTAATACTACGACGCTTAGTGGAGCATCTGAGCGGCGCCAGTGCAGATACGACATTACGAAACATGAATGAAAATGTGAAAGCCACGTTTGACACAAGTCTAAAATAGTTGTACATAAAAAAATACATTAGCATATAAGCAGTATATACCACCACTTAGTACGCAAAAGAAACGTCAAAAAATTTATTTTATACGTTCTGTTTACAAACATAGAATATGCTTTTCGAATCTCTCCGCATTTGAGATGCATGTGAGTCAGAGTCAAAGACCGTTTCATTTGTGTGCGAATTTAGCTGAGTTCCACACTTACACACGTATATAACTATTTTCGCGCTTTCGCCATAACGACAAAGTGACCGAAAACGCGGTGCGAGCACAAACACGCGCAAAACAAACAAAACTTGGAGAGCAGGCAACAGAATACTGTATGGACTATACGGTGGGTGGTTTAGGGGTGTTAAGAGCGGAGTGGGCGACGCTTTGCCTTGATTAGATTATCATCAGACTGTTGCTATACGAACTCGGTATGAACGTAGTACTACGCACAACGAAAAATCAAAAAATCAATGAACAAAAATGTGTGAGAAATGTGTATAAACAGAATATGATAAAAATAATAAAACAAGTGCAAGCAAAACACACACAAAAACACGTCACCGTTAAACATATTTACGTCATACGTCACTTTTGTTAGTTACCAGACATTAGAAAAGCTACAAAACTAGCGCCAAGGTTGGCGCTACATGTTGGTGGATTGTTTAACCAAGCAGAGAGCATGTTTACCGTTTCAATGAAATGGCTTCACAAAAAATATTTAAATACATACATGTGTATTTATATGTAAATAAATAAGCGCGGCGATAGGCCAGCAGCCTCACTGATAAGGCGCGTGCTGTTATCTATGCACAGCGCAGCACTTTGCACGAAAATGTATCAAAACAAAAGCAGGAATTAAAAACAAATACAGCCGTTGCTGCTAGCGGACGAATCTTTTACGCAATCAAAATACTAAAACGAGCGAAAAACCAAAAACTATCTTGGAGATACATGAATTATTTAAAAATAAACGGCCAGCATATACGCACACACACCCACACACACAAAGCTTGAACTCAATTGATATATGTATTGCCAAAAAAAAAATATATATAGGTATGTGTAGAAGCGGGACGGGCTGGAATCATTGATGAAAAAAGTAAAGCATAAAGCAGCAAAACAAATGGCAAAAGTTAATTGTCAACTCAAATAGCAGAAGAAAGGGGGTCAGCAAAAAGGGTGTTGAGCCAAAAGAGAAGAAAGCCCAAAGTGATGCTGGGTTTACATTGCGACACGGAACGGCAAAATTAAACTTAACACTGGCACACTTGTAAAACGTCACAGGTAGTATGTATGAATTATTTATTTATTATCACACACGCAAAAACATTTAAACATTAATCAAGTTTAGTCCCGTGCCATGTTTATTTCTTTTTCACTTTGCCATATTAAATCCCATTTGTATTTCAATTTTTAAGTTCATTTTCAGTTGTCTTCACCATTTTGTTGTCTACACAATGTTAAGGGTATATTTTTTTTTTAGGGTTTTTAATTAGATTGTGAAGTTATGATGTTGGCCACCATTCGCACATAAGGCCGCCAATTTTAACAGTTCTGCTAATTTTTCATGACTTCAAAATACCAGCAGTTCACAGGAAACGCGCGGTTTAAATATAAAAAAATTCGGAACGTTATACTAAATGTCTTAAAAGTTTTAACACATGCAAATAGTTCAGAATTTGTTTTTCTGTTCCATTTCGCTCATAACGTTGACACAAATCAAATTATGCAATATTGCCACAGTACGCCCTAGTGTAAACTTAGTATAAGTTGAAAATATAAACCACAGGAAAAAGTGTTGGACACGTTCAAGCAAGGCGTGTGCCTGTTGTGTGTCTGTGTGTGTATGTGAGAGCGTGGATACGAAGCAAGTAGTAAAGCAAAAAGCCAAAGGATACAGGACAATACGCCAGTGTTGAATGCTGTTGAAAAAGCGCGCAGCATTGGAGACGCGTCAGTGCCTGTCTCTGTGTGCAAGTGTATGCGTTTTATGTATACACACATGCATAAATACATACATATGTATACATAGATTTCCTACACACAATGAATGGCAAGTAAAAAAGCTCCAAGGCAGGGACAACGATGACGACGCTGATGAGCAAAGGCGCGTTGTATCTTGTTTGCATGTATGACAATGTGCATGTATGCAGAATTGTATTAATACGCGCACTGCCGTGTTTGTATGCATATTTTTGGGGTGGGATTGGGCACAAACTATGTACCATAATGTCCCGTACAGTCCAAGCAGTTAATTTAATGCACGTATAAAAGTTTTTGTTGTTAAATTACGTTTTGACATTTGACAATATAAATAAATATATGCATTGACACAAATACACGCACACACGCACAACACATACACAAAGTCTAGTGAGTACAACGTTTTTTGAGTCGTTTCCTTTTTGCTTTGCTTCCATTCAATAAAATTATTGCGAATATCAAGCACAAAACAGAATCGCATAAATTGCAGCGTATACCATGCAAAAGAAAACGCCGTCTTCGCTCGGTAATTAATTTCATTGACACGCATACACAAAAAATGTTAATGACGCTTCGCGTTTGTTTTTCAACAATTTTGTTTTGATTTGCTAAATGCAAAAACTAAACAATTTATGCATCGAAATTTGCTTATAAATTTTCAATTTAATTAAACGCACACAAAACGAAAAGAAAAAAAAAAACACAACGGGTACACACCACAAGCCACACAGACTCACGCGCACACATACACATACGCACACATTGACTCACAAAAGCAAAATCCACCACATGTAACAGCGGCAATGGGGAAAAATTCAACACACTACAAATAGCTGCTGAAATAAAAACTCAACACGGCAAACGTTTTCGTTGTTGCATAAAGTACGCAAAGTAATACAAATTGCATAAAAATATGCAATGTTTGCATTATTATTCTACAAGATATTATTGTATCTTTAATTATGGCAGTTGATATAAGCACGACGCATTAAATTGCAGTACGTGAATACCAAGTACATACGAAAATACACACACAACCATACGCACGCATACAAATGCACACCGACACTTCAAGCCGCAAGAGGTAACGATGTAAGACAAGAGCGCGAGGGGCAATATTGAATGTACCAAAAAAAAAAAAATTTCATACACTCACGTTGCAATTTTACTTGTTTCTGTTTGTTTTTATTTTTGGATGCACCTTTTAACATTCGTTCAGTGTATATACAATTTACGCTTACGCATATTTACTATTTATCACACGAATCGAGAAAAATTTTAAGGGGAAAACTTGATTTTTCTAATTTTCGCGGAACCGACGTAAAGTATTTGCTTCGATCGCTCTGTTTTTCATTCGGCCATGTTGTTTTTCGTAGTGTTGTGCTGCAAACCAACAAAGGCATCGCTGTGTCATCGATGGTTAAAATTTGTTTTTTTATCGGCATGTTAAAACAAACGAAACGATAACAGCATTAAAGTTTCGACTCTGTTTAATTTTAATATACTAATATGCTAGCTTAGCAGTTGTTAATGTAATTTGCTATAGGTGCATTCCTTGATAACATTTAATAAACCTATTTTTTAATGCAATTTATTAATATTATTGCGTGCGATACAATTTATTCATTCCATGTGTGTCATCGACATTTAACGTTATCGTTTGCAAATAACAGAATATGTTAAACAGTTAACAGTTAAGTGTTGTAAAGTCGTAGAACAGTTAAGGCGTCTAGGAATTTTGCATGGGCAGCGATTTATTTTGCTTGTGTTTAGTAATTTGTATCAATTGTTGAGCATGGCGACTCCACAAAACTACCGGCAGCGTTTCTTCACAAGAAGCGCTAAATACTGCGCAGCAGCCTCAGAAGATTTGGAACTAGCCATTCAGTATTTCGGCGACGATGTCGTGCGCATAGAACTAACAAATCTTCAACACTCAAAAAATTGCCGTGGTCATTTAATACGCTTGTTTATTATGACCGGATTATTGGCAGCTTACCTAGTAAGCGCTGTAATGATGACTCAAGATTCAACTACCATGTGCCATAAACATATCTTTATACCCACGCTGCTTTATATGATATTTGCTTCCTACACATTCCATACAATTTTTGGCATGGTGCGCACAGAAAGAATTTTCTATAGCTGGGACTTGGCTCTTCAAATGGAAACTGAGCGTACATTTGGACGGGAAACAGTATATTGCGTTAATCGTGGCAATCTGCATGATATTGTCCTTAATGAAGTGATTGAAAATGTAGGTTTCAAGCGAATTTTTATTTATAAAAAACCTTTTAATATTATGGACTTATTTCTAGCTGGATATCAAATATATGCTTATACTACGCACTAAAGGCAGTTTATTCAGAGAGCGCCCAATAATACCCTTATTTAATGTAGGCAATCTTATCTGTTACTGTTTGGCATTATTAATTAATTGGTTTATGTGTTTTCAGAGCATGTCGCCATCCTTTGAGTGCTTAAATCATATACGTCAGCACTTGCATAAATGTTGGCTAAATAACAAGTCGGATAGATCAGAGCGCGCTTACAGCAAGGACAAGCCCTCCAAAGTGGCATCGTAAAGCTCCACCATTTTGTCCAACTGTATGCGGTAGTTATAGTAAAGTTTGTTAAAGTAGAATAAAACCAAAGACTAATGTACTTGTACCTGAAACATGGGTTTATAATCGTCTGGCTCACTTGATGACTTGGGTAGTTGAGGTATGTTTAGCTCCACCTCGGTTCTATCGAATTCTGTGCGCACCTGCAAACGTACGAGTCTAAAAATGTAAAAAAAAATAACTATGGATTAACAGCAAAAACTTACCAATTGATTTAATTGCGCCGTGTAGGTTCGCTTTAAGATTTTGCGGTAATACTCCATAAAAGTGGCTCTGTTGTCAATTATCTCTTCTTGCAGTGAACGCAAGCTAAGTACTTCATTCAAGGGTAGTTCTTTGCAAAAAAATTGATTTGGTTAATAAATAAATAACTTTTACATACACAACCGCTTACCCTCCATTTTTATGTTGTTATTTATTGTTTTCACGCGTCTGTTTTCGGCGTCGTTAGCTTTGAATGTTTAATAGCGCTGCCAACTCGATTTTATACACGCGCTAACACTTTACAGCACTGACAAGCCAGCTGACGTAATTTTAGCAACAACAACGCATTTGTTTATGTTCGCCAACAAATGGCAAAGTAGCTGCTTCGCTTGAGAAATAAATTTATTTAAATGTGTGATTTTTAAATTAATTAATTTATTTGAAACTTTTGGCCTTCTATAAAAACAATTTTCAACATGAATTGAGTGCTGCAATGTAATACGCCGCTACCGCTCCTTTCAAAATAACAAACGCAAAAGAGTAAGTGATATCATAAATGAGTTCTTTTTTGGTATACAAAAATAGTCATCTACGGGTGTGTCTGCGGCTATCATAATTTATGCAAATATGCCTATGTCTAATTTTAGCGCCACGTTGTTAAAGCATAATTTCTTATATACATTTCTTTGCAGCTCTTTGTTAATAAACCTTAATTGACCAGCCCTTTTGCAACCATGAATCGCTCGGATTCCATAAGGCGAGATCGCTCTTTCGACAGCGTTTTGAACAGATTGTTGCGCATGCGCTCACAGAATCATGAAAGTTTTCGAGCTGCTATGTACAATTTCCTTATCGCAGCGGGCGTGGCTGCTTTTGTAGCAGTTTGCCTAATTTTGGGACCCTTTGTGCGCCCCTTATTCTGGGCCTTTCTAATGGGCGCTGTGCTTTTTCCGTTCAAGCGCAGGCTAGCCGATGTGGTTAATAACTGGTTTCAACGTTTAGAGGAGCGTGATTCCAACATACTTGTGTCCATTTGTCTAGCTCCGCTTGAAGCAACTGAACATTGCGGACGGATGCTCATTAGTTGGCTATGTGAGCACTGGCAGCTTCTGATAGCCGGCATTGGCGTGGCTGCTTGCATTAAACTATTAGTATTGTATGCGCCAAAAGGTTTTCTGCTTGCCATATGGCATACCATAACTTTTTCGCATGCGCTTTTTGTTCAGGTTATTGGATTTCTCAACGTGTATGTAGTAAGTACTGCGTAATCGCTTTTTATTTGTATTTTGTAATATATCTTCTTTACTTTCTTCAAGTTAATCGCTTTGATAGCAGCATATCTAACCTCAGTACACTTTTTTTGGAAGCCCGAAAATAAGTCGCATTTCATTATTGCCGGCCAATCAATATGGATTGCTATTGCTGGTTACATGTGCAGTTTCCTAGGCGCGCTACAAGTACCTGTATTTCTGTTGGTAATGGCCTATGTTGTTGCCTCAACTATCTATCATCTGAGAGCTAGCGAAAACACGGGTTCCTATTTGCATCGAATGCAGAAACTCTTCGACAGAGAAGACTTTGAAAGATCTCTCAGCAATTTCAGTTTTAGTCGTAGGTTGGGCGGTGAACAATCGCTGCAATCGGATGTGGAAGACATATCGCTAAGTGACACCGTCGATTCCACAGAGACATTTTATGCCAAGCCAGCAGAGGAAAGTGAAGACCATCAGAGTGATACCTTTTTTAAGCTCTTGTTTTACGCATGCCTGGCAACGTTCTTGTATCGCAATGTTTGGATGTTTTTACTGGCGGCTGTACCAGTAATTTTGCATTTACTCTACATCCTAGGCAACTATACAGGCGTTACCACGTTTGTCTACAACAAAATCAATGAGGCCTATGTGGCTTTGAGGGTATGTTGTAATATTTTTTCCCTTTTTTTTTACTGCTGATCTGTTTTTTTTTTTTAACTTTTTCAGGCCTGGGCTATTGAGCACCATTCCGCCGTACTTCCACTCTGTTTACCCGGCGTTTTAGAGCTAAACTACAAAATTAATTCTATTGTTCGCGATTTTCTTAAATCATCAATCGAGTCTGTTACATCAATACTTATGATCATTCTCATGTTGCTGATTATCATCTTTATGAGCGTTTTCTTTTGTGTTAACATATATTCAGAAACTATTGAGGTCGCTTATTTGGGCAAAGATCTAATTAACAAGACAATCACAGATCGTCCTGAACTAATTGATATTTTGCCAGCTAATATACAGGCTTCCATCGATGATGCGCTGGATAACGCGCACCATTATGGTCGCCGTAAGATTGAGACCTACATAGACGATTGGTTAGCGGATGCCGATGCGACTCATGCTACAAAACTTAAACAACAAATACTCGATGTTTGGGATAGACTTATACAATTTTGGGTTGACTTTAATAAGGCGGACACCTCACATGGCCCCCGAGTGCCCACCGATGCCTTGAAAAGCACTTTTGGCGAGATTGTTGACAATCCAGGTAAGTGTCAAACTTTGAAATTTTGTATGAATCCTGTTTTCATTTGTCCTATGTAACTTTAACCTTGAGTTTTTATAAAGCATGATGGGTGATTGTCAAGAATCAAACCAAGATTTTGATTGCTAACAATTTAAGCTAAAATTAGAGTAACGATATTTTTATCTTACCAAGTTACCAACGCTATCAAAATCAGATATCATGCAACACAGCCTTAGATGTGTTTCGATTGTCTAAGTTGCAAACATTTTTGTTTGATTCTCGACTTGTGAGTTTACTTTTTAAGTTCATTGCGCCCTTAGTTTTGTTTCGCCTAACCCTCCTTTAACATCCAAGACCACGTCAATCTTTAACTCATTGAATGTTGCATACGCTAACCAAAAAACGTTTATTTTAACAAAGGACATTTTAAAGAGCTTGTTTTAGTGGCAAAACAGGGCATCATTGGCTGGGCGCAGAGCAACACACAGACGATACTCGAAGTGGCTGAATCTTTGTGGCACATTATACGTACGAATCTCTCCATGATAATGGGCGTGACAGGAGAAATACTTTCGCTAGTGCTGTCTGGCGGACAGGCATGCATTGAATTTATATTGGATATGGTAAGATATTCTTTCGGTTAAAATCAATGAGTTTTTAATTTTTGGGTTTTCCGGCAGATTGTGTTCTTTACGGCGCTATTTTACTTGCTGTCCAGCAGCCAGGATAAATATGCGCCGTTGCAGATTACCAAGTATCTGGGCAATTCCACTTCTGGCATCAGAATTGTAGATGCCTTGGAAAATTCTATTACAGTCGTCTTAGTTTCCATGTTCAAGTGCTCCACGTTTACGGGTTTATTTACCTGGCTGGTACATACTATCTTTGGCGCACGCATTGTCTTTTTGCCTTCGGCTGTGGCAGCTGTTCTGGCGGCAGCACCTTTTCTGGGCAGCTACTGGTGTGCTGTTCCAGCTGTTCTGGAACTCTGGCTTGCGCAGGATCGTTTCTATGCTGGAGTCATACTGTTTTTATTGCAGTTCTTTGTGCCCTCTTCGTTTGAAACGGCCATCTATGCGGATCTCAAGGGGTGAGTCTTGTTTTTAAGGCTATATTTTGCCATTAAAAGTGCAATAAAAAGTCAAAAAAGTTCGTGACAACTCGCCACCTGCGCGTTGGCATTAATATGTTATTATTGATAATGTCCGTATCATTATCAACTTTGTAACTCTTTTCTTTTTACAGCGGCGGTCATCCCTATTTAAACGGTTTGGCCATAGCGGGCGGCATGTATTGGATTGGCTGGCAGGGCGCCATATTTGGTCCGCTAATGCTCTGTTTCTTTATCGGCATTTTCGAAGTGACCACATTGGCCATGCGTACCAATCAAGAGCCCAGGTAAGCACACAATGCAATCAGCTGTGAATATCTAGCAAGTTTTGTATTACTATAAATAAAAAAAAGTGCTGCTCAGGATCTAAGTGAGTTTTGTTTGATTTATGTTTTTGCTTTCTGTATGCGTAACGCAATATATGAAACAATTTTTGTCATATCGTCTAATCTAATTTTTATTTTGCAGGAATAGCTCGGATGAGGAAACACGAACGGCGTGAGTTACCTACTGTTGAGTCTATATAATCAATCAAGCAACTACGAATTTCCATTAATACTCGAAACTGCAATCTTACAAATGCTGCAGCGTATGGCCAATTGCTTGACAATCATATAGATTGGCCAACCAACAAATTGAATGTATCTCTATTTTTACTTGAAACTTGATGATTCCCATACTTTTTTGCACTATGTGTTATACATTTAGTAGCCACATGAGCTATTTGAGCTAGCTCTTTATATACTACCTCGTATTTCGTCTTGTTTGCATGTACATAAAAAATAATAAAGTTGCTTAAGTTGCGGTTAATGCGCCAACCGGTTCCAAGAGAATGTGCAAGCCGAGCCAATAGACTTGGTCTAAAGTGAATTAACTATTTTTGTTCGCATTTTAAAGTACTAATTGCTAAAATTAAACATGTAATTTGTTTAAATAAAAGGCTTTCTTTGCAAAAATATAATGTCAAAACTAACTTATAAAGATAAACCATGTGTTGTTGCTTTTCTACAACTCAGTGTTCTATGTCTAAACAACATTACCAACTCTTAATCAATTTTTTGAAGGATTTGATTTGTATGACACCAATAAAATAGCCATAAAATTTATGACTGCTCATTTAAAGCTCTTATATTTTTTTGCAGCAAATCAATCGAAATTATTACCGAAATCAACAAAGATACGGACGTCGTGCTTCACAAAGCATTTAACGAAGTTCCAGCACTAACTAACAATACAATAGTTCAAACTCCTAAACTTATAGAGCCGGTAGCAATCCAACTAACAGCCACGCCCAAAAACGCTCTAAATCGTATGGGAAAACCAGTTGAGCTGAAAATTGTAACAAGAACCTTTCAACCTTTGGACGCGAATGAAAACTAGTTAAGAGCTTCAGTGCAGGCGGTGCATCTTAATAATGGTGCAATATTTTATTTTCTCTAAATCTAGTCAAAATCTAAGAATGCATTTTATTAAATATGTTTGAACTTGTGCATTTTAATAGTTTAGTTGGTGAACTTGTTCTTGAAGGTGAACTCAGGGTGCTTCTCAACGCTGTAATATAAAGAAAATAGCATTTTCATTTAAAAACTCATCTTAGCTTATGCTACAACTTACCCACGAAAGAAGGCAAAGTCGCAGACACGTATGTTCTTATCCAGTCCACACAAAGTTTCCACCTCCTTAGGTGTTAGCTCAAAGTCGAAGATATCCAAGTTTTGCTTCAAACGATTCGCATTGGTACTCTTTGGTATGGCCGACACACCAGTGTCAACAATCCAACGTAACAGCACTTGAGCTGGCGTCTTATCATACTTGGCCGCAATTTCTTTAACCTCCTTAATATCCATAAGATCGGGCAACTCGCGCTCCACGCCTGCAGCAGCATTCATTTTAGCAATGCCCTTGGATCCAAGAGGTGAGTAGGCAGTAACAGCTACATTATTTGCCTTGCAAAAATCAACCAAGTCGCGCTGCTGCAGATAGACATGATGCTCGATCTGATTGTTGGCCACAGGTATTTTGCAGTTTTTAAGCAAGCGCGCTACCTGCGCTTTGTTGAAATTGGATACACCAATAGATTTAGTTAGACCCATTTCCACTAGTTTTTCCATTGCAGCCCAAGTGGCAACATGATTGGTGGTAGGGTCAACTGCAATGCCTCCATCCTCCTCGGTCTTGAAGCTACCATCTTCATTAATTAGAACAGTAAACGGTGTATGTATTAAATACAAGTCTACGTAGTCCAGCTGCAAATCGGCCAGCGATTTTCTGATAGTGGGCTCTACTTCATGTGGACGATTGGCTGTTGTGAAGAAAATAATTATCTAATTTTAGATTCAAATGATGTGGTTTTTATGAATACGTAAGTTTATAATTACGTGGCAGGGTGCCTTCGCCCACTCTTTCACTTCGCTTTTAATATTCTTACTGATGTTCTACAAGTTTTAATTATTTAAATGCCGCTTACCAATAGGTGGGAGCTTGGTCACAATGTACAGATCCTCGCGTTTTATCTTGCCCCCATCCAGCCAACGCTTTAAAACGCGACCAATTGCTGCTTCATTACCGTAGACCGGAGCCGTGTCTATATGCCGGTAGCCAGCTTCGAGGGCTAAATTAATTGCGGTATCGATTTCTTCATCCGAAGCCTGAAAGATAATTTGAAATTGTGGTTTATAAAATATGCGTCACCATATTGAATCATTATCTAGGAGTACAAAATTAATTATTTATTTCAAATTCTAGCTAATAATAATGACTACGTAAAAAAGCTACACGCACAGGTGTCACGCGAAGAACCACTTCCATACATATATTATGTGTACATACTTCAATTTTTTGTATTCCCAAAATATCAGAGAAAGTTTTCGCCCATCATGCTGAGTTTTAAAATATGAAATATGTCTATTGTGCAGCAAAAACCGGTCAACTTTTACTCATACTTGAATATTGCACTAACCCACTCAGCAACCTTTCTCGGGCAGCTTTTGACGTGTCACCAATTCATCAGTGAGCGATTAATGTCAATAAGACCAAAGTTACTTCTAATGTTTTGGTTAATATTATAAATGTATAAAACTTGGGGTAAATACGAAGCCTAGCATTATTTCGAGAAGAGCATCATTGAAAATATACGACGTATATACATTTTTTTTTTATAGTATAATAATAATAATAATACATATAATAATAATATTTTATTTACAATCTGTCTTCAGACAATAAGTAAATTTAGTAAATTATTAATAAAATAAAAGTAATACAAAGTTTCCAGCGAAACCTTCTATTTTGTATTTATGTATGTATATAAATAACATAATTTACCTGCCAGGTGCCAATACCAATTACTGGCATTTTCTCGCCATTATTAAAAGTTAAATACTTATTACAAGCCATTTTTAAAGCACTTCACTTTAGATTTTCTTACAGAATCTCTTAGTATAAATAAACGCAGATACACTCAGAAAACACAACCGTCAACGGCGAGAATCCAACTTAATCTGAACGCCACAAGTGATTGCGGATGCCACTTGAACAGTGATTTTTTTTTGGTTGGGACCCGAGCGTACAGTGGGCGAAATAGGTGATCTGCACCTTTAAATATATGAGTACACCCAATTCTGTTTTTGCACAATTCTGTTTTTATACACACATTATTTTTTTCACAATTTCATTCGATTTAGCACGATGATTAAAAGCTATTTGAAGGAAATTGTAAAGAAAAATAATGTTATTAGTTTGGGAACTTTAATTTATTTTCTATTCTAATTTATTTTCATAGCTGCTTTAGGACTTTTTCTGGAACGTATTTACCGTGTTAAAACAGAACTAGGTGTATATGGAAAAATTGTAAATAAAATACAATAGTACTAACAATAGATACATAGTATTGGGTGTACAACAAATTGAGTTTGGATAAAATGATTGAGTTTGGATAAAATTATTGATTTTAAATCTTTTAATCGGATTTGTTTTTTAACATAGTCTTTGAATTATTGCTCCATAAAATTAAACGTGCAAAATCCATAAAACGGCGGTAGCTCGAATCTTCTCTATTAGGGTATTCACGCTTTGTGTTGAGTTGAGGAGTTGAAAAGTTGAGGAAAAAGTCAACAGGCCAAAGCGTGAACAGCCCTGTTGAGTTTTATGAGATGAGTAGTTGAGTTTTCTTCTTCTTTCCAGAGTTTGTTTACATTTGTAAATTGGTACAAATTACATTAAAATTCAAAAACTTGAATTAAAAATGCCGGGTCAAAGCATAAAATCTATTTTAATTAAGCTTGTAGCTAATGTAGCTATGTATTACCGCGATTTGTATTATCTTCTCTATATATTTTTCAAAGATTGGCCTTGGCATAGCAAAAATATAAGATCTTTTTTAAAACTTTGAAATTAACGTACTAGCTTTGCTTTCAAACAGTTGATTAGTACATATTGAATTGAGAAATAAATTAATCATTAATTGCCTAAAAGCTTACAAAGTTATTAGGGCTGGCGGAAATATATGCCAAGTGCGAAAATGTTTTTAATTTCCTTCTTCTGGGTTTCTTTCAATAGGAATAGAATAAACTGGAGAGCCGAGCCAGCCAAAACAAAGATGTGCTTGGAATGATTTACCGGGTACATTGTTTTTCATCCAATTAATTTACTTGCGGTCAATTTGCTCCCTTTTTGTTAGCAATCAGCCAATTGTGTAAGGTTGCATCGTTTTGCCCAATAATTCTGCCCACTGTGCATCTTGAAGCCGTTGAAAATTCAGAAGCGTTGCCACATATTTTTGTAACTTTTGCGGCATATCTTATATTGTTTTTAAAAAGAACTGCAAAGCACCAACTCCCTAGTATTATAAATACAATTTTAAATTAAAACTAAAATAATCTACAAAATTCCTGTTCAACAATAATAAAAAATAATAAAACTGAGCGCTTGTTGCGGCTAACCACAATGACGCTGCACGCAATACGCAAAGCAACGCGCTTTGCGTCAGTCTGGCAACGCGGCCGCAAACATTAAGTTATTTCTTTCAGTTCTTTAATTTTGTAAGTTATAACTCGTTAATAAAAGTTACTCTGTAAGCACACAATACTGAATATTGTTAAAGCTTTATAAGTGAGTTCAAATTTGAAGGGTTTTTGAAGCTATTTGCGAAAAACAAAAGCAACAGGTAGTTGCAGGAATTGCCGCACGTGTTTGAAATTTGAGCGCATACATAGCCTTTCTCTGTCATATGTAACTTGCCAGACTGTTTTCGCTCATGTAGCTGAGAGCAAAAACAATTTTGCGTCAATTTAGAAAAATAATTAAATTAAATTGACACCTATACAAATGCTGCGCAAAGTGCCTCTAATTGTTATACTCGGCTCAACGGGTACGGGAAAAACCAAACTTTCGTTGGAGCTGGCCGAGCGTTTTGGCGGTGAAATCATAAGCGCCGATTCCATGCAAGTCTACACTAACCTGGACATTGTCACCGCTAAAGCTACCAAAGAGGAGCAAGCACGTGCGCGACATCATTTGTTGGATATAGCTACGCCCACGGAACCCTTTACAGTGACACAGTTTCGTAATGCTGCGCTGCCCATCATTGAGCAGCTACTGTCCAAAACACAGCCGCCTATTATTGTCGGCGGCACCAACTATTACATTGAATCGCTGCTTTGGGACATATTAGTGAGCTCAAACGATCAGGATAAAGTTGCCATAAACAAAAGCGAGTTAAAGATATTACTAACACAGTCTCAGTTGAATGATATGAGCAATGCACAGCTGCATCAACATTTGGGCGAAATCGATGCAAGCAGCGCTAATCGCATACATCCCAATAACCGACGCAAGATACTACGTGCTATTGAAGTATATCAAAACACCGGCCTCACATTGACTGCCAAACTATGCGTGCAGCGTCAGCAACCTGGTGGGAATCGCCTGGGCGGTCCACTGCGTTACCCGCATACCATTTTACTTTGGCTGCGTTGTCAGCAGGAGGTGCTTAATCAACGTCTTGATAAGCGCGTTGATGGCATGTTAAAACAAGGTCTGCTCAAAGAGCTGCGACAGTTTCACAATGCTTATGAAGGCGTCACTGGCAGCTCTTACACCAAAGGCGTGCTGCAAACGATTGGCTACAAGGAATTTGTGCCTTATTTAAGAAAATACAACGGCGAGCACGATATTAAGTTGGAGCAGTATCTAAGCGCACATGAGTACAAGCTGCCCTCGACAGAGGAGCTTAAAACGGAATCCACTATGCACCCAGCTGGCCTGGAGCTGTTACGCAGCTGCTGTGATGAGCTTAAGCTGGTAACAAGGCGCTACTCCAAGAAACAGCTGAAGTGGATTAACAATCGCTTTCTGGCTAGCAAAGATCGACAAGTGCCAGATTTATATGAGTTGGACACTAGCGATGTGAGCGCTTGGCCAGAGGCAGTCTATAAACGAGCAGAAACAATCATTGACTGCTATATGAAAGAGCAAGTTTGCGAGATAGAGCCTATGCCTAAACTAGTCCATCCAGGTGCTGATCTAAATGAGGAGACTAGCAACTATTGCAGCACTTGCGAACGACATTTTATTGGAGAATATCAATGGCATTTGCATCTGAAGTCCAACAAGCACAAGAAACGCAAAGAATCGCAACGGCATAAACAGAAATATGAAGGCGAGGCGAATAAATGATTTTTGTTAAAATAAAATCTACTATATGCACATTATAAAGGGTGTTGTTTTATGAGCGATGGGACGTCGTTTTTATGGAGGATTTATTAACGTTTTGCATTCATAAGGTTTCTGGATGCCGTACTCAACGAATGAAGGAGTCTTATAAAAACTCTGATGGTGTTGTACTATCACTCTAAAACAAGTCGATTTTTCCATGGAAATTTTTCATCACTAAAAAAATAAACCCTATAAATGTTTACACTCAATATGTTAGTCTACGTAAGTCTTTAGAGCTTGTTATTGTCAAGCTGATGTAATGACAGTTGATGCTGATAACCCCCGTCTGGGGGGTTCGCTTACCAAAGGCAAACGCGCCCATTTTCTGACACTTATCAGTTGATCGGCAACAAACCGCAGCCCACAGAGGTCGTTGTCTAGCGGAGAAGTGAAAACATGTTTGTGCATTTACCAACCCACCGCCAAAACTAAACTCGTTTCGTTTTTCATTTGCATTTCAGTCCTCCAGTAAAACGCACAGATAGCTGCTGCAGCCACAGCCATGTCAACGAAGAAAATTGGTAGGTAGAACTTTGCAGATTCCCACACAAGTTCAAAGTCCGCTTTAACCTGAACATAATTCACAGCACTTTTGAGCGTCTCAGACAAGACGGGTCTGCTGGAGCTGGGCAAGCAGCTGGTGAAGCTTAATTATGAATTGGTCGCTAGCGGTGGAACTGCCACTGCTTTACGTGGCGTTGGTCTGGCTGTTAAAGATGTATCCGATATAACTGGTGCACCTGAAATGTTAGGCGGTCGTGTTAAGACTCTGCATCCTGCTGTGCATGCAGGCATACTCTCGCGCACTACCAACAGTGATCTGGCTGATATGAAGCAGCAGCACTATGATTTAATCAGTCTGGTTATTTGCAATCTCTATCCCTTTGCCAACACCGTGGCCAAGCCTGATGTGACCATAGCCGATGCCGTGGAGAACATTGACATTGGTGGTGTCACACTTTTGCGTGCAGCGGCCAAGAATCATCAACGCGTAACCGTTGTCTGTGATGCCTGTGATTATGCGCGCGTCTTGCGTGAGATAGCCGAACTAGGTGATAGCACCGCTGAAACACGTCAAATGCTAGCGCTCAAGGCTTTCACTCATACGGCCAGCTACGATGATGCTATTTCGGATTATTTCCGCAAGCAATACAGCTCGGGTGTTTCCCAGCTAAACCTGCGCTATGGCATGAATCCCCACCAGAAACCAGCTCAATTGTACACACAGTTGGCACAATTACCACTGCGTGTGATCAATGCTGCGCCAGGCTTTATTAATCTTTGTGATGCTCTTAATGGCTGGCAACTAGTGCGGGAGTTAAAGCAGGCTCTAAAACTGCCCGCGGCAACTAGCTTTAAGCATGTCTCGCCCGCAGGCGCTGCTGTAGGCGTGCCGCTGAGTCCAGAGCAGGCCAAGCTCTGTATGGTTGACGATTTGTATGAGCGTTTAACGCCTCTGGCCACAGCCTATGCGCGTGCACGTGGTGCCGATCGTATGAGCTCTTTTGGCGATTTTGTGGCACTCTCCGATGTGTGCGATGTGGTTACGGCCAAGATTATATCACGAGAGGTATCCGATGGCATTATTGCAGCTGGCTATGAGCCGGAGGCTTTAGAGATCTTGAAAAAGAAAAAGAATGGCAGCTATTGTATACTGCAGGTGAGTTATCAATAGGGATAGAAAAGAATTAATTTATTAATTTATTTCTTACTTTTTAGATGGATCCAAACTACGAACCAAGCGAGATAGAGCGCAAGACGATCTTTGGCCTTACCCTAGAGCAAAAACGCAATGATGCACATATTAATGCGAAGCTTTTCAGCAACGTGGTTACCAAGAGCGGCACGTTGCCCGATGCAGCTGTTCGTGACTTGATTGTGGCCACCATAGCACTTAAGTACACACAGAGTAACTCGGTATGCTATGCCCGCGATGGTCAGGTTATTGGTATTGGCGCTGGACAGCAATCGCGCATACACTGTACGCGTTTGGCTGGTGAGAAGGCTGATAACTGGTGGCTGCGCCAGCATCCTTCTGTTGCTGGTATGAAGTTCAAGGCGGGCGTAAAGCGTGCTGAGATTTCCAATGCCATCGACAATTATGTGAACGGCACTGTGGGCAAAGACATGCCGCTGGCACAGTTTGAAAGCATGTAAGAGAAGCTCACAATAGGATCCTAAAAATTATTTATTGATATATTGTTTTTGTTTTCAAACACTTGCAGGTTCGATAAGGCTCCAGCCCAGCTTTCTGCTGAGCAAAAGCTGGACTGGCTGAAGAAGTTGAATGGCGTTGCCCTGGGCTCCGATGCCTTCTTCCCTTTCAGAGACAACATTGACCGTGCAAGTTTGGTGAGTCTTGGCTATCTTTTGCCTGCAACAGCTGCTTATTATTTGCTTACGTTTTCAGAGTGGCGTCTCCTATATTGCCAGTCCGGCGGGATCCACCAACGATGCCGGTGTCATTGCTGCTTGCGATGAGCATGGCATCATCATGGCTCATACAAATCTGCGTCTCTTCCATCATTAATCGTGAATATGACACTTCCAAATGATTTAATCTCCAACTTATGCATACCAACCTGTATACCTAGCCTTAAGCTTTACATTCCCCGTATTTTTGATAATAAAGCTATCCTGTAGTTAATTAAACACTTCTCCTTTGTACTAAACACTATTTATTTTAGTAATTAGTGGCTAATTATTTTACATTTATGAAATGCTGCTCAAAGTTATCCAAGCCTAATGCCGCCGGTGATGCTGTTTGCGACAGGCTGCACGGCAGTTGCACACAAATACACAGAATGTAAGGCAGAAGATCATTACAGAGGCCAGCACCAAGGCCACGGATGTGGTCTGATCATAGCTGAGCGTTGGATCCAGCACATGCTGCTGCGGCAGCAATTGAAAATCGACTAGCACTTGGGTGCCATTGGGCGGTGGGCACGGCTGCTGCACAATAATTTCCTGGTGCTGCACCTGGAAGAGATAGTATGACACGAATGAATAATACTATTTAAAGAATTCAAGGATAAAACAAAGAAGGAGCATTATTATGAGTATTAGGATTATTTTTTGGTTCTAGGAATAATGGTTTATTATTGAATTTTAAACTCATTTGCATTCACATGTTATAGGAATAGATTATTCTGAATCCAAAGAAAAATTAAGCATGGAGCATATAATATGGAAGGATATATGAATATATGCAGCACAATTTCGGTGTTGCTGATTTCGAATACAAAATTAGTTTTTGGAAGAGCAATATAGAGAACTTAATTAAAAAAACAATAATTGCAATTTCGAAAGACTTAATATTTATGACTGTTGCTCCGAATCCGAAAATATACCATTCTTTACTTTTGTTTATTGATAAAGTCGTAAAGTGGGAGAGTTCTGGCTAGAGCCTTGAAGTATCAGATTTAAAAAACTTTGAAGTCTGTATCCGCCTTTGGCTAGCGATCTAGCCATTTTTAAAGTAATCATACCTGCTTATTGCGACACAGCTGCAGACCTGCCGAATTAGCCAAAGTCTCGGAGCTGTATTCATCCTGCACCAGTACAGGCAGCAACCATTTTTGCGGGGAAACCAGCTGCAGCCAGGACCACAGCTTGCTTAGATTATGAGGATGCACCAAATAGCCGCCAACAGCTGTAAGCGCCAAGCTGACCAGCACATTGAATATTGTAGCCGACACCTTGCAGGGCAAGAAATGGGCACAGAAGAGCGCTAGCGTTTGGATGACCGTCAAATAGAGCAGCATGTAGCCTGAAGGAGGAGTAAGGATTATACAAAAGATCTCGTTATCGCTATACCAGAGCACAACTTACCCATGTATAAATAAATGCCTGTATCACTGCTGTTGGAGTAGGTATAAAGTCCAGCCATGCTATGAGCAGGTAGCAGATAGGCTAGCCAAATGCACAAACTGGGAAACAGTCCCAGCAGACTCTGCATAAAATAGAGTATTTATTAAAAAAGGGATTGCATGGATAACCTTTTAAAAACCACTCACCTGTACTATAATGTAAAGACTGCGCGAGTACAAACCCAGCCTTATGTCTCGCTCTGCATGACGGCGATCCTCCTGTGCATCACGTATGGTCAGCATAAGCAGTGGCCAGTACACCAAGGCCATGACACAGTGATGATAACCAAAACGATCGTTGTAAATCAGCTGCGAATCGGAAGCTGGAACGTCCCAAAAGATGCAGCCAATGCATAGCGAGAGCACCGCAGCTGATATGAGCTTGCTAATCCAGGTGAGCAGTGAGCCAGGCTGTTTATACCCCATGAAACGTTTGATTAGAGCTTTGGTCTGACCAAAGAATCCGGCCTTGAGCGTAAAGTTAGGCAGCGAAGCGGGTGGCGCAGCCAGCGGTGGTTCCGAGTTAATTTGATCCCAGGCATTGGCCAACGATTCAATGCGTGCGGAGGACTCCAGCATGGCAGCTGCAGACAGATCATCCAGTGTGACCAAGTCCACTGTAGTGAAACAACAAAGTATAGAGTTAGTAAAAGTATATTAGCCAACATGTAATGTAAGGCCCGCTTACAATAATAATCCGCTGGATTCTTAAAAGGTGGACACGGATAGCCTAGTTCGCCCATGTGTCGTGGCAAATCTGCACGGCTGCCGGAGAAAACTGTGCGTCCACCAGAGAGCAGCAGCACGCCGGAGCACATGGATAGAATCTCAAAAGTGGGTGGCTGTAGCGTCATTATGACTATGCGACCACCGCTGCACCATTGGCGCAAATATTCAACCAGAAAGAATGTATCAAAGATGTCCATATTGCTGGTCACCTGATCGAGTATTAGCACCGAGGATTGCGCAAGCAGCTGGCAGGCTACGCTCAGACGCTGCTTTTCTGAATGAGTTAACGAGGAGACATTCGAGGCACGCACCGTATTTAAGCCCAAGTCCTCGATTAAAACGTCCATCTGTAACAGAGCAGACAATGAGATCAAGCGAAATTAGTAAATCGATTTAAAAAAAAAAACTTACCCTTTCCTTCAAATCGCTGCGATCCAGCGGCCCCCTCAAAGCCGCATGAAAATTCAAGGTGCATTGCACGCTCATGCGTGGATCCAGCGAGGAAACCTCCAAAGCGGGCACATAACTGCACAGCTCACGTAAACCTCGTCGATTTACCTGCTGCCCATTGATGAGTATCTCGCCGCCCATGCGTTCTCTCAAACCGGCTAGACATTCGGCTAGCGCCGTGCCTTCTCGCTGTGAAGTAGCCATTATAGCAAACAGATCGGCTGCCTTGGCCTGCAATGACACACCACGCAGGCAGGGATTTACATCCAGACAGTGCACCTGTATATTCGGATAAATCAGTCCAATATTGGACTGCTTGCGTCCGTACTGGCTGCCCATATGCTGCGCACGATGAACACCATGCGGATTGCGCGAGGTGCCATAAATGCGTGACTCGCCATAGTCGTAGCCCATACCATCGCCGCCAGCGCCCAGCAAATCCGCTTCACTGTGTGAACGATGACCATAGTGCTTGCCGCCGGCACCATTGGCGCCACCATTGGGCATGTATTGATGGGAGTTTATGTGCTGTCCAACGGCAATGCTGGCGCGGCTGTTAGCTTGCCGTAGCGCAGCTGCGGGCACACCCTGTGCGCGTGAGTCAGGCCTGGAATGGGGTATGCCGCCAATGGCACGAAAATCAGACTCGCTGCGATACTTTCTTAGATTGGGCGGAACACGACTACGTGTAGTTTCATTGTCGCTGCTGTCATAGCCAGAGGAACCGGCTGTGGGACCGCCGCCGGAGCTGTCACGAAAAGCACGATTGACGCGTCCGCGCATGCCATGGCCATGACTTATGCCCATGCCCATGGCCATGCCATTGGGTACGCCAGGGCCCGGACCCGGACGATGGGAGCGCTGTGAGCCAGCATTGGGTGGAAAAACACGCGGCAGTCCAAATTTCAAATATGTATACATATTGGAGCCCAAGGGTGATCTGCAGACAGAGCCATAAAGCATTAGCATTAGACACTACATACTGAATTATATTAAATGACTTACTTGGGTCCATAGCGCGGATGATTTAAAATGGATTGCACTGTGGTATCGCGTAGCTGGAAGTTTCCATATGGCAACGGAGATTTATCTGACGAGCCCAGCGCCGAATCGGTAAAGTCAGAATTCAGATTTTGTCTATGCGTGAGAAACAAAAGAATGAAGAGGGTCAAAAATGTTGCGGTCAACTAGTCAAAGCCAGGGCGTGGTTAGCCTTCAACTACCAACAATGGCAATTGAATTTCCGCATTGTTTTATTTTTCCTCCGTTGACGATCTTCTGCGGTTTAACCAACCGTCAAAAATAATTTAATGACAGGTGCAGCAGCAGCATGGCTATGATGCTTCATTGAACTGCGCCCAGGCGTGCCACAAAATTATGACTTACCTATAGATTGACCAGGCATGCAAATCCTCCGATGCGGCCGGTGGCAGCGGCGTATTTGGTCCATGTGGCACCGAGTAGCGACGCTCCTCACGTGACATTTTTTTATTTGTTGAAAAGTTGCTCAGTTCCATGATCTGCAAAGATTTTTAGAGAGATGGAGAGTTTTGCGTTAGAGAGAAAGCCAAAAGTTGTCAGCTAAATTCATATCTAATGACCAAATGTGTCGTGCGCGTTTTGCATGCGTTTTTGTGACTGTTCCGACAGTAACTGGGTCAAGAATGCCGCTCTTGGCTATTATAACTCATAATTTGCGGGAATTAGCTTAATGAAGGCTTACTACACATGAGACGTTGGTGTCCGCCGCATTGTTGTTATGGTTGTTGTTGCGATCATAGTTGTTCGCTGACGTCGTTGTCGTCATTTCCATTGTCATGCCAAAAAGCTCACGACAATAATATGAAACCCATTTTCCAGTTTTTTCAAGTATTTTTCTTATTAATACCTTTACAGCGAGTATAATAACTTTACTACAAAAGTGGTAAAGGTGGAGAAACAAGAACTTTTGGCTTTATGGAGCATTACAAGGTATTCTTAGAAAGATTTGTGTGATCTTTAGTCTTTTGGCCTTGCACCATTACGTTTTAAAGTTTTTTATTAGCAAAAGAAACTAAGTTTTTTTAAGGAATATAGATAGTATGGGTAGAAATTGACGCCTATGGAGTGCTTCAAAAGTATTGATTGATTTAAGAAGCAGTACACCACTCATAAAATAAATATTAAGTCGGGACTACTTCTATTTTTGATCTTTTATTTAATGAAATTTAACTTTAAGATGGTCTTATCAGCTATAAAATTATATAACTGGGAATGAATTATAAAATTTTCTATAAAATTTATAATAAATCGACTTTAGTTATGCAGCAAGGCAGGCTGGGCTTATCAGGAATATACCATTCAAAAACACTCTTAAAAACAATAGTTGGTTCTAGTGGAAACTTGCTTTCTTTTTATTAATTACACAGGCCAACATGGTTTAGTAATTTGCTGCGTAGAATCCGAATCCAGGGTCAGAATTGGCCCATCACGTCAAGAATTTGAGATATTTGAGGTTATTTACGAAAAAACGCTGTTTTTCGGGTACATATTTGAGGTTATTTAGGAAAAAACGCTGTTTTTCGGGTACATAACCTCAAATATCTCAATGACCCTTAGCTTTCCAACAACTGACATGACCCCGGTATTTGTTGACCTGTGAAATGCAAATGACGTCGAGGGATATACTATGTAACTTTGAATAGCCATAACTTTGCGAAAAAAATCATAAATGATCGCTTGAACTTTTCAATTAAAGGGTAAGAGTCGTACTGAATGATGTAACTGGAGTGACAGACCACAAAAATTTTTTTCAACCCTGTATATAACCTCAAAAGTAGGAAAAAAAAACCGTTTTAAGGGTACATAGCCTCAAATATCTCAAAAGCCTAACGTGATGGGCCAATTCTGACCCCGCAAATTACTTCGGAAATGACCTTTAGCTATCCAACAACTGACATGACCCCGGTATTTGTAGGTCTGTGTTATTAATTAGTAAATTTACTTATTGTCTGAAGACAGATTGTAAATAAAATATGAAAAAAAAAACTTACTTAAGCATAGAAATATTGTAGACTTAGGAAAAAAATGGCTTTAAGGATATATATATATATATAGGAGTATATAAGGGACAGACCTATGTGCCCATAAGCTACAAATTTACGTCCTTGATAGAACCTGAAATCAGAACTGAGAGCGATATCAATACAAGGGAGAAAATATTAATTTGAAAGGCATTGCTACTATGGCTTCAGAAGATATTAAAGAGTAGAGTCTTCTCTCAAAAAATAGATTTAATGTTTTCGAAGTGGCTTATCACGACAGCGCTAGTAAAATAATTTTCCAGAATAAAAACCTCCTCCACATTAGGCACTACTTGGCAGCCGCCTCTTTCTACAACGCGCAGAGCTTTGAGTACTAATATGTACCTGTGGAGCATAAGATTGAACCGGAGACCTACAACTGAGGTAAATGTCAAACTGAGATTGAGACGAAGTTTCATAACCATTTCTTCTATGGGCTTAGAAGACATTTAAAGAGTAGATAGAGCGTTCTCTTAAAAAACTAAAATTTTGATCTTCAAGTGCCTTATCACGTCAGTACTAACTACTACTTTGCAGCCACTTTCTTCATACAGAGCTTTGAGAACAGCAATGTTCTCAACGAGCTTTAGAGCCGAACCTGAGACCTAAGACCTGCGAGCATTGTCAGCATGAGATTAAGAAGAAAACTGCCTTTAATAAGGGTATGTGTTACAGTACCGTAAACAAATCATTCTTTTTGAATCTCCTGAAAACAAGTGAAAAAAGTTCTTCATTCGAAAAATTCATAAGCAAACTTTTGGAACATCGGTTATCACATAATACAAAAATAGGTACACACTTTTGCAATAGATAAAGAGGAAAATCTTAAAGTTGAAGTCGTACTTGAAAACCTATATAACACCGATAAACTAAGTATACCACTGGAATGTTGGGAACATGGTGGATCACATTTGAAGAGATTGGAATATATCAACACCGGTTACCAAATGGTTTTCATTTCGAAATTTCTAGAAGTTACATTTGTTATTGATACTATATATATTTTTTTCTAAAGAAAATTTTTAACATGGCTTAGCGGGCTTAAACCATGCTATATAAGATTTCAATGTTTAGAACACAATTTTTGTATTCCATTATTAAGAAATTATGTATACCTACTATATCTATAATCGATTATATATAGCAACTTTTAGAAGAATATGAACACGGTATAAATGTAATTTCAAGACTAGAACTGGCACCAGAGGAGGGCAGAATTAATGAAATTCAAATTTTTAAATAAAATCTACTGCTCCAACCGCTCTCAGATAATATAATATCTACACTAGTTACTAGTGTTCGTAAATGTTAAAAAAAAATTTAAATTTGTTCCATGTTCGCAAATTCTATATAATAATGGCGGCCAAAAATAAACTAAACAATTTTTTAACACCAAACATTGAGCTTAAGCTTTCAAAATGCGTTACTTCTACTTTCTTATTTTTTTCGAACATTTACCAACACTAGTAATTTAGGTTGGCAACGCTGTAACGGCCTTTGCATACTTTTTGCTTAGTGTGCAAGGGCGTTTTGAATTCGGCGTGTAAATACCTTTTGTTTTAACCTTAAAATCTTTATATTAGGTGTTTTTTTTTTGAGCTGTCAAGTTGAGCAAATTGTTTTTCAAACGCCTGCAGTTTAATTAGTAGTCGAGAACAAAGACCAGGCAACCCAACCACTGAAGATGTCGACACGGCCGTTGCGTTTTTAATTGCTAATGCGAAATAAGCTCGGAAAGAAACAAAAACCGCGCGCGTTTTAAAACGCATGCAAATGAGTTTGGCCAAATGTGTGGGCCAGTATTATGCAATCAAACAATAAACAAACGGTAGCAAGTTTTTTTTTTGTTTTGTATCTTTTGGATATGGCATATGCAGCTGCTGCACCAAGTCCATCCTGTCTGTCAGTGTCTGTCTCTGTCTGCTGCGGTGCAACGAGGCGTATGCGCTGTTTCCGTTTTTTCATATAAGCCTCGACTAAAGATAACCAAGTAGTTTAAACGTAATAAATATATATATATATAAAAAAACAACAAATAAAAAAACCAAGAGCTTACTGATTACGTAGCCAAGTTCTACTTAAGTGGCTATTTCGAGCCAGTGAAATTGACTTTCATTGAAAAGTGAATGGTACATGGAACCGCCACGGCAGCCCTAATTAAATCTACTTGCAAGTTTTGCGATACGTTTTGTTAATTTTATGCTCTTTCTTTGGTGGCAAGTATTTCAAGTTTGTTGGGTAGTTTGTTAGCTTCGAAGGAGTTATATACAATAAACATATATTAATAAACTAGTTACTAGAAAATCCTATAGGTAGAACAGTTCCTATAGAAAGTACGTAACTATTCGCTAGTCCTAGTAACGAAATATTTATAGGCTTTATATCACTCGACAACTTTGCTTAGGATTTATTCTGTTATAAAAGTAATCCGCTCGAAAAAAAGTAAACCTACTCAGATTTTAGTGTATAAAGTTTTATACTATAAACCAGGTGTCGGCAACCAACTTTAGTTCCGAAAATAAAGTATACTATATTATATAAAAATAAATTGTGAACTATTATTTAATACAAGACTGTTTTAATATGAAAATATCTCCGACCCAAACGGACCCAAACCCGCGGGCAAAAATATTTGCCGACCCCTGCTAACACACAATTTACATTTGGCGGCACATAATTTACAATATGCTTTTAAAGCTATAAAAAAAGTTATAAAAAATCGTTTATTTTTACTTTGATAAATCTACCTAAAAATTTGGCAGTAATAAATTTTTATAAACCTTAGTTGAAAGCAAATATTGATTAAGAGTTCTAAACAAATCGGCTTTGTAGCTTTGATCCATAAACCCAACTTCAGAAGAAACTTCAGAGGATGTGAGTGCAAAATCTTATGAACCTTTAAATCTGTAATATTTGTTTGTAGAGCTGGAGTTACTAGAGAACAAGGATATGTTATGTTAAGTAGCAGTTGTCAGTCTGTCCGTAAAAAGGCTGTAAATCAAATCTTTAATTAGAAACTTATGGGAGGTCTATCGAGGTGTAAAAATAAAATGCAATCGTTCCGGAGCTTTTAAGAGATATACCCTGGAAAGCGACTATTTAGCTGTTTAAGCCATCTTCTACAAAGAGCCATGTAAGAGCCGAAGAGCCAACTTCATCGGTTCCTCTTCTTTCACCAGAGTTGCTGTAAAAAGCAAAAACAAGAGGTTTTGGAATCCTCTACGTGATCTTAATTAAGTTCAAAAAGCAATTTCTGAGTTTTTTAATGCATTTAAAATTTAAAAATTAATTTGTTTTCCAAAAAAAAGAAATAGTTTTGCTAATTTAAAAAATTTAGTAATTCTTTAAAAAAAATAAACAGTTTCTGACAATTTAAATGTAGTTTCCAAATCATCAAAAAATTGTCCAAAATCGTAGGTTCGTGGAGATATGTCTTGCAACATTTCTTTTGGGAATTTGACTAAAGGAAACTAGTATTATTTGGGAATATAGTTAGAGTTCCTAAGCAATACGAAAATTAATAAACTATTTAAGGTATTCACACTCTCTGTTGAGTGGAAAAGTTGAGCACTTTTGCAACAACAAAATGTGCAGGGCTGAGTTTCAACTCTCAACCCTACTTTAGTTTTTTAGCTGTTGAAAAATAGAGATAAAAAGTACACATTGAATTTTAATAATTAAATTGAATTTTTTAAATTTTTTTTGAAATTGTTAGGTTTTTTCACAAAAGAGAGTGGGCACTGCGACCTGAAGATCTATTGTACCTTACCCATTATTAGGATAAAAGACCATCTGCCTTCCTTATGAAGAGCAGTAAGGCTTTCGTTGGGACTCGGCGTAGCTGAAAAGGGATGATCCGTTCAGCTCCCTAATGTGTGTCTCTGTCCCACACTATTGCTGGACAGTCACACAAGATGTGTTTGGTCGTCTCGCCGTCTTCAAAACAAGGCCTGCACTCTGAAGAATCCGATAGACCCATTAATTTGAATTTAATGCAATAAAAAAAAAAGTTTGGGTAATTGAAGCAATTATTACTTTTGAGTGTCGCCAAATTTAAAATTTACAATATTTGTAAAGAAGAAGCACAATCTCAACACTCCACTCATAAACTAATAAAAAGGGTTGTTCACGCTTTATACTGTTGTGTGCTTGCGCAACTTTTCGACTCATCAACTCAAAAGCAACAATGAATACCTCAATTGTTTTGGACAATAAAAATAATTTTTTCTTAAGATAAATTTTAAGATTGTTTTTAGTTTATTCAAAAATAAAAGGTCACACATCTAATATAGAACTAGTTAAAAGACTGCGGCTGGTTTATGTTTCGTGCCTCGTAACTAAAGACGATGGTGCGTTCTCTACCTAGTCCTTTCAACGGCGGCATCGTCTATCACTCGCACTCCTTTTTCCCAGAGTAGCCAGCAGAGCCCACGAAAAAGAATTCAAAATATGGCAGATACTAGCACTATAATAAAATTTATTACGTGCACCCACCCACCCATAAAGAGTATCTAAACGTCATTGCTACGTAATGAATCCACTGTTATCTTTTTTTCTCCTTTTTAGCACAGCTTCAGTTTTTTTTTTTAATTATGGCCCAGAGAAGCAACCAGGCGCTTGAGCTGAAAGTGAAGCTGCGGCTGCGGCTGCGGCGCTTATATATACAGCCACTATATGGAGCGGCAAAGGAAAAGCTGTCGAAAAGCTTGACGCTTTGATTACCACATAGTTGAAATGCTTTTCCAGTTATGTGAAGTAGGTATTATTATTAAACATTTTAATTATGCGCTGTTATTCAGATAGCAGAGACTTTTTGCTATTTTTAACACTTTAATTGCGTGTTAAATTCGTTTTAATTAAAATCGTTTGTATTATATTTGTGGTAAGAGCGGGGTGGCGCCACGCCTGCCTTCCCCCAGTGCCCACCCTGTTTATGGCCGTCAGCAGCTTAACTCTCAGTTCAAAGCAGTTTAGTTTATTTTATGTTGTTTGTTTGTTTTTATTGTGGCCATTGTTGTTGATATGCACACACATACACCTTACACATGTTGGGCAGAGGTTCATGCATGTATGCGTGTGTATCTGTAAGATATTTTTTTGGACCGCGTAGTGAAAGTGGAAGTTGGGGCAAGAAAGAAAAAGGTTTTAATTTTTTTTTTTTTTTAAACGGGCTCAATGTTAATGTAAATAAAAATAAAGAGCTACAGTTGAAACTATAAATATAAGTATAAGTATATACATACAACAAAATGTTGCGGCGTTTTACAAAAGCACTTTTGTTGTTGTGGATGATGGCTTTGATATTGAGGGCAATGATACGCCATACCAATGATTTATTTCTCTGATATCAATCGTCTGTGTAAGTGCCACAAAGTGCCAATAAGTTGGCATTGTATCTCTCTCTCTTAATTCCGAATTGACGTGGCTATATAGGTGGGGCTGAAAGATTTGTTTTCTAAAGAAAGAAATGTTGACTCTGAACGACTTTGATATGGGACAGTCTTAGTCTAAATGGAAACAAATACCTACCGCATTGATAAACATTCTTGCAGAGGCTTAAAAATGTATAGAGGTGTCAAAAAACAATAGTAGCTCCCAGAAATTATACAAATACATAAGAAGCATAGATTTTTAGTAATATCGCTTAAGTAGGTCAGCTTTCCGATCTACTTAAATGCTTTAGATGTCAACTGATTTGAATTTTTTAGCTTATATTTTATTTATTACATGAAAAGGTACAAAAGTAAAGACAAGTTGAAGCCTCTGACTGTCATTTACTTAATAATAGCCCAAGTGATCAGTTTAATTTAAAACGATTTGACTCACGACATTCTCAAACTATACTTTTGTTAGCTGCACAAAGAAAGTAAGCAGGGATCGTATCTCTTATAATTTTTAAAATAAAAATCATGAAATAATTTTTTTTTTTTTTTTAATTTTTTCATTAAAATTGCAAAATAATTCTTATTTTTTGACTTTATAAAAAAAATTAATGAAATAACATTTAAATGCCAATTTTTTATTAAAAATTGCAAAATAAAATAATTAAAATTTTTATAATAAAATTTTTAAATACAAATTATTGGCCAATTATTATTATTATTTATATGTATTCCGGATAATCCTTTCAAAAATATAAAATTTGTTTCAATTTTTTGGAGGAACAATTTCCAAGGAATTTTTTTAACAAATACATACAAGAATACAAACTGGTGACGAATCCACTGTGCAGGTTAGGATTAAAAAGTAGTAGGACCGAATGTCTGCATAGCAGACGGAGAGCGTTTGGACATCCTTGGTGTGGTAGTGGGAAGCCTTCGAAGAGAGCGATATTTTTCCAGTCGCCTGCGGGCAAGCGGAAAGTAAGCACGTCGATACACCAAAACATATTTTAAGAAGTGTCGTCGCGATCCAAGATGGAGAAAAATATCTAGCAACGCTACGCCATTATATTCTGCGTCAAACTAGGGAAAACCGCGACGAGGACCATCCGAATGATTAAGGATGACAGCAGGCATGCTGGCAGGAGCCGCACAACAGTGTTTGAGTGGCATAAGCTGTTCTAGGAGGACGGGGGTCGCACGAAGCTGACCAAGACATTAAGGATTGATGAAATTGTGCCATGTTGACCCACCCAGCCTACCTTCCAGATCTGGCACCGCCGGACCTCTACATCTTTCCTCGGCTCAAGCGGTGATATTTCGAGAACTATGAAGGATTATACCGGTAAGTTAAAAAAAAATTAATTAATAGCAGGACTGACTGCTACATTTTGATCGTACCATGCATATAAGATAGCTGAGTGTTAAAGTCTATTTAAGTCCCAGGTTCGATTCTCTGTAAAACCAATTTTTGTTTTTGCTCTAATATTGGTTTAGAAATATATTTTTAATTTCCATTTTTTATACCATTTTTTAAATTTATTATAGAGTTTTATACTTCAATTTTTTGGTATCTAATAACACTAGTTTACGTGAAAAATAAACCTTCGTAAAAAAGTGTTTTTTAGGGTCAAGAAGCACGAAAATTACATTTTTTTGTTTTCTTTAGCACTGTTTTCTAGATTTTTCGAAAAACATATTTTTGGGCACTTGTGTCGACATAAAAGATAATTAGATCGAAAGCTATTGATGCGCTCTTTACGGTGATATATGATATGTACAGATTAAGTAAAAAAAAATGAAGTTACAAGCAACCAAAGTTCGAAAAAAGTTTAATTTTCGACCATTTTTCAAAATGAAAAATTTTTGATTTGCTTTTTATTAACGAGAAAAAATTGTTTCAAAAATTATGTTAAGCTTTAGGCTGAAAGAAAATTCTTTTACGAATATTTCGAGTCTAAGATCTTTAAAATCGGGTAAGCACTTTTGTATGAAAAAACAATATTTTTCAATAAGTTGTAATTTTGAAAAATGGTCAAAAATTACACTCTTTTTTGACTTTGGTTGCTTGTAACTTCAATATTTTTTAATTAATCTGTACATATCGTATATCACCGTAAAGATACCTTTGGATCTAATCGTCTTTCATGTCGATACAAACAAAATTTTGTTCACGAGATATTGACGAATAACTGAAATAAGTGTCCAAAAACATGTTTTTCGAAAAAATCTCGAAAACGCTGCTTAAGAAAAAAAAGGTTGACATTTTCGTGTTCCTCGACCCAAAATTATCCTAAAAACACTAGTAATAGGCATAATTTATTATTTGGCGTAAATGTTTAAATTTATATTTTCTAAATGATTTTTAATAAAGAAAAAATAAAATAAAAAATTAGACCTGGACTTTGGTCTTAAAAAAAAAAAAATGGTGTGTTATTAGCTAAGTCTTTAAGAAGTAAACGACTTAGAAAAGAGTTTATCAGACCTGGTGAGCTGCAGAGTCTGCATAAAAAGCAGATTCTGTAAAGTCCTGCAAATATTGAGCACAAAAGGACACTAGGAGACTGCCATACCTGATAAGAGATCGAACTTTGTGCTCTAATGAATGACCAGGAGCTTTTGATGAATATAATATTTGCGAACTTATAAAGATGTATTTCTAATTCAAATACTATTTAATCTTAAATTAAGATGTAAAAGAACAAGACAAGTTTTAATTGTAAGATTTAAATAAATAATAATATAAATACTAGCTCAACAGTTGTTGGTACAAAACAATATTTTTCAGTATTTTCGTCTATTTATGTCATACTATAAAAAATGAATAAAAAATTATTATAGACGTGAATAACATTCGCAAAAATATCGTGTTCTTACGTAATTTTCCAGAATGTACTGCCTCTTGCGACATTTTTGATACTTGTACTTTGTATTCCATGTGCATCTTTAATTTAAATGCCAATTTACTTAGGCGTGCTCCATTGAATCATTTGATATATGCACATGGCTAATGACAACACCAACTGACCGAAAAACCTGACCGCATGCAAGTTTTCCTTGTCGTGTGTCGTCTAACTGCAGTTTTGCAAGAGTGACCAACCAGACACGCAACGGTTAGAGCCTCCAGTTGACAACTTGGAATCGTGTCTTTCTTTCACTGAGAAATGCAGCTCAGACAACGGGAACAGGTCTTCTGCAACGGGTCTTCGTCTTTGTCAAGTGGCACTTGGCTCTACCATAAATCTAATATTTTATTTGTTTAGTTTTCTATATTGGATTTGTGTTGCACTTACAAGCTGGTAACTATTGCCAATAACCGTTGGACAATTAATTTCTAGAGCTGCGATTTATTGGCCACATACACATACGAGTATATCCGCTGCCATGCAAAACGACATTTATCATGTCTTAGAGCCACATTGCTGCAGCAAGTTGTGAGCCGGCTTAAACATGTCTAATGTCTATGATATAATTCTGACTAAGTTATTGTAACTGTCGGACTGTGACTCAATATTAAAATGCGGTCTGTTTCTTCCGAGACGGGGAACTTTGACTTTGGCGCAGCTGCAGCCCATTTTTTAATGCGGTTTGTTGGGCATGCTTGGAGCACGTACAGCTGAAGCTGAGTCTTTGGAGCTTTGGGGGCATGACAGCATAGCTGTATGCGGTTTAGTTATATATAATATAATATGCATATAGCTTTGAAGGTTAGCAAATTATTGGATTATTTACTTATTAGCTCAGACAGCCCAAAACCAAGTCGCGCGATTCTAATATAATTAGTAATACTTATTAAGCCAAGATCTTGGTCTTAATACAGATTGATGGCTGGCTAATTTCAAATTAGTTATGCCCAATTTGAATTAATTGACTGCTGACCTTTAACAATGGTTTCAAAATACTGACCTAGATCACACAGTCTATTAAAACCTCGTCTAATGTCTTTCATGATTGTAGTAGGAGTTTACTAACTAAAACTTGGAGCAATTTATCATTTAAACACTTTGAAGAAATTTTGTGTATGGGCATAAATTAATAGATTCAGTTAGTTTATAGACCTTAGTACAATAATTAATGATCAGCTAATCTATACAAATTGCTTATGCAATAATTGACAAGTCCAAAAACACATCTGGAGGCTGCAATATATTTCGATTGATTGATTGACTACCAATTTGTTATCTAATGTTAGGGGAAAAAAGTCTGTTTAGATTACACTAGTTTACAAATTTAATGGTCATCGAGTGAATTCCTCAATATATCGTCAACAACATTTTGTATGACATGGTTCCACAACAACTACAATTCTTACCCGATTTTAAAGATCTCTTTCAGCTTAAAGCTTAACTTAATTTTAAAAAATTTGTTTTCGTTAATAAAAAGCATACCAAATACCGTGTAATTTTGAAATTCCGACTTTGGTTGCCAGTAACTTCGATAATTTTTACTTAATCTGTATATATGTATTATATATCACTGGAAAGAGCACATCTGTACCTTTCGATCTAATTATCTTTCATGTCGAGATATTGAGGAATAACTGAAAAAAACGCCCAAAACATGTTTTTCGAAAATATCTCGAAAACGGTGCTAAAGAAAAAAAAATTGCCATTTTCGTGTTTCTCGACCCCAAATTACTCTAAAAAACACTTTTTTAGGAAGGTTCATTTTTCGTGTAAACTAGTGTTAGATTAGGCTTTGACGACTAGAGCGGAAAATAACAAGCTTAGGCGTTGAAAAATTAGGTAAGAGTAACTATTTCGATAAACTGTCCTAATAAGTTTAAAACAAGTAAGGGGTTGCAATGCTGTAACAGTCTAAAAAAATCGATTTAATAAAGTTACAAGTCTGCCGACTTATTACCCTTTACCCTTGAACATTCATTGTACCTAATTATGATTAATTCTCATAGTCTTACTTCGATTAAGACGTGTTTTACAAAAAATTTTAAGTGTGATCACTCCATGCGATTTGTCCAATTTAAACTTTCTAAGTTGAGAGGTTTAGTCTTAAGCTGTTATGCTCTATGGCGCCAAGATGGTTGAATCGTAAAAAGTAAAAAAAAAACATAATTTTAAGTTAACATAGCTTCAACTTATTACATTGCAAATATTTTTAGAGATGTTGAACCCTAAAAAAAAACTCTTTATCCAGCTATAAGATGCAAGATTTGGTCAAAAACCTCATAAATCTATTTTGGGGGATGGTGTCCTAAAAGTGTAAAACAAGCAACTAAACTTTATCAAAGGAATTGTTTTATCCATTAAGTGGATATGTACATAGCTGAACCCTTTTTACAATAGTAAAATAGCATGCACAGCATCCATACTATCAAAACTATCCGGTAACATAATGTACTAATTTCATATCCCTTCTCCGATAAACAGCATCAATTGTCCACCTCTTCTGAATACGTTAATATAAAGGCTGAAACCATCAGAGGGTCTCCTTCAGTAGGGAACAAAAAACGCCCTGCAACGATTTTGAAGAACTTATTGTATTATAAGAGTCCCTTGAAAGTAAAAAAAATTCTTTAAAATTTCAGTTAAGCTGAAAGTTCATTTAAAAAATCCGTCTTTGAAAAATTTGGTTTATAGCTGATACTTTTTCTTAAAAAAATGTGTGGATAAGGAACAAAAAATGGCTCCAATGATTTTTAACTAGTGACGCAAATCTATTCATAGGTCTAAAACAAATAACTTTAAAAATTTCCGATTTTAAACATAACTTAAAAAAAAGAAGTTTGACATTTTATTTCATTGCGTCTAAACTACTGAATATTTTCGAACAAATTAGCAGTAAGATTCTTAAAAAAATATATTAACGAACACATTTTCATACAAATAGAAATGCAATTTTCAATCACTATATATAACGAAAATTTATTTTATAAATACATTTTTTTTAAACTATGTAAAATACATTTTTATTTAAAATTAATGACAATTATGTACGTCTTTAAGTGGTAAAATTCTAACTAATTTTTGTAATATACTATAGCATACATATTCAGTGGTCATATAATAACAACATTTTAAACTTACTACTTAAACTAGTTAAATATTAAAATATAAACATTTTTAAAAAAAAATGTAGTTTATAATTTCCATTAAAGTTGTCATTTGAAAAAAAAATTTACGGGTTTAACTTTTATACAAAAAATTTAAGAAAATTAAGAAATTTTAAATGGATATATTATTTTTATAATTTTTATCAAAGAAAATATAGAAATAAAACTTAATTTTAATTACAATTTTTTTTTTTTAATTTGCTGTTTATATAATGAGAAAAATTTTAAATTTGTTGGTAAATTTCAAAATATAATCATTGTTCAAAATAGATTTTTTTTATAAATTCCATTTAATGTTATTATTTCAATTAAAATTAGTCGGGTTAACTTTTATGCAAAAAATGTAAAAACATTATTTTTCCTTAAAATTTTCTTTGAATGTTGTTTTTTCAATCAAAATTTATCGGCTTAACTTTTAAACATAAAATTTAACCCAATCAACATAATTTTTATATATTGTACATCAGAATTAAAAAAAAATTGTGAGAGCCTTGTTCACGGCTTTGATTAAATTTTTTTTTTTTAAATTTTCACGTTTTCAGTAAATAAATAGTCGTGAAGTTTTAAGTTTAAACATTTTTTTTTGGTTATGAATCGATCTACCTCTTTTCATTTTAAAAATCGTTGAGCCCATTTTTTGTCCTTATCCAGCTAGTCCCTTTGTATAAATAATATATATTAGCTCATGTGTACCTAAATAATTTAATATATATTAGTTGCGCAACTAAGTTCTCGCTGTTTTTTTGATGAAAATGTAACTTTATTATAAAAAAATTGTTATCAATGACTCATTCAAAGTATTGCCCATCGCTAGCTACAACTTTTTCCCATCTTTCTGGCAGAGTTCGAATACCTTGACAGAAGTGTTCGTCTTTTGAGGCTATCCACGAATCAAGCCATTTTCCGATATCTTCATATGAATGGAACTGCTGATTAGCCAGACCATGTGCCATCGAGCGGAACAAGTAAAAATCGGACGGCGCAATATCTGGGGAATATGGCGGGTGGGGTAGGACTTCCCATTTGAGCGTTCCCAAGTAGGTTTTAACAGGATTGGCAATGTGAGGCCGAGCGTTGTCATGCAGTAAAATCACTTTTTCGTGCCTCTGCCATTTTTCTCGCAGTGCTCGGCTCAATCGCATCAATTGAGTTCGATACCGTTCCCCAGTGATGGTTTCGCCTTGTTTCAACAGCTCATAATAAACAACACCGACCTGGTCCCACCAAATGCACAGCATAACCTTCGCAGCGTGAGTATTCGGCCGAGCCGACGACGTGGTAGCATGACCGGGTAGTCCCCAAGAATTTTTCCTCTTTGGGTTGCTGTAATGAATCCATTTTTCATCACCCGTCACGATGCGATGAATAAAACTCTTCCTTCTTTGTGGCTGGAGCAGTTGTTCATAGGCGAAAAAACGACGCTCAACGTCCCTTGGTTTCAAATCATAAGGAACCCAAGTTCCTTGCTTTTGAATCATTCCCAACGCATGCAATCGCTTGGAAATGGCTTGGCGGGTAACTCCTAATGCTGAAGCAAGCTCTTCTTGCGTTTGGCACGAATCGTCATCGAGCAATGCCTCCAATTCAGCGTCTTCGAAGGTTTTGGGTCTTCCTTTACGTGGACGGTCGTCAACATCGAAATCACCGTCTTTGAAGCGACGGAACCAATCACGGCACGTTGTTTCGCTTGGAGCAGCATCTCCGTACACTTTTTGGAGCTCTCGATGCGCTTCAGCTGCCTTTTTTTTCGAACAGAACAAGAAAATCAACACTTCCCGCAAATGATGATTTTTTGGCACAAAACTAGACATTTTCACACAACCACAAGTAAATAATGAATATGGTTTGCTTACCATATGCCTAAGCTTCGTTTATGAAGTTTTGGGTATGTCAAAATCGACCAGAACTTTCTGCTAAAGCCATCTATTGACAAACAGCGAGAACTTAGTTGCGCACCTAATATCTATAGCAAAAGCTATAGATGTTTCAATTAAAATTTTTTTGGTAAAAAAGTGTATTTCACTAGTTTTTATTTTTTTTATAATAATTTGCATGGATTAAAGATACTAGAAGAGCTCTGAATAGTTTAGCTTCTATGCAAAAAATTATATTAAATAATTATAAGCAAAAGTTTATATTAAGATAAATTGGTTATATCTATTTTCGTTCTTTGTGTTATAAGCCTTAATAAATACTTTGGATTCACAACTAATGGCAAAAATATAAATACTTAATGTCTAAAAGATACAAAGAAATTTATTTTATTTCCTGGTTTGTAGCAATTTATCATTTAAAGACATTCCGAGATATTTTTTCGTCACTAAAGATTAGCTTAGTATGGTTTGTTGTTTAGTTATTATTAATAAGCTCATCAATCAAATTTACAAACTTAAAAATAGAATTGAGGGATTGCTGGAGATGTCTTAATTAAAGTGCGTCGTAATAGTTACTGGTTTATGGCAATGGGAATGGATGGAATACGATGCAAGGACCAGGTAGTTAGTGGCCGTACTGACTATCTTTGGTGTCATGAAGTGGAGTAGAGGACTGGCAAGAATTTTCTTCTTGAATTTTCTTCTTGCCAGTCGCGTGTCTCTAGTACTCCTCTACTTTAAAGTTTTCATAACTAAGACATCTTTAGCAACCAAATAGAAATAGTAATTAAAATTGAAATATGCCTTAGAAATTTGTTTGGACCACAGACTTGCCGGTAGCCAGCTCATGCCTAACCAATAAATTCTGTGGCTGAGTGCTTTACAAGCCAGCTTGAAAGCCTCTAAATAATTTGGCAGCAGCTCAAGGGATTGGCTTGTGGTATACGCCAATATTCCCACGCATAGCGCTTGACCAGTTACAACAAGTCAAACCGTCAAAAGCCAATTAAATGGGGCTAAAACAAAAATTAGTGGTTTCCTTTTTTTTTATAACCAGAGGCGAATTTTGCTGGCCACGTTTTCATTTCTCTTTATATTTGCCAAGAATAACGCGCGTTTCTGCCGCGTTTTAAAAAGCGCTGCACTTGTCGGTGAGCTCTCTTAAAATAAAACTTGTTCGTTTTTATAGCAGGTAACCTGAAATAACGCAAAAAAAAACTTGAAAAAAATATCGAAAGACAGCTTCCCAAATCAAAAGCTGGCGTTTTCAATTTTGTTGATTGCTGGCTGACATTGGCTGACAAAATGTGTCCATGGCTATGGGCGACGATCTCTAGAGTCTCGTCGTTATGCTGGCCTCGCTTGGCCCGGACGGGCCTGGCCTGGCCTAGTGAGAAAGTGAAACTTTTGTGGCATAATTTGTAGCTGCCGTGGCATACTGGGCGTATGATAAATACCAAGCCACACATCAGCGGCAACGGCGAGAAAATATTTTGTATAAACATGTTTCGCAAAGTGGGTCGTTGTTGCAATTTTGTAATTTGCAATTGATAAAAAAATATATGTCGAAAAAATATTTAGTTCGGCGTGTTAAAGGTTTAATACTCTTTCAGTAAAATAAATCATTTTTAAGGCAGTCAGGTCAATATTCCCATCAATTTTAAAGATATTCGATAAGGATATATCATATAAAAAAAGGTTTTCGTAGTCATTTTCATATTTATCGTAACTCAATTTTTTCTGAAATGAAAATAATTATTTACGAAATATAGCTATGATAGTTTGGCTGTTTTTAATTAGTTCCTTGTATTTATTTAATTTAAATCTGTTTTTATCAGATAGATTTTTTTTTTTTCAATTATTCAATTTTCACAAAAAAAAAAATTTCTTTTGGAAATTATTGCAATGCAAGAATAGCTTTTGAGAAAATTTTTTTTGCGTAGTTGGCAAGTTTTAGAAACCTTTATAACACAAAAATGTCATGGAATTAATTATTTTCAAACCTACTGTACTCCATAGTAAAGGGGTATATTAAGTTTGTACAAATGTACATAGAGCCGGAGAGATCGCAGACACCCCAAAGTTACCTCCAATATGGTCAGGAACAAAGGAAATTGACATGCAGTTCTGCATAGATTTTGCAGACTATAAAAGCTAGAATAACCAAACTTGATATTTCGACTACTTATGTGACTAGACTGGTCCAGTTAGTTTTTTTTCTTCTGCCACGTCCGCTTCAACTCCCAAATCAATTTTAAAGCACTTTATTTTCAGGAATTTGAAAGTTGCCTAAACTAAAGAGTTTGCATAGTTGGTAATTAAAAAACTCTTTCAGGACCATTAAAATCCCACATATTAAGAGATATTAACAATACAGAATTTTAGAGGCGAGAATTCAAATGACTTCAATGGCAAAACCATACATAAGGGTGGCTGAAGTGTTAGAGTGCTGGCGACGTCCAAGGACCAAGTTTCCAAAACCAATAAAGGCAATTTCTTATTTTTGTACCCTGTACCTATAGGTACAAAGGGTATACTAGATTTGTGCAATGTATGTAACGGACAGAAGGAGGCGTGGCAGACCCCAAGTCCTTTATACCAAAATGCTTATCATAACCTCGGGTAGCGATTGAGCCATGTCCGTCCGTCCGTCTGTATGAACGCCTAGATCTCGGAGACTATAAGAGCTAGAGACACGAAACTCTACCCCCGCTGTAGATTTTCGCGGTTTTTAGCCACACCGTTTAATATTTTCATTTGAAATTTAAAAGAGCGATGCGTTGTGGATACATGCATCTATGTGTAAAAAATGAACAAAATCGGACAAATACAGAAAAAGTTATAGTCAAAAATGTACAAATTTCACTGCCCCTTGCCCATAAAGTGCATCAATATTTGACTCCTCGTAATTATGGTTACAAGTGACCTAGAGTTACGATTTTTGGTAAGCTGATATATGTGGCTCTAATGAACAAACTCACATCCAAATTTTATCGATGCGGTCCCACCACCCCCCGCAATCGATTTACCGTGTTTTCTCCCACACCCCTCAACATACTAACTTGAAACTTACCCCATATACTTTAAATAACTTCTTTGACGTAACATTCGAGTTTCATCAAAATCGGTAAAAATTTAGGGAACTTATAGGTATAAATATCGATTTTCACCAAAAAAAAAAAAAATCCAATTGGAAAGTTCGTAGAAGGAATATGCAGGAAAAATTGTTTGCGAGACAAAAGGTACAGGGTATTCCACTATCGGGCATCGCCTCGACTGTACCACATTTTTTTTATTATTATTACATTTATATTGTTTTTATTTAATACTAGAATATTTTTTTAACATATATTTTTTTATACTACTTTTATACCACTAATTTTTTTCAAATAATAAAAAAATATTTTGAAATGTTATATATCATAAATTTCATATTTAAGTGTAAAAGTCAAAATTATTTAGTTGTACATTGCAGAATTTCTTAATTCCTCAAAGCAATTTATTTTTTTAATAGTAAAAAACCTCCGATTTCAAAATTTACTTTTTATATACGTTACAAAGTTGGTGACTTAGTAAATATACACTTAGGAGAGTACACAGTTTGTGTGTGGCATCTTGTTGCACTAAAATTGCATATGAGAAACTGAGAAAACTATTTAGAAAGATTCTCATATCCGGTAAGTCCGGCTGACTAACCAAATTCAAATGATATATTTATTGCATTTGCTTTTTTTTTTTGTATATTAAGTGTTAACCGCAGCAAGTTAATTTTGGTTTTTTAGTATCCAACATTCCTTAGCACTTGGCTCACTGCAAGCGGTTTGTTGAACTTGAAGTCAAGCAAAATGAAATTTTTGATAAAGCTAAGCGCAAAGCATCTAGCGAATATGTTAATTGACTTCTCTCGCAAAACCAGAGATGTGGCTAAAACGAAGATGACTAAAACAAGCTGACGTTTTTTTTTTTGTTAACACATTTTGCTCATTTCCTAAAGACAGCAGGTATGCAAATCGAGCGCGTGGTATCTTTAAGATATTATAGCCCCAAGATAAACAAAAATCAGTCAGCGTGATGGACAGCAACTTGTGCACACCGTAATAAACTCAACAAATATCTACAATTTGTGAAAGTTGACGGAGTAAATTGATTAAATTAAAATTGCGCTGGGCATAGCGACAAGTCGAAGGTATTGTCTATGGCCATGTCATATGTAAATGTCACAGATGTTTGTTTACCAAATATTAATTACTACTCGATTTAATGCAGAAACAATAGCCTCATTTGTTATGAGCTTGATAAGAGTGAAGGGTATAATAGATATGTCAAAAAAACACCATTGGTCTTTTGAGACTCTAAAAAGATGTAGTACAATGTTGGGAAAAAAAAAGAAGTGATTATATTAACAAAGTACTTCGTTGTTTTCGATCTGTCAATCTGATCGGTACCATAATTTTTGATGACAATCTTTCTCTTTATAACATAATTGTAACACATTTTCCTGTTGCATTTTTTAATAAGATATATTATCTAACTATACCTATTCTTATATCAAGATGCAAATTTTCAAGAGGTTTTTAACTACAAATTACATAACAACAGAACCACTATAAGATGGCAGAGGAGAATTTGCGCAGCTGCCAACTTCTGCTGTTTGGTGTCTACATATATTGCATTATGGAGTGGTTTTTGACAGCGCAAATAATATGTTTGTCACTAAAGTTGAGAACTTTGATTGAGATGATCGATACATATGTAAGTATTGGGTGGGTCATCTGTTAATTTTTCTTCGACATATTTCAAGTTCAAAACTACTCAATTTTAGTCGTGGATCATTTAACAACTTAAAAAGTGGAACAGGCGTACTATGAAAATGAAAAAAACCTAGTTGAGGCCAGTGTCGACGAGTCGCCGGGAACATCGACGCCCCATCGTTCGCAACAATTACACCTTGCTAGGACCACTTTGCGTTGAATTTTGTCTGCGGATCTGCATTTACACGCTTTCAAGGTTCAAATAACGCAACAATTGAACCCCACGGACCATTATCAGCGTAGCTTAGTCGTTCAACTGACCGGAGAACAGCCAGATGAGTTTTCGTCAAAAGAATAGAGAACCTGTAGAGTCAGCCGCGGCTGCCATTTGGGCGATATTATTTTTCATACATAAATGAACTTGCATTTGGTATATACATTTGACCAATATACGAAAAAAATTCAATTAACAAACAAACCAACACATGGCCCACCTTATACATACAAGCTTATTAAGGACGGCCTCTCTGATCATCAAGCGCCGATTACATTTATTGAATTCAGCTTGCAATTAATAAACGATGGCAAGTTCTGGGAATGAATGACAAGAAGATCATTCAGAGGAATGTTTCATATGTTAGCTATAAAAATAAAGTCCGCACCCATGTTTCTCTTTTAAATCTTTTCGGACCAAGATACTTTTAGAAGACTAGTTTTTTTAAATCTCGGTTTGATAAATCTTTTATGCCAAACAGCTCTTAAACAATTGAACCATTAAAAATTATATGGATACTAAACTGCATGCACTGAAATTTTGCTAAGAAGAATCACCTTAAAATTCCCTTAGGTATTTATGAACAGCGTGCTAAGAAACTCTACTATAAAGCTATGCACTCCGAATAAGTGCCTTAATAAAAAAAAATAGACTATAATATTTGTATACGCTGTAGAATTATGCAACATAAAGAAGGAGACATCGGAGACCCCCTAAAATTATCTCCAATCTTCCAAGGTCAGGTGGACGTAAGAAATTTATGCTGACATGTCCGTTCATCCGTCTGCCTGTCTCCACGCCTAAATCTTGAAGACTGTAAATAAACTTGACATTTGGATTCCCTATGTCACCAGCCAGGTCAAGTTTATTTTCTTGATTTCCTTTTCCAACGCACTCTTCCAACTCCGAAAATTTCAAATTGTTTCACTTTCTACAAATTTAAAGTTACAGCTTTAATTTATATAGGTAAGTGTGGGAAGTAAAAAACTGTTTTAATCAATATGCAACATCTTTAAAATCGAACCATAAACAACGGAGATATTCACAATACTGTTAAAGACGGGAATTCGAGACGCCTCATTGGCAAAATCTTGCATAAGGGTAGCTCAGTTGGTTAAGTGTCGGCCTCAAACTGAACAGCGCGACGTCTAGGGACCAAGGTTCGATTCCCGGTCGAGGCAATTTTATTTATAATTATAATTTTTGTTAAAATAAATAATAATTTTTTTTTGCGCTATTTAAAATTGCTATTACTTATGTACATATATGCAGGTCATAAGTTGCCTTTTAATGTGATAGTGCGGGTACAAGGTTTCTCAAAGTCGGCCAGACTTTATCATTCACAATTTTTTCAACTGCAAAAGTTTAATTATCACTGAATATATTTGAAAACAAAAAATTAATGCAAAATTATAAAATTTGCTACATTAAAGAAGTATAAGGAGTCCAAACCGCAATTTTGGTTATTCCAGCTCTTTAAGCGGGTCTACTTCTCTATGTTAAATATATTTTCACAAACTTAATATACACAGTACAGGGTATAAAAAAATGCCTATACTTTATCGCAGTCATTTTCATAACTTAAGCTTATCAAATTACATATTTTGCGCTCAAAAATCTTAAACTTTTACAAAAGCTTTTACATATGCAAAGCAAGAGTAGATAAATTAAAAATAAGATTAATTTGGCATAAAAATATACAATTTCAGAAAAATGTTGAAAAAATTAGCTACATTCAAAATGTGAACTATAGAATTTCAATAAAAAAATAGCTTTAACTTAATCCAAATACATTTTTATAGATTTTTTTTTATATTTTCTGTAGTTGAGTTAAGACAAGATAAATACAAAAAAAAAACACTCGCTATAAAAGTCTAAGAACGATTACTTGGCTTAATTGCAAAAAATCTGCTAAGTTGATTTTTAAATTAACAAACATTCAATGCCATAAACTGGTGATTCATTTGTTTATGTATCTTTAACAAAACCACCGGTTTCATATTTCCTTTGTTCTCTCAGCATTTATAAATAGGTGAAAACAATCGCTTAACTTTCAGTGAAACAAAATTGTGGCTTTATATGTTTATTGTTTTACTTTCGTTTGTCAGCACAAACTTATGCAAATAATCAAACATCTGGCTTATAAACTCAAAGACAAAACAATACACATGAAATATATTCTACATTAACATAATAAGATATTTCAAGCTTGTTTATACAAGTTGAGCTGTTAGCTCATATTTAAGACATTTTATTAAGACCACATTTAACCCACTTTCTTTAGTTTTTATAAAGATCTAAAGTTTTGAACTTTTTAATACGGTTATTGCCGTCAGCAGCTATCATTGCAGCGAAGCTTGAAAGTAGTAGCTAATGCATCTATAAGATACTACCTACTTGGCCGTATTCCAAAGCCCCAGTTCATAGCCTAACAAATTGTTATTAAATTAGGCAATATTATTAATGTTTACACAAGCCACAAACAAGCAAACAACACAAAAACTATAAAACCATAACGAAAAATACAGAAAAAAAATGTATCTCAAAAATGCGAGCAAAAGAATGACGCTGACGCTGCTGTCGACTGCGCTGCTTTTATGCTGACAGCGCCAAAAACAGTCAGACTGACTGTGACCCCAAAATGAACCAAGTTAATGCCATGCCGTCAACAAATATTCGTCATGGCTTTATAGCTGTGCACTTGTATCTGCTACTATAGCTGTATTTGTATCAGTATCTACGAGAGCCGCTAGAGAAGTTAGCCAGTTTTTAATAATGTCAAAAATTTTGAACTTTCAATAAAGGTAACTATGTTAGAAATCGTTGATAAGATGAATAGAGTGGTATTAGATCATAAAGAACAAAATGGCATGAGGCAGCTGAGTCTATAGGCATCTCAAATAAGTGCATACATAACATTTTATATGAATATCAGTGATAAAAAAAATATATTCTTAAAACAAGGTATTTTACATGCTTGATTTTAGTTCTAAGAATCAAGAATTCAAAAAAGTTGTCAAACTTTAAACTTTGAACAAAATTTTAATAGCACATTAAAAAATTCTCATATGAACGCCAAAATTCGCCAAATAAGATAAAAATTCTTACATTATAAGAAACAAATTTTAAATTAAGATTTTTAGCTTAACAGCGAACTGCCTTATTTTTAAGATGACAAATTTAACTTGAGACCAGTCTTATTTTAATTTGAACAGGCTTTTCTTTGTTTCTTACATTACGACAAAAAATATTTGAAAAAAGATAAAAAGGTTTCAATTATTTATTTTTCAATTAAGATTTTTAACTTAATAAAACTTTAATTTTAGACCAGTCTTATTTTTATCTCGAAAAGCCTTATCTTTAAAAAGCCTTATCTAAAAATTCGTATATTAAGACCCAAAACATCCTTAAATAAAATAAAAATATTGTTAATATGAAACAAAAATTTTAATTAAGATTTTTATCATAAAATTTTAATTTTTGTCTTTAATAAAATATAAAGTCTCCAATAATGAAAAAAATAGGAAACAGATTTTCATCATACAAAAATATAAGTTTTAGACTAAACTTATTTTAATCTCGAACAGTCTTCTCTTTAAGATTTGTCGGTCACTTATTTTTTCCTATTGAAGATTCTTATTTTAGGATTTTTTTCGGTGTCAAAATATCATAAATAATTCTTAACTCAAGATTTTTCGCCTGTGGTGACATTTTGCATCTATGGACAAAAAACGAATCCATTACAACACATCAGATAGCAGGAGACAGTCAAAGTATTAAAAAAAGGAAAGGTGGGTGTGATGTACAACAAGAGTATTTCTTTTGGCATTATATTTAGGGGAAACCCTAAGTGAGCTCAAAAGATACATTTTTTAAAAATAAAATACAACGCCTTTTTGCTAAAAATAGCTTACCGACTTGTCAAACTGCTCTCGTACCTGTAGCTGTTTTTGTATCTGAATCTATAACTGTATGTATGTGTGTGTGTGTGTTTGACGCAAGTTAATTTTCATTTGTGTTACATTTTCGTCTGCTGTCTGCGCAGAGCGTGGAAAAGCCAAGCAAGGTCAGTTTTATTAATTGCCAAAAACTAGGCAACTTATATGCTTAAACATCTTTACAGGCAATTAACGCTGGGCTTTCGGACACTTTCCTGTATTGCAACAGGCAGGCACACAGGCAGTCGGCAACTGTGCAACAATCTTTCAGATACCACAATGGCGTTTATTCGAAAACTGGGTGAAACCGAAAGCAAATGGCAAACAATTGTTATAGCCCACATTCCATTTGGCGCATTTGTATGTGTCTGCCACAGCATATGACATACATTCCATGACAAATAAACCATGCTACAATGCTGCCTAGAAATGTAGCAAGCTCCAAACGAATTTGGCCAACTCTAGACGGCTGCAGCACACCCACTTATACATGCATATATAATATATAGTTTATACATTATATATTCACAACTTGAATGACATAAATTCATTGGTTAATTTAAGCGCAGCACGTACAGCGTCAGCGGTATGCATGTATCTATGAGATACGCTGGCTTAGTTCTATGCCATGTCAGCGCTACAGCTGTGAGAGCAACTCAAAGTCAAAGTGAAATTAAATGAAATTCCTAAAGATAGCCCGATTTTCGACAATTAAAGTCACGAACTGTGCAAGAACAACCTTTCTTATTATTATGTACATACTTTCGTTTAATTATGCAGCGTTGAGTAGTAAGTATCATGTGTTGCTGTTTTATGTGTTAATTTAATTACAATAAAAAGTAAATTAACCTGGCTTAAAGAATGAATGCGTCTTTGACGTTGAAATTCTGCCAGTTCAACCGGTTTTGTACACTCAAAAAAAATGTTTGCTCTTTAACAAAAGTAGAAGTCGTACTGATGTTCAAAACTGAATTCTCTCAAATGCTTTCTTGAATGATTTTAAACCTCTTTTAAATAGAATATTTTCAGACGTATTGTCGGATTGATTTTTTTATACGTTTGAATAGGATCTTTAGCAAGCTTCATTTCTAAGAAAATATTGACTTGATTTGACGAACAGCGTTTTTAAAATAAAATAAAAAGACACGTCTTAAAATTTAGAAAAAATCATCAAATCCCAATTTTATGCGTTTACTGAGTTTGATGTGTCCATCCGTATTCCTAGCGGTAATTTTTTATGGAACTTCAGTGTGATCAGATATGTTCAAGTGCCATATAAAAATTACAAACTTCCCTAAACAAACTTATCCATCATCTTGGCATCATTATAACTCCGATTTTACTATAAATATTTATATATATTTATATTATCAGACAGATCAACCCGCCTGGCACTTCAGTGATAGATGCAGATTCTCAACTTAACCAAATAATTGTGTAAACAGGATATTTTTCCTATAAATTGTACACTACAACTATAATATATCCCAAATTTATAATTGTCCACTAGACCTGAACTCTTACGAAATATGTGTATAGGCATTTCAATAGAAAGGTTCACCATGACTGAAAATTTAAAAGTTAAATAAAAATATGTAAAGATTAATATTCAAAAGTTACTAAATGAAAGAATTCAGAGGTTTTCTCATAAATGAGTCATTATTATGGCTATAAGATGTCGAGGAATCTGGCTGCAAAGCTAAAAGTTCATATTTTGGTCAGAATTTCCTATTTTTAAGAGCTTCTTCTTGCTATCATAAAATACTGTTCTTATTTTTTCATATTCATTAACACTATTATTATTCAATCCAACAATTTACTAATTATTATTTATTTATTTTTTAATAAAAAAAAACGAAAAAAGATGTTTTGATCATAATTAAAAAGAATATTTATACTAAGATATTTGCTCAATTCGTAGAAATTCTATTCTATTCAATTCAAACCTGACTTCTATTTTTTGTAACGTAACGCCATGCTCAGTTTTGCTTATATCTTTTTATCGATTAGATCGATTGTTGTCATTTTATTTACTTCATATAGCACAGCTAATTTGCTATGTAAGTATAAAAAAACTTTTTAAATTTGTTTTTTCCTGTCACAAAAATAAAGTTCAAAAAATTACATTTTTCAAAATATACAAAATTTTTACTAAAAAATTTTTATTATGAAAGCTAAAAGAATTATAAAAAAATATTATCACATCACCTTTATCCCCTGATAAAATTTACTCAACATTTTTATTATTAAATTAAAAATTTACCAAAAAGTATTAAATAATAAAATTTTGGAAATATTGATGCCATAATACATATTTCCTAAAGGCACCATGCTGTACTGGACGTCTTTGAGATACCCTGTACCACCACATTGCGATCAAATTCGGTATATTGCTTTTGAACTCCAAAAGATATTTATTTGCCAAATTTGGTTACGATATTTTCATTAAGAAAAAACAGTCGAATTTTTGCTCCAAAAAATTTTTTTTACCGATAAGTCCTATAGGCTCTATATCATATAGTCAACCGATTTTGATCAAATTTGCTTGGGAATTCTTAAAAACTGCATTTTCGTTTCTTTCGACATCCTCTGATACACCCCTATTAGATCTATATAAAATAACCCCGATATCAAAAAAAATAAAATAAACTTGTCTCCCGTAGTATATGAAGGGATCTAATCTGAAAGTTTGGTTGCTCTAGCTTTTAGCATCTCTGAGATCTAGGCGTTCATAGAGACAGACAGACGGACAGACATACAGACGGACATTGGTAGATCGACTTTTCTAGTCACTCTGATCATTTTCGGCTTGCACAAACTTAACATACCCTTTTTACCATAAGGTACATACAGGATATAAAAATATCGTATGTATTTTTATTTTTTTCTTATTACCTTTTTTTTGTAAATCTCCCATTTTCTGCAGCTGCCATAAACGGATATTTAATAACTATATATCATTAAAAAGACTACTTAATATGCAGAACAAGCAGGCTGTTCCGCATTTCGCTTTCTGTTCCTGTTCTTATATAAACAGTGTTATTATTGCGAAAAATCTAAATTGAAATTCGCAACTGGACAAACTTTTTTTTTAAAGCTAATAAATTACTATTTATTAAAGTTGTAGTTGTAAAAAAGTTGTCTATAAAATTTCCTTTGTGCATATATTAAAGACAAATTTTCTCAAGTTCATATTGAAATTGCAGCATATTAATTTTTCAAGTGTATGAAGTTAAGCTATAAAATTTTAACTTCTTTTATTTTATGTATGTTTGGAAGTCGCTGCGGCTCGGTAAGTTTTCACTTAGATCTTTGGGCTTTTCCAGACGATATATTGCCCAGAAATCACTATCTATAGTTAGTTGACGCTCGTCAAGACAGCTTGGCATTGATTTTATGGCTCATCGTTAATTGGCTAGGTGACTTCATCGGCCAAAAATGCCAGCACACAGGCACTAATTTGTTAGCTGCAAAAGCTCGACGTATCAAAAGAATCCATTAAATACTTTAGACAAGATTCAATCATTTAACTACATACGGCTGCTAATAGCTGCAGCTAAGCTTAAAGTGGGCGGCAAGGCAGCAGAAAAGAGACCAGAGACAAAATTATGTTGAACATTTTTTAACAAAAAGCGTCAAGGTATCTGGCAGAACTTGAAGCCACACCTTCGATATGTATCTTATGGTTTTATAGGTGAGTACACACCCCAAACACTCAACGTTTTCAATCAATTTGCGGCGTCACAGCGGCTTAAGTTACTTTGTCTAGACTTGAAATACTTGGACTTGGCTTTGTGCAAGTTTGTGTCTTAAGTCTTTCGTTAGCCGTGTCAAAAACTTGAATTGAAATTGTAGGAATTGAAGTGAGAACATAATTTTTGACTGCCTACAAAATCATCAAGCGCACCGTTAACAGCTATAATATACTGTTAACTAATTTACGCACAGAGGCTTTAGAAAAAAAAAATTTCGTAGAAAAAACAACAACAACAAGAACAGTAAAAAACCACAAGTCACCTGACACAACTTACAAGATACAAAGATACAAACCAAAGATCTTTCAATGAATGGGGCAGTGTTTAACGGCCAAGCTGCTAACGGTGCTTATGTGGTAATTAGGTGCGAGTAATTTGAAAACTGGCAACTGACAACTGTCTATTTGCATGCCAAAAGGCCGCGTTCTTGCCGATTTAGAACCCATGATTAATGACAATAGCTGAGAATGGTGCTAAGTTCTAGCTGGGGCAGCTAAGCTATCAATTTAGTCGCAATCGCTTATCAAAATATGCCAAGTCAACAAAGCCAAGCGTATAATTCGTTGCTGAATTTCTGAGAAAAGTTTTGTATCTTTTTTTTTTTTGAAAGTGATTGTGATTGTGTTTGGCAAGTGGCAAGCGTGTCAAAATTGCCGCTGAAACGACTGTGAAAGTTACTTTTACACGCGCGTTTTTCGCAAAAAAAAAAAACCAAACGAAAAGATATTCTGTATACAAAGTTTTGTTGTTTACCAGTTTATGGCTTATGAAGGCCTTACGGTGCAGCAGCAGCTATATAGAATCTATGAAATTTCTACATTAAGATGCAGGCCACGTTAAGCCATAAAAGCCACTCAATGCAGTCTATAATTTTTTTTATTTTTTTTCGCAAAAACAAAACTGCTGAGATTTTTTATTGCCAATAAGCAGAACCACAAATATCTGTGCGCGCAGCAGCCAAAGCCAAAGCAAAAACCGCTGCCGGATAGAAACGTACGCATCGGCGCAGAGGAAATGCCAAGACGCTGTTGGAATGAGAGAAAACAAATATTAAGCCGCACTGCGACTGCGTATAGCCAGTGTAGTCAACAACAACAAGAGCAAGAACAGAGTCAGGCCAAAGCAGCGGCCCAAACAAACAAACAGAAACTTGTATCTGTAAGATACACACACACGCACATGCTCGCTGCGGCTGTTGGCTATGGCTCTTGAGCGCCCTAACCAAAGAACTTTGAGCAAGAAGTGAAAAAAAAGTGGAAGTTGTGGAAATAGTGGAAACAAAGATAGACAGCAATGTGTAGCCAGCAGCAGCAGCAGCAGCGGCAGCATTATAACCAAAGAACAAGCTGCCAAGAAACGTATGCTAGACAAAACTTGCTTGTGGGATCTTTGACCTACGATGGCGACGACCGAACCAAAGCCAGAGACCGATCGCTTGCCTCCAGAGAACCAAGTGTACAAAGCAAAAAAAAAACATAAGCTTCGTTTCTGCAGAAGCGTTAATACTCTGTATATAATATACTTTATCTATAAAAGGCAACAAAGCTAAAGATACTACATATATTGGGGTGTGAGCCATCTTTTTTCCAACAATTTTTAAGTCCATAGCAATACTCTTTCGTATATTAAATGAATTCCAACCCAAACAACGTAGCAACTATGGTTTAGATATATTAATTATAGATAAAGAAATTTGTAGTAAAAGATTCTGACTGAAGGCTATTTATCGAAATTAAAAAAAAATGCTTTATATATTTTTTCTCAATTTGGGATTTTACAATAATTGATCTTTATTTCCACTTACTTCAATGAATTTAAGCAACGAATTTCAATCGAATTTTGTTATGAATTTTTATTTACACATTTTTCTAAGAAGTTGCATCATACATTAGTAAATTTTGAGATATGGTTTTAAAATTTTTAGTCGAAATCTCGAATTTGTGATTTGTGAGCTTCGGGAAGCTCGTGTAAACTTTTTAATAATACAAATTGCTATATCTATTAATTATAATAACATTTAGTTTCCCTCAGTCGTAAATTTTTTGTCGTTAATAATTTTCTCAAATTAGTATAACCATACTTTTATAAATTATATTTTTTCGATTTCATTTTTTTTAAATATTTTAAGCTCATAAACTTATTAATAACAAAAAATGCTATATTTATTAATTATAATAATATTTAATATCCCATAGTCTTATATTTTTTTTTTTTTGACTTAAGAATTTTCTCAAATTTCCTTAAGAATTTCCTAAAATGAGTAGAACCGTATATATTGCTTTTCAAGTAAATAAGACTATATAATATTTTTATTTATTTATTTTTTTTTTAATTTTTAATCGAAATAGCCCGAGCTCGACTAAATATATTACTAATAAAAAATGTTGCATTTTTAAATTAATTTACTATTTAATAAGCCTCAATCTTATATTTTTAAGAAGTCCCAAAGAATTGTCTCAAATTTCCTTAAGAATTTCCTAAAACTAGTAGAGCCGTATATTTTATTTTTAATCGAAATTTCCGAAGCTCGCATACACTTTTTATTATTTTATTATTTATTATTCAAATTAGTCATATTTATTAATTAAAATGATATTTAATATCTTCGTCTTATATTTTTTATTTCCTTAAAAATTTCCGCAAATTAGTATATTTGGATATATTGCTTTTAAGCATAATATACAGTTTTTGTTTTTTTTTTTAACTTTTTTTTTAAATTCAAAGCCCGTCTTGACTTATAAATGCTAAAACTTTTAAAAATTTTAATTTAATATTCGTCAGTTTGAGGACATAGCATTTGTTAGTATTCTCAATTTTTAACGAATTTTAATATGTTATTTTGATGGTTATGTTTGAAATTTCATACAAAAAAAAAACTTCGAAAAACGCATAAAATGTTATTAGAAAAATTACCAATCTTGAACTGGTTCGTTGAAGGCTTATATTGTATTGATTGGAAATTATGTTTTCCTCTTAGTGGCATGTAAAAAAAAAAAAATAATGCCCCATCAAATTACGGAGATAATTCTCATTCTTAAAATTAAGTTATGTAAGCGAGTTAGTCCAAAACGGAAATAAAAGTGAAACACTTTGGTAGTTCGGACACAGGCAGTGCGCAAAGATGGATGAATGAAAGTAAAGATTGCTGACCTGAAGGTTCAACCTTCTCTCGCGTCTTTAGCGTAATGAATGAATTATCATTCAAAAAATGTCATTTAATAAAAGATTGAAAATAATTCGTACGATGATGATGATGCGGATTTGAAGTACTTCGGACGCCATTCCTAGCTTTTTAAAAAATTAAATAAAATTATAATTGATTGCTCGGATCACATCAAAATGTTTTTCAGTTTATAGAAAGACTTTATTCAAAAAATATATTTTTTTATAAAGAAAAAGACTGATTGATTTTTATGCGTCTTTACTTTGTAGTTTAAAGAAAAAGACAATCCAAAATGTGTTTATCAAAGAATTAATCAAATAAGGACTGTTATTTTTGATGTGTCCAGTCGGAATAATAAAGATAACATTCCATTTTTCGGGCTTAGTTCATAAATAATAAATTAAGCTCAAAACATCCATCAGATAAATATATGTGGTCTGTTAGGTTATTTTGACCACAATAACTTGGATTCGTCACCTATTTATATGGAACTATCTAAGTTCCGGTAGAAATCAAGTTAGTAGCTTACTGCCGCAATGACCAAACATATGGCCCCGCAGAGACAACATCAACTCTACGAAACGCATCTTGCACTCTTCTATAAATTCCTTGATGATTCCCCCTAATGCATTACAAATTTCTAGACAGTTTAATAATACTGCTTTACAACGTGTAGAGTATAAAAAGCAGAAAAGTAAAGATAGAAGAAAAAAAATCAAAAACGTGGAGCGTCAACATTGCGCCCGTCAACGCCTCAACTATGCCGTATGGATAGATACCAAGTATCTATGGCCGGCAAATACAGTGTGTATCTGAGTTAGTATAAGAAATACACGTATACAGCATGGTGGCAAGTCGACGTTGAGAGTTAAGTCAAGCTATTATGCATGGGGCTTGTGTTTTTAATCAAATTAACAGTAAATACCAGTTGTATAAACTTTAATTAGACAAACAAAAATAAAAAAATAAAAATAACCAGGTAGCTGTTATTGTTGTCGATTTGAACTGTCACGTTAAAAAATTTGGTAACATTTGGAGCAGACAAATTGTTTGGCAAACAAATGGCAAATGAATGTAACTATTTATTAGCAATTCGTTGCGGCCCAAATATGTATTGATTGTATACAATTAACGCCATACATACATGCATGTATCTTTGTAGTGTGACTAAAGATATTTTTGATTATAAATATAGTTATGTGCACACTTACCTAGCAAAGCCTTGCTGTTTATGTTGTTGCAATTTTTATTATTGTACCTTTTAACTACACACATTCACTAGCACACACATGCACACACAGATACACATATACACAAGCGCGCTTTGTATCTGCGTCACTTTGTTGCTGCCTTTTAAGCGGTTTTCTTATGGAACTCAACTATTATGTATGGGGCTGCAACTACTACCAAGTATAACAACGCTTAAATGACAAATTTCATTTGTCACACAAAAACGCACTTAAACAAAATTTGCATGCACTTGCACATTTGAGATACATAACAATTAAATTATTGCACTTTTGTTACGCTCACAACATTTGAATTACAATTTTCTTAACGCTTTTTGGGTTCTTCACTAAGAATTTTTATTCTGCTTTGTTTGTTTTTCAAGCGCCGTGCGCAGCTAGCTATATGAACAGCCCAGCTAGGCCAGACAACTCTCTCGGTGCTCCGCTCAAACCGAACTGAGCTGAACTTGGCCTCGGTCGCCATCTTAGCCTGTTGATATTGCGGAACGAGCATTGGAAGAACGCTGGAAGCGCCAGGGTGTGAGCGCGCAAACCCAGCTCAATGTCTTCCATTTGTGCTCTGGGAATGTGCTAAGCCAGTATTGCACTTTAAGCAAAGCTTGAGTTGAGCATTCCAGTCGTGCTCTCTCGGCCAATTGGAATGTGCTTAGCGTGTAGTAGCGAGCTAGCCATGGCTGAGCGGCTGTTTCAGTTGGAACAGCGCATTGACTGCGATTGGACGTGTTTACGGCTGTTAGCAAAGACAGCGCAGATTTATTTTTGGTGGGTTCAAAAATAAATTTAATTTTATAAAGTTTTGTTTAAATATAATATTTAAAAATAAATCGTTTTTAAATTGTTACAAGTGTCTTAAAAGTATCTAAAAGATACAACTCAAAAAGTGTATAATAAACCAAACTCTTCAAATTCGCTTCTATATTCCACTCACTTATTTGCTTTATTTTCAGTGTAATTCCAACTAACTTGTGTGTACGTTTGTATTTGTGTGTATCTGTGTTGTCTAAGCCGCTCTGCACCTGCGAACAGCGTGTGAGACAAAGAGCACAAAAACAATAGAACGCCGCTTTTGTTTGGCAAAACAGAATAAACAACTGGAAGTGCTGCGCACTCTCGTTCTCTCTCTTCTTTTGGTGTGGTGAATTTTCGCATTAAAATGATCGGCAGCGATTACGTTTTGGAAGCGCACAATATATTCCATACCACAGAGGTGAGAGTGCTTTGGAATTTTTGACTCTTTTGGGGTTGGTAAGGTGCTTAATATTTACTCTTTAAATTTCTAATCAACAGGTGGACGGTGGTGGTTGCTTCAATGGTGCTGGAAATGCAGCGCTGGTGCTGAAAGGTGTTAATCTGACTGTGCACAGTGGTGAAGTCATGGCCATATTGGGTTCAAAAGGTAAGTAACTTTATTAATTGCTAGCTATTTTTATTTCAGGCAAGTCAAAGCAGTTCTGAACTGATGCAGCGTTTGGACAATTCTTGAATCAGAATTGTTATGTGCATAAAATATTTTTTAAAAACTTTAGAATACAGTGTGTTTGTGTTTCCAAATTTTTTTTCTATGTGTTTCAATTATGAAACATTTCCAAAAACTGACCAAATACAATACAAGTCTTCGATTTTACTTTAACTATCGATTAAATAATATTTGTTCTATACATTAACTAAAGATTGAAGTTAGTTTCCAAACTTTTAAAAAAATATGAACACATTTGGTTTTTATAGGGATAAAAAAACGTTGGACTCAAAATCTGAAATTATTTGTTAGCTAATTTCCTATACAGAATTAAATTTAAAAATTTGTCCATGTCAGTTTGATTCGTTTTTAGAATATCTTTTTTATTTGTCTGAGATTAATTTGTAAAAGCCTCAGGGCGGCTTTAAGCTATATTTTTTTTTATAGAATTCGGTATTAGTTATTTAGTCTTTGAGGGGATGTTTGCAGAAGATGGTTGAAACATTTTCTTTTCAGTTTTCTGATTAGGGCCCTTCATACAAGTCTCTCCGTACTGTTTATGAAAGACTAAAAGCCTCTTATCGTATCTGTTGGCGAAAAATGTGATCAGGCACTCTAAGGTACTCCGAAAAAGTTAAATTTGTAAAAAATTGTCTATATAATATATATGGTCGACATAAACTGTAAGAGATAAATTTTAAGATTTCAGAGATTTCAAAAAAATATACACAACAATTTTTAAAAAAGGAATCATCTAATCCGCGTTACATAGAGAATACTCCTCTACTTTTTTACCGAACCGCTTGATGAAATTGAACAAAATTGGATAAATACAACAAAATTAATAATCAACACCCTTTTCCCTTCTTCAAAATTCAACAATATGTAAATTTTTTAAGTATGATCTGGAGTTAACAAAAGTTATATATAGCTCCATGTATGCCCTTCAAGCAAAACGATGTTAACTTTTTACCGCCAACTTTCCACAGTTTATCTTCATCAATTAAAGTCAAAACTTTCCACTGATATTTTTTAAAACTGTTTCGACTTAAATTTCGAAGCATGGCTAAATAGGTAAAGATTTATGGAAGTTATCGGTATCATTTACACCCCTTACAAATAAACTTTTCATTTGGAAACTGCTTGTAATACTTTATACGATCATGTTTTTTTTTACCCAAGTTCACAATATATTTGGAAATTGTGGAATTCTTTTTCTTTGAGAATATGGGATCAACTCTTCCAAGTATCAGGCGGGTACAACGAATTTGTTCAAACCTATCTTACGACTTTTCTAGGTAGCGGAAAAAGAGCATTGTTAGATGTTATATCTAGACGTTCGGATGGCACAACACGTGGTCAAGTTTTGCTTAATGGCTCCCCTTTGACCAAGGCCTTGTTTCAACAACGTTGTGGCTATGTAACACAAGCCTGCACCTTTGTTCCAGGATTAACAGTGGCGCAGACCTTGCACTATACACCTACAATTGTGAGTAAAAAGCATAAGAAACTTAAAAGATCACATATATTGACAAGGGAAAACTGCTACGTCTTACAGCTTTCAGGCTATTTGAAAAGCTCCAAGGTGCGTCAAGTACTAGCAGATTTGGCGCTCTCCCAGGTGGCACACAAGCGTGTGGAATATTTGAATATCAGCGAGGCCAGACGCCTAGCCATTGGCATACAACTGGTCAGAGATCCGGGTAAGTCTCCTGCAAAACTCTGCCATAGCAAAAAACTATTGTACATATTTTTATCCTACAGTAATGCTCCTCTTGGATGAACCCACACAAGGCCTCGATCCACTTAGCGCTTATTTGCTCATCTCCATACTCTCCAATACAGCCAAAAAGACGGGCTGCGGCATTTTGCTGTCACTTGAAAAACCACGCTCCGATGTTTTTCCATTTTTGGATCGTGCACTATTTTTATGCCTAGGTGGTGTGGTTTATTCTGGTGGCACTCGCGCTATGTTGGAGTATTTCCATGGCATTGGTTTTCCCTGCCCACAATTGGAAAATCCGCTTATGTATTATCTTTGTTTATCCACTGTGGATCGACGTAGCCGCGATCGGTTTTTGGAATCGAGTCAACAGATTGAGGCATTGGTAGAGCGCTTCTCTAGAGAAACACCAGTCTCAGATGTTCCTTTGAACAACATGGGATCGGGAAAAGTGCCACTGGCTTATGGTAAACCGGGAGAGCTGAAGGTCTGGGTCATGCTTTATTTGTAAGTTGACTAAAGGACTTGGGCAATCTTTGCTGTACTAATGAGATACATGAAACTTTCAGAAAACTTTTGGCTTCCACATTTTCCTGCGGCGTTGTGGGCATGAAAACACTTTTCCTACGTTTGTGTCTGCTACCAATTGCAATGGCCTTAATGTGGGCCTTTTATACAAATGTTGGGGTAAGTCTTGAATTTGAAGATTGTTTATAAAAGTCAGATTTTGTTTTAAACTTTCAGAACTTGATCTGAATTTATTTAGAGAGTAAATAAAAAAAAATAGGTTTTTGTCTTCAATTGAATGAAATTGATATCCATCATCAAATTTTCAACGGTGAACATTTTGATCAACTTAAAATTTGGGATTGAATTATAAGAATGTCAAAAATTCGTAAATTTTCGCAAAAAATTCGTACATTTTTCCCAAAAGAGCCGAAAAAAAAATCCAAAAATGCACAAAAGCGCCCACTGGCGGCACTCCAAAAAAATAAATGTAAACAAAAATTCCTCGATATTTGGCGGCAACCAATTTTTTCGAATGCTACGTCTAACTCAATTTTTAAATATTTTGGAAAACACCTATTTTGAAAAAGTTAATTTTAGACCTATAGTTTCTTCGGCAAAGTTTCTTTGAATGACCCATAGAACCAAAATAGCGATAAGCTTTTGGCGCAACAAATATATTATATATTTATCTATTTGCACAATAATATGCTCCAATGTATCTTTAACTACGACAAGTATCAAACAGCTTATCTCTATTTACACTATAAGAAATTATTTAAAACTTACTTCCAAGTAGAAGAATTCTAATAAGAAGTTTAAAACAGTTGTCGGAAAATAAGACCTACGTTTTGATAAGTGAAGCAAGCGATAGGTATATCCTTCTAGTAATACTTAAAATTTTTTGTACTAAATATTTTTATAGGATGATGCACATGGCTTCTTTACCAAGAATGGATTAATTTTGAATGTTTTGGGTCTTGCATATGGCTGCGGCATATTGACCACAATTTCTCTATGTAAGTCAACCAATTAAAAAGGGTACAAAAGCTATTCGGAGAGTTCTCTAGACGATATCGCGCTTTTAAACCCAAACAGCTGACGTCCGTATTAAAAAAATTTTTTTTTTTTTTTTTTTATAGTTCCCATTTGGCGCAAAAAGTTCTCACAGGATACACCGGAAGGTCTTTACTCTGGCACTACTTTGCTCATAGCCTACAACTCGGTTTCCATTCCCTTCTCAATAGTTTCGGCAGTTTTAGCCAGTTGCGTTGTATATCCGTAAGTAATATGATATATACAGATACTCCAAAAAAGTGAGTGTATATGGACAATATTATAAAAACGGCAATCCGGAGTAGGACTTATAAATTCTGCCTCATCAAGGAATCTTCTAAAGATAGAACTATAGAAACTGCACCAAAATAATTTTTTTTTAAACGATAATTTTTCTAAAAACAACTAACTTACAGTTTTGAGCTTTTTTCCATTTTTTTATACATTATTAAAGTAAGTACTTTTGGTTTAGGTTTTGTTTCTGATTTCTATAACGATACTTTATTTTAAAATTAAGTAAAAAGATCGCAAGTTTTACCGGTATTCTTATGAATAACAAAGCAAATCTCTGCATCGGTTTTCATTTCTTATAATATCATCAGCTTTCTAGTGAATTCGTAATTTACATATTAAATTTAATGCTGGAAATAGATTTATCTTAAAACAGTTTGGTGTAGTTTAAACTATAGTCATAGCTGAGAATTAAAAACACTCTTGATGAAAACAATAGTTCGAACGATTATAGGTTAAACCATGGTAATAGCTTAGAATTTTAGATTAAGGTAGTGAAAATAAAAATAAATAAAAAAGCAAATATTTGCTTTCAACTCAAAATTTTGTTTCCAAAATTTCTCCCACGTAATATTGTCCATAATTAGGGTTTCTACCTTCACTATACGAAATTTCAATTGATACTAGAACTTGTATGTAATACTAGGCCAGTCAAATGAAAATGGCTTCAATTATAATCTGGAGAGCTTAGCACAAGTTCCTTTTTATCCGAATTTTGTAAAGCGAAAGTTAAACTCCAAATAAAAGTTTAAGACTTTGCATTAGTTTATTTAGGTGAATGTTACGAGTTTTGTATAAAAAACAATTTTACCTTTGACAGATTGCTTTTGGACCCCAAGTTTAATAATGGCACAATATTCGCATACCTATTGGTAGCCTTGTGGTCCAGTTTTGTGCTGGCCGAGCAGCTTACCATAGCCTTTTTGCTGGTGGTCAAGGTTCCATTTAACGCAGCTATAGCAGTGACTTATATCTTGGTCATAAGTCTAGCCTTGGCAAGCGGCACTGTTCGGTAAGTTTAAATTGCCTTAGTTCGAGTTCTTATTACATTCCTACTTTTTTATACGCAGTTCCTTTAAGGGCTTGCAACCTTGGCTGCAGGACAACACCAAGGGCACGCACACGCGTTATGCCTCATCACTACTTCACAGCATTGCCTTCCAATCTCGCAAGCTCAACTGCACACCAACGGCCTCGGTAATATGCCCCAAGCCGGCGGACTTTATGCACGAGCGCTTAGGCTTGCCAGACCCAGATGTAAGTACTTTTCGAGAACATATATGATTTTCTTTGCTTATGTTATTTTAAATCACCTTTTAAAGGAAACTATTGATGTGGCGGCATCCTGCGCCTTTGCAGTGGGACTGGCTGCCTTTAATATGCTGCTGTATTTGTTCCCCATGCCGCGCTGCGTGCGTCAAAAATTTAAAGACTGAGCGTGGTATTCCATTTTGTACTAATTCAATTAATTGTATGTAATTTTAATTTATTTTAATAAAATCTAAATGACATTTAAAGTTTTAAGCTCATTAGTAATGTTTTGTTGCTGCTTTTTTTGAATTTATCGCTTTGTCATGCATTGCTGCTGTTATCGATACTCTAAGCTTATTCGGAAAGTATCGATAACTGTGAGCAGGCCAAACCTTTTAAAATTTTTAAAGCTAGACAGGGAAATGGTCAAATTTAAAGCTTTTTAGGTCCACCAGGAATTTTAAAAATAAGTTTTAGATGGCATAATGGCATCGTATATAATTTTGGACGATAACAACTTATTTAAAAATGCTTTTAAGCATTAACATATCGTTATGCTTTCCTAAAATGTGTTGAAGCCTTTGCAAACAAATAAGCATATTATTTTTGCATTAACAAACCGTCTTGAAATATTTATGTTTTTGCTAGCTATGTTTTAAAAACATGAAATAATTTGCCAATGCGGCGTATACGCTATATTTTTGAGAGCTTGGTAACTCAGCGCTGTATTTTAAATGAATGGCTTTGTAAAAGGAGCAACGAAAAATACATAAATGATTTTAGGAGAACAAAGAAAACACCAATAAAGAAACGGAAGCCACCAAAGAAGAAAAGTAAATGTGAGGGTAATCATATCAATCTTTGACTATACGTTATTATGCAAAATGACTAAGAATTACCAATTTTGGTAAGTATATTCATGTGGGCCTAATGAACAAACACACATCCAAATTTTATCGATGTGACCCTCCCACCCCTCGCAATCGATTTACCGTGTTTTCTTCCACACCCCTCAACATATCCACTTGAAACTTACCCCATATACTTAAATAACTTCTTTGACGTAACTTTCAAAATCGGAAAAAATTTACGGAACTTATAGGTATGAATATCGTTCTGCACCAAAAAAAAAAAAAATAATCCAATTGGAAATTTCTTAGAACGACTGCAGAAATAAATATTTTTTCGAGAAAAAAGGTACGGGGTATTACACTGTCGGGCATCGTCTCGACTGTTTCACTTTTTTGTTTAATACTTTCGAAAATTTGATTGATTCGAATCTTTTAAAATATGCAATGAGGGGAACCAACATTAAGGATGAGGTATGTCTTATTCAAAGATTGCTATTGGAAAATTACATAAAAAATGTGGTGAACATTTGTCGGACACAGTTTTTCAAAAAAAAAAAAATCACCTATGAAGCATCAAAAAAAGGGCCAAAAGTCGTTTTAAAATAAATTTTTCTTATTGCATTTCGGAAAAATCCAAAAGTTATAAGGTCATTTTTTTATAAAAATCGGTCAAATATATCATATAGGCAGTCCCTATCCACTATAAATCGGTCCTATCTGTTACATTGATATTTGTTTGCTTATAAAGTGTCGTGCGAAATTTGGAATAAGAGAGTTTTTCAAGCTCAAGTTTTATCAAAATCGGTTTATTATAATATGTAGTCCTCATAAAGCCCATCAGTCAAAAAAAATTGTAGGGCATAATACGATTGTTTACGAACGTAAACGAATTTAGCAATAAAAAGTTTTTTTGAGTACCTAAGCACTATTCCAAATTTTATCGAATTCGGATCATTTAATTATTGGTTTTTTGTGATGGCACAGAGTATCTATCTCAAAGGCTTCCGCGCCCGCCTTTAACTTTGCCCATTTTTTATATTTACTTATATGCTTATTTCTACGCTTTTCTTGATGGCCTGACCTTTGGGTGATTTTGGTTCGAACTGAGTCTTTTATAAAAAGTTTGCTGTAATTAAACTTGATTAGAAACACTAAATGTACGTATTATTTATCATTTATTTACAAGAAAACTTAAAATTAACAAAATTGTAGTGTAATGGATACTTTCGAAAAACATTATAAATACTTTAATGCAATTGCAATTTTAGAAAGTAAAATTTCGTATTCTGCGATTCCAAATGGATTTTTTTTTGTGTAATAAAAATTTCTTGTTGTTGTTGCTCTTCGCCTTTTGTTTTAACAATTGTCTAAAGACTAAAAATATGTTTGCTTTTATTTAAATAACTAGATACACGCATGGAAATTCATTAGAACGCATTTGATTGAATGAATGTACGTGAGTGATTGATTGGTTGATTGATAGTTTGTTAGTGGTGCAAATGGAGGGTTATACATTCGAAATATGAAAATACAAAGATTGCGAGTGAAATGGCTAAAACTGTTTGATGTCTGGCATGTATGTGGGAAGGATTAAAAAAAAAGTATCTTTTAAATACTGTGGCACCTAGTTGCTGCAAGAACGTTGATAATAGCCATAAACTATGGATAGTTTGTGGAACTGCATAAGTTTATGTTTTGAGTATTTTAGGGTGTAGACAATTCAAATAAATGTGGTAGTTAAAGTTGCGGCTTAGTACTGCTCAGTTCAAGCGCCGGTTTTAGAGACCAACTCAATCCGTATCGTAATAGGCATAGTCATAGCTGGTATCCTCATCAGCATGCGCAGGCTTTTTGCCAGTGGACTTGGTTTTTGACTTTTCAAGCTGCTCCTTTTTGCTCTTAACAGTTTTTGTGGACTTACTGGAAAGCTGGCTACTGGGCGTAGTGCTGGTGGTGCTGGTCGTAGTGGTGGTAGTGGTAGTGGGACGTCTAGTGGTGCTGGTGGTAGTGGTGCTGCTGCTTGTGCTAGTGCTAGTGCTGGTCAGAAAAGTGCTGCTGCTATATGGTCTGCTTGTGGTATATGCCGTGGTGCCGCTGCTGCTTGACGCAAACGTCTTCGGACTAGATGGCGGCACTGCAGCTGCTGCATTTGGACTGTACTGAGAGTTGTATTGCTGCGAATTCTTCTCAGCCTTGTAGATATCCGCACGCAGCTTGTTAATGCTGGCAGCGCCAAAGTTCAGCGATTGTGCCGTCTTGAAGAGCTCATCCTCATCGCTAAGATCGGATTGCTCACGCTCCTTTTGATAAGCAGACTGTTGTTGCGTCCTGAGATGGCTGTGTGCCTGCTGAAAGTTGTGGTTCAAGCTGTGCCCCTGTCTGCTGCCTGCTGGCGGGGCACTGGTGGTGCTCGTTGTGGTCGATGTGCTGGATCTGCCGCGCAGATATTTAAAGCGATTGCGTGGAAAATCATTCTCATACAGCTCTGGATGATATTGGCCATCATCTTCGTCTATATTTTCCTGTGGATTGGCCGTGGTGGGCAGTGCGGCTGCGGTGCTGCTTGACTTTTTGCTAGGTCCACTTGTCGTACGCGCCGTTTGCTGCGTCTGATAGTAGCTCTGCTCGTAGGGCTTTTTGTAGGTGGTGGGCTTAAAAGTGGTAGGCGTAAAGGCTTCCTTGGTTACCTTTTTAACACTTGCTGCCGTTGTGGTTGGATAGTAGAACTCGTCGTCGGCATAGCGCTGCGTGGTGGCTTTGTAGGTGATGCTGCCGCGACTGGTAAAGCTGCGTGATCTGGCAGGCGCAGCGCTAGGTGCAACTGCTGCATCCCGCTGCTTGGACACTGCGGGCGCGCTAAAAGGCGCCGGTTCTTGTGCACCCACGCGACCCAGCGGTTGTGTGCGAGGACGCTGATAGTGCGGCTCCAATTGCGTGCTCTTGCGACCTTGCGGCACACCCTGAGCTGCCGCCTGAAAGGGTTGTGGTTGTTGCAGCTTTAGCTTGGGCAGCTCGACAAACTCATTGTGATTGATATAGTTAGATTCCTGTGGACCCAGCTGCTGCTTGCGCGCTGCTATAGTGGGTTTGTGGCGTCTAAACTCCTTGTCAAAGTCCTGTGCATTTTTGCCCACTACCTTGGTGGACTCCCGTGGCACCTCTGTGTACTTGGCTGCACTGGTGGTCTTAAAGCGATAGCCCGCATTGTTGGGATTAAAGGTGGTGGGCTGTATCTTTTCCTGCGTTTGGTAATCACCATTAAGGCCAAAGCTAAAGCGGCTGGTTATGGCGCTCGCTGTACGCGGCGTAGTTCCAGCTGTGTTAGAGGTGCTGCTGCTGGCACTGGCCGTAGTAGACTTGTAGTATTGAGAGTAATCCAAGAAGTCTGCATTAAAGGAAGTTTGTAGCGATATCTTGTGCACGGGTTTGGTAGCAGGCGCCACGGTGCTGGAGTAGAACGTACTGGCCGCAGCCGTGGAGCTCACACGTTGCCCACGTGTGGGACTTACACGCGCCTTAGTAGTCTCCGTGGTTTTGGATTTGCGATTGAAATCGCTTACATCATTCGGCTTGGAACGAGCTGCTGGCTCATCATCGTATTCGCGACCACCATGACGATTTGCAAAGAAGTGCGAACTGTGGGAACCTTTAAAGATATCATCGATGTCTTCTGTTGGAATGACAAAGCAGAGAGTAGGAGACAAGGTAGTCAAGATGAGCAGATGATTAATTTGTGTAATAAATTTTGAGATAGCATTGTTTGAGATGGAGCTTACGTTTCGAGTCGTCGTTGTTGTTGTAATTGTTGTAGTTTCGTTCAGTTGTTGTTGTTGTTGTGGAGCTCGTTGTTGGAGTATAATAACTGGAAATGGGCTTCTTTGTAGCTTGCGTGTTGTAATTGTCCGCATTTGTATGGGGATGCGCATAATTATGTCTGCCGTAATTTGCGGCCGGGCGTGACTTTTGATCGATGCGCTGATTCTCCTTGGAACGACGCACATCGCCTGTAATTATAAATAATGTGTTAGGCGTTTACTAATTTTGTAGTATTGTTTGTCTAGCTGACCGCTTTCGGCGCGTTGCAGATGAAAAGTGCCCTCGTCCTCGACAGCATTGGTGGCGCCGCCCTTGTTATCATCTGGCGCATTGCTTTGATACAAATCATTAAAACGATTGTTGTCATAGTATTGCACCGCCTTGTCGCAATCCACATCCGCCCAGTTGGCACAGATTTGCAGTTCCTGATCGAAGGCCGTGCTGTTCGGGCATAGAAATCGGTAGTCCTGCACCTGTTGGGCAAACGAATTAACCTTTCGATGTATGAGCTGCATAACAACAAGCAAACAACATGAAATCCAATGTTATAATTTGATTCAATTAGACAATTATTGCAAGCGTGACCAAGTAAAACAACAACAGCAATAGCAAAAATTTTAGCCAACTTACTTTGTGAAGCAGCAGTTTGTATACTCTTTTTGTGGTTCCATCAGGAACCTGACAGACCAGCATTATACCAAGTTCTTTTGTTGTATTCCACAAGAAAATAAATATGTAAAAAAATTGTCTATTCGATACTTATAATAATAATTATATTGATGGGAATGCTGCACTGCGACATTTAGGATCTATTGTGTTTCTAGACCTAGAGCTTCTCAACTCGCCCAATATCCGGCTAGGTCTAGTGACATCGAGCACCGATATTCTATAACCGAGACGGGATATCCTTCTTTTAACTAGGTCGTCATCCTCTTCAAGTATGTGTTGAAAGGATTCTACCTGGGATATTTTCTTGAACCTATTCAAGTTATAGGAGCCGAGAAGATGATACATCCAATCTGTTTCCCGCCTGGACCTTTTCTCTTGCCTCCCTTTGCATACAAATATCAGTTGACTCCTGTATCTCATGGTAAATTTTCTACTTTTCGTTTTGAGTTTTTTTTCTCTGATCTTTATTATATAGTTTATTCATACATCGATCAAGGTGCAAGGAAAAAACAAGTGGCTCGGTTATAGTCGGGACATCCTTTAAAACATTTTATAACATATATTAAAAACAATTATTTTATTGTTCGAGTTAGGTTTCAAAAAAGGTTTGAAGGTAAACCGATAAAAATAATTTCGACGGACTAGGTAATGGTATCACTAAAAACTCAGACTAGTCACTAAACAGTATTACCGAAAACTTGGTTTTTTTGTAATTAAATCTTATCAAACGGATGGGTAATAGAAAAAAGAAGGTCTGTGTGAAGAGCTAGACTACAGTGCTTTTCATAACTATAGGACACTCGCAAATTTAAGTTTCAAGTGCAAATATAACGGTTTATAAGCACGATCCAGCAAAGCTTCCTTTTACAAAAACAACTACTTAATATTGGTGCTTTTAATTTACCGTAAGGTTATTGCACTGTTGCTCCACACAGTGTTTCGCAATAGCTTATGCATGGATATGCCACTTTTGCTGCAAAAGTGTTTTAAGCGTTTCATATACATATATAGGTTATAGGTCTTTTATAAAAAAATTAAGCGTAAGAATGGCATAAATATATTTTATTTTAATTTTGAATCACTTTTTGATCGTTTTATGATAAAACGCCGCAAGGTATGACTTTTAGTTTAGAGGAGAGAGACCGTATTATGGCCAATAACGACATGGGGCTTACAATGCACTATGGGCCCAGAATTTTATAAAAATTTTTTCGATCAAATATCGAGTGGTAGTCGGAGGTACCCTTAAAGCAAAGTAGCCAAATGATGAAAAACCTACAAAATCTTTATAACTACTCGAATATATTTAAAACCAAAAAGTTTTTTAGCTCAATTTTATTTTTTCTCTGAAGTAACATTTATGAATAACAAAGTGAATGCAGATTTCGTAGCTGCATGTATCATGGTAAATGCGTGTTTTTTTTTCTGTAAGTTATCGCGGAAGTTAAAAAAATACAAAATGCCAACTTTAATGGCTAATTAATTAAGAACCAGTAATTAAAATTTGATATTTCTTTTTTGCACAGGATACATTAATATGTGTAAAATCATATTAAATTGTCATTTTGTCCAAATTTTGAATTTCGTCTGGAGGGCTTTTGGCCAAAATCTGGCCACGCGAGCCCATTGTGCAATGGCAAAAATTTGTGAAAAATCATATAAACCGATAACATAATTACATTTGGAATTTCTTTAAAAACATTGACATATTTTTTTTTATCAAAAGGCGTCAAAAATTAGAAAACATTTTTGTAATATTTAATAGAATATACATTTATTGTTAATATGGTAAAAAAATTGATAAATTATATAGCTAATTTTTATAAATTGAAATTGCTCAACAAATGATTTTTTAATTTTTCGGGGCACCTTCAAAACAAAAAATTAAACAAAAACAACACATGTTTACAAATTTTAAAAAATTTTGGTATCCTCAGGTTTAGTCATTTCCGTAGTTAAATGGCATGATAAAACCGAAAATGAAGTCCAAAAATTTTTTAATGGAACAAATTTCGAGATATTTTGAAAAAAACATTTTTCGAAATTAAAAAAAAGTGTCTTTACTTAAAAACAAATATCTCTGGTTGTACTAAACTGATTTTTCTGTAAACTAGTGTAATTATTGGAAATTTAAGCAATTCTTGATTTGGTATCTTTGGAAGAATTTCATATCATATTTTTCATAAAAGTTATCAGCACGGTCGAAAGAATAAATTTTCGTTTTTGCGTGCTTCCAATTCCACATTTTTTGTTGTCGATATCTTCTGATATTTCCGTAACTCTTTGTTAACACAGCTCTTGCTACCAAAAAAATTTTTTATGCCAGACACGAACATTTTTTATGCAAGACATGAACTATGTGAACGCATTTGAAGCACCGAACATGTGGTTTCAAAACAAATCCAATAAAATATTAGACAATATTTTTCGAAGCACGGCCGAATTCAAATTTTTTTTTTTAAATAATCATTATATAATTCTAAATAAGAGACGGAGGGTTACAAAATGCATTGAAAAAAATACAAATTAGATCAGATAAAAATTTTAAAAGGTATATGCATAAGGGTGTTAATTTTAAATCTCTTTCCTATAAAATTATTGCTATTTCATTAACAAACCACCAAATTCGGTTTGTAGACTCACTCACTTGAGCCTAATCATGTCAACGTTGACAATTTTAGAAAACATTCCCCTATCTGCCTTAGCCCGTTTATTCATTCCCTTGAAAACGCCTATAATCATCAACGTACCAATGCAAAATTTGTCAGAAATAATTAAATTTTTTCGGAAAGGTGTGAGGGCGGTGCCGGTTGATTTACATTTTTTGAAAGTGCCGTAGCATACCATGAACAGACCCATTTCTGGGCATCTTCAAAATAGAATTTTTTTCAATTCTTCGAAGAAAAATAATTTGCGAAACCATTCGAGTTGTACAAGAATATATATTGTCGTATATATATCCTATATTTCTATAGCTAAGCTTTCCAAACTGCCTGAACAACTCAAAATACATTTTTCCAACTTAAGAGTATAAATAAATGCAGACAAAAGCCAAATCGAACTTTGGCATTATGGCCAAGTTGTGCCGCAGTTGGCCAACTTGACATTTGTGGCCATTTTCCAAACTGAATCAGAACCCAACACTAATTGAAGTGAACGTTCTGCCGTTTTGTGACTTCATTGTGTCAGCAGTAGGCTAATTGACAATTCAAACTTCAAACTGCTTCGATAGTTCCTACATCTCAGATACAAACAATTACACTAAACCGGCTCGTTTTAGTTTTATATATTTTTACTACTCTTCGGCAAAATGGTAAGCATTTTTTTTTTTTTTTTTTTTGGCTTTGTTGTTTAAACTGTCGCTCTGGCCGCTCAATGTCATTTCGTTTAGGCCAAAGTTTATCTTTTTCGAAAAATCATAGCACCCGATACGACACAACAGAAGGTATTCGATGGAGCTGTGCATAGCGTGGTGCAACATGTGCTCAATGGCGGCACTGGCAGCATACTCAACTATGGAACTTGGCCTAGCCATGGCAATTATAGAGAGTGCAGCGGTGATGCGCCAGACGAGTTGGTTTCCAGATCTGGCGATGTTGTTGATAGAATTGTTAGCGACATATTTAGCAATGTCTATACCATGGAACTTAATATGGAAATTAACATTTCTATCAGATATGCGGAGCTGCATATGGAGCAGCAAGGAAACTGCCTCGAAAATCAAAACAATGATACTTGCAATGAGCAGAAACAGCGACTGCTGAAAATGCTTAAGGAACACTTTGTTTCCGCACCCAGCGATGTTTATGCTTACATGAAAAAGACCATGAAACTTGTATTTGATGCCAACAATGCCGCCAACTTTTCACCACATTCGCTATTTTCCATACATGTAAAGCAATGCAGTTTGGACAAATCCCAGAAACTGCACGGCAAGCTTAATATGGTTTATTTTGGTCAATATTTGGCAGCAAGTGAAGCAAATACGCCTTTAAGCGATCTGCTCAAGATCATCGATAACTTGGCTGGGCATAGCAAAACCCATATGCTTTACCACAACTTACGGCTCACACAGCTGCTCAAGCAAATGCTGGGCAATGTCCAAAATACGGTTTTACTAAACTTTACTTCGGATTCCACAGCAGAGTCGACGTTTGAGTCTTGTGCATACCCAGCACGGCAAGAGCTGGACTTTAAAAGCCAGCAACTCAGTGCAGAGCAGTGGCAGAGTTTATATAAGAGCGAGCACAACAAATTGAAGCGTTTTAAGCAAAAGCTGCTGGATTTGGAGTTCTACAGCCACAACGAGGATAAGCTGCAGCTGGAGGAAATGATAGAGAGTCTGGAGCAGTGCAGCAGTCCGGCAGAACTGCCTAGCGTGGATGCGGAACGTCAGCGTCTAGCGCTGGAAATCGAAACACTCTATGGTCAGCTCGAGCATAAGAATGATGAACTGCAGCGTAACTTTGAGCTATGCCAGCAGCTAGATGAGCGTAGCAAAGCGCATGAGCTGCTGTTTAAGGAGCAAAGTAAGCTGCAAACAGAAATGCTAGAAATACGCCGAGTGGCACAGGAATCCATAGAAGAGCTACAAGAGCTGCAGCTGGTTATAGAGCAGCTGTACGAGCAGCCAGCTGCGCAAGCGGCAGAGCTGAAGCAAAAGGATGAGCAGCTGGCACGGCTGCAAGCAGAACTATCCCAATCGCAAGCCCAGATGCAGCAACAACGCACAGAATTTATGCAAAAGCTTACCGAGTACTCCGATATGTTTTACAAGCTGTGGCAACAACAAGCCACGGCTTTAAAAGCACAGGAGTACGAGCGGCAGATGCAGCTCTCACAGATGTTTGATTCCATGTGCAAGGAGCTCCATAAGACGCATGAAGCGCAGCTGAACCAGTTAAAGCTGAGCGCACAGCAAAAGGCGCAGGAGCTGCAACAGCTGCAAAAACAACATTTGCTAATGACCAGCCAAATACGTCGCGTGCAGCTAAAGAATAGAAAACAATTGCAACCAAAATAAAAAAAAGTATATTTTAGAAATCTCTAGTTAAATTCAAATTTGCCGTAGGCAGTCTACACGGTTAATAAAAAAGATGATATACCCTTTAATTTTGAAAACTTACAACATTTAAAAAAATGCAAGTACAATTTCTGGGCGTATAAACGACAGAACCAGAATTTTTATCAAATTTTAGATATAGGAATTTCTCATCTTTTTTACCATGTACCGAAGGTTCAAAGGCATTTTATTTGTTTATTTTTATTATTATAATTATAAAGTAGAAGTTAATTCTAAATTATAAAGGGTATTGCCACAGAGCAATAATTATTGCAAATGTATTTGACGGGCAGAAGGGAGCTCTAATGTATATTTAGGGTGACCAGATAGCAAGAAGTAGTTTTTACAAGCTGTGGCAAATCATATAGCACCGTAAACCAGTCTGCGCGTGAGAGTCTCTTGGACCTTGAGCCACCAACCAAATGGAGATTGGTGCGAACTAAAGAAAACATAGACGACGCACAGTGGCACGGAAGCCAAAAAAGCGTTGCAAAAATCATATTTTCTAAACCAATTGAGATATTTTTATGAATTAAATTGTAGTTTAAAGAAAAATCTTTAAGCTTTAAAATAAGTATCCATACATTGTGATACGACATCTGAGAGCTGCGCAATATGTTGTGGAAGTTGGATTTTGTTGCCTGTGCAACATTTCCCATTGAAAAATACGTAAATATTTTTTCCATATTTTCTAAACCAATTGAGATATTTTAATGAATTAGATTGTATTCGAAAGAAAAACGTTCAGGCTTGAAAATAAGTGCTCATGTATGGTGATACGATATCTGAGAGCTGCGCAATATGTTGTGGAAGTTGGATTTTGTTGTTTTTTCATTTATAAAGAAATTTTGATGATATATTTTTGTTCATAATTTTATATTTCAGTCAATAAATTTAATGTAACAATGCTTTTTTATTATAATATATTATATAATTTGTCTTATCAGTAGTTTTTTGTAAAATAATCATCCACATTTACATTTGAAGGAATATCTAAAAGACTTAACATTTCATTTGAATAACTAGTACTTGTTAATTCTGTATTGGATTTCACATGTCTAAGGGATGCAACTAGTGGATCTGAAGAGGCTGCCAACATATTAAAAAGATCCTCGTTTTCCCTTGATCGTGATATTTTACATGTATTCATAGCTCTGAATTTTTTATAATCCTTGTTTCTCGATTCCTGGGCTTCTTCTGACATCTCCCCAATGGGTAGGCAATGATATTCAATTATAGTTTGGCCATGTGCCAAAATTTTGTGAAGCGTGGGAGTCAATTTTTTTCCTGGATATTTTTCCATTAACAGCTCTGCAGTCTTAGTGGCATATTCACCAAATTTGCTGCCGTTAATTTTTTCCTTGCAGTTCAAAATATTCAAAATAACACCCAATCTTTTGATAATTTCATCATCCACTCCAGTTATTTCTGATGTAACTTTGTTTTCTGCAAAGAATTTTCGGGATGAGTTTCCATCGTTTGTGTTACCATATCCATATTTGGGGAAGGAAGAGTCTTGCCACTTTTTTTTTTATTCGGGAGTGAATTAGATTAAGTTTGCCTTTTAAGGTATCAAACTTCTCCATATTTGCTTCCTCAACATTAAGTTATTTTCTGATGGCCGAAATGAATTCATTCGCGCTTTTGGAGTTTCTGAACAATTCAAATAATTTTACGTTTACCAAAGACATCGTTACACTTATAAAATCAATGCTTGCGAATTATATTTAAAAATACGTTTCACTGCAATGTGTGTTCTTATAAAGTCAAAACAAAACTATGATGTTTCTGAAGTATTCAGGCAATATATACAAATTTTAAGCCTATAGCCAGAAAACGTGTAACAGGTACAAATTAAATTACTTTAAATGTTTCAAACTACCTGGAAACACAAAAAAAAAAAATTGGGATGATTAATCCTTTTTTTTATGACACAGGTAGGCTTTATTTTATTGTAAAGTGAAAATATAAGCAATCAGTTCTAAATTTAGTGGCTGCATCTACTGCATGTTCTTCTTCTTATACCTGCGTCAGCATATTTTGGAGTTGGGTTTCTGAGCTTTTACTGGCCTTACAGCCAAATATGCAAATTCATGCAGACAATTTTTATAGAGCAGGTAAATAAATTAATAACAAAAGCATTTATGTTAAAACCAAAATTGTAATGCGATGTATTTTTTTTTCTATTCTTTCAAAGTTGAAAAAGTGGTCCAAATATAGTGGTTCAGGTAAACGGAAGTATTGAAAAAACCAGACAAGTTACGAAGTCATTTTTTGTCTCTTTTATATTTCAGTTTCATACACCTTTTTATAGAAACCAAGAAAATAGGGATTGGTTGCGTAGTTTTTCCACAAAACAATCTTAAACACGAATTTTTGTGATTTGGCGTAGCTTGCTACCGTTGTTGATTTATTTCAATTTCTCTACATATTATTCATCTGGTCACTCCATATTTTGTAGATTAGCATGAACTGCCGAATCTAAATGTTTCGATACTGAATATTCCATATCGACAATTTTTATCTCGATATATCGACGATACCGATACCAATTTATCTATCGAGCAAACTTTTTTTTTTGAATTTGTGGGCTCCTTTTTCCAGATCTTTGCTGTAGATTTAAAGGAAAATACGAAGAATATTCTAATGGGGATGTCCCGAGGGTAACAGACGCACTTGTTTTTTTTTTTTTTGGAAAAAAGTGCTATTTGTGCTTAGGTAATAAAATCTCTTTAAAGTTAACGTATATTTTAGACAAAGGTCTTTTTTAGTTAGCTGGTGTTTTTGACCGCAAATACTATAGGATGCTTGCATGGGAACTAATATATGCACTAAAGGCTCCATAGCTATAGGAATAAACTGAAGAAACGGCCTTTAAACTATCGTAAAACGCCAACGGGTTTTGCATAACCAGTTAAAGAAGAGAGTCATGCCAGTTCCAAATTTCGTTACCTAAAATTTTGAGTTGATTATAGAATTTATTTCTTTTTGATGTCGCCAGATCGTCATCATGTATCATTGAATTAATCCATTAAATTAAAAATTAGATATACGATTTTTGTCTGTCATATATAATTCTATCAAGAAAGTTTACTTTTACTCAATAATATTTTTTCTGATAGGACTTCATGTATCGAAAAATAATCTGAAGGACGTCTTGTTTTCTTAAACGTTTGAAGCATTACCAATGAATTTTCGGTTTTATATTTTTAAAAGAGACAGAGGTTTTAAGAGATACAGATACAGAGATACGAATGCATTAAAAATTTTAAGTTCGAAGTTTTAGAGTCTACTTTTTCGTATTGTTTAATTTTCGCACAAATTTTACTTTATAAAAAAAGCGTGGCGTTAAAGATCCACCGATACATAGCGTGATTGTTGTATTCTGCAATTATTTTTAGTTGCTAATATAAATTGGGAGATTCAAACTTTATAAGTTACTTAAACTTATCAAAGCTGCTTTAGGTCTTTGAGACCTTTGCCAAAAAACTCTACGATATCCATAGCCTTTTTATTTGCATGTTTTAGATCTGGCAGACTTTTCGCTATTCATTAAACACTATAGACCGACTTGGTAATTCACTTTGATTCGATTTCAAATTAGATCAAAAGGATCAGCGAAAAACTTATTAAAGGCTTTATGAAAGCCGAAAGCTTTCCGTTTTTTCAAGGAAAAAGTTGCGCATGCTTTTTTAAAATAGCCTTATATGTCTTGAATTTAAGCCTAAAGGTTTATCGAAGCTATAAATCATTATCGATAGGTCGTGAGAGATGACACTTTTAACTTGCTCACTAAATAACTGATTATAATAAACACTGAATAGATATTTATGTAGTTAATATGTTGTAGAAATGAAGGAAGGCATGGTTAAGCTCCTTCCAATTTATTATTTTTATTTAATAATTTTACAATTAATAAATATGCCAAGTTTCAAGACTTTAGCAACATTTTTCGAGTAAATGCCAAAAAATCGACATTTCATCCTACGACTAACTGCAATCTATTCTGGTTATGCTGATCATTTTGTTACATTGGCGAATTCTAGCTTAATTTCTTCTAAATCGTACAAAACAATACAATTTGGTACAATTTGTGTGTTCTAACTTATTTTCTTTCAAATGGTAGAAGCAATATTTTATTTTTTCCCCAATCTGAAGTACCTCTTACCATTTGGACGAGACTCAACAAGCAGACACAAACACTTAAAGGTCAGCCAAGTACGTATACATTATACATGGCTAAAACGCTGCAGTCTTCTTTAAGTCACGAAACCAATAGTCTCAGTATCTCACATGCTGTGTAACTTTGCCATTTAGGCTGACAGTTGAAAAAAAAATTAAAAATACAACAAATACAAACTGGTAACAAAGTTTTTTAGCCAGTTGTTAGTTGCAGCAAGTTTGTTGCCTAAGTCTTTCGTTTTGCTATTGCGGCTGCTGCTATGGCTGCTTGTTTATTGGCGTCTTGCTTACTTACCCCCACTCCTGGTAGCTTGACGCACACATGGAACATTTGACATTGAGTCTCGGGATCTGCATAGTAACCACCAAGTATTTTGTCGTGGCAAGTGAACTGCGTTTTCGGCATGTTTTGTAGACTATATGTGGGCCATGGCTTGTTGAAATCCTCATCGTCGTCCAACAGTTGCGCCTGGCCTAGAATGTTTAGAGCCAAAAGTGTCGCAGTGGCTGCAAAAGTAAAGCATTAAAAAGCACGTTTATTTATTTAATTAAAGTTTGTGGACTTATATACTAAATGACCTTCAGTTTTCTATGGCATACAGATATTTATACACACTTTCGCTTACAAGAGTCACAATAGCTTCAACAATTAATGTTTAAAAAAAAACTATATGCTTATGATTTATGTACAGCTGCCACAGCGCCCCATGGGCATATGGTGAAGGCCAAGTTAGCGGCAAGTGTTTGGCAGCAAGTGCTACAAACGTTAAGTGCCACACGCTGTTCTACACTTGTAGATATGTCTATAAGGTTCACTTTTTTATTTATTTAAAGCTCAGCTCGAAAACAATCGAAACATCCCAAAATATTCGAAACATCATTAACAAGCGTTTTGGTTAATTCCAAGGAAACCGTGCACAATAGTTCCCACAGACGCACAAAAGGTCTTAAAATGATTTATGATATTGTGGCACAAAAGTGTTGTGTTTGCTCTTAAGTGGCAGTTATATCAATACAACTGCCAAATTAGCCCGCAATAAATGTATAGTTTTGGCCAATTAAAATGCCATGTCAATCAAACTTATGGATTAGCAAAAAAAACATTTTTTTTTTTTGAATTTTTCAAAAAAAAAAAAGTAGTTGCCTTTTGTGAATTACAATTTTTAATGAGATGCGCTAATTAGAAGTTGTTAGTTTGCAAATCTTTTTTTTTTTTTGGGTTTTCTAGCAACTTGTTCTTGCAAAACTTCAACGGAAGAAGCTTCGTAATTAATGCAAATGCAGAACAAATGGTAACAAAGGCTGCAACAACAAAAACACGAACCAACAACTTGCCTCCAAATTGCAGTTGTTTCGATCTTATGCAACATCCATCGCGTCTCTTGAGTCATTTATCATGAAGCTGCCAAAAAAATGTAAAAAAAACATAAACAAACATAACAAAGGGAAAAGCAGATAGTCAGCCAAATAGAAAGATGTCTGTCTATCTAGCCGCCCGTCGTCTGTCTGATGTCTCGCTGAGCTCCAACAATTCGCATTTAATAGAAATGAATTTCAATTTCATCTTTTTATAGCTCTTGCCCAAAGAGTTTTAAGGGTATATTAAGTTTAGGCAAATTTTTTTAACAGGTAAACTGCAGCATTTCGTGCCCTGAACTAAAGGGTCTTTCATAAGAAGTCTCTAAACTATAATTTTTTTTTGATGAGCAGCATTGTCTATATTTCTTTTGCAGATTTAGATTTATTTAATAGCATACGGTATTAATAATAATATTATTTAAGTGAACTCTCTAGGATTCAAATTTTAAGTACAAATTTGCAAAAGTTTGATTTGATACAATTTTTTAGGACTAATTTGCTTTGATCCCACCAAAGTCTTGAGCAACGCTGTTGACCTATTTATGATAAAGCTGTAGGGTAAAGTAGCACCAGATCCATAAATTAAGTTAGTTAAGCGTTAAGTCGCAGAATTTTTGTGGCTACCCCACACTGCCTCCTTCAAAAACTACAATATTTGGAAGTTTTTGTTATACACTTAACTATTTAAGAGCAGCGTTTGCTATCCAAGACCATATAGTTTAATTGGATCCAAAAATTAAGCCAGTAGCATAGCCCCATAATGTTCGCAATCTGGTCTATATCGAATCTGAATCTGAATCTAGCCTAAAGAAGGGCCCTAATCCTGCCAAATCCTCAGAGGTTTTTCAATTCTACAAAACCCTTTAGCTAAAAGTGCACCACCACATTAATTTATATCCAGCTCCAACCGCTTCAGCGCCTAATCAGCTATTTTGCCAATTCTATTTTATAGGAATTCGTGCACAGGTTTGGCCAAGCTGAGATTTCCGAAAGGCGAATATCTTGTGCCCGACGAGAAGTTAAGAAATGAAACACTTTCTCCACTTAAGCAATAATACGTTAAATTGACTCGGTGATTACACAGGCCCACAAATAAAGTGGCATGAGCTTTACATGTAACAGGGCTTTTGAGCCGCTGAAACCGAGTCCAAGCTCAGGAAAACCCCAACACCCTGGGGTTTTGAGATAACCAGCAAAAACCTCATCAAACTTTTTTCAATTTATGGTTTTCAACGAGGTTTTTATATGTCATTAGGCTCGCTGAATGCTAATCCGAGCACCAATAACTTAAAAAAAAGACAACTCTTTTTTGAGGTTAAAGCATATAGTAACCATTTTTTTGTGTGGCTGTGTTATAAGGTAACTCAAGAAATCCCACAACATTTTTGTTCGTAACCGATTGTCCGATGATGTATTTTTCTATGTATTAGGGGTCGGTGAATCCAAATCCGAGGTATAAGAATGTCCAGCACATAGCCTCCAAAATCACTCGTTTTATGGAATTTTTTAAGGTTGTTTTTAGTCCTGAAACTTGAGTCTGTATTGTGAAAATAAATCAAATAGCAAAAATATTACAAAATTTATTGTAAAAAATTAATTATTTCACACTCTTTCGCAAATTTTAACTATATCCATACTATTCTGGTTCTCACTTACGTCAAGATTTAGTCAAAATGAATTTCACTTATTTATTGAAAACATTTATTTAAAATAATAAAGTTCTTCTACACAACACTGTCATTAGTAAAAAAATATTTTTTATTCAAGTTTCTTAAAAATTAAAAACTATATTTTTCATTTTAGTTTTCTAATTTTTTAAAAACGTAAAACCATTCTGTATTTATAATTTTGTTCACATTAATTTTCACTAGATTTTAGTGAAATTGAGAAATTGGGAATTCAAAAGATTTAAAAAAAAAAAAAATAAATGAACTAAGGGGTAAAGCTACCAGTGAGCAGGAACTATTTATTTTTGGGATAAAGGGTTACAGTATAAACCACTTTGAGAAACGGAAAGGGTATATCAAAATCGGTTACACTTTTTTTCTCTACACATTTTGTGTTGCCCCAATTGGATGCGCCTGCTTTGTCTAATCTGGGGGGTGGGAGTGAACTATGACTGCGCAAGTTTTGGGCAGATACGGCCGCTGGGCGCCTTTTCTCTGCCTTTTGTCTGCCTTTTATCTGTCTTTTTTCCATTACATTTCACTTCTATTGTAAGCCAAGTTACGTTGTTTGTTTGCTCAGTGCGCTTTGTCTGGAGCCGTGTAGCTATAATTTACTGCTTCATCGGTGCTGCACAATTAGTCGTCAAGTCAAGTCAAGTCTAGTCAAGTGAAGTGAGTTCCCGTCCAGTTTGTTACCTATCTATCGGTATGGCGCTTCCGCGGCCCTTGACTAATGAACTTTTTACGACTACTCGAAATCTCCAGCTAAAACAAAACACAAAACTCCAATATATAGTAATATAGTTATTATGCAGCTGACCCACTAGCTTATCCACACTTAATTGCCGCCCAAGCAAAATTAACTTATTTCCCATATACCTACTCGCAGCTTTTTTATTGCCTCGGGAGCTTGTAACTAATTGCAAATGATTTCGATAAGACCAATTTGAACATCATTGGAATACCACATTGGAACTCTAAATCATAATAAAATATTTATCTGATGCCCATATGGGCCTGTTTCTTTTTTTTAATGGGTTAACCGACCTTGGATCAATGCATAATTTCTTGTAATTAAAAAATATATGTATATAACATACGCTAATGTTCATGCGAATTCGCTATATCCCCTGATGAGTTTTTTATATTTGTGATTTATTTTTACGATTTGCTGTATCTTTTCATTACGAAACTAATTAAGTTTGCTCAGGGTAAGATTCAATAAAGTTAGGAATAGGTATTGCTACATATGTTTCTAAAAAAAACAATTATAATAAAAATCAAATTAGGTATTCTTTATATGATCGATTTTAATGAGATTTTTATGCCTAAAGGTTTTATAAGTATCTTTAAATGGCTGCAAATGAGATAATTAAGTGTCATGTCAGACACATAAACTTTTGTATCACATTTGACATTGAGAGTAAAATAATACAAAATGTAATTGTTTTAAAGATACCTAAAACGAAATTTCGTTGAGATCGGAGAATATTAGAATCTTAGAATATTTCAAAGCCTGCTAGTACTATAAACTAATCTTGCATAAAATAGTCAGATTGGGACTCGACTTGGGAAAGTTGAAAAATGGCATCAAAATAAATTTCGTACTTTAAATAGCTATTCTATATTTAAGATAATAAAACGAAAAAATTTAAAATATTTACAAAGAAGCAGGCCTCTTACTGTCCAAAATGTCTGCTGAAGTAGGAACCCTATGACATAATTGATAGTGGTGTTCGAAAAAAAGTCAACATTAAATGTTATTTTTTAAGAAAGTGAAATAAACTGCTCTTTCAACGTGGACACTGCAGAAGTCAATAGTCAAACTAGAACCTTCTAGTGATCAAATTTGGAGATGAGCTCCTTTTTATATTTTTTTTCAGAAATTACGAATACAAATCCTGTTCTGAAACTTATTGTGTGTATGCCTTGCAGACTTTAACTAGATAAGTTAGAATTTTTATTTCTTGTTCTCCACTGTGAAAAATTAACTGCCACATCTTTTACTGGAGACTGCAAAAAAAGTCAATACTCAAACTATAAAAGTCTATTGATCAGATCTTGAGATGAACCCCTCATAATCGTGACATGTCTCGCTTAATTTAACTAAATAAGTTCAACGAATAATTAATTTTTCCCACTTTTAGTTCGACTTTTTGTTTCTTGTTCTCCACCAAACTGAAAGCCACGTTTTTCATCAGGGACTGTACAAAATTCAATAGTCGAACTAGAAGATTCTAGTGTTCAAATCTTTAGAAGAACGCCTAAGACATAATTGATTGCAAAATCACGAAAATTTTATTTTTTAAGAAATCCCAAATCTTAATTGGAAAACAACAGCAATATTTTGACTTGATATGCTCAACGAGAATTCAATTCTACTCTCAATATAGGTTGAATTTGACCTTGATGCATTTTTTAGGTGAAGCATTGTTTTATTTTTCACTTACCCAAACATATTTTTTAAATACAATCAAAGAAAGCAAATCAAAACTAGCATAAATTTTATTGAATGTGTTAGGATAAAGTTTTTAAGATCGTAAGTTTACTTTAAATAGAGCCAAAAAATTAATGTTATTATGTCGCCCGTAGTGTAAATATTTTATTCAATTAATTAATTATCTTAATTCCAATTTCCCACATAAACATAATTTTGCTTGATTATATCTTTGCAAATATTAAAATAGCAATTTATAGTTATTAAAATTTTGTGGATGTGTAGAAAACACTAAAATAGTTAAAATTTTAAATAAATGAAAGATATAATGTGGAAACGCAAAGTAAAAATATTTTTTTAAAGTACACAGTCTTTATGATCACCTAAAGATTTCCTTTAAAAGTAACAACGAACCAGTATTCTGCTCCTTTGCGAATTCTCTATACGAAAGTTCAACCATATTTAAAGCTCAATCGAATTTCTTAATTTAAAAAAAAAAACTATATCACATAGACAATTTTTTTTTTTTTTGCCAAAACCGACCTTGAGAAGTTTTCTGTTTTTAGATTGAACTGCCAATTCGTAATACATTTAGTCCAAATTAACTTTAAATAATTATACCAGATATTTTCTAATGACTCTTAAAAAATGGCAGAAAAACAATGTTAATAAATAATATCATAATAATATTAATAATAATACCATATATTTGTTTCATGTTCCAAACTATTTTTGTAAGAAAATTAGAATCTCATGAGCAATAATGTTAGAATGTTTTCCGAACTTTTTTTAAATATTTAAAAATATGATTTAATTTAAAAAAATTAATTAATCTTAAATTATTAAATTTTTAATTTGATTTGGTAGAATAAAAGTTTACCTTAGCCATGATATCTTGGATATCTACGAGATTTTTATATTTATGATAATATAATATAGTTAACATTAATTTTACTTCAAGCTATGACCAACATCGAAATGTTTTTTTGTGATATTAATAAGGTTCTACTAATAAAAAAAAATATTACAAAATTGAGCACATTCGATAACAAATATTCATATGCAAGCTATTCAACTATTTAAATTAAAGCCAAGTTTTAGTACAGGCTAAAGGATAGCTTAACTTTTATAAGAATGCCATTCTGATTCTTTTTGTCTACTTACCCAATAAAAAAGCTCGCCTATTATAGTTAACGCACATCATGGTGCTGCTTGAAGTGTTATAATCCAAATTGCTAGTTTTAAATCCAAAAGACAAAGGTAGTATTGGTCTTATATTCAAAACTTAATCCAAAGCGCTTAAATTGCTAGTGAATTTTCACATGGACTGCACTGAAACAACAAACACAACACCAGAAATTTCATAAGTATTTTATTTAAAAAATACTTTAAATATAATTTTTTTATTATTATTGTTGTCAAATTAACACGAAATCAGCCAGCGATAAATTTTCGCATGGTTGAAAATTGTTTGTCATGTTTTACACGAAAATTCTATGCCAAAAGGCAACTCAAGTAGAAAATGATCGCGAAAAAAAACGCCGACAAGTGCAAACCAAAATTTTTAATTTTTTTTTGCAAATTTTTTGTTTTTTTTGGTTGAGACGCGTATGAATGTGTTTCGCAAGGTGCGAAAACTACGGAAAAGCATTTAGAATGTGCAGCCAAACGTTGAGACGTCAAAGATGCAAAGTTGAAGCTGAAGCTCTATTGCATTGTCTGTCTTCTTCACTTGACTTGTCTTTGCACAGTTCAAAGCACAGCAGTCACTAAGATACACAAGACACACACACAGAGATATGCAGATACACAGATACTTTAATTAAATCTTAGTAGGAGTAAAACCAATACGAACCGCACGAGACGAGCGAACGGGGCGCAGCGATGCGCGTTTTGCGACTTTATCGTTTACTTGGTAGAAGCGAAATGATTTCTGAAAGCGAAAGGAAAAACCACTTGGGCCCATCATCAGCAGAGACACCAGCAGAGGCACCAGCAGAGGCACCAGCTGAGGCCTCAGCAGAGGCAACTTGTTCCCCTTCTGCTGCTGCTTCTTCTTCTTCATTGTTGTCGTTGGCGTCGCGTCGGCAGCAGCAGCAGCGGTAATTACGAACAGATTCAAGGCAGCACTAGAAGCAGCACGAAGAAGCATGCCGTTTGCTGTGTCATCTTCGTCTTGCGCTTCGTGAGCGTCTGCGTCGTTGCCGTTGCTGCTGCTTATGTGGCGTATGCTTAACGCAAATTACGCATACGCAGCGTGTGACACAGCTTGCACTTTGCAATTTGAACTCGCTTTGAAAATGTTTAACAAATATGATTTTTTAAAAGCACGTTAGTACAAATAGAGCCTTGTTTTTTTTTTGGCAGCTAGAGGATTTTCTTATTTCATCATCACAGCTGCCTATTTTCATTACCAGCTTTGGGCCACAATTAATAAATTTTAATTTTTCTTACCTTAGAAATATTAAATATTATATATATGTAATTATTTGTATTTACTAAAATGAGGCACATAAAAAAAAACACAAGATATGGTATTTTCAATTTTTCTGAAGTAACTCTTTTTTAACCTTCAATCTGTTCTTTAAATTATCTATTAAACTTTAGATTGTGTAACTTTTGGTTTTGGGATATGTTGCTAATTTACTATTGTACATTAAACATTTTCTGCCACTTTTATAATACATTCTAAACAAAATAAACGTCATAAATCCTTCTTTTTTATGGGAGATCTGTGCAATTTTCTAATTACACATACATTGTTTTTTTAATGAAATTGAGTCAGCCGTGCTCCGGTAACCGAGAAATCCAAACCGAACAATTTTGTTCGGATTCGGTTTTGCGTGCTCCGGTATCCGAATTTTTTGTCGATAATTTCCTTTTTTATTTTCGATACATTTGTATATTTCCCTCGTTTTTATCGATAAATTCACATATGTTTTGGTATAACCACCTGACTGCCTTTTGTTTAAAATTTGCAAATATTGCAAAAATGTTATTTATTTACTCAATTGCTAGTTTTGAAGCTAAGAGAAGGAATAAGATTATGGAGAATCATATCCTACTCGCTGCTTTTGTGATTTCCCCTGCAATAAATATATGTATTTTTAAGCATTAAATTCTTTTGATTAAATATGTACTTAAATTCTGTTTGTTGGTGCGAAATTTTTGTTTGATACAAAACAGCTGACATAGCTGCCGCAGTCTTGCATCTTTTTATAAGTACATGTTGTTTACATATAATTTTCATTAAAATATTGCTAGTTTTTTCTTATTTTGAATATTAAATAAAATAACACAATAATAGTATTACTTTAGCAACAATATTTATTGAAATTAAACAAGACTTAGCTATTTTTGTTACAAGGGAAATTTTCGGCCATGCGATATGCACACATACACAAACAAAATAAAAATTCGGTTTGGCTGTGCATGCTAATTTTTGGGTTGAGTCAGAAAAAAAATAATTAAAAGTAAATGTCAATAAATATTCAACTTAAAGTTAGCATAAATAGAATCTAAGAATATCAAAGAATATTTAAAAAATTATTTTAATATAAAATACGTGCTTTTTTAATCCTATTTTGGCGATTCGGTTTAATTCCACATGCAACATACCATTCGGTTTCAAAGCACATGAAACATTCGGTTTGGTGGAAACGGGAGCACCAAACATTCGGTTTCAAAACGAATCCGAATAAAACATGTGGATTCGGTTACCGGAGCACGGCTGAGTATTTAAATTTTTTGTCATTTTCATCAATTTCCTTCTCGTCGGACTTGACCAAAGGCGTCATATTTGTGTATGTAACTATCAATAATAGCACGAAAGTCTTCAATGCATATTTGCATGTCAATCCTATCTAGCTTGCCTTTTGGTATATACATCTTATGAAATTTTGGAAACGAGCTATGCACACTCCATTTTCAATCTCTGGGTGCCAGACCTCACATCTGCAATGTGTCTCCGGGCAGCTTATATTAAAGGGTTTCTTTGATAATAAATAGCACATCGGTCAGGGATCACACCAACATTTTGTTGAAAAACCGCTTATGGGCAAGAAAAATTTTTAGCTATGCCAGATAATAAGAATTCTTTTGGGGATATAGATTGCCCAGGTAGCTTTTAAGTAAGTGAGGGAGCCACAATAGATTTTAAGGATTGCAGGTCAGTACTTCCTCTATAACAGCGTCGTAAAATCTTAAGTCCCATTTGCGACATCTGTGAATAAATGCTGTAAGACCACTTCCTCCACATCAAAAAATTAAAAAGATGACGAATGTAACTACCTAGAATAAAAATCCTACAAGCCGTCATACCCTTTCGATTTTTTAGCTTTCCAGCCAATCAAAAAATGGAAGTACCAATAGGGCGATTATTAATATTTGTCGAAAACATATTTTTTAAAAATCAGATTCATGATTTAAGCATTAAATAAATTTTTCTTCATTTACGCCTTTTATTTAACTTAGAATTAACTTCTACTTTATAATTACATAAAATAAATAAATAACTTTCTGCATATTTAAATTGTATACAGATTAGCTATATAAAAGCATTACAATTAAGATTTTATTTATAAACATTATTTTTTATCAACACTTATATTATGAGAGATTAATGTTTTTAAACTAAATTTCGTTACCGCCTGTTTGATTGGAAAGAATTGAAGATAAAATGTAATTTTAAAAAGCCCTTATTCAGCATTATTTTTTTTTTCATTTATATGTAATTTTTTTAATTTTACCAATTTTTAACGATTTTGATGTACTTTTTACGATTTCATAAATTTTGGCACTTATTCAAAATTTAAAAAAAAAATGTTTAATTGACAACTTTAAGCTATTTTCATTTACAGGTTATATTCAAGCTTAAGTCGTTGTAGCTACAGCTTCAATATTAATAAATAAATAAATAAATTTCTATCCAATACATATTCAATATTATATAAGCTATTTATACCATACCATATGTAAATAAACATACTTTCTTTTGTTTTGAACAAAACAACAAAAAGAGATGTTGTTTAAATGTTTGTGATAAGAATTTATTTAAAAAAAATACTTAATATTTTATATATTTATTTAACATTGTAACTTAGATTCTAGGGATAAAAGTAGTTTAAAGCCAGAGCAACATAGGCTTTCAGGTTAAAAATACTTAATAATAATTTCTATTCAGAGTATATAAGCGATTTATAGAAAAATAACATAATTTGATTAACAATTAAAGATGTTGGTTGGAGATTTGTGATAAAAATTTATTTCAAAAAAAAATATGTAGAAATTATTTTATTTATATACAATATTCAATAGTTTTTAAACTAATTATAAATAAATAATCATACCATCTATTTGATTGTATAATTTGCTTAAAAATTAGATTAGTTAAAAATTGTTCACAGAAAAAAAAAAATTTAAGTAAATAAAACATTTTTCCTTTATAGAAGACATTAAAAAATTTCACGGATTTTTTTAGTGCATAAAATAAATAATTTGAAAAATTCCTGTAAAGTGGAAAAAAAATATTATATTAACTTTATTTTAAAATACCGCTGGAATAATATCCAGACTTCTAACTTGAATCTCTTAGTTCCGCTTTAAGCCCTATGTACAAGCAGCTGCAGCTACCAAACACAATTTGTGCGTTCATTGTTGCAAGGCAGGCGTGGAATCAGTCAACACCTTTGTCACTTACGTCATTGGATACGTATATATACACATCTACAGAGTCGCCCGCAGGCTATTGCCAACGTTTTGCCCGCCTCATGATTATGGGTAATCGACCGCACTCCCACCGCAACTTGCTTGCAATTACATTCACAATATGTTGAAGCGTCTTTGGGTTGCATCTTCCGCTGCTGCTGCTGCTGCCAGTTGGCGTTGTGGTATGGTATTATGTCATAGCGCTGTTGTTGTGAGGTGTCATTTGCTGGCTTTGGTTCCAACTTCGACTCCGTGTCGCTGTTGTCGCTTGCCGCTCTCTGCGGGCTAAAAGTCGCGCCATGCCATACCGGTTCATGGTATTAGTGTTAGTTGTATCTAGATATATGGGTAAGTATGCCGTGTGGCAGTTGTTGTAGTATATCTCAGTGCCACAGTGCCCCTGCCGCCAACGTTGTTATTTGTTTGGGGAATGTGCGGCATTTGCAGTGCATAATGCTCAGTGTGGGAATTTACACGCCCGCAGTGCAACCGCAGCAGCAGAAATCTTGGGCGTTTTTCAAAAAGCTCTTTTTATTAAATGCTTTTTGATTTTTTAAACAAATATTTATGGCTGTTTTTGGAAAACGCTTAGCAACAGCTTAAAAGCGCGCAACTATCCATCACTTAACCAAAGTTCATAGTGTGGCCCTAAATGGCTGGCTACCAGCTGGCTTGGCATTTCAAAAGTTAAGGTTGCCTGAAAATGCCTTAAAATGCCGGAAAATGCAAGTCAAGCAAAGTCATGCAAAAGGCAAACGAGCCCAAAATCGAACGAACAGACAAAGAAAATCTCAAAAAAAAAAAAAACAATAAAAAATGTCAACTGCAAACACATCTTGTAGTCATAAAAGCAAACTGAAGACGAGCCTGTGACTTTCAACCTGCATCAACTACAGGCTACATGAGGCTCTTAGGCCCAACATTAAGCCAGCTAGTTGACTTGAAGTTGCAACTTGGCTCGTAATGTGGGAAGTGACTTGGCATATGGCGTCGCCATTTTGCTAATTTCTGCGCTTATGTAGTGTCAGCTGCAGGGATTGTGTAATCTCTTGGCGGCATCAGCGAGGGACAAACTAGAAAATATAATAAATGTACAATTTATTGCTGTATTTTCTTGCCTGCTAGCCTTCCTATGTCATGTACGAGGGTAGTTTGATAAGTCAGCGTATTTTTAAATTGCCGATAAATTTTATTTTTTTTTTTCCAGTGTTAATGTGCAGGTCTCTGTGAATATCCTCGTTCCGCAAAATTACCGACAAATGAACGCAAATATTTCCTTAAACAGAGCACAGCTTCTCAAATTTCAAATCAATGTCATCACATCAAAGAAGTGTTTGGTGATTTTTAATCGCAATTAACATCACACAACCCAAAGACCCAAAAACAGTCCATGTAGTGGTGAACGTACAACATAGAAAGTCAAGGTGGGCTTGTAGGTTAACAAGCTTTGGGATTCTCTCGATATTATTAATATCGTCTACTTAGAAACTGTAAAATGATCTGATGAACATGTAAGACATTGATTTGAAGCAAAACTTAAAGCGTTTGACGAAGCAGCAACTTATCTTCCCCCAGTTCAGTGCATGGATGCATACTTGTGCAGTCACCATGACATAATCCATGAATTGGATTACGAACTGTTACGCCATCCAACATATTTCTACTTTAAGTTACCTGAGACTACTTTTATTTTTAAACATTGCGCTTTGTGTCGAATGAAGAGGTCATCATGCAAATATAAACATATTTTGAAGATATTGTGAAAAAACTGTAATAATAGGAAGATACAAACAATCAATCTAAAACGACGCTTCTTCTTCTAAGCATTCATAAAAGCCCTTTTTTGGGCTTTGGTCTGACGAATAACGCAACTCCTGACGTCACTGCTTTACTTACGTAATGCCAAAATTGGCTGGTGCACCCTCTACCTGCTCTTTCCAACAAAGACACGATTGTTTAGGCTGCGTCATTACCCGCTAAAGCTAGACTATATTCAGAAATAAACAATTTTTAGCCTGCCCTCGGTAGGTGCAAAAGAAAGCTGCACTTTTCCAGTAAAAATGAATGAATGCCATTTGGCAGACTGACCATGATTCACGCGATGTCTAAGTATCGGGCTTAACTTGCCACTGCGCCGCGTGGGAAAGGCCAAAAACAAGGAAGTTGCCGCCAAAATCCATGTGCTGACTGGCCAAACAAAACAAAAGACTTAAGACACGAACTTGTTTTGCTGTGTAAGCTTTACTCACATTAGTTAGTCAGCATTACACAGCAAACAATTCTAATTACCAAAGTGTTGCCATTAAATACACATCAATTTCATATGCCTAAACAATCTATACAACCAAGCTTCCAATGCCAATTTGACATTGATAAATGAGCAGCAAAAGCTGAGACACGACTTGGCTTGTCAAGTGTCTAAAAGTAAAAGGGTTTTAGTTTTAATTTTATTTTCATTTCATTTTGATTCGTTAAGAATCCATTTGCTGGCTTTGTAAATGTTGAATTATTTAATTTTTTTTTTGTATTATTTTGCCAGATTACATAAACGTGGCAACAAGTAAAAGTGCCTTAAGCCTTGCGTCCCATTGTGGCATCGTGTGGGAGCCAATGAAAAATGCATGCACATTCACTATGAAAATACAAAAAAAAAAAAAGCTCCCAAAACTAAAATTCAATTTAATTGAAGATGCGCCGACGCCGCCGCCACAACGCTGCTTACAATAATGTTGCTCCACAGGGGTGGCTGCCGAAAAAAAAACTTGCTGGGGGATCAGCGGGATTTCTAACTGAACATGCGTTGAACATGTTTAAAATTTGTATTAAAAAAAAATTCAAATATTTCGGTTGGCTCCGCTTACCCAAGACACTCCCACTGCAGCCGGCTCTGGCGCTAGCTGATTTAGCTAGTAGTATTATAGTCGTCTCCCCGCTGGCATTTGTCGCGACAAACGGCAGTAACAAACGCGCCAAAAATGCCAAAAAGTTACCGCAGTCTAACCGCCTAACGAGTCATCGCGAGGGTTCCAGACAGACATTGGGACTGACTCTTAGACAGACAGTCAGAGAGTTAGACATCCAAGCAGGCAGCCGTTGAGTAATTGTGCAGCAACAAGCAATGAGCAACATGTTTGTTACCAACAGATTTCCCGTTGATAAAACATAAAGCTTTGTGTTGGATACTCTGTGGCAACTTTAATGGAAAGGGTTATATAGAAATTTTGATAATGTATGTGGCAGATAGTATAAGATAATGGAACCAACAGTAGGAAATGGAAAAGACTAAAAAAAATGGGTGGGACTGGTGTGCTACCAGGATTACAGGCCCTTAGACTTGTTCACTACCAAAAGGAAAACATGCACCGGCGTTATTTTCGATTACAACCACCGAAAGCTGATACCGATGCCCAAGACGAAGTGAAGATGTCTTAAGCAAGTGCTTCGAGAAGATGAGGGCATCCAGCTGGCATATGCTGGACAGACTCATTTGAATTCTAACAACACTTTCCACCTTCGGAGTTTTGTAGGCGCATTGGTAAAGATTTTCCAGCTAATTTGGGTATTAAATTGTGCTTTGGACGCGAACTCACAAAATAGCCCATAGCTTACTCATTTATAAAAGAAGCTAACTTTCTAAGCGAAACTAGGAACACATTTAAAATATTTTTTTTATTTTATATTAATTAAATTAATTATTAATAATAAATAATTTTTTTTTTTTATTGAAAAAGAATCAATCAAATATTTTTATTTGCTGCCTAAATATTTTGTTATCGATAACTTGATTAAAAAACATAATTTTTGCACAAAAAATCGAAAAGATTGATTAAAAAATAATTGCTTCAAATTGCTAAGATGTAATAAACCCTCTCCAGGCCATTATCCGTTCTTTTGAACTTCCCCAAAATATTTTTACCTTCTATCCAGATGGATAGAATCCTTCATTATTCCTATTCATAAAAATGATTCCAATACTAATATTGAGCACTATATCTATACTATGATACTGTATATCCAAATTTTCATCAATTCTTAAAGTTTTTCAAGGATTGTCAGAGTACATAATTGCAGTACTACTGTCGTTCTGTAATATCGGACTCCCAACATGGAGTTGCAAAATGTTGGTCCTTTTCTACTAACATTTTAAAACAATCATCTCTTATTTACCATGATTTAAAAAAAAAATGTCAACTGAAGTCATTTATGCTGACTTTAGTAAGGCATTTGACTCAGTAAGCCATAGTCTTCTTCTAGTTAAATTGGATCTCGACTATTTAACTCAAAGTAAGTAAGGTCGCGTCAGAGTTACCCCAAGGTAGCCATCTAGGTCCTCTACTTTTTATTCTATTTATTAATGATATCCTACAAGTAATCGCTTTTTCTCGCATCCTTATGCATGCAAACGATGTAAAACTGTGTATGGCCTGGTCCTGTAATGATAAGCATTTACGTTTTCAGCATGATTTTGATAGCTTGCAATCTTGGTGCAATGCCCACCAATTCTTTCACAATGTTAAATTTTGACATTTAATCGTTTTATCCCTCATTTTGAGACTTACTATATCGACTCCTCAACCTTAGAACGCATCCTTTATCCTGGGATAAAGAATTTAACGACGCTTATACAATACCGTCTCTATCAGGATAGACTAGAGTCGGACCAAAGCAATCCCTTCTTATTGCACTTCGCCGTCTTAGTTAGGATCCACCCGATATCCGACTTTTATCTTATTTATATGACTTCGCCTAATAAAGTTGCCTTTAAAGGCACGGCTTTCAATTCTTGCATAAACGCTTACTCGGCCTTATTGATTCCACGGAAATTCACAGAAAACTTACTTTTGTCGCTCCTTCTAGGGCAACTTGTAATTTTTGCCACTGAGCCTTACAGTTTATTAGACCCAATTTTGCCTTGCCTTATCCTTTTCATGCCTTACGCTCTCTTTAGAGCTGTCTGTGTCTTCTAATACTTTTTCTATATTGCGTCCTCTTGACTTGGCTCTTGATTCTTGACCAGTTCAAAATTGTGGGTCACCAATTTGATCAACAGTGCTCTTCCTAATATATTGATACATTTTTTATTTGCACTTCCTTTTCCAACTTTATATTGTAAATCCTAGTCTCTGGCCACACAAAGATGTAATTCAGTGTATATTGTTACGAAGTTCACCTATCGGTCATGAGTCGTTGATTAGTTCCATACTTCTATTCATTCTATCTAGGAAACACAAAGAACTTTCAGAGATTTCATTTTTCACACAATTGTTTCCGAATGTTTACGCTTTTACGAGAGAAGCAGCAAATAGTTGCTACTGTTCAAAAATAATTTAATTACATTTTGACACTTATTTAATTAAATGATTTTTAAGAGAATTTAAGAGATTATATTAGTCGATAACTTCTGGCATATTTTGTAACTTTTCACTTTCAATTCCTGATAAATATTGGCTAAATATGTTGAATCTCAGTCAATCCTGTGTTTGTTTACATTTTAAAATTTGAACGATACTAGAAAATAATTCTTAAAATGCCTATTGCGGGATTGTTAGCTATCGCAGTCTTAAATAAAAACTTCTCAACGAAGAAAAAGTTGCACCTATTGAGTACAGGTGTGTATTCAGATGGAGAATGGAAGCGTTCCGAACAAGAGATAGACACAGGCTTACTTTGACAAATACGAAACAAAACCTCCGACAAGGCCCGCAGGCAATTTTTTATAAATTCCCGCTCGCAAACTTACAATACAATAAAATCGGAGTTATTAGCGCAGTGCAAATCTTGCCGTACTTAGTTAATAGTTAGGTAGTTAAGGGTTCTGTTGTTTGGAATACCAATCATTTCGGCAACACAAAAAAAAAAAGGAAACAGCCGTGCTACGGGAAACGGAAACGAATAAATTTTGTTCGTTTTCGTTTTTGCATGCTCCCAATTCTACATTTTTTGCTGCCGCTATCTACTCATGTTTCCCTTACTCTTTGTTAGCACAGCTACACCTTTCGAATGAAATTAGTTAAGGGAAAATTTTTTTATGCACGATTTGAATTTTTTAAGCAAGACGTATGCCAAAAATTCGTTTTGAGTTGTGCATGCCATTTTTTGGGTTGATTCAAAAATTAAATAATTAAAAATAATTATTAATAAATATATAGCTTGAAATTGGCATAAATATAATCTACGATTTTTTTTAATTTATAGTTTTAATTTATTTTGCAACAAAGTAGTCGCATTCAAACTACTTACAAAACTCATTTTTGTTAATTTGGCAGCACCAAACAAACATTCAGATTCGTTTACCGGAATAAAAGTCCCCTAAGTCCCCTTCGTTTGGCTAATGAATCAATTGGTCGATAGCTTTTATAGTGTATTCCAGAAACGCAACATCTGGGCAAACACATTCTTATTTGTTTTCATTTGTTGTTTAAGGAAAACCTTTTTCACAGTATGCCGCCGCTCATAATACCAAATTATATATCATTTCGCGTATGTGTGCCTCTTGCAAAATGAATTTTCCACAAATGTATATATATACATACTATATACATATGTACATAACTATTTGTATCTATGAAATTGTGTTGAGAAGCTGGACACTTGCACGTGGCATTGCGCAGCTGTGCGCTGGCTGTGTGCCTCAGCAATTTACAACTTTTGATGATGGTCTTGCGAAATTATCAAAATGGCCAGAAACATTCGCAGCTAATTTGGATTTTAGCAAAACGCATTGAAGCTTGGTATGTGATGCGGCATGTTTGAAAATGTGCTGAGTCAAATGGATTTTTATGTGGCAGCGGGTCATTTCGTTCATTTTTGCCAGTTAAGAGCTCGCCACATCATAAAAAAAAAATTCAAAACGAAAGACTTAGGCAACGAACTTGTTTTGATCGTCTGCATGTTTGGATTAATTTGCACTCATAAACATACTAAGCTTAAGTAACTAACTAACTAATACTACGATAATGTAAATACTCAGACAGCTGCAGCAGCATCTTAAATCAAAATTTGCATAAAATGTGCATAACCCCCCATAGCAGCCGCCCACCACACGCCCCACGCTCATCAAGCCACACCATGCCACAACCCGCACAACTTGCCCCAACATCGTCACCATAGCCAAATAACTTGTGCCGAAATCGTTTGGCGCAAAAGACGAAACGTGAGAAAATCTTATGGACGTCAGCAATAGCTATCTATATAGCTGCATAGATATTGTACATACATATGTACATTGCATTTGTGGTATATGCAGCGCCAAGCTGCAAAAATAAAAATAAATAAAAATATGTATTTGCAAATTATGGGAATGGCAGCCAAAAATAAAAATTAAAAAAATAAAAACACTGCAGACGGGCGGTTTTAGTCGTTAGTTTCGACAAGAATCCGGCACGGCAACAAGTTGCTGCAGTCTTTGATGCAGATGCTGTACACTGGCAGAAAAAGTTGTCAATTTTATTGTGATAAGGAGAGCAAGATATGAGTTTGCCGTAAAAACTATAAAAGAGGGATTCTTTTAGGCGATTTTTTGAAAAAATTCTTTCAGTTCTAAGAATTCTAAAAAGAAGCAGCATGATTACAACATACTGCGCTTTGAGGGGCTGACCATCTTAAGTGCTACGGCTCACAATCACAAAGTAAAGGGGGAGGTGGGTAGAGGGACCACAACGACGATCGTTAAAACTCTTATGGAGGATCCCAAAAATCAAAAGACCAACTCCGACGTCGACTACACATTCTCAAAAAGAAAGTACTGATGGAGGAAATAATGACAACACTGGAAGATACATACATAGAGGTACCCACCAAGATTATTGGCAGCCTTGAACTGGTAGTAGTCTCTTTTTATATGAAAGGCCAACGAAGCTCCTTGAGATAACACAAAAAGCATTGCAGGAGACCAACCTTGATCACTTGCTTCCAAAAGAAGAGAACTGATGTCAGTGAGGGTGACAACTGAAAGCGCTGTCAACCGAAGCGGCCCTATGTTTAAGGTTTCAGCTGAAAAATGACAAATCTTCGCGAGATTAACTCTTAGACCATCCATAATTCCGTTTCAAACCGTAAAAGTCCATTCATTGGTGAGTTTGGTGGTATTAGGTCGATTAAGGAAAACATAAAATCGTCGCTTATGCCAACGAAAATCCTTAAAACTTCTTAAAGGCACAATGGTATTAAGGAGCTTTGGTCAGCAGCAAGGCTCGCCTCGTTCCTACGTACCATTTATTTTCAACGCCAACCAAACCATACCATAGCATGATCAATGGGAAGAAAACAAATTATGTAGATGATGAGAGGGCTGGCGTAGAATAAAATGCAAAAATCTCTGAAGGTCTGGGTTCCTAATTACTTAAAAATATTTTGATTTGATCCTCCATGGACGAATAAGGCATCGATGAAATGGTGTTGAAGTGTAGATCACACAAATGTGCCGATTATTGCAATACGCCCATTGGCTTAGAAGATTCAAATTAGATTCAATTTGTATTTTGTAGGATCCTTAATATCGATCCTGCAAGAACAAATCAGTCGTCGATGAAAAGGGATTGAACTTGGTTCAATAGATATTTCAATCCAATTTTTATTTATTTATTTAACAAGGGCTATCTTATAAGATTTATTTTGCGATTTTTAAATAAAAATTTATATTCAGCTATTATTTTATGTTTTATTTTTTTGGAGAAAAAATTAAAAATAATTTATTTATTTCTTGATAATCCTTTAAAAAAAATTTGAAATATTGTGGCTTGTACTGTCATCTAAAACTCTTTCTTCGCTTTTAAGTTTTGAAATAAATTAAATTCTTTTTAAATAACACCTTCAAGCTAAAAATAATATGTTAGTTTTTAAAGATTTTTTTTTTTTTTTTTTATTTATTGGCAATCAGCTTACTCAATACTAAGGACATAATCCAATAGGTAAGTTACAAAGTTAATCGCTACACACTCTAGTCTGGTGTTATGAATGATTTTTAAAGATTAATTGAAAATTAATTCATTAGAATCATTAACGAAAAATCAAACGAAAAAAGTAGCGAGATTAAAGATGAAACAAATGATGAATCTCAAAAAAAAAAGTTACAAAAGATAATAAGATAAATTGTGTTTGAATTTGAAAAATATGACAAAATTATAACTTTTCTTTATTTTTTAAAATGTGATCCTAAATAAAAATATATTCGGAAATAAACATAAATTGCAGAAACCATTTTTGTGTTGATTTATATTTTTCAACAATTGACCTGTTGACGATACTTACTATGAACAAAATCCTTGTCTAAAATCGAATTTTTTTTCTCACTGCATCCATTGTTGCATCTGTGTTGCATTTGTTGTTGGCGTAGTCTTTGTGACTAATTGCATGCCTATACCACGACTGTATTTTTTTCGTAATTATTTGCAGCTCTTGGCTGCTTCTTAGCTCTTAACTCCATTGCCTGATACATATGTGTGAATTATTATGGGTCTTAGCTGCATTGTAATCATGTTAATGAGACATCACAGCTGCGCGGCATTGTTTGAGCATCTAACATGGATGTTGGAAAATTCTACCAGATACTATTTGCCAAGTTTCTTGCCTGCCATTTCCTGAAGCGTTTCTTTTGATCACTCAGCACAAAGACAAATGCCAAATGCCAAGCGATGGATGACCTCCCTATAAGAGAGCTGACCAGGATGCAAAGTGTTAACTGAAATTATGTGCATTTATAAGTTACATTTTATGCTAATTCAATTAAACAGAACCGCCTTTACAACAACTAAAAGTTGTCGTTGTGCCTCTTACTCCGAGATTCTTGCTTGGATGCTGCTCCCTCTGCTGGTGCTTGGTGTCTTCTTCAATTGTTTAGTCAACTTCCAACATCCACTAGAGCTTGCCAATTGTTGTTTTGAGGAGCGCCAGTATCACTTGTTGGTGTTGGACAAAAAATAACACAAAAACAACAGCCATGGACAACAACACAGACAGCAGCCAGGGGCGTATAGAAAAAAACTGTCGAGGGATGCAAGTTTAAACAAAAATTAAATTTTAAGATAACATTTTTCTATTCTTATATTAATTTTAAAAGTAAGAACAAAAATTCTTAAAACAAGACTCTAAAAATGGGATCAAAAAATTCCTAAATAAGATTAAAATTCTTGAATTAAGAAAAATATGATTATATCAATCTTGAAACAAATCAAAAAAAATCTGATGTTATCATCAATAATTCTTAAAATAAATATTTTTGGACTTCATTTTCGGTTTTAGCATGGTATTTTACTACGGCAATGACTAAAACATTTTGAGGATGCCAAAATTTTTTAAAATTTGTAAGCTAGTGTAATATAAGAATTGTATTTAAAAAAAAATAATTAAATAATAATAATACAAATTAATCGTTTGCAGAACGATTTTTCCTTACTATTTATTGATAAAGTTTTTCTGAACAAATTAATTTGCTTCACATTTTAATAAGGGAGAAATTCTAGAAATGTTTGGAGAAGTGAAAAATAAAATTAAATTCGTAAGGTTTTAATAATCGTGGTTATTAAAAAAAAATTGTGAGAGCAAAAAATAATTTCGGAACACGCTGAAATTTCAGTACGGACTTGAATTTTAGTATCATTTAAAAATGTCATATATTTCAAAATCCTTCTCCATCACGCCCATTACGTAATTTTTTAACGGAACCTAAGAAAATCTGATCCGGATCCCAGATCTCATCTCACATTGCAGTGCTTAATTGAATGTGTTAAAAATTTTGTAAGAAATGTCAGATTTTCATTGGGGAAATGCCCCCATTAACCGCCCCCGAATCCAGCCCTGACTGCTACAACGACAACAACCAGCAGCGAATGTCGTTGATTTATGCGTTGTGCAGCATTTAAATTGGCATTTATGTCAAAATGCGGTAACTAATATTTTTTATTTTTAATACATTTCATTTTGTTTGTTTTACAGTATACGTCCTTGGGCATGCCACATCGACTTCTACACTTTTCCATTAGCAGCTTGAAATTATTTTCCCACAGCTTTTGATTGAGTATTGACTTAAACTTTAAATTTTTTGCACAAATAACTCTTTAACTAAAGCGGACACATTTTTATATGCAAAGTTGAACTTCTCTAACTCAATCTTAATAAAGCGCATACATTTGGAATGCAAAAACCCAGAGGTGCGAATACAAAAGAGCTTGCGAAACGAATAACCAAAAATTGTTTTTTTATTACCATTCACAGGAGCGCGAATAGCTTCAGTAATAATCTATTTTAAAAGTTTATGAGATTTGGTATCAAGCAATAATAATGAACGTAAATCATGAATATAATGTGATATTTAAATTTCCAGAAATGCTATTTAAAAAAAATTGTGATACATTCGAGGCGGTGCTCGACAGTTTGGTACCCTGTACCCTTTTTCTCGAAAAAAAACCTACTCCTGCATATTCCTTCTAAGAACTTTCCAATTGGAATTTATTTTTTTTTTTGGTGCAAAACGATATTTATACCTATAAGTTCCGTAAATTTGTACCGATTTTGATGAAAATCGAAAGTTACGTCAAAGAAGCTATTTTAATTATATTGGGTAAGTTTCAAGTTGATATGTTGAGGGGTGTGGGAGAAAACACGGTAAATCGATTGCGGGGGGTGGGGGGACCGCATCGATAAAATTTGGATGTGGATTTGTTCATTAGAGCCACATGAATGAGCTTACCAAAAATTGTGATTCTAGGTCACTTGTAGCCATAATTGCGTAGAGTCAAATATTGACGCAGTTTATTGGCAAGGGGAGGTGAAATTTTCACGTTTTTGACTATAACTTTTGCTGTATTTGTCCGATTTTGTTCATTTTTTACACATAGATGCATGTATCCACAACGCATCGCTCTGTTTCAAATGAATTTCAAATGAAAATATTAAACGGTGTGGCTAAGAACCGCGAAAATCTACAGCGGGGGAACGGGGAAAGATATTGACATGATTCAACAAACTTCATCTGCTTAGGAAATAGGCGCACCAGCTGGTAAAGTTTCGTGTCTCTAGCTCTTATAGTCTCCGAGATCTAGGCGTTCATACGGACGGACGGACGGACATGGCTCAATCGCTACCCGAGGTTATGATAAGCATTTTGGTATAAAGGACTTGGGCTCTGCCACGCCTCCTTCTGTCCGTTACATACATTGCACAAATCTAGTATACCCTTTGTACCTATAGGTACAGGGTATAAAAATTGTGATACAGTCGAGGCGGTGCTCGACAGTTTGGTACCCTGTACCCTTTTTCTCGAAAAAAAACCTACTCCTGCATATTCCTTCTAAGAACTTTCTAATTGGAAAATGCATTTTTATAGGTGCACTGCGATATTTATTCATTCCTAAAGATTGCTTAAATTTCAACCGATTTTGATGAAAATTGAAAGTTACGTCAAAGATGTTGTTTAAAGTATATCCAAATTTCAAATATGAAGAAAACCTGTGTTGATCCCACTAATAGCAGATCACCCAATGTTCGACAAAAGGGTCTACTTATATAATGTATATAAAATAAATGCAAACATTATTTATTTATTAATTATTATTAAATAATTAATTAATAATTTATTTATTTCTTAGTTTTCTTTTCGGCTTTTATTACCTTTTATAAAAAAAAGAAACTGGCTCAAAATTTTTAGCCAGAATGAGATTTCCTTGTAGTATTCTACTGAAAATAGGATTTCTGTACTGACTTTTAACTAACGTTGAAACTTTAAATAGCTGCCTTGCTATCTTTTGCAAAAGTGAAAGCTCTTCCTTCCAAGTAAAATTGAAACTTTTGTTCTTTTTTAATATTTTTTCGCTTTTTGTCGATAGATGGCTCCAACAATAAGTGTTGGTTAATTTTGGATTATGATCCAAGCTTAAACATATGCTGAACAACCCGTTTTCGCAAAATAGTGTTTTTTTTCTGCTGACTTTCTTCATTAATTCGAAGAAACTAGGGCTGAAATCGAGAGCTCAAAAAGTTTACGAAGATGCTGCTCTAAAGGAAACAACCTTCCGTCGCCTCAAAGACGGTGATTTCGATGTTGACTGCTGTCCGTGTGAAAGAAAGAGGAACTTGGTTTTCTTATTATTTGAAAGCAAAGGTCTCTTTCGTCGTTTTTTCACGCGGAAAAAAAGTGATTCTTCAAGATGACAACGTTCTTCCTCACGTACCCAAATATTGCGCCGTCTGATTATTACTTGTAGCGTTCGATAACACAAGGTCTGGGTGATCAGCAGTTCCACTCATAGAGTAACCCAGCACGAACTTAGTTGCGCAAAAAAATAAATGTTTCATCTTTTGTTCTATTATTTTGAGCATTGTTATTTTCGATGTTATTTGAACCTAATAACTGCGAAGAATTCCTAAGCTGGCACTGGTGCATTTGCCTAGCACTGGCATAGCTAGCTCAAAGACGCTATTTGCCCAAGAAAATCTCCATTAATTCAAGACAGATTTGGCTATAAACTGTAGGTCCCAGGTCTCTTCGAACAGTTATTAATAGAGATCCCCATACTCCACCCAGGGGCGATTGACAAAATAGTCAGTCAGGAGAAACACAAAAATGTTTTCGGGATCACTGACATGGTTATGTTATGTTATGTATTTTGAGCTTTTGGAGCTCGGATTTGGATTTAACGACCGCAAAAACATATAAAAACATCGTTAAAACCATAAAATTGGGTGTTGCCGTTTTTTGGAGCTCGAATTCAGACTCAGCGGCTCAAAAAGGGGAGCTCTGTCACATGTAAAGTTCAAACCAATTTTGTTTTTATTTTGTAGATATGTGTAATAAACTTTATTATGAGTGCCAGCAGATAAAAATATAAATTATTTAAATGGGCGATTAAAGAACAATTCTTGTAAAAAGTTGGCTTACAGCGGTTTTGCAATTTTTTAAATACAAATAAAGCAGAATAAAAGCAAAAGAATTAAAAAAAATAAAAAAAATTGCGGGATCTGGCTGAAATTTTGGTACCCGGCAGAGATTTCGGGAACCACGGATTTACGTCCCGATTCCATTTCTAATTTTTATTGACTTTATATTGTTACGTGTATTATTTATTGTTAATAAGTAATTAGCACAATATAAAAATTCAATATATGTAATCGTAAATCGTACTTACTTGAATGTATTCGATAACCATTTCATTTGCATCTCTTTTTAATAAATGCCAAATTTTTTTTGGATGTGATTGGAAAAAGATACAATGCGCCATGGCGATTGTAATAATAGAAATGCAGCAGGAACGTACCAGGCTCTAGGACGTTCATAGGTATCTAACTATAGGGCTTCAGCAGATCTGCAAGCAAATGTGGTGTAGTAAGATTGCCTTGGATTAAGCCATGTCTCATCTGTTTAGCCAATTTCTAAATGAGTCAAGCTGTTGTATTGGGATTCTCGAGCTCTCCGAGAAACTGTTGTGTACTCCAATCAATAAAATTATTTTATTTATTAAATAAAGTCATCTGTTTAGCCAATTCCTAAATGAGTCCAGCTGCTGTTGTACTACTATCGAGGCCACAAAGGCACTTTTAATAATCCAATCGCTGAAATTATATTTACTACATATATAAAGCTTTCAAAAAAAGATTATTTGTATGCCTATATGCAGCTTGGCGTTCTGGCGTAACCCCTTAAGTGCTTAAGTCTGATGCAAGCATTTTATAATTATGCCACAGATATGGGTAACTTTATTTAAGCTATTAACTACAAGCTTCCCCATTTAGCATATCATGCAACAAAAAAATATCCAACAACTTATGTGGCTGCACGCAAGATGCAACAATTCGGAGAACTCTAAGCAAATGCTAAACTAATCATCATTTTAGTATCACTTCATGCCACTAAACGCTTGCCTCTCACTCTTTTTCGGAGTTCGAAGTGGCAACAAAAACTTGCTACAAATGTTGCGCGTTGCTTTGGCTAGATTGTTGCAATGCCACGTCAATAATATGGCACTACCAGTTGCAATTCTAAGCCAGTCTCACACTTACTAGTTACTCGTAGTAGCACATGGGCAATTCTTTGACAAACTGAACATCAGTCTTAACTTTAGAGTTTCGATACGAAAAAAATGTTTCTTTATAAATTTATGTAATTTATTTTAGTAAGTGAGTTTATACATTTTTCGGAGTTTTGGATATGGAATTTTCGTAAGCTTTCTCTTTTATTTATATAATTATAAAGTAGAAGTTAATTCTAAGTTATAAAACTTTCCCATTCATTTTTTTATATCTGAATAAATGAGATGAAAACTGCAGCATAACAACGCCATATCCGACTGTTAAGTGATCTTAAATTCCAATAGTAGTAATTGTATCCTACTTAAGCATCCGAACATTTAGATATTCTCACCTTTCGTAGTATGTACCACATTGACTTTATAGATTTTGATGTCAAGTAAGTACGCAAAAACTTTTAGTATATGTACTTAAAACTAGTTTTCACTTTTTAATGCCATTTTATGGTCGGCAATGTTGGAAATTAAAAAAACAAAAAACTATGGGGATCGATGGTTGAAAAAATTTGTTAGTCCAAAAAATAATAGTCCGACAACATGTAATCGCCAACCGATTCTCTTGGGTAGATTAACAAAAAATCGCTTCCCCAGTTGAATCTTCTTTTATTAGAAAAAAAAATTCGAAATTTTCGAAATATTATAAAAAACATTTTTGGCTCAGAAATAATAGCATCAGCTTTACAAAATATTAGTTTTAGGAATTAAAAGGACAGTGCCAAAGCAAGAATATTGAGCAATCAGGCTGTGACAAACTCGGTTGCAGGAACGAAATTAAATTCTAACAAAAGCATCTAGGACTATGGAATAAAGTCAACCTTAGACGGATCTCTGGCCGCACAAACATCGCCAAAAACGGAATAACTGATAAGTTAGCAAAAGATAGTGCTGCGAAACCACTAATAGGGCTGGAGTCCTTTTATGGCATTGGAAGACTTATCTCCTAATAACTGTTGGAAGAAGATGCAGACTGGATCAATGCGACAGGCAAAGCAACTCCTCGGTCCAAGAAAATGAACCATTTAAAGAAGATTTACCTTATCTGAGCAAAATGTGCATCATGGTCTGTAACAACTGTAGGTTCTATGGTTTTGAGAAGAATTTCTCTCAGCTCATCCCAACTGAGTGTGACGCTATAGCCAGAAGCTCGATATCCCACTATAGCGTGCATAAAATTTGTATGCCGACTAAAGCCATAATTATTCAAATTATTAATTTTTTTTTTTTGACAAATTGCGAGCATAATAGATCCCATAAACATTATTATTGTTATTGATACATAAATTCTCAGAAAAAATGTTTGACAAGTAGACTAGACAAAAGATTACAAAACTAAATTTATATGATATTTCGATTCCAGAAAAAAATGACAAAAGCGAAAAAAAAAACGGAATAAAAAATGTATCCCAAAGTTCCGAAACTCGCATAAACTTATTTCCTTTATTAAATTAAAAATCAAAAATTCCAAGAAAGTGCAATTTTTTTTCCCAAAAATACCCTCGACTTGTTAAAGATTTGCCCATATGAAGTTGCATTTTGCATGTGTGGGTTTTGCGTGTGTGTGTGTGTGTGTGAGCAGACAAAATGGTAGCTGGCCTTGGCGCATGCTGAGAATGTTGCTGGCTGAAAGTTGGCAGCATCTTTTAAAAGCCAGAAAGATCCACTTCGAGGCTTTGAGCGTCTGCAACTGTTATAGTTTTTTCCAGTTTCGTTAAGTTTTTTTGTGTCTACTATTTCTGCAAAAAATCACATCATTGTTGCACAATAATTGACAAACTGACAATGCTATAAACCGCCAATCCGACAAACCGGCAAACCGTCGTTGCTACTACAATTAATTAAACAAATTATGTGTATTGCGCAGACGCACTGACATTTTTGGTGCAAAATCGTCCAAGTTGATTTTTATGAATTTCACTAAACATCAATACGCTGGGAATGCTATGAAAACCAATAAAAAACAGACTGTTAACTGCTCAAATCAACTGCATCAATATGGGACATATCTTTGGAGTCTTTGGTCTTTGGCTTTCAGCACTGGCTTAGGCAGTTATGGTCAACAATGATTACGATTACGATTTTGCAATCTAACTTTTACGGGCTGGCTCACAACGTGTTGGCACTCAAATGTTCAAAAATAAAAATAAATACGTAGACACACTACCTAGTTGATGCCTTTTTATGGTTTGGGGCACACCTGGCTGGCTATGTGCACTTTGTGCCATTATTTTGGAAAAATATAAAAAAATTCTTGTCAGCTTGAAGCTCAGCAGCTGCAACCAGACTGGCAGTCAATAGAAAACATTCCCAAGGAAATAATCAAGTAGGAATGGCATATTCAAAAAGCCGAAGTTTATATACCCTTGCAAAGTACTAAGCAAGGAGATACCTAGCTGACTGAGCCCATGGGGTAATATAATAAATTTGTAACAGACAGTAGCAGACCAAGACTTGCTTATTGTTGGAATCATGCCCTACTTTCCGTGTAGCCATCATTCAGCGCTCTTCTCCAAGCGCATCCAAGTTTTTCGTATGTCCACTAACTGGACCCGCCCATGGAGGCTTACCCTTTAAAAGAGTTTCTACAACAAACGCATTCAAAACTTTTCTCTCTGGAGCTCCTGCAACTATGCAATAAGCACAACAGGCCCGTTGTAACGAAGTCGCTTGATGTTCTTTGTTTCATCGAATATGGTTGTCGTCACAAAGATTCTACGAAGATTTTTCCTCTTAAACACCCCAAGAGTATTGGCATCAGACTGTATCAGCATGAGTATATTGAAATCGTGGTCAATTTTGAAGGTGGTGCCAAGCTAGACGAAGTCCTTTACAACATTAAAAGTATAGCCTTAAATTCCGTTCCAATCGTTTGATCTTTTTTTTCCTTTATTTAAAAAACCCATGCCTCGTCTCATCTCATTTAGCACCAGACCTAGCCTTGCAAATTCTTATTCTGTACCCACAGAGGCTTCGGTTACGTCACGCTTGGTACGGCCAACAATGTTCATACGATCCGCCTATGCAAGCCACTGAACACTTTTATTAAAAATAGTTCCTGTCAGATGTTCTTCTGCTTTTTTCAATACACACATAAGCTCTTTTTATCAGTCTATCACAATAGTAAAATAGATGTTAGTAGAGAGTCTGAAAGATTGAAGATATTTTGTATTTGTAACTTAGACTTAATTCACGGAAAATTTATTTAGCCGAATTGATATTTTATGTTAAATACTCTAAATTTAGGTACAGGAACAACAAGATACAATGGGTTACAATCATCTCGCATCCCATTTTATCGCAAAGCAAGATACCGAAAAAAATTGACATACCCTAATGAACACACGGTTAATTTTTTTTCCACATGTATTTTTCATTTGTCATCGCTTTTCGAAGAAGTGGCTCTTGTTACGGTCGATTCAAAAAAAGATCAAATTCCTAGCAACTCATATGGAAATTTAATTTCGTCAGAAGCTCTGCCTTTACCAGTTCGACTCTGATTCGATTCCTCAAATTGGTCCAAACATTATTCATCACTGAAAAAACTTTTTTCACGTAGGCATTGCTGATGAGGATCGTTACCACTTTTCCAACAATTAAGGGCAATTGGACAAATCCGTCAGAACTTTCGCAAATTTTTACCCATTTTATATCGACAAGGAGGTCAATTTGTTTGATTTTGGGGATAATCTTCGCCAAAGAAAGTATTTCGTCGTAAAGAGCGTCTTCGCCAACATCAAGATCAACCGCTTCAGCCGCTCGAAGAAATAGTTTTCGGTCTACTATTTCGTCTTCAAGGAGATTTTTCAAAATCGTACCATTTCCCCAAATATGTAAGAGCTAGATGGTAAATTAATAATGTCTCTCTCTCATATTTCGATCGTTGATGCTGTGTCAAATGAGGTAGACTTTTGTTGACTTTAGATCCAAAGTACTTGTCATCCATTCTGGTTTGCAACCCATCTCTCAATTCAAATTCGAATTTACTTAGTTCACATGGCGGCCCGGTAAAATTTTCATTGGCGCGACGACCACTTCCTAGGCCCGGCATTGCCGGACGAGGCGCGTGCAGATGACAACCCTACTCTTTTCGGTCTAACTTTTTTCCCTGAATGCAAAGTAAACGAAATGTTTACAGTATTTTTTTCTAAAAATTAAGTCTTGTAATTGGTTCGTTTTTTGAAAAATCTGATATCCCAAATTAATAGGGGGTTGTCAAACACCAATAATTCGGAGCATATGGATGCTCTTCGACCAGGTGTAGGATTTGGCGTTAGGGGGGTTTTTCACTTCAAAGTGTATATATAACAGAGGTCGCATAAAACTGTCTTTGACATGGGGTCTGGACCTCTTTTTTTTCGACAAAAAAAGAGTCATCGAAAATTACGATGTTCGCATAGAGGTCTGTAGAACCAGCCGCGGCGGCCATTTAGGCGATATTATTTTTCATACATAGATGAGTAGTTTCAAACTTACATTTGGTATATAAATTTTGTTAGAAAATATCTTTAAAAAAAAATGCAATTAACAAACAAACAAACCAACAGATGGCCCACCCTATATAAGGAGAATATGTGAATCTGCCATAAATGTCACGAACCACCATGCGCTAAACATTTTGCATAGGATTTAGGTCTGGGAATCAGCTATTTTAGGCATCTCCATTTACCTTCGATCCTCTTTAAATCAGACTTACCTCTTCCACTCTCGTGCTTTTTTAAAATTATTTTTTAACTAGGCTTATGTAAGAAATTTTACTGAAAATGTCGAACTTTATGATATTGGAACGAAAACCATTTATTTAAAAAATGATTGTTTTATTACAAATTTCGCACTCTTCGCCGGTGTTAATACAAAACTCTTTAAAACTAACACCATCACCGGGGTCCAACTTAGCCAACAAGATCACGCATAATACCAAAGAAACAAGAACTATGCAACCACGTAGGGAATTTCTTAAACCATTTCGTAGGTCTAAAATTATAAACAAGCGTTCTGTAATTTGAAATTTTTTGTTCTTATATTTAAAACAAACAGCAATGACACATTCATTCTGTGGATTCCAAACTAAGATTTAATATTCGCTACTTTATGAAATGTGGCCTTACCTTACTTTTAGCGTTCTTTTCGTTTCAGTGGAGGAGCACCTCAATTGTGGCGCCTGCAGAATCGTAGCGTGAGATGAGAATATTGTGACCATGGTGACGAATGACTTAGTTTTTAGATAGCGTCAGCTAAATGAAATAAAGAGTCGAAAATAGTATACAGCACCACACGATAAAAAACAAAATCATTGGGAAACAAAAAACTGGACACTTTTTACGTCTGAAAAATTTGGAAAACCTTATACGTATGTTTATATGTATACGTAATAGGTTCCATTGACTATGAAAACGCCGCACACTCACGAATTTTTTTAAAACGAGATGCTATGAAATTTAAAAGGAAAAGTTTTTGTCAAGGTTGGCCCACCACTTAAAAATGGTAAATTGACCCAAATGATAGGAGACCATCATGACAAATAAACTCGTTAAAAGCCAAATCGTTAGCTGTAGGGGATTGGTTCGGCAAAAGGTCAACGTTTTTTGTTTGTCAGGTTCACATGAGCCGTACGTAGCCTGTATATTGTATGAAGGAGAAAGGAAGAAAGTGCACCAAAGCTAATTTCATTAATGCTTCGAGGAGCAGCCACATTGTCCAAGCGATGTATTTTTAAGAAGACGAGAGCGATTAAAATGTTCGACCAGAAGCGAGACTATATAAATGAAGCGTGCTAAAAAAGTTTTTGAAAGTCATCTTCCAAAAAAAAAAATATTTAAACTAAATGCAAATTGGAAAATGATCCAAGTAATTCATTAATTTCAATATCTTACACGGATTTTAGAAAATCTTCCAACTGTACAAGAATTTCTTAGCAGACTGACCGAATTACTTACGGAACTTGCTAGCTCAAGAGACAACTGATTGAGTTGGGCTTCAGAACTTCCAACACCTGCAGGTTTTTTGCAATTTCAGGAGAACCCTTACTTACTAAGTTTTAAGCTAGTTTATAGCCAGACATAGAAGATTCCTCTTTGCAGCCAAAGAATCTCCCTGCTTAGAACTGACTCAAATAATTATTTTTTATCAGAGGAGCACAATAGCTCCAGAGTGTATTATTATTATTTCTGGGGGCTAGCCCCCTGCTTGCTTCTCTAAACAACACCACTTGCTGACCCCCGCTTTTAGACACAAGAAAAATAGAGACAAAGCGAAATTTTTAGTCTTAACCCAAATCGATAGCCAAGATTAAAAAAAAAATCTAATCTAAAATCAGACTTTCATAAGTAGATATTAAGTTCCAGACCGCAGTGATTATAGTACTCTCCACAAGAGTATAAAAATCTAACTCTTGCGTGCTTTGAGGGATTTGTCATTATTTGTGAAAATTCAATCAATTACTAATTACACGGAGTGTATATAAAAAATTCAGCTTTCAAAGTTTTGTTTTTTTTTTTTCTGAAGTGTTGCAGCAATTGCACTTAACTGTCCATCATTTGTGGCACAAACAATGCAACATCTTAACATTTATTTTTTTATACCCTAGGTTATGCTACTATTTGTTGTGTGTATTTAATATTATTATTATTATTATGTATTTTGCTACTATTTTTGGGGTCTAGCTCATTTTTCTGATGGAACTGTTTTGAAATACTTAACAACCGCATCAAAATTAGTTTCGTTATATTGTTTAGCCTTCGAATTTTTGAATTGATTTTTTACGTGCGTGCGGTTAGATCCGAAGCAAACAAAGTAGTAACATCCAATGAGTCTAAGCAGGGACGGATCAAAAAAAAAATTAGCAGGGTACCAAACTTATTCCACAATGCTATTTGTGAATCAGTAGTTTAAACACATCAATGTTTTCGATGCTTGCAACTGGAAAACTTCGATCTATCGATATATCGAAGCTTAAATTAAAATAATATTCGGAATGAATATTACGTTTCGGCCAGAATTTTGGTTTTTTAAAATTGTGAGACCAAGTTTAAGTTCGTCTAATCTTAATAAAGTTAGGGTGAGACATTTATTTTCGGGGCTCACGGGCTTGCAGTATCGCGTGACGTTTCGTATTTCAAGGCTGATATTCGGCTTTTTGCGACCTAGGCTCTATCAGAAATCCAGAAAACCGAAATAACAGTTCGAAAAACAGAAACAACCTAAATTTAAATTAAGCCATAAGAATTTTAAAACGTTTGGATTTTACAGATACAGGGCGAAATAAGATTTCAAAATTTTGATTCCCGCCTTGGTAAAACATTTTTGTCTTGAATGAATGAGCTACACCGCATTACAGATTAAAATTACTTTAAAAATTAAAAAAAAAACCTTTTCAAATTTTAATATATTCAAGCTACTCATATTTACGATGGGAAACAAAAAAATAACACATTTCATTATTAATCTTACTTGCCATCTGAGTAGTGTTAAGGGATCCATATCTGTCCAAAAAAATGTTTCCAAAACATCATATTATATCATTATATCACCAGAAAATGGTCTGAATCGCGTTTTCGTCATAGTCCTTAACTTTCAAAACTCAACAAAAGGACTAATATAAATATTCAAGAATCAATTTTTTTTCAAATTTGTGTTCAAAGCGAAATTATATTTTTTTGGTGAAAATATTTAATATCCCAAAAAACAGAACACTAACACCTATCAATTTGATGGGTGTTTTTTTCGTGTTCGTCCATATCTTGTTCATGCCCCTTGCATTCTGCCTCTGTATCCGCCCCTCTCTTAGAGTGCTGGGAATTATGCCCATTTTCGCCTTGTAGACACTTTGACTGTTGTTTAACGCGTGCAGCATGTAATTTGATTCAATAAATTTTGAGGTTAGCTGACGGTATACATGTACACGAGATAAGGTCCGGAAATGCATAGCTGCCAGAGGGGGCGTTATGCCATGACTGCGGCGGCGTTTGGAGGCGTGTGTGGAGCAAACACAAATGTGTAGCCCGGCATACATACATACATACATATGTCGCCTGCAAATAAACTTACTCGACAACTTGGCGGCATTTGATATTGTAGCTGGAGATTGCAGACTGCAGACTGGAAACCCAAACTAAAAGTCACATTGTTGACCTTTTTGTGGTGAGGCTGGAGAAAAGGTTTTTCAAGTATGCAGCCACTTATACATACAGAAATATATACAAGTACAAACAGTCTGTCTCTGTCAGTCCGTCAGTCGACAACAAACGGAGCTCATTAAAATAATATTTAACCTTTGCAAGAAATACTACGCCAGAGTTAAGATAAAAATATTTGTTTTGTTTGGTCTGTCTGTCTTTATATCTGTCCGGCCTGTCTTTGAGCCAACGAGCCGTGAGCAATTAAAAATTAACTGTTTAGTTTTAATGTTGTTTACCCCCCGCGCCCCCACACACTGCTTACATGCAATTCAATTCAATATTTAACGAGTTTTGACAACCGCGCATTTTTTTTGTCTTTTATTTTTTGCAATAGCATGCAATTTTTTTTATTTATTTTGTTTTTTTTGACACTCATTGGCCAGGTTTTTGGCGTGAACCTGACCTATGCGCGTTCACACGCTGACAGCCCCTGAAGTGGGGTGCGTGGCATTAGCCCTGACATCAAAATTGTGGCAGCTATCATCGCATCACAACAATAAGTCATCAAAAGTAGAGACACTTCAGCTATATACAAAGCACTCCAGAAATACCAAACACAAAGAGGGCAGGATGAAAAGAAATTCGCCAAGCAAAGACGGGATAGTTAAAAAAAAAAAACTATTTAATTTCGCAGTACATGACGAAAGCAAGATTTTGTCGCTAGATGGCGTATGTGTGTTCACAATGACATTTAAATTTAAATATAAAAGTTTTTATATTAGTAAGCCAAGCGCAGCACTCCATTTTTGTATGACATATTTGACAAATGACCATAAAATTTGAAAAGTTTGTTTGCCATTTTTTCATATTTGAAAAAGACAATATTCAATTACGGAGAATCTGGTAAATGGGGAAGCAACTCAGAACAGAATTTATAGAATATTTTAATGGCGAGTCCTGCGCGTTTGCTTTGAAGTACAAACATTTTTTCTATAAATCAGCATCAAATCGATACAGTAGCTCTGAACAATATTTTCCATAAATTTGTTGACTGACGATCCCACCTAGGTTTCTCTTCTTTGGTGTCGATCGCTTGGTCTCTTGAGGTCACGCTTCATCCACAATTTCACAACGGCGCAAAAACTTAATAAATTTTTGATTTTTATTGCATATACTCTACTTTAAAATGTTTACATAATCACGTGTTTTTGTCTTCTTGTTCCATTCCCGGCACCTTTTCGTGCATCTGGAACCGCCTAGCATTAATTTTTCTCTTTTAAAAACGGAAATCCAAAAAAATTATTAAGTGAAATAGTAATTGTTCTCTATCAATTCCCACCAAAATATTCAGAGTGACCGAGATGAATCCCGCTACTATACAACGCCAAAAAACAGATATAAACGAAAAGGTTGCTTACGTCGTTGCTTAGCTTCTTTTCAGCCTGCCCTCGTATACAAACTACTCCAAAAATACCAAACACTAGATTGCAATTTGTTTTCAAGCTGTCCACTTTAGAGCTCAAAATGCTTTGATTTAGTGATCAAGCATCCGACATTTTTTTTCGAAACCTGTCACTGAAAGATTTGCCTTTGTCTTTGCCATCGACTTTTGCCGTTGAACCATGAAACTGCGCATCTTGTTTACCTACTTGGTTTGCGCGGGCGTCTACGGCATGAACTCTGCCAGATGCCATAGAGGAAGCGCCTGACTTCCTCTCATAAGCTCAAAGTCGCGACATTTCCTAAATTCCAAACATAAATGGCAACCTTGACAGCTTAATAAAAAAAACCAACAATAAACATTAACACTTGCATGTAGTTTAATTAGAATCTAAAAGATTTGGTTTGTTGTCTGGCGTCTCATTAGTTACGCTGTCGATTATAGTTCCTTTTTCTGCTTCGTCTGTTGTGACAAGCGTCTCTTGGCTTGCAACATTTTGCGCAACATATTGATCGAGGTCAGCACGGGCACCATTATGGGCAGAAATAGTGGTATGTATATGGCATATTTTTGTTCATCTGGAAAATAGAGCTGCGCCAGCAGACTAGCATCGAAGAAGCCACGCTCCGAGGCCACAAAAGCGCGTTTGGCCAACATGGAGGCATCCAGCAGTCGATGCTCCAGCAGCGCCTGCTTGGCTTCCTTAATGTCTAAATGCGAGTTTATTATCTCGTCGGCAACCTTGTCATCTATGACAATATAGCTGATTTGATCTGCAAATATACAGAGTAGAGGTGTGCATTAGAGCGTGACTAACTTTTCTCTTTTAGGTCTCTTGGTTGGGTCAGCAGCGCAGTACGTAATCAAAATCGCGTAACGATAATGCGTAACGGAAGAGATATTTTGAATTATAAAATACTTAGTAAAAGATTTGAATTAACAAAATATGATTATTTTCAAAAGCGGTAAGTATCGTCATCATAGTAGTAAATGGTATTGCTCTGAAGAGGAAGCTCTTTGACTTGTGATCTCTATCACAACTTAAGAAACTCGTAAATGTATAATAAATAAGGCAATTATCATCATTATTGAGGTATAAACATAAAATGATAAATGGTGAAAAACAACTTACGCAGAAAAGGCATCGCACATAATAATGCCTGTTCCGGATTTCGATCCCAATTTGTCAAAATGACGGCACTAGTATTAGGTCGTAAAACATGTATCAATAATAGTTTACAGGAAAAACCATTGTTTTTTAGTGTAATTTTGGGTCGAGAAACACGAAAATGACACTCATGTTTTTTTTTTCTTAAGTGCCGTTTTCGAGATTTTTTCGAAAAACATGGTTTTTTAGTTATTCGTCAATATCTCGTGAAAAAAATCGACATGAAGACGCTTAGATCGAAAGGTATTGATGTGATATATGATACTACTCTTTACAGTGATATATGATATGTACAGATTAAGTAAAAATTATTGAAGTTACAAACAACCAAAGTCGAAAAAAAATGTCATTTTAACTTAATTAATTTTTAAAAAAAAATTTTAATGTTAAGCTTACAGCTGAAAGAGAATTCTTTTACGAACATTTCGAGCCTAAGATCTTCGAAATCGGACAGGGACTGTAGATGTTATGGAACCATGAACGAAAAATCACGACTATTGCTTCTACTGCAAATTATGAAGACGTACCTGAACGCAAACGAAAAACTTTGAGTAAAAATTTAGGTTTTCATACAAAAGTGTGATTGAGTGAAGATTGGAACTCCAGTATATGGTTCCATAGCTCGAAGCGTTCTCTTTCAGCTTAAAGCTTAACAGAATTTTTTAAAATCCTTAATTCGAGTTTCTCGACCCAAAAATTACCATAAAAAGATGGCATACGTTAAAGTCGGACGCGGACGACTTTGGGATACCCTGTACCACCACATTGCAATCAAGTCCGATATATTGCTTACACTGCATGTGGACTCCAGTTTTTCAGGCAAGTTGTCCCAACGATCCTGTATCTCGCGACGAGCGGGGAAGCAGGGTGAATTAAGACACTTTGACTGGCACTCTGGAAACCCACCAATAAACTAAGGATAACAACAAAATGTACTGCATCTCAACTCGCCGACGGACGACGTATAGTCATAGTCGCGTATATTATTCTTAAAACCATTGTAATTTGTGTTTAAGAATCCTTTTGTATTTAAATACTTCTCTAAAGAATGACTTTAAAAATAAATTTATTATTATTATTATTATTATTGCTTACAAACTCCAAAAGATATTTCTTTGCCAAATAAACGAAACACAACGATTTTTGTTCAAAATACGTTTTTTTGACCGATTGGACCTATGGGAGCTATATGATATAGTCAACCGATTTTGATAAAATTTGGTACAGTGTTGAAGATCTCTAAAAAACTTCTGAATGCCAAATTTGGTTACAATATCTCCACAAACAAACGAAACACAACAAATTTTTTACAAAAAGCGTTTTTTTGACCGATTGCACCTATGGGAGCTATATGATATAGTCAACCGATTTTGATCAAATTTGGTACAGTGCTGAAGATCTCTAAAAAACTTCTGAATGCCAAATTTGGTTACAATATCTTCACAAACAAACGAAACACAACGAATTTTCTACAAACATTTTTTTTTGACCGATTGGTCCTATGGGAGCTATATGATATAGTCACCCGATTTTTATCAAATTTGGTACGTGTTGAAGATCTCTATAAAACTTCTAAATGCCAAATTTGGATACAATATTTTCACAAACAAACGAAACACAACAAATTTTGTACAAAAAGCGTTTTTTTGACCGATTCTTCCTATGGGAGCTATATGATATAGTCAACCGATTTATATAAAATTTGGTACAGTTATTGGGAACTCTAAACTTTTGAGTACCAAATTTGGTTACGATATCTTCATAAACAAACGAATTATTTATCTAAAAGTTTTGGGGTTTTTCGAGGTCCTCTGAAACACTCCTATGGGAGCTATATGATATATCCCCGATATCCAAAATATAAAATAAACTTGCATCCCCTGACATAATAACGCATCTAATCTGAAAATTCGGTTGCTCTAGCTCTTACCTTCTCTGAGATCTAGGCGTTCATACAGACAGACAGACGGACAGACGGACATAGGTATATCGACTTCTCTAGTCATCCCGATCATACTTTGGGTAACTTTGGGGGTCTCCGACGTCTCCTTCTGTATGTTACATACATTTTCGGCTTGCACAAACTTAATATACCCTTTGTACCATACGGTACAGGGTATAAAAACACTTTTCTACGAAGGTTCACTCAATGACCCTTAAATTTGTAAACTAGTGCAATAGAGGACAATTACATAAGATTAATACCATATTCACTGCATTGTTACCAACAAATAGGAGACGGAACGCAAATATGAAAAGTAAATTTAATAACCTTATAATATCCAATGGAGCAAGAAAAGAAAAAATAATTAATCCCGGATCTTATATCACAGTCACAGGATAAAATCCCATGGTTGCGTAAGAAATACCTTTTACAAAAATCTAAGATTTCTTTAATTTGAAAACAAATCTAGACAAAAATGAAATACAAAATAAATAAAAACAAATTGATAATAATACAAATTATTATTTCGTTGGAAAAGTACACATTTTATGGCAAACCCTCATCATTCAAAGTGAAGCGAAATATCTTGGGGTGATACTCGACAAGCGGCTAACATTTCGATCACACATTAACCAAACGATCAAAAGTTGTCGCTTTAAAATGACCAAAATGTATTGGCTGCTAAATAAAAAAAGTCCTCTTCCTCTACGGTGTAAAAGAGCGCTTTATAACACAATAGTTGCACCTACTTGGAGGTACGCTATCCAGATCTGGGGTATGGCGGCTCGCTCGAATCGCTTACGTATACAGACGTTCCAAAATAAGGCATTCCGGCTTATTACTGGTTGCGATTGGTACGTAAGGAATTCGACCCTGCACCACGACCTCAATCTGGATACCGTCTAACCAGACACACAAACAGGCTGGCGAAAAACTTACTCAATGATAACCCAGTAACAAGATTAAAAAGGCGATCGTTGATAAATTTAATTCCCTAACTCCAACATTGTTATAACGGCCTGATTTGGCCTTAAGGCAGTTCATGCCCAATGATGGCTCCAGCTGCATCCTGGATTGGCGACAATAAAACATATGATAAATGCAATATATAAAAATACATGAATTTTTGAGTTTTTGCAATAAATAAATAAATAAAAAAAAAAAAAATAATATGGCAAAAAGTTTTAGCAAACCTTGAGTCAAAGCAAAACATTTGGTCTAATTAAGCCAAGCTCCAACTGTTTTGAATCGGTGAAACTAGGCAAGAAGTAGATTCAGTCTATTTTTACATTAAATACATACCCAACAATTTGATGAGGCTCTGTAGCGTATTCGTGGCCGTTGCTATGTGTCTTATGGCACTACGTCTTATATAGGACTCATATTCCCAACGACGTGGCGCCAGCTGCTCCAGCGCAACTGTCTTAACACCATCCAAAGGCAACTCACTGCTTATGTCCAGTAATTTGTGTAAATGATCCAGCATAATTTGCATATTGTCATTAGTATACACATAATAAGGTAGCGGTGGCTGCTGATTAAGATAAGCCAGACACACGTGCTCTGGTGGATTGGCTATAATAAAACCACCCCAAGGTGGCGAAATAAACGCATCTACACCCTGACGCGTAAGCAGCTCCTGGTGATTGTAAATATGAATGGGTGCAGTGTTGCAGGGTGGAATGTAAACGACCAAGTTAATGGTGGGTCGATCGGTGATGCTGCCGCTTAGATTTTGCGCAACCGAGGTAAGTATGTGCGGTAGTGCCGATTCCTGCAAAGCATAGTGACGTCCCAGTTTGGTATCATCACGAATTTGCTTTAGCGACGCATCGATAGATACATAATATTTCCACTGCGTGCGCACAGTATAGTTGGATATGTCGGAGACCAGCGAGAGGAAGGGCTCTATGTAGGCTATAAAATGAAAAGAACAAAATTAAAGCAGATTTATAATATAATTACCACATAGTAAAAAAAAAATGACCTTCGGTTCGTACATCACAAGCTAAAAAAACTATAAAAAGCAGGAAATTAATAACTTCAACACTTAACGCCCAGAAAACTTAAGTTCTACGAAGTGGAAATTTAATATGCAATAAATTTACTTCATGAAAATAAATATTTTTATGATTATCAGAATCGTAGCATTATAAATGCAATCGGAATGGCGAGAAACTGGACAAAACGTGCTTCCTAAAAGAGGTAGACCGTTCAAGATGGGTGCACCCATGTCTTTGTCAAACTAATCCAGTGTCTTTTCCCTTATTTTAAATATGCATCAAAAAATTACTTGACAATTTTGAATGATGCTAAGGGACTTGCGTTAATAAGGACAGAAGAGGAGCAAGATCTTCCCAGGATCATTGTCCTATAGAAAATTATGTGGTATGTGCATATTGTTGGCTCTTCGAAATAATTGATAGGAGGTTTTAATCGCTACGACAGAGCAGACAATTATTCTCAGCGCTCAAATTAATAATGAGGTTATACAGCGCTCAAATTAATAATGAGGTTATACAAATAAATTACTTTGGACAGCCAAAGCCACGTTCCACTGTGCATGTGTCAAGCGTGGTTTGGGATTCAATACAGATACAATTACATCATAGGCAGGCTGTGGCGCCTCAGTCTTAGTTCCTAGCCTCTCGTCTGTGGTAAGTATTTCCTTAACACGATAGGACTGCAATGTCTTAAAGTTCAAAACCATGGCCAGTTTTTTTGAGGCTGGAAAACGGAGCAAGGTTTATTATAAAGCAATTTAGCGAAGCATACTGTTACTAACTTGCATCGGAACGTATGAGCGCAGAACGCTCTGTGGTTAGTAGCACCTCTTCTTGTAATTTGGGCCATTCTATAAACATAAAGTCGCCAACATCTTGCGGATGTTGCTTCAACAGCAAGGTTTCTAATGCAGCCGGCGTGTGTGCTTCAACAGCCTTATCAAAGGAGAGCAATGGAGTAAAGGTAATATCCCAGAATTCTAAAATGATATTAAGGCTTTAAAAGCATTGTTTAGTAGAAAACATGACAAGGGCCTACCATTATCTCTAAAGGCTGCCTGCAACTCTTCGATAAGCAGTTGTGCCCGACTGTTTTGAAGCGTGTAAATACTGATCTTTACTGCTGTTCTAATGGGATCCTGGCTTAGCTGCATTATAGATGTAGACGGTAAATTCACCCTGCGAATAATTTAAAATGAATAATAATCAAATCAATATTACAATGCGGAAAATTACCTGTACACAGTAGTAGTCTTCCACCACATGGGCACGCCAACAATAATGATGACCACAATGAAGGCAACAGTAGAGCCAATGCGATATCTGTCTAAAATTAAATTGAACGTACCAGCATATTAGATCATTTTCTGAGAATTGCCAGCAAATTAATATCAGCCTCAGCACTTTTTAACTTAAGGTTACGCCCAAAGTTTATCGGCGCCCTTTTCTGGGTTCAATCATCTACCGACAGAGTCATAGCCACAATACTTTAGTATAAATATGCCTGTAAGCTTATGTGGAATGTTTAGTACAACTTAGTTTTATCTCTTGGTCTCGTTTGTAAATTCTTACTCCATAAAGTGTAGGTTTTTAAAATAAACTTTTACAAGAAAGTTCAGTTAAGAATTTAAAAAAAGTCCTATGCGTAAAGTTTTATAGTATATTATAACACGCTTATGTTTTGTTTTAAATCAATTTATTTCATGTTAAATGTATGTACAATGAACCATTGCCGATATATATTTGTATGTACTATATGTACTATAAATAACAATGCTGCATAGTTTAAGATGAAAATAGCAGTTAAGTCATTGCTGAATCAACAACAATTGTGGTTTGTGCGTAGAACAGCTATTCCTTGTAGCTGCAGGATATAACAAATACGGGTCCTTTGTCAAGCGGCGTATTGCGCGATACATATTTTGTAAACTTGGTGGTGCCTTCACAGCGGTAAATTATATTTAATGCATTGTCCACGGGCGTTATTGTTAACAGTACTGCTTCTTCCGATGTCTCATCGGCATGATCTAAGCCTTCATCGTTTTTAACAACTTCTGCAAGTCCATTAAGCTCATCGTCTTCTTCAATCTGCTCAATGCTGTCCACACTGTTTTGTGTTGGCTGCTCAGCTTCTGTTTCCGGCGAAAGATATGTTATCACTGCCGCACCTTCTGACGCATTCAAGTAGTAGACCAAGTCCAGCGTATTATCGTCACTAATCAAACCATCCCCAAGCACCGTGTAGTTGCCATGAGACCAGCGCTGTAGCTCTACACTACACATGGGCGTTATGGCATCAGAGCCATACAAATCCAAATCGGTAAAGTGACGCAATAGTTCAAACATGGCATTACTGCGAAAAAGCTGCAGTAGCTCCTGTAAAGTTTTGCTAGCTGTGCTTAAGTCCAGCACCTCATAGTTGTGCGCATTGGCTGGTCCTTGACGCTTCCAAATAAGAGCCTCATCTTTGAGCAGTTGTGCACGGGCCAGTTCGTATTTTTCGCGTTTAAAGAACTCATAGAGGCAAATTTCCGAATTTTCTTCAATGCGTTTTTGTATGCTGCGCCTTGTGGCAGCCTTTAAATAAACATCATTCAATAGTAACTTTAATGAAGGCTTGTTACTTATGTCTGGCTGCACATAGCTAGGGCGTGGAAAAGCGCGCGAGGAGTCCGCAACTACAGCTTCATTTGTGGCGCCGTGAAACCAACCATTGATAGTTAAGCGTGGGTAATCAAAAGTTGTAACTTCACCTACTTGATGAAAGGAACGCGAGCCCACTTTGAAAAAAGCAAATTGATTGTTTTTGGGTGCAATTTTTCGTTGTACAGGAAACTGTGGAAAACTTTGCTCATCGCTCGAAAAGATTTCCAGGCAACCGCCTTGTGCTTCGCTCCATTCCTCAGCACCAGCCCAAGGTGAGAGATAGTAGATGAATGCTATTTGTCTGTCCTTTAGCAAATCATCGTGCACAAGTAGATAATCACCGCAGGTATACATAGAACAGGAAGCGGATACATAGTCCAGCTTTAAGTTTGTCACCTGCTCCAGCCATGGACGTACCTGTCGACGTAGCAATTGCAGAAAATTCGTCAGAAGCGGACACTGGCTCATATTGGAAAGATCAGTGCTTTGGTAGAACTCATACAGGTCCATCTGTTTTCGTGACCAAAGAACTTTGTTAATCATTTCATGAACCAATGATTTGCCTGTCTCGGCGGAATTTAACAATTCGGGCAGTAGACCAATTTGAAAAGGTACACCATATACTTGTACGCCAGTTGAGAGCTCTTTGGCAGAATGTGCTTGCTCTGTCCACGTTGTCTGCAGCCATTTGGTTATGTCCTTCTGCTGATAAGCGTTATTTAATTCCAAACGCACTTCTACGTTAGCTGCATCCTCAAGTTTGCCACTGAGTCGCGCTATTTTGTTGTGGGGTCCCTCGCTCTCGGTATCTTCGTGTAATTCTGTAAGTTCAACACAATGAATGACATAGCATTAAGCATGTAAACACGGTGGGCATACCTTAAATTGTATATATGACCGCGGAATATTAACACACTTAACACACGCTTATCTTTTTTCGTACGCAAATGATTTTCGGTCGACTAAGAGCCGGCGCACATACACGCCGTGAGTTACGATTATGGAATATTCAATGTTTCCACTTACCTTCATTTTTATCTACTCTTTTGGGCGTATAGGCAGGGCTGGATTTAGTTGTTTCCATAATTAATTGCTATTTAACACAATAATATTAAATAAGAATACTTCTAGCAAATAATTTTTTTTTTCATTAGTGCTTGTTGTGCTTGATGTTAGAGATGTAACATTAATGCGATGTATAGTACAATATGATATGTACTTGTTTCGTTTAAAGTATCGATCGTACGACTGTGCTGCGCTGTCATCGCTATTAGTCATTAGCAGATCTATCCACGTAAATAAACGAAATAGTTTTTTTTAAAATGTACTTTTACATTTAATTAGTTTAGTTTAGTTTAGTGATATAAGTAGTGAATGATTAAGTGTGACTACCAAGGTAAATTCGCAATACATGCAACATGTTTAAATTGTTGGGTCGGTTTAATTTGAATTTAGAACATTTGTATACTCATCCAAATTGCTGTTCAATGCCGTTCGATGACCTTGGAAGATCAACGTAAGCCCTAAAAAACAACAACGCTCCAGCAACAGACATGCTTTGTGTTAAATGCATTCGTTTATTTAAATATACACATGTGTTTGTTTTTATAGTGTTTTATTTATAGATATATTTTCCGCCAAGTTAATCTAGTGCTAGGGCCGCTAAACAAACAGCTGTTCGACCACCTGATGGGTGTGTGGGGCTGAGGGCGGTGTTTATTGAGTGTATGATCTCATTCTTTTCAATTAAGAATCTCTGCGTTTTGTAAAAGAATTTAATTTTATGTGTTTACGTGCAACTTTGATGTAACAGATCATTGCAGCTCTTCAATGGGTAAAGATCAACTGCTACTCGATGCTGCGCGTAGTGGGGATATAAGAACAGTTGGAAAACTACTGGAACTAACAGCTAAGCGCCATGGACCATTATCTAGGTATACTGTGCATTCAATCAGCGAAACGAAAATTTTAAGCTTTTATTTTTTACAGTTTTCGTCGTAGCCCTAATCTGAATTGCCAAGATGTCAATGGCTACACAGCCTTGCATCATGCAAGCCTCAATGGCCACAGCTCTATTGTGCTGCTGCTACTCGCACACAAAGTGCAGGTCGATGTGCCTGATATACGCGGCTCGACGCCACTTTTTCTAGCTGCCTGGGCTGGCGAACAGGATATTGTTAAAATGCTACTCATGCATAGCCCAAATCGGGCAAATCCCAATGCTCAAACCATAGAAAACGAAACGCCTTTGCATTCGGGCGCTCAACATGGTCACAATGATGTTGTAGGCATTTTGCTCTCTTATGGTGCTGATCCAACCATACGCAACAACAGTTTTCAAACTGCTTTGGATTTGGCAGCCACTTTTGGACGTCTCAAAGTAGTGCAGACTCTGCTGCACGTAGATCCTGATCTTATTACTCCCTATCGACGTTGTGAGCAAAACGAACTTCCTGGACTGGGTTATTCCACGCCCTATGCTACATCGCCCACAAAGCACATCTTCACGCACACATGTTTACATTTGGCAAGTCGTAATGGGCACAAGAAAGTAGTGGAAACCCTGCTTGCTGCTGGCGTTGACGTTAATATACTAACTCATGCGGGCAGCGCCCTACACGAAGCGGCTCTCTGCGGCAAAAAGTCAGTGGTGGTAGCTCTTCTTAAAGCAGGCATTGACGTGCACGCCACAGATGGCAACGGACGCACTGCATTAGAAATACTGGCCGATTATCCGCCACATGTGACCTACGATATTGTTGCTGCAATTAAAGGTAAATAAAATTGTGGGATCTTCGACTTCGAGCACGTAATTTGTTTTTACTCAAAACAAGCGAGCAAGGAATTGAACTTATTTAAAGAATTCGTAATCAGTCTTAGTGTTACTAATACAGCTTTTAGAGAGGTACTATATAAATTTCTAACGATGACATTTTTTTCAGATTTTATCAACATGACAGAGACCCAACTGCTGCGTTCGGCACAAACCCAGCTGGTAAGCCCAAAAGCAATTGGGAATGGCACGCAGTCATTACCAAAACGACTTTTCGAGAAGAACTCTCAAAGGCATAAGTATGCCAAGCTAATTGAGCTGCCAAAGCAAAGGAAGTAAGCAACACGTTTGCATGCATTCTCTCTAAATTCTAACAAATGTCACACTAAAACTTTTTAATGAACTCACGCCCACGCAGAATTTGCGCGCATGCGTATAACTCATGAAAACCCATTCCAACAAGTTGTGACCTTAATTAACTAAAAGCCACATTAATTTTTCTGTATACTCAGCTCAATATTGTCTAAAATCATGCCAACTGAAACACACATATGGAAACCGCACTCATATACCACCATTTGCACCCACACATTCTTACACAAACACTCACCAGAATTGGTTTGTAAACAGCCTCTAAAGCGCCTTCATAACGGGTTGGTCTTATTTGGTATTTCTTCCACAATTGCCTACTCACTCTTGTAGAAAGCAAAACGTACAAAACGGACTTTCGCACTCTTTAAGCTCATTGGATATGTACACAACTCCACCAGACAATTATCTAAAAATGAAGCCCATTCAAGCACAAAGGTCGGCAAATGATGTGGGCAGCTTCGAAACCGGAAAGGATCTTTACCACACTTACAAGCCTGTCTACAAACAGCAGTACAAAGGCGCATTTTTACAGTACAGTAGTAAATTTACCAGCGCTTCGGAACCCTCTCGCTCCTATGAGTTTATCAATATGCTAAAATCAGACACTAGTAGCTCGCCGGGAAACAGTAAGCTTAAAAATTCACTTATTTTATATATATTTTAGATATGTCTATATGCAGCAACGCGAGGCAACTCAAATGGTAGCAATTATGTAGAAATGTCAGTGCCAGATCCAATTCCCATTCCCAGAACTCAAATTAACCGAGACTATGCCAATGTGAATAAATGTTCCTCGAGTTCTGGTGAACGCGAGAGCTCAACAGCCACCAATACAACAATCTCAAGTGTCGATAGCAATAACAATAACAATAGCACACAGCTGCGTACTGTTGCCCACTCGCCCACGCCAGATTGTCCCCCTCCAACAGTGGGCGAAGCTGAAAAAACGATTTTAAACTACATTCAACCTCTGCCCATGACTAGAGGCAGCATATTAGAGTCTAGCGACTCTCCACGCACAACTTATTCCTTTTCATCAGATCATGTGGAAGAGTTTATTGGAGATATGCCCTTTGCAGGTAAACTATTATTTACTAAAATCTTTCAACAACAGACCTTGCAAATAATTATTATTATTTCGATTTCTAGGACTTTTTAAGGGTTCTACGTTGAACCTTACTCATGATGAGTTAGACGGTCGTGGCTCAGTATCTATAAAAGATGCCTTGCGGTCGCCCAGCATGGTTCGTTCGGCAAATGTAGTAAATAATCGTCGTAGTCTGTCTAAACAGTGTTTCTCGTCAACTGGCGAGGACTTTAGTGCCTCGCGCGTTTGGGCAGAGATTGATACCATTTTTGAGAACATAGGTAATGAGGTTTCCACAGCAGAACAGACACAAGAGCCGCAAAGTTTGCCAGCAGATATCTCAAGGCAATCATTGCACATACGCAATCCTGCGGAGCTATTGCTGGGGAAAACACAGAATGCCACATCCAATTGGTGCCACTCGCCTTATACGCTTATCTATGGCGAAATTCGCTTTACAGTTTTTGTAAGTTCTTCATATCGAGCATTTATTATCCCAGTATATATTAATAATTTATATACATACTCCAGTACTTGGGTTCGACGGTCATACGACAACTGCAGGGCACAATGTCTACAAGAAAATCCATACAGAAACTGAAAATTGATGAAACCTTGCCGCCAGCAGCTAGCGTTAGCGACTTTAGTCTGCTGGAAAATTGCAATACATCTACAAAGTATTTAAAGGCAGCCAATTTACAGACTCGCCTAAAAGTAAATATAGCAGTATCGTGTGTGGGAGTTAAGTTCATAGATCATGAGAAAAAGGTAGTCCTCGTAAAAAAAATTGTAAGACTCGTTTAATCAAACATGTATTCTTTATAAACGTAGACTGCCATATGCTGCCATGATATCGAGAATATCAATTGTGTTTGCCAGGATGTGGAAGATTTGCGTTACTTTGCTTACATAACCAAAGAACAGGAATTACATTACTGTCATGTATTTATGGTGGATAATTTGGTAAGCTGCACATGTATTTGCAAAATAGCTTTCGTCTTTTAAAGTATTTCGGGGAATACATGTTCGCTTATTAGCAACTTTTTTTTATTGAAATATTGCAGGAATTAGCAAAAGAGATAATCCTAACGTTAGGCCAAGCCTTTGAAGTTGCCTACCAACTCGCCATAAGCGGACAGAGTACGCCCATAAACGAAGAGTCCTAAATAATATGCCACACACACTCTAAAGCATGTTTTATTTATATATGAAGCATTTTTTACGATATGTATTTTTTATTTGCTAGTCTTTGATGCCATTTTACTGCTGAACTTGTTTATAAAGTATTTTGCCAGTAATTAAAAACATTTTAAATAAATCGATTAAATTGCTAAATGCACAAAAAAAAATACTGGTTTTTAAATTGGATACAATAAAGTATCGATACTTTTATTCGGACACGGTTCGTGCCTCTTGGTTGCTCCGTGAGCAGAAGAACACGCGAAATGGAATTTCACGCGTAGTCCAGATAACGACGAAAACGCATAATTTACAATGTAAAATGCCTTAAAAAAAATTACGTTCCCATTGGGATTGTCAACCATCACTTTGTTTATGGTAGTTTAACAAAAAGAGACGCTATTACTATTAATTTAAATGAAGCAACCGATAACGATAAATACAACCATGCGATATGACAATATCAACTCGACTAGCGCCGAATCAAAAACAACGTACAGCTTAGAAGTGACGCTTCGCAAAATTATACATCGTAAATTTAAAAAAATCCAATAATAAGCAGAAGTTACAATGAATACTGGTAAGTGTAGCAATTAGATTACCACGCATTGGCGATCCATATTGGTAAGCATTATTTTCCATTAGAAATTCAAGTCGAAATTGAAGTCGAGTCAACACAAAAATTAAAGAACGTAGCAGACACATGCAGTAATGATAAAGGAGTCCGTACACGTAGCACTTTGCGTCGAAACGCAACTGAAAAAGCAACCCAAAATAAGTCAATCTCAAAATCCCCATCCAGCCCTGTATCGAGGCCAGATCCTTCAACACCTAGCACATTTAAAGGCACACTGGAAACGCCAAGGCGCAGCGTACGCAAAAGTGTTCGGCCTATTAGGGACTATGATGACATAATTGAAAATCATTTGCCACGCTCAGCCAGCAAGGTTAAAGAAATGAATGCCCTTGAAACACAAAGTGCTCAGTCACAAAAGTGGAGTGCATCGCAAGTGGGTCGTCATTCGCGCAAACGCACTAGAAAATCCAAACGCACGGCTAGCAAGCAATCCCAGGCAAATGCTGAAGATAAGAAAAATTACAATGTTAATGAAACGGAAAATGAGCTATTAAACAATAAGTTAATGGAAGAGATTGCAACAGTTGAAACAATATCAGACTCATCAAATACCACACATACAGCTAAAACGTGTTTAAAGATGGAATTAATACAGAATATTGATTTAAAAGATTTAGGATTAAGTCAATTATCTGCAGAGGATACAATTGTGGAAACTGAGGATAAAACTTTTGAAAATGAAGATCATGATGAAATGCCCTCACTTATTTTAACAGAAAACGGGGATTTGGCTGACCAAATAAATTACCCCTCCGCTAAAACACTTTATACTGAAATATCGTCAGCTAAAGAGCAATTGGACAATCTTTTCAGCCAAGATGACAAATTAAACACTACATTTAATGCTGATGCACGGGAAACAGTTAATAACACAAATGGCCAAGGGGAACAGGTCTTATCGCTTCAAATAAATACGAAGGAGGAGGACTTATTGAACACAACGTTTGATGCTGTAGAACAGCCAGAAGATGTTGAAATGCCCTTGCTGCATTTTTCGACTAAGGCAACTGAAAAAGTAGACATCAAAATTGTGTTGACTAATGCTGAGAATCAGGACACAACGATTTTAAGCTCTAAAGGCTATCGTTTTCCTACACCATTTAAACGCAAGCCCAATTTAGCATTCTCTGGTATGACAACGGCAGCGATAAATGTTCCCGGATCAGCGGGCAAACAAAAAAATAAGATCCTGCCTAGACGCTCAAAGTCTGTGTCGGAATTGAATACAATTAAACAGAAGGAGGTTACCTTCTGTAGTCCTCTAGAAATCACCAATGTTGAAGATATAGATAAACGTTGGGCAGGTCTTAATGATACCTGTAAGTTGAAACACTTTTGTATAGCCTTGTAATCCTTTAAATTTCCCATATTTTTTATACTCCTAGATGTCACTAAACGTCGCAAGCGTTCTATATCCTTGGATTGCAAACGCCCTAAAGACAGCAAAATTCCATTACCAAGTAAGTACATAAATTTATGTAAACAGATTGAAGTCTTCAGCAAATATTTATGTTATAGCTCGTTTTGAACCTTCTAAAATCATTACACCAAACAAAGTGCAAACGCGCAAGAAGATACCCAATTTTGCTGCTATGCATCAAAGAAGTTTTAGCAAAATGGAGAATATAGTAGATCACATGCAACGTAAGGCGGATCGCGCTAAAAAACTCACAAACTCAACCTTGAAGAACAACTTGCAAACTGGTGAGATTGCTTTAGATTTTATATTAAACTGCAAATAAAAAAATCGTATCTACAGGCTCATCTCAAAAATCATCTGCTAAGAAATATCCTGCAACAAAAAATTCAGTAATTTCACTAAAACGTCCACAAGCCCAAAAGAAAATAGATATGTCTAATATGTCCGTTTTGCCCACACCAACAAAGTTAACTGTAGAGCAGGAGGAGATGCAGCGTTTAATGAAGCTACAGAGAGAAAGAGTACGTGGTGTGACGTCCACAGTTACATCAAAATCCAAAATACCTAATCCCAAGATTATGCCATTGAAAATGCCTTTAAAGAGCAGTAATACTAACGATGCAAAACCAGCGTTTAATTCATTGCACAAGGCCAATACTTCAGCTTCCAAAATATCAAAACCGACGTACAATTTTTTAACATCTTTACCCAAGAGCAATATTCCAGTTGCTGATTCAAAACCAGCATTTAATTTCTTTGCATCTATGACCAATTCTGAAGTTTCTGGTATTTCAAAGCCTGTTGTCGAGGGCCCAACATCTGCATTTGGCGGCGTTGGCAACAATGCAAGGAAATGTGTGGACAACAAATTGCAGGACAGGCTACAACGCCACAGAGATATGTTTAAAGGTCGCCAGGCCTCTAAGCGCGAAGGAGTCGAAAACAAGATTCAAATTATACGTGGGGTACGTTCAAATCGGCGTTTTGAACTACAAATGCAACACCGCCGACAAACTGAAGATAATTAATTGTTGAGGACATAAAGGTTATATTTAAAATTAATTTTATTCTATTTTACTAATATCATTTAATATTTGTGTTTATGTATTTTTGTTATGAAAAGTTTGCTTATTAACATATATGTATTGTAAAAGAACTAAATTTAAAATAAAAAATAAAATGCTACTTACTTTTCAAAAACCATGACATCTTCTAAGGATTGAATTTTAATTATTTTAATTTTTAATTTTTTTAACACTACATTTCATTACGACTACAAGAAATATTTTCCAATAAAAGTTAATTCAAAAAAATTGGTATTTTTTTACTATATTATGGGCACCAGTTTTAAAAGCCACAGCTTACATTTTTTGCTGCGACAAGAATGCCTTTTGGAAAATACTGATAAGGTTTTGTAAGTTTTTTGGCGCTTTTTACTTTTGTTTACACGAAAACATGAGAAAAGGGTGTGTGATATGTCTTTGTATTTATTGCTATATTAAGAATTTTTGATAATTTTTTGAGATTCGAAGTTTTTACTTGAAGAAACAATCATTTGTTAATTTTAAACCAATGTGCAAAAATCTTAGTGCTCCAGGAAACAACAAGAAGTAAAAATTTAATTATAACCGAAATGGTATTATATTCGAAATTCTGAAAATTTATACACCAAAATTAAAAAATCGTGTTTCTAAATGTTGTAGTTTAAGTTAAAAGTTTTGAATTTTATTTCAAAATTTAGCAATCATTATGTTAATGTACTTTTGGGGCAAACTTAATAAACATTTTCGATGATTTTTTAAGATTTAGAATATGTATCATTTAATAACTGTGATAAATTCAAATCAAATAAAGTTTACGGTCTTTCAAATTTTCGTAAAAAACAAAAATATTAATAACCTTGTTATGAATAAATGTAATTTCTTGAACATACATATTTATTTCTTATGTGTATGTATGAAAAGTATCATCAAAATTTTTAAATGACTCAACATTAATATTTTAATGAATTGAATTGAATTTGGATTCATATTTAAAGTAAATAAATTATTTTGCATTTTACTTGCCGAAAAACTTTTTTCAACACAATAAATAAAGACCCCCCTTATGTAAGCCGCTGTAATAAATTTGCAAACATTTTTCCCGCCATTTTTGTAAACAAAAAACTGCACACTTACTGCCACTTGTTATCTTTCTTATTATTTTTTTAAAATACATATTTTCAATACCATAAGCTTAAAACGCATAGTCCTTTTATATTGCGCCTTTCAATTGATAAAATAAAAGTATGTAAAAATTAAAAGTTTTGTTTATTTAAAATAAAAAACATTTGTTATTGTTGCCATTGAAAAAATGTGGCAACGCCATACAATAACGGTGCCGCAAACAAAGTCACGAAAAAGCACCGCTTGGTTACCAAAAAAAATTCGGCATAAGTAAAAAACTATTCCGCATAAAGTGCAAACATAAAATTCGTGATAATTCCGATTGTTAATAATATAAGAAATCAAATTAATATGAGTAACCTTTTACGTCCGTGGCAATTGCCAAATTTCGTATACGGCCCCGGCGTGTGTGGGCTGCATCAAGAAATCGAGCATTTTTATAATTATATACTGCCAACAAATGAAGAATCAATTATACAAGAAGACGCAATAAAACGGATCAAAGATGTAGTGTTCTCACTTTGGCCCAATGCTAATGTGGACGTATTTGGATCCTTTCGCACTGGATTAATTGTGCCACTTATATCTGACGTTGACATTGTTGTCACTGGCTGCTGGCCGCGATTGCCGCTTTACGAGCTTGAAAGTGAGCTGACTGTACGTAGATTGGTTTTGGACAACAGAGTTTGCGTGCTGGATAAGGCAGCGGTGCCCTTGGTCAAATTTACAGAGCTTGAATCGCACATCAAATTTGATGTTGCCTTCAATGTGACAGCCAGCGTAAAGGCGGCAGACTTAATTAATGCATTTAAATTTAAGTTTCCTGAAATGCCAAAACTGGTCATGGTACTAAAGATATTTTTAATGTTGCATGGTTTAAACGAGGTATATACAGGTGGCATTTCATCTTACGCTCTAATTATAATGTGCATCAGTTTTTTGCAAAAACAAAGCCGTGAGGGCAGAGTCTACAACTGCAATATCAGATTGGGCATGTTGCTTTTAAAATTTTTAGATTTTTACGGACGCAAATTTGACTATTTCAAATATGTGATCTCAGTTAAAGGCGACGGCACTTGCATAGAAAAGTCACAGCTGCGATCTAGCTTTTGTGAAAATAATTGGCTGTCTGTGCTTAGCATAGAGGATCCTATAACACCCAACAATGATATAGCACGCAGCTCTTACAACGCCCTGCATGTTAAAAAAGTTTTTGAAGCAGCTTTTCTAAAGCTCTCAAAGATAGTGGACTCGGATGCATCCCACTGCTTTGATTCCATACTGGGCTGCCTTATACATATACCAGAAGAAGTTATATGCTACCGCAAATGGATACGTTCCAAATTTCGCATGTCAACAATAAACTCGGACATGGATAGACGCAGCTATGAGTATGGTGTAAGCTGTAAGAAGGATTTGGATTTAGACGATCTCGACAACAACGCATCCGAGAAGAACAAACTGCTGGGAAAGGATACCATAATACGGCAGTTTTGAGAGCAACTACATGCATATAATGCAGTTTGTAAACATAGGTAGTATTACTGCAAGCTAAATAAGATTCATACATCGACTAACTAAAAAACCATTTTGCCAAAAAAAAAAAAAGAATGAGTAATGTTCGCATAAGTGTTAGTTGTTTTGTTTTTAAATTGACCAATTTTGTAGACGATTTACATTTTTTTTTAGTTTATATAAATGTTTGAGTTTCTTTTATTTATAAATTTTATTTACTCATATGTATATGTAAGTACATAGTTTGTATTAAATAAGTAAAAAAAAAACAACAAAAATTTAAAGGAATTTACTTTTTATCGATATTTATCGGATGAATAATTATCGGATTTTGACATATGTGTGCGTGTTTTGATGGGGAGTTGTGTAAACGCTGTTCGTGAAAATCTTGAGCCGCCACATTGAAGAATTGTAAATAAGTTGTTATATATTGCAAATAATGTTGACTGTATTACGTCAGCGTCGCGCGCCTATTGCAACAGCTGCGCTACGTTTATTGCACGGTACACAATGTCGAAAGGGTTACATAGTGCTGTAAGTAATCAAATAGTCATCCAAATATTTGGCTCATAATCCCGGCTTTTTAGCGTTCCCGAAATTGGCGAGGAGAGTCATCTAAATGAGGGCGCGCTAAAGCCCGATGGCTTGCCGGCTTTCAATGATATAACTATTGAAATGTGCTTGGGTGCCATTGGGCAGCAGGCGTCAGCTGTGGAAAAGACAGTTAAACACCTGGAGCAAGAAATTGCAAACGGCAAACGCCTTAACAGCGCGGATATATACAAAGAGCTAGATGTAGCTACGGGACCACTTGACACCACATGGGGTGTAGCCAAGGCCTTGTATTTGGGCAATAGCACACTCATACCCACAAAGTCCTATATGAACATACACGAACGTGCACGTAATGCGCGTGCAGCCAAATACTGCAACAAAACTATCTACACAGCTTTGAGGGATCATAAGCAGCTTAATACGGGTGAAGCGGAGCAGCGTTTGCAACAAAAGTTTTTGCTAGAGGGCAAATTAAATGGTCTTACACTTGGTAAGGATGCGCACGATGGCCTAAAAGAATTGCTTTGTCAGCTAGGACGCGAACGGGCCAGCTTTAAGAACAAGTATAACATGGCCGTGCATACATTTGCGCATGTTGTTAGCGATTATCAATTGGTCAGAGACTTTCCAGCAACTCTTCTCGATGCCACAGCCAGAGATCCCAATCAATCTATGCAAGGTCCCTGGAAAATAACCTTACATCCACAAATTGTTGAGGGTTTTCTCAAATACTGTCCAGATCGTTTGCAGCGCTGGAATGTTTGGCGTGCCAATTCCCTTAAAGCTTCACCGCAACTAGATAAGTCACTGGAGAACAGCACACATCTTGAAAAGATACGCGCGTTGCGCAAACGTCAGGCTAATCTGCTAGGCTTTCCCACTTACGCAGACATGTCTATGCAAACGAAAATGGTGGAGAGTGTGGACAATTTGAAACTCATCTTTGCAAAACTGTTAAAATTTGCGGGTCCTGCGCAAATGGTGGAACTGGAAAAGCTGCAGAAATTTGCCGATGACAGCGGCTTTAAAAACAAGCTGCACTTGTATGACGTGAGCTACTGGCGTCGCAAGCAGCTAGCCGCCGAGCATCAACTACATGAGGATAAGCTTAGTGAATACTTTCCTCTGCCGCGTGTGCTTTCTGGACTCTTTGCCTTAAGCGAGAAGCTCTTTAACATACGCATAGTTGAACACGAAAAAGCAGAGGTCTGGCATCCAGCTGTTAAGTTCTTTGATGTCTACGACAACGATGTGGAGCATTCTACAACTCCTGTGGGTGGATTTTATGTAGATTGTTATTCCAAGGAGCATAAGTTTGGGCGTAACAATGGCTGGATGGTCGGAATACGTAACAGCAACAAATCCGCAAATCTTACACCTCTTTGCGCTCTAATATTTAACTTTACGGAGCCAGCTTTTGGCAAACCTCCTTTGCTGAGCTATGATGATATGACCATGATATTCAAGACATTTGGCACAGCACTGCAGCATCTGTTGACCCAAGCGGGCTACACAGATTTAGCTGGACTCTCAAACGTTGAGTGGGACGCTTCACAAGTCTCTGGCTATGTCATGAGCAACTTCTTGGATGATGCTTCGGTGTTACAAACGCTATCTGGTCATTATGCCAGCGATGAGCCACTGGATCTTGCCTTGGCGCAAAAAACACGTTTGCTCAAGACACAGCTTGCTGGCTACAATCTTTGCCAAGAGCTTTACTTTGCCGATCTCGATGTGGAGCTGCATCGCTCTGGTGCTTTCTGGTTGGATGTGGTGCGCAAGATATGGCCTGTTTACAATTGCATGCAGCTGGAAAAAAAAGATTCCCATCCCTGCTCGATGACGGACATATTTGCTGGCGACTGGGCAGCTGCGCAGTTTAGTCACTTATATTCAAAGATGATTGCTGCCGACATATCCAGCAGTTTCGCAGAGCAACGCCAGAGCGAGAACTATGCCATAGTGGGTAAACGCTATAAGCAAACGTTTTTGAGTTATGGTGGTTCCGTGCCTACGGCTGAAGTGTTTCGACGCTTTTTGGGGCGTGATCCATCTGTGGAAGCTCTGCTTAAGTCATTGGATATTTTCGATCCCTCGCAAACTACTGAAAATAATTAATGTGCGACCAAAGAGACACTGTTATCTTTTTGTAAATTAATAATAATTAAGGGGTGATAACGTTTTGACATTGTGGAATTGCAAAAGCGCATAATTGATTGGACATGGTTATCGTATGACTAGGTACCAAATTTTCAATGTTAAACATTAATTGTTATTTTTATAAAAAGTCTAAGTTTGTTGTCGCAAACTTCTACAATAAAACTTACCAATAGTAAGTCTGATGCCGCTTTATTGTGTTTTAAGATTTAAACAGTTTTCCAAAAAAATAATGTATGAGGATCAACTAAATGAAGTAAAATTGATTCTGCAAAGCTAGCATTGGGAAAGACTTTGGAAAAACGCATTCGCAACGCGGACTCAAATCAACCTTATTTTAAAGCCTACTTTTTTAAAGGAAATCAAGTATGTCAATGGATCTATTGGTTTTTTGGATTATTTATACAATTTGTTGCTTTATTTAAATAATACTTTAATAATAAATTGCATAAATTTATAACATTTAACATATTTTCGATTTTATTTTTTTATCAACTATTTTTAGCTCTTTGTTTTTTATATACATACAAAACAAGAATAAATCATATTTAAGAGAATGGAAAACTTGTTTATGTGTGTGTTTTTTTCTTGTTTGGTTTAGAGTGAAATTATTATTTTGTTTGGTTTTCACTTGCGCATAAAGCTAGGATAGTACATTAAATTAAGTTCCACAATTTAAAAAGCACATTTTTGTGTGTTTTGGGATTTTTGTGATGAGAGAATATAAAAAACTTTAGTATTAAGAATTTAAATAAAAGCACTCGATGTTCTTGTTAGTTCAACAAAATTTCAATCTTGTTGAAAATTTCTCAGCTGCTTCCAAGGAAAAAATTTTATATGCACTACATAGTAGATTATTACATACAATAGATTACTTTATAGTAGTTTTGATAAAAGTTTTCATAATGCATGGCCGTGTGTGTGATGGGACAAGAACATTGGTTTTAGTGTAAGAACGCGGGTATTTCTTCTAATTCAAATTGTTTAGAATATTTGCTAACTCCACTAGTTACATTGATTCGTTTCGTTCGACAAATTTTGGCTAAACCACAGCATCGGCTTTCAATAAATATCCGGACAGTTGGTCCAGTCTTGCGCCGCCTTAGCTTGCCAATAAGTGTTCTTAAAAACATGTACGAAGTTCTCCGTTCCCTCCTCTTTCTGACGCTTAAACCACACTGGTTCGTAGGCCGGATAGGGCCTGCCCTCAGCCGCTGCTGCTTCAGCTTCGCTCTCCCGTTGACGTCGTACTGCACGCTGTTTCTCCTCCAGTCGTAGCTTTTCACTATTGCTTGCATCCCACTCGCCTACCTCCATCAAACGCTGATCCGGTCGTAAACGCGAATCTGTTGGCGCAACACCCTCCTCCGGCTCATTTAGTTGACAGGCGAGCGTGGTAAAATTATAGTACTTATCTGCGTCCGGAGGCGGCGCCCGTCGCTTCCAGGCTAGTTTATATTCACCCGTGGTGTATGTTGGACTGTACGGTGTGCCACTGGTTTTTAACACTGGCGCAATTTCGATTTTGTCATCCCAAGTGCCGCGTACTATCCACTTTACTTCGTTTTTTCGATTGATGACCACGCCCTTGACGCTGCGCTGCACATCGCGGGAGAAGTAGGAGTAGGGTATGAAGTTTAGCACGCATTTGGTACCGTGCGATGCATTCGTGCCCTTGATTTCCATTTCACCATGCTGATCTACCCATAGTTTTCCAACGATTATGTTGTTTACTGTGGTAGTCACCTTTCGCCACGTGTAACGATTGCCGCTTTTTGGGAACAGTACATATGCGCCACCCAAGGGGTTTATCTAAAAAGATTTTCAAATGTCATAATTTAGGATTGACAAAAACAATTTTTGTATGCGAAAAAAATATAACATTTCTTCTGATATCGCGAAGTGATAAGCTCACTCACCTGCACATATTTGCCTCGAAATTTACTCGTCATTGAAAACTCCTGCCAGCAAGACCACTGCTTGCTTTCACAATGCAACGCTGCTACAGGCGGATGGTGTGAAACCTGTTCGGCTAGGCAGCGCCAGCCAAAATCGTCCGTGCGATCACATTCGTATGTCTCGCCAAGTAGTGGATTAAAAGGCTTACCGGTGCGATTTGTGGTTGTGGCATAGGCCGAGACTGTAAAGGCAGCCACATAGGCCAGTTGCTCGCATTCGTCTTTGCAGCGCGCTGCAATGTCCAGTATGTCGGCATATTCATAGTCTTCCACAAGCCGTTGCAGCATTGAAAGTGGTTCATTAAAATTGACGGGCATGGGAATTTTGGACAGATCTTTACCAATGCAGTTTTTCATAATAGACCATAAGCTGAGCGGATAGTTCGGTTTGTCGGGCACGCGTGTACGTCGCTGTCTAGCCACTTTCAGAGGCTCCGCTTCCTCAGATTCTGTGTCAAAAGCACTTACTTCCTCACTTGGAGCTTCTGCTCTAGAACGGTCCAACTTGTTGCCACCAGAGCTTATGCGTGCCGTACTTACCACACAAACCTGTTGTACGGTTTTAATGGTGGTGCGCTTTTGCTCATCGCTCTCAGAGGAGCTGCCTGTTTGTCCTTCGACTTGATCCTCTGAGCTGGTACGCCGCTGTTTTAGCTTCATTATGAAGGTGCCATCAACTGGTGAATCATCGGTTTGTCCCATATAGCCATTTTCCTCAGCATCATAGAATTCCGTTTCATCATCCGAGGTCAAAATGGTATTGGAGGCACCCGCGCCCAAAGACATGGTTGTGCTAGATGAGACCATAGGAGGCACAGGCTTGTTTTGACGCACCAGTACAGCTGCTTGCTCCATAAGTGACTGTTGCTTTGCCATGGTTTCAATGATTTCCTCCAGACGCTGTCGCTGTTCGCGTTCATGTTGCAGCATCTTTGACCATTTGTGACCCTGTGATTCGGCCGAGTGTAAATAGTCGTTGCCAGCGTTTATCATGGCATTCGATGTAATTCTGAAGAGCGTGGCGCGTTCGTTAACAAGTTTTGTGCGGCTAGCCAGCGATTCCTCTTCATTGGACTCCAAATCATTGAGAGCACGTTGCAGAGCAGCGCCATGTTTGGTTATTAGGTCGTAACAGGTGCGCATATTCTCCAGCCGTTCGCTAAGATCACGCACCACCATGTTTATTTCCTGGCTGGGCACAACAAGTGCCGTTTCTTCGGCTTCCTCCTCTTCGCTTTCTATGGCGCGTATGGCCTTTACTTTGGCCAATTCCAAGGCAGTAACCCAAGATTGTCGCTCGACTTCATTGCCTGCTTTTATGTGAAAGGTTTGTGTGCCACCGTTTGAAATTACAAATGTGCAAGAGTCTACAGTGTGAATTAGAGCACCGTGTAGCGAGATAGTACCCCTACAGGTGTGATTAATCTCTGACTGATTGCGATAGTAGCTCAGCACACCCTTGGACAGAACAAACCAGCGCCGTTGATAGCCTTTAATATAGTTTGTCCATTTTAGCAACCAGCCTTTCATCTCCGGATCGCCTTTTTCGGCAGCTGGTTTGGCCGGTGTGTCCGTCATGATAAAAACTTTTTCTTTATTGTTAACAACCGCGCACAAACTGCTCCACCAACTTAACGACGGTTTTAAGAGCCTTGCCGAGGCAAACGAGAAATTGTGCAAACGCCACGTACAATGGGGGGGCTGCTACTATGACGCGACAATCGAGTTGGGAAACAACTGTTTTAATGTTCCAACTAGAACTCTCTGTTTGTTTCTGCAATTGCTTGCATTATTAATTGCACTTTGATTTGCACACAATTAATTCTTGTCTAATCATAAACGCAATTTTCGGCAAAGTACAAATTTTCTGCACAAAATAAAGAAACTATAGGAAAGTCAAGTGCGCGTCTGTGTGCGTGTAAGTGTGCAATTCTTTGCATGTGTGCGTGTGTCATTTACAATTTTCGGTGCTGCCAACTGGCTGCACCCAGTTAATAACAAAAATAGCTTGCAAGTTTCAGCTGGCCAGTGTGTGCAAGCGGGATAGCTACTTGTGCCGAGTATGACGTAGTCTGTTAATTTGAAATGACGAATTTCAATTTTACGTATTTGCTTATGCTTCTAATCAAACTGTAATCTTATTTACAGCTGTGCTTGCACTTGCCCCTCTCTTTGTGGTCTTCTTTTTTAACTGTGACTCAATACAAACATTTCACACAATTGTAGACGACCTCATTTGTTTTGCTTTATTTATAAATCTTTTCTGCAAATATTAGATCTTAGATGAAAAGTTAATACGCTTTCCTAAGCAAACTGTAATTTATAATTGTTTCATTTCTAGTTGTGCTTGCACTTGCTTTTATTTAATTTCTTTTTCTTTAACAGTGACTTAATATCAACATTTGACGCGTTTGTATGTTTTGCATCTCGATTTACGAATATTTTTATATCATATGGGGCGAATACTTTTTTTTTGGCGTGCAAATGTCTGCGTACAGTGCAAAGAAATTTTTTGTTCTGTTAAATTCAAACTTGTCCGTAATTATTCTTAACATTTCTTTTATTTCTTGAAGAAACGATTTTCAATCGACTATGGGAAATAAAAGATTTTACTCCTAGAACTTTGCTTTTTAAGACTTATTTAATAAAGTCATTTTGACTAAGCCATGAGCTTGTTCTCACATCCAATTGTATAAAGTAGCTCACTTGGTGCGCATATATCCAAGTACAATACATTAAAATAATCTGAGAATAGACTTATATTTTGACTAGAATATTCGTACAATACAATTTCAAGCTATCTTACTCTCGAAAAGAAGCTATTATATCTGATGAGAGTAAATTTGATATGTTTTTCATATCAAAGACTTTAATATAGCATAAGAAATGAGTTCAGAACATTAAACGAATCGTTAAACCAAAAGTTAAAATTTATTGAACTAATAATGAACAACTACTCCAAAACCAAATTTTACGAAATATCTAAATGCAAAGTATCCTTAAATTGGCTAAATAGATGATGAAGAAGCATAAGGGGCATAAATCGAAGCTCTCGTTCTTGAATAAAGTAACAAACAATTTAATCCACCTCAATCGGAACTCAATTCCCATTCTGCAGGAGAAGAAAAATTCTACAGAGGAAAGAAATACTATCGTAGATTGTATATCAAGACGAAGAAAATAAATTATTTGTAACTTAATTATTTGCAGCTGTGCATGCACTTACATTTATTTACTCTCTTCTTGTATTACAATGACTCAATAAAAATATTTTACTCAGTTGTTTTGGGTCTTGTTTTACGTATATTTTTATAGCATATGGGGGGAGTACAATTGTTTTGATTTTTTTTGTATAATATATGTATGTATATATAAAGCTTGTTGCGAATATTAGATGAAGAGGAGTTTTATGCTTTTCTGTGCAAAGACCTGAACCAATTTCCATCTAATATATGCTTCCAAGTTGGGCTAAAATAGGAATTACTTTTTACTTCCTTAAGCGTGCCCAGTTGCTGTCAAAGGAGTAACGGAACGTACGTATCATGCGGAACAGGCTGGAAATACAAAAATTTGATATAAATGCAAAACAATTTCGGGTTGATATGGTTAATGTAATTGTGGACAATACACAGAGAATGGTCTGGGTGACCGACGGTATCAGCTAATATGGACAGGCACATGAACAAAACAAACAAACAAGCCACCATATTATATATATATATATATGTATATATACATTAAATCATTTATTTGTAGGCAGTTCTTGCATAATATAAAATAAATATGTGTATAGTTACAAATAATTTAAAAATACAAATACAGATTCTTTTTCCTAGGTTCAATTTTTTTATTGTTTTTTTTTTTGTAAGTTCCCGACGGCACTTTTGACAAAAAACAGATTATGAGTGGGGTGTAATAGAGTTGCTTTATATGTGATACTATTTTTTTTTCGCATAGACTTCACAATAGATAGTACATGTAATACACAATGAATAAGCAATTTTTTTTTAGAAATATGCGGAATTGTAGTAGAAACTGACATGAACAAAATGAAAGGAAAAAAGCAAATGCTTTAGTTAAAAGTGTAATGCATTAAGCAAACATATACAATAATTTGGCAGACGCTAAAGCTGTTAAGCGGCGTTGGTTTTTTAAAAGCAGACTATTTCGCTTGAGGATTGATTTCCTTAAATACTATTTATGAAAGAGAGTCAGTTGGTGTTTGTAAATGTTGTGTGAGAGAGTAGAGTATTAAAAGCAGTTCTTTACATTGTATTATAAGCAGCGGTGTTGAAGCTTTGCTTTGGTAAACTAAGCCTAGTGAGTGGATGGGTCTTGCCATGCTGCGCTAGACGCCGATGCTGCACTAGGGGCTGTTGTTGTTCAGCATGGTTTTGCTGGTGGTAGTGCTGTGTATTGGTGATGGTACTATGTCGGGCAGGAGCTGGCGGTGGTCGACTCTCGCTATAGTCATGAGTTTTGCTTGATTGTGAGCGTTCGTAGTAGGATCGCGGGCGTTGCTTGAAGCTAGTAGTAATGGTAGTAGCAGGAGGCGTAATAGGTGCTATTGTTGTTGTGGTTGTTGTTGATTGTGGTGGTGGTTGCGCATTGGCGGGATTTGGACTGCAGTTGCTATTGGAAGTGGTTTGATATTTATGCACTAGACCTTTTACATTACGATCACAAGTTTCGCTTACGCTTGAGTCAGATGAGCTCGATGTCGACGCCGATGTCGAGTTCGAGCCACAAGGCGAAGCGTTTAGCGCATTTGTAGCTGCTGTATCTACAGACGAAGCCATGCTTCGATTTGTTTCACTGCTGTCAACATGCTGCGCCACTGGCGACGAAGGCAGTGATTGATGCGTTTTCTTGGTCAAAATTGCAGTCGTAGTCGTCGTGGCGGCTGTCGTAGTGGCTGTGTTGCTGCTGGCAGTAGTAGTACCGCCTACCACTGCCACGCCCGCTTTGGCTTCAAAGTTTTGCTTGAGTATTTGCACGTTGCCGGAAATGCGCTGATCCTCACTTATTTGCGTGTCTCTCTGTGCGCGCAATACCATCGCAGCGCTATCTAAATCACTGACCGTATTTTTGTTCTCTATATCCGACGTATGCATTAGCTCCTCGCTGTTGCAACGCAGCGGATGGCGTGTGCGTGTGCTGCTGGCCGAGCTGGCGCTGCGAATTAAGTTGGAGCTTTTGCGTGTGTTCCCGCTTCCAGCCATTTCCGCATCATTCTCCTGGCAAAGTTTCTTTAAAGTTGTGCTCTCCTCCAGCTTTTGCTTGGTGCGTTTTACAGTGCCCAGTTGGTTCTCGCTTAAATTGCAATTGCTAGCAGTCTTTTGCGCATTGATGCTGCGCTTTAAATCCTGTATTTCACCCTCAAAAATGGCTGTGGTATTACGATTGCTGTCAAAAAAGTGGCAGGAACTGTTGCGTAATGCCATGCCCGTGCGATTATCGCCTGAGCCCCAAGAGGCGTGACGTGCAGGCATATCCCGTTGGCGTGGCATTCGTGCGCGCAACACTGGGTGCTGCTGCTGTGGAGCTACGTCCAATACAATTCCTCCACTGGGCCCGGAAGACCCTGTCCAGGACTGTGTCTTACGTCTCTGTCGTTTCTCGCACTCTTCCTTGGCAAACACATTATCTACATGAGTAGAAAATACATCCGATGAAGCAGAATCGCGTCTGGGCAATGCTGCGTCCACTGGGCTAGCTATGTTCGACGTTTGTGTAACCAATTTTGAAAGGGATGTCCACACTGTGCTGCTGTTTGCACTGGGTTCATGTGGCAACTGCTCGCGCTGTCCATCGGAACTGCTGAGCCGCTGAAAGGCAGCATTCAGATTGCGACGTGGCTCCTGATGTGCCTCGAGATCATGTACGCGCGTCCTCACTGAAAATGGTGTGTTCTTTTGTATATGCAACACCTGATTCTGTGTAACGCTATAGTTTTCGCCATTACTGCCTGGGAAGCGCATGTTTTTGGGCTCCTCAGCAATAGTACGCTCTGGCGTTAAGTTTTCCATGGATTGACTTTGCTGCTTGGTCACAACAGCAGTTGGCGTTTTGGGTGAAGTGCTGCTCGAGCGACGCATCATACGTCTTTGTTTTTGTGCACTAGGTCTACGGTGGGTAATGCGTATATTATGGCCCGAAGCAGTGTGAGTCTCTTCCGCTGTGACACCAGCCTCGCCAGAACTTTTTGACTTGGCTTGATTTAGTGCCTGTATAAGTGGAGTGGGCTCGCTTCCAGGCAATAGACGTGCATCCTTTGTGCTCTTCAAATTCGTCTCACTCTTGCTGCGCTGCAGCTTCTCCTTGTTCTTCATGGCATCCAACATACCGCTATAGGTCTCCAGCTGATTTAAGAAATTCTTATTTGGCTTAATGCAGCTGCGACGTTCTTTAACATGCTGCAAGGCACGTTGGAATTCCCATTTGTAGGCTTTCATGGCATAGGCTATGACAACTGAAGCCGAACGACTAACGCCCATTTTGCAATGCACCAAAACCTTGGAGCCCTCGGCTTTGGCGCGCGATATATATCGAAAGGTGTCGTCCCAATGCTTAAGCAGGTTGGTTTTTTCATCATCATAAACGCGCACGTTGAAATATTTAAAGGTGCCCGGAAAGAAGTTGTCAATTTCACGTGTTACATTTAGAATATGACGAACGCTGTACAGACATGGAAAAGCGTTAAAAAAAATTTTACAATCTAACTTTAAAACTTACCCATTTTTCTGCAATTCTTCTAAATTGCTGGCATTCCATTCCGAGCCTAAATATACATGGTCGAAAATTTTCGTTGGCGCATCCATTTGACCTAGAATAAGTAGCATCTCAGCATCAATAAACGATTTATATTCGCCGAGATCCATATCTAAGATTTCCTCAAGTCGACCACGTATATATTTTGAGGTAACTTCATCCAAGTCCACAGACATCATTATCTCTTTGAGCTTCATTTTAATGACACTTTTAGTTTCCTCCTTTGCTGTTGGCCTACATCAATAGAAAAAAAAAATTTTAATACACGTGAAAAGGAGCGATTCTCCGTAGTCTTTCAAAAAATGTTGAATAATACTAGGTGTCATTGGGATTGTTATAATAACTATTATTTTCTGACTAAAAAAAATCTTTACTCAAATCTATTCTTTATAAGCACAATTCACAAAATTCTTACTTGTTTCTTATGGCATCTGGTGAGGGAGGTCGACGACTTTCGATTGAATCCATGGCGTTCCACTCGTTTAGGCACGATTGTTCAGATTCAATCCGACTTTCATAGCAGGAGAGCCAGTCGTGCGATGGGCCGCTCGGATAGAAATTGTTTTCACGAGCCTTTTGAGATACTTTGTGAAGGGTTTGAAGAGCCGACCTAAGCATAACACATACACAATGTAAATAAACGTTTCTATTCTTATTCCACTTTCACTCACCACATAGCTTGCACCGATACGGGCTTAAATATGTGTGTCTTTTCATAGACGGCAACGCTGAAGCCACTAGGAAAGATATATAAAATAATGATGTAATTAGTAGATAAGTCGCTGGATGTAGTGACACAACATACCCATCACCATCCAAGTGTATTGTAGTGTCTGCGAGTATTGGCACTACCAGACCAATGGTTGTGCGCTCATTGCAGTCGATTCCCAGCAGACACGACTCCTCCATACCCGAGGTATTTTTGTTGTCTCTTGCCGCTGATGCATTCTCCTTTTCGGCATCAGATTTAAGGCTAGGGCGTTGGGACAACATTGTGGCCGAGAGACGCGGACCCGGGAAATTCTCCTCCGATGTTGCCTGACTCTCCTGGTGCGTTTTGTGGCTATCTACAGACAGCTGGCGCTGTGTATTTGCAGCAGTGACATCAGCAGCGCTTCCAACAGTCACTGCTGGATTGAGCAATGCAGCCGATGTGGTAGACGCACCTTTGGCCGAATTGTGGCGCATTATTTTGATACGTCTTTCACCAATAGAGCTGCGGCAGCAACTACGCGAGGCAATCACAAGATAACGTGTGCGGTTTGGGCGCTGCGACTCCAACTTAACAGCCTGACAAATGTGAGAAATATTAGTAATAGAGCTTTCCAATTTCAATGTATCTTTACGTACCATTTTCAGAGTATCCTCGCGTTGCAACAGATAGAACATGGACTGTAAATGCAATTGTATGTCTGAATTATTGCTTTGCGTACTGTTGGTTGAGCGCGTGGAGTCTGTGCTAAGACGCCTTTCAGGATTGTGTGGTATGTCCTTAAGCGCTAATACCAGTGCGGTGCCTTTGCCAGCAAAATAGCATTCGCTTCTTTCATGTTTGTTGCCATCATCATCGTCAGCTTCACCGTCCTGTAAAGAACACGTGAATTGGTTGAGTTTATAATGAAAATGGAATGAAGTTGGTGATTAGAAATGGGTGGGAATCAGTTATAACACCGGCAAGGATACTAACAATTGTCAAAGTAGATATTAACTTTGCGAAAAAAATAAAAAAAAATAGTTGTTTAACAACGATCTCAATTTGTGGGCGTTTCTTAATGAGCAGTATAGTAATGGATAACATTAAAAAAAATCGGAGCTAACTTCATAAATTTCTAGAGACGTTGGGATTGGGTTCAATAACTGGATAGTATAAATAAGCAGTTGATTGACAATTATCTGAAGTTGTCGATAAATTTGTTATAGGGTTATTTTTTCGTTGCGGTTCAATAATTAAAGCTACATATCCATTCGTTTTCGAAGCTAGTTAAGCTGATAATAGCATTCATATACAACACTCCTGAAAAATCTCAAGGCGACCGTATATGTATATTTCTTAATTTCAAAGAGCAAAAAAGTCTCAGTGGCTATTAGCGAATATTTTATGGCCTTCCAAAAGTAGGGACCCACGCGGCAAGCTTTAAAAAGATGAATGCAGTGTAACCAACACTGACATGACACCGGCATAGGAGCAAACATTTTGATGAATAACCTGGTGGGGGCGACTTTCACGTAAACCATTAATGACTCACCCAGCGATTTATACAAAATATAAAATCTGTCATTTTAACAATTTTTTTTTTTTTTTTCTTTGTTTTGTGTGTTTTGATTATTAACGATATGTAACAATTAAATCAAGAGTAGGATTATAATAGGCACATTCAAATGAAAACGCTGAAAATTCGCAGCATGCTGATGATGTTTACATTCAAATTTTTACGCTTTCGTGGCCTCCCGATGAAAGATGCGAACATATGCGCGATTATAGTATGTTTAATATATAAAATTCCAAGGGCAGTGGTTGAACGACGTCAAGGTTCTAAAAACTATTTTATAGCGCGCACAACGTCAGACGTAACTAACGGGAACCAAAAAGAAAAATCACAACAAATTCGAATAAATACAACGCGCGGCGGTGTCGACGATGACAAAACGACAAAAAAGGTAATGAAAATTTATTGAAAATAAGCAACACAGCGGTCGCCACGATGCGACGGCGGGAGCTGACTGACGTCGAGACGTCTGCTTGGATTTGCTTGAGTTACAGCAACAACAACGCAACCCAACATCAGTAAACAGATGCGCGAATTGTGGTGCGACAGGCTGATGCTATGTTTACACTGGGCCATACTGTGGCAGTGTGGTATTTGGTTATTGTCCCGAAGCAAATCAATACATTTGGGGTAAACATAAATTCACACTAAATCAACCTTTCGTTGTGCACCGATGTTTGCAAAAAAGTAAACAACGAACAAAATACTGAAAATTATAAATTTCCGTTTAATTTTATTGCTATTGGTTTATTATTCGTTTTAAACATGCGATATGACAACACAATTCATCATAAAACCCGTACTAACTTCTGTCATCGACACCACTGTAAGCAAGGAAGATCTTTAATTCTAGAGCCTCACAACTGTGACTGTGGCGAAAGTATCAGTGATAAGGAGAATTTAAAAAAATATGTCATTATTAAAGTTACACAACGTAGGATAACTTTTGTTTATCAAAATATGTTTTTTCTTTGTATAAACAAATTTATCGCGTCTTTCACACAATAAAAAGATTTCAAATCTTTCTGCCTTTCTACGTAATGATAACGATTGCGAAAATTCAAAACAACAACCTTTATATTAAATACCCCGGCCCGGTGTTGACTATCGCCAGACCCTACTTTGCCCCCGACAACCCTTTCATGGTATGGTACAGTGCAATAGTGAAGCAATCGGGCGACAATCTGGCGGGCCCGGCAAAAAGCCGCGACGGGCGGTCTAGAATTTCGTTTTGCTTCTCTACACTTGAGATATACTCTCATAGTACATGCTTATTTTGTCATTGTTGGTACGTTCTTTAGTACTATACGCGTATTTTCTTTGTGACTATGATAAGATATTTCGTCACAGATAAGACTTGTTAGTTTCATGTCTGATGAGGCCTAATAGGTACGTAAATGTTGCTCATGTCTAATTTTTACAAAAAAAAAAACCAGTGCTTTTGTGCCGTTCCGTGACGCAGTGTAAACACAGCATGACGATGACGCTAACGGAACGCCCACACTGAAACCGAAACAAATACAAACACTCGAGTTTTTTTTTTTTTTTTTACACATATTACGCATACATGAATATTAGCGCTGATTTGTTGCTGTAAGCAAAGTGTATTAGGTAGGCAAATAAATTTGTTATATATAAATTGGCCATATGTGGCGCTTTGGCAACACAAAGGATCAGCTTGTCAGTAAAACGGAAATAAAGCAAACACGCACAATAAGTTGACACAACTTTAGTTAAGTGGCTGACTCTTCAGGTGCGAAACGGAAGTGCTTAGAGGTGTATGTGTGTGTGCAACCCTAGTGCAACGGCAATGACCGCCCTAGTAAATGCGCAACATTAGGCGAAAAACCAAAACAAAGCAAAATTGGAGAGAGAGAGCTTGACAACCGCGTAATATGTACACACGCACACTCGCACGCGCATTCGTTTTCTCACACTGACCCCCCCTCGTCAACGCTACGCCCTGCGCGATCAACAAACAACGCAGTAGGAAATGCTTTTGATTTTGTGGGCCAACATAATAGATTGTCTAGCTGGCTAATTCTGTGTTTTGTATGTACTTCCCACTGTGCTGACGCATTTATACACACACAAACGTGATTCTTACCGAATTTGAGCATTGTGGAGAGCCCGAAACACTGGGAGAACGCTGTACGGTCACTAGCGCCATATTATGATTATGTGTGCCTTCCTTCCTTCTAATCCCAGAAGTAGCGCCCTAGCTGCCACTATTGCAGCTGGCTGTTGAGTGCAATCCTTGATGCACTTGGCGTTTTTTAAGGGCTGTGTTTAGTCAAGTGTTGGCAAAAAAAAATTCACAAACGCATTTTCATTAGCCCTTGTTTTTTTTTTTTTTTCTCTTTTTGTATTCGGCACTTGGCTGTCGTTACATTAAACACTACGTTTATGGCCAATGCTGCGTTCTGAACAATTAATTAATGAACAGGCCGCACCAGTTCTAAACTAATAACAATATACAACAAATATAAATGTTTAAATACTACACAAATTTTCCATCAAAAGAGCCAAGAGACATTTCAACACGACGACGCCATATTTAATTTTCTACTACTAAAAATTTGACAGCGCTAAAATTGGCAAAGTTGGCAGCACACATGCTGCCGCCATCTGTCGGCTTAAGTGTTGTTAAGCGCTTTAACAGCACCGCACATATGGCAGCTGCGTACCAAACAGCTGTGCGGTCTGCCATAAACAACTGCGGAATTTCGCAAGTGCATTCAATCTGTTACAATTACAAAATAGCTTTAAATTTAAAAGGACTAATGTCTGCATTCATTGAGGAAACAAAATGTTTGCTACCGCGTATAGCTTTTATAGCTTGTGGCTGCTTTAGCCCACCCACGCCCATGCATTTACGCATGTTTGGTGAGTAATTGCTCACTAATTGCAAACGTTCCTAATCGATATTTGTTATAATTCTGCAGAGATAGCGCGGGATCACTTTGAAATGCAGGGTAGTCACAAAGTTGTGGGCGGCATTATATCACCCACGCATGATTCCTATGGTAAAAAAGGACTAGCACCGTCGTTAGATCGTTGCGCTATGGTAAAACTGGCTTTACAAAGCTCTAGCTGGATACGTCTATCAGACTGGGAGTTACATCAACCACAGTGGAGTCGCACGAATTCTGTGCTGCAGCATCATCAGAACTATATGAATAACTTTATTAAATCATCTGGCGCTTCAGATGAAGACCAAAGTACACATTTGCCCAGTTGGCTGCCCCAGGGACTGCGCGAACATAAAGATCCTGTACAGCTGAAGCTGCTATGTGGCGCAGATCTTCTAGAGTCGTTTGCAGTGCCTGGACTGTGGGCAAATGAGGACGTATGTATTTGAAAGAGTAAAGCTTGAATAGCTTTATAACATGTAATTTGCAGATTGAAAGCATTGTGGCCAATCATGGGCTTGTGGTTATAACACGTTGTGGCTCTAATCCAGAGAAGTTTATATTTGAATCTGATATTCTAACCAAGCATCAGGTATTTAATTAAATTTAAGCTGCAAAACTAGAATTTCCACAAAGTCATCGAAATGCTGTAAGCCCTAGAGTTGATTGTGCCATAAGTTCCATTGTATTAAATGATATTAGAACCCAAACAAAAAAGTCAACCAACTAGAAGTGGAATTAGTTTTGATGGAAAACGTTTCATATCTAATTTGTTTAAATTATAGCTTATTTTGAACCTTTTTGACTCTACTCCTGCATAACATTTTCTTATTTCAATTATCTTTACAGCGCAACATAACGCTTGTCACCAACTGGGTGCCCAATGAGGTCAGCTCTTCGCTAGTACGTCGTCTGCTTAATCGTGGACAGTCTGTAAAATATTTGCTAGATGACTTGGTGCTGGAATACATCAAACGAAATGAACTTTTCAACTATAAACCGTAAGTGCAAGTTGCCAAATAAGATTGTATCTCCACCTTTTACTCACTCCATGCACTAAAGTCCCAATTTGACATTGATACGTACACTGATTAGAGCCTCATTTTGTTGTAGCTTCATTAGATTATGCGCTAAGCTGCCATTAGCCCCAACACAAACTCACCAACTGACAAACATAAAATCTTCTATGCTGCATTTGGCCTAAGAAATCAAATTTGTACACTTTTTACTTGTCTCTCTTTCTGTAACCGTCTTGTTCACTGCTTTTAACAGTAGGCACAGCCAGGATGCACCATATGAGGGCGGCGATTCTTGACATTACCCTCAGCGTTCTACGCACAGCCCAGCAAAGGTACCTAAGGTCGCACCACCCAATGCACCCAAGTCTCAGCAAGTAAAACCTCAAGAATTTCTCGTACAGTGGCAATTATTCATGGAGTGTGAGTGTGAGCCTAAGAAAAATAGAATTACAAAATTACCATGTAGCGTCGGTTCTTTGCATGTACACAATATATATACATAGGTAACTTAATATTGTTTTCGTTGTTATGACCAATATTGTAAATACATAGATAAACAGCTGCCTTGTTTATATACTTTGTGTTCAGTGTACGTATCATTACTGCACCTAATTAACGTTCCAAGTTGTGCATAAAATGTACAAAAAGTGAACAAACTCATTGAACAATAACCAAGCCACTATAATACCTTGTTGTTACTGACACGCCCGCCTTATTAACATTACGGATTGTAGTAAGTATATAACGGATACAGTGCGTCCAAATCATTTGCTTTTCAATCGCGCCTACATGGATCATAATAAAAATGCAGAAAATGCTACACAAAGTCCACCTACGAATGACGAAGATGAGCAACAAATGGATGAGTCGGATAGTCCTTTAAGGCAGCAAGCGCAGCGTGTGTTCTGCTGTGGTGATACGCCTAATTCGACATTACGCAGCGCAAAGTTGCTCTTAAATCGCTCCGGGCCCGGACAGGCAGTGCAGGTCATAACCCTAGAAAGTAATAATGGCGATCAGTTGGAAGTAAGTATTGTTGCATCTAATCAAAATTTCTGGAAGTACTAATGTAGAGTTATCTATATCATTTCAGTCTCAGGCAAAGAAGCAAAAAATTGCACGTGTGCAGCAGATTTAAGCGCATCATGGATCTAGTGCGAATATTACAGGATTGGGAGGTCCGACCTTAGTGGACATGGCTGTTAAAATTAACAATATTTAAACTATTTATGCACATAAATAAAATCCTTACTTTAGAGAGAAAATGTATGTGTCGCGTTTTATGGGGCCATATTGTTGATTGAAAGCTTGTTTTGGCAATCCTTGTAATGACTACTAAATACAAATGTAACTGTACCTTTTAAATGCATTGTTAAGTCCTGCTGTGCAAATGTTCCTGGCCCTGTTAGGACTTAATTAATTTATGACACAGTCTGCATGATCCACGTAAGGAAAGAATAATTTTTTAACCGAGAGTATCCAAGTTACTAAAACCGATTTTCCTTTTTTTTTTGACCCATGACTGCTTCGTTATGGTAGTTTATAATAAGATTATTTTTGTCACATCGTCCAAATCTAGCTTCACGACAGGTTCGAACAGATTCTAACAGACGTACTTCTGCATTTTCGTTTTCATCCCATCGCTGCCTTGTATGCGCAAGATTTCCCAATTTATTAGCTTTTGCTTTTTATTTTTCCTTGTCAGGATTTTGACCTCAGGGTTTTTTTTTTTATGTCTGGTACCATACAATGGCGTAACTAGGTTTCGTTGTGTCTGGGGCAAAAAAGAGAGCTCCACCACTGGTCCGTTAAAAATGTGAATGCACTGCAGCCTAATGGCTCTTATTGCAAATACACTAAGGTGATTCTGAAAGAAGACCAATTCTGATCTTGTGCCGGTATCCTCAGTATAAAGCTTTACTGCTTATAGCTATAGTCACCGGACAATTCTCGAGCATTTGTTGCAGGATCTTCCGGATAAGCTTCTGCTGATTTACGAAGCTGTTGGTCACGTTTGAGAACTGAGAAAAAGATAAGAGTTTTGTTAAAGATAATTCAAAGTTTGAAACCTTCGAAAATAATAATAATTTGTAAATTGGTTATAAAAACCAGAAGACTTAAGGAACACTCTATTTAAATCTGGAAGAAGTCTCGTCAAGTCTACCCTTCATAGACGGAAGATCTAGTGGACGGTGTTGATTCAATCTGCAAGTGGTTTTACTGTTGTCGAATAGATTAATAGACAAAAAATCACAATTATTTTTATGATTCCAAATTTTTTTTCCCGATCTTTATATCAGTCCATTATTTTGGAATTCGTTTAGTATGAACTCCATAATGCTGCCTTCATTGAAGTCTCAATCAAATCAGACCAACTTTGAATTCCGATTATGATGTACCAATCTTTAACAGGGGTTACATTTTTTGGGCACTACCTAAAGGTTACCCAGACAACTTTTGCAACTTATTACCAACAGCCATTGAACTTGCTTCTAGCGTTAAAAGCAGAATCGTCAGAATCTCCGTTCGTGCATTGACATTGCAGCTAAAGGGCTTCCTTGTGCATCCATGTATATACCAAGTGAGTAAGTATGTCGGCTATGTGCGCCTGCCCAGCGTATCGCATGACAAACTTGTTGCAGTCGTTAGTTCTGTCATAGGTGCAACAATGCATACATAGTTCTTCTCGTTGCAACACTTCAGTTGTCCGCCCAAACTCAGCGCGTCAAGTTCGTGCCGCGAATGTTTTTCTTTAGACGTCAACATGTCAAGCCCGCGCCACGCCCCTCACGCGGTTCGTTTGCGCTTCCCAAGCGGACGCCGGTGCAACTGACGCCCTCGCATCAGCATGACCAGCTGCCCTTTCTCTCGCGTTCCCGCTTTAGTGCCTTGCCACACTTTCGCGTCTCTGACGATGCGCCGGAGAATCTTTCGCTTTTCATAGCCATACTCTATGTGGTGGATTTATTTGGCATCTTTCCTTTTGTCACGCTGCCCGGAATGCTCGTCAAACTGGGCTACTTTGGTGTGCTGTTGGTTTTGTCCATCATCTTTTTGCAGATCTACACATCGTTTTTGCTGGCTCAATGCTGGACCATGGCAGAGTTGTTGGATCCGTCGATTACGCAAAAGCGTAGTTATCCATATGCAGCACTTGCTGATTTGGCCTATGGGCCCTATGTGAGTCTCTTGGTGTCCGTGTTGCTTGATCTGAGCATTTTTGCCATGGCGGTACCAAGTGTTGTAATGGCTGCTGAGAATCTGGAGGCTGTTGTGTTTCGCATGAGCAGCGGTCATTATACGTTCTCCTACTGCTACTGGGCTATTATAGTGGGCGTGGTGATTTGTCCATTAATGTGGCTGGGTAGTCCGAAGCACATGCGGTAAGCTTAGGCAGTTTTAAGGCTGATCTCATTGGACCTCATTGTTTGTCATATTTGCAGCGGTCTGGCCATCGTTGCGGTTTTCGGTATGATAATCATTGTGGTGCTTCTTTGGTTTTGCCTATTTGCAGCACCCTCTATTGGGCAACCATTTGAGGGCATAACACCGGGTAGGTCAAAGAGTTTGGAGTAATCAATTGCTATCAGCTTACTTTAGTCTAGTTATGTTTTGTCATTTTTGATCATCGTTATGAGACAGTTTCTTAGCTTTACTAAATGTGCAGATTTATTAAAAAGATATAATATTAATTTAGTTTTGTAGTAGACTTCCTCACTCTTGTCTTAGCATAAAACTTAGAAAAAAGATGGCGTACGTTAAAGGCGGGCTCGGACGACTTAGGGATACCCTGTACCACTAGCCTGCAATAAAATCCGGTATATTAAGTAAGAATACCAAAATACATTTGATTGGCAAATTAGGTTACAATGCCTTCATAAACAACCAAAAACTGACGAATTTTGAACCAAAAATGTTTTTTTGACCGATCGTTCCTATTGGTGCTATATGATATAGTCAACCGATTTTGATCAAATTTGGTACATTGTTGAAGATCTCTAAAAAACTTCCGAATGCCAAATTTGGTTACAATATCTTCACAAACAAACGAAACACAACGAATTTTGTACAAAAAACGTTTTTTTGATCGATTGGTCCTATGGGAGCTATATGATATAGTCAACCGACTTTGATCAAATTTGGTACAGTGCTTAGGAACTCTAAAAAACTCTCGAATGCCAAATTTGGTTACGATATCTTTATAAACAAACGAATTATCCATCTAAAACTTTTGGTTTTTTTCGAGGTCCTCTGAAACACCCCTATGGGAGCTATATAATATAACCCCGATAGTAAAAAAATAAAATAAACTTGTCTCTCCTGACATAATACCGCATCTAATCTGAAAATTTGGTTGCTCTAGCTCTTACCATCTCTGAGATCTAGGCGTTCATACAGACAGACGGACAGACGGACATGGGTATATAGACTTCTCTAGTCACCCTGATCATACTTTAGGTAACTTTGGGGGGTCTCCGACGTCTCCTTCTGTATGTTACATACATTTTCGGCTTGCACAAACTTTATATACCCTTTGTACCATACGTACAGGGTATAAAAATGGACGTCTTATTTCATCCCAGTGAATCTGATAAATATATTTAAATCCCGAAAAGTGTAAATAGAGATGTGTGAACCTTAGCTGGAAAAAATTGTAACCAATAATCCGCTACTGTTAATACCTGGTACCTGTGCTCAAATTAAAAATTTGACTTCGTTTTTATTATATAGAAAAGTTTGCAATTACAAAAGTGTATAAAAGCGTAATCGTAAAAAATATCGATATATTAATACCGTAAGCCGATACCAAAATACCCGTGAGATAAAACCTATGTATATGCTTTATGTTCGATTTTCTTTTGTAAAAATCTGAATCCTTTTCTTGGAGTTTGTGTTGACCTTTTCGTTTACTTTTGAAAGTTGCAAAGAGTTCTTCTTAAAATTTGAAAAGGAAGGAAAACTTCTTCGAAATGTACTTATTTTAAAGGAGGCCAAAATGACCAGTTTTGTTTTTTTGAGTTTTTATACCCTGTACTAAAAAGTACAAAGGGTATGATAAGCTCGTGCAAATGTATGTAACGGGCAGAAAGAGGCGTGGTAGACCCTATACAGTATATATATTCTTGATATGAGTGGATATGAGTCGATATAGCCATGTCTGTCTTACCCTCTGGTTGTCTGTCCGTATGATATAAAGGATCTCAGAGACAATAAGAGCTTTGGAGCTGAAATTTTACCAAAAGATGTGCAACTGCCCCCTGGCTAAAATTATGTTCTAGCCCTTGATAAATGCTACACAGAAAACAATATAATAAAGCCAAACTTTGAACTCCCCAATTAAATTTTTTTCGATCGCGATCTGCCCTATCGGACTTATTCTAGGGCTAGCAGCAGTAGTTATCAATAAATCTATCACCAATGCAGAAAACCCAAACCGTTTTAGAACAAAGAGACAAGACTTGATAGGAGTAGATAAATAGAATTAATCTATTTTCCAGTTTTTTCCCAAACTTACAGGTTATTATTTACTCTTTTGAACTCAATGCAAACTCATTTTAGAGCTACCTGGATTTCTCACCGTGCTCAACAGCTACAGCATCTTGGCATTTCAGTTTGACATACATCCTGTGCTATTGACGCTGCAGATTGACATGCAGCACAAGTCGCAGGTGTCCTGGGCTGCACTCAGCGGCATTGCCAGTAAGTAGAGGGTCAACAATTAGATAGATTCAATTATTGTTTTTTCCTGCTTTAGTTACATGCAGCGTTGCAATATTTGGTTCCATAATAGCAGCTTATAAGTTCGGTTCAATGATTGCTGACAATCTTCTGCAATCTCTACCTACCAGTGTGCCCTTCTATGTGATGCTTATACTAATGGCTCTGCAGCTGTGCTTCTCTGTTACTGTAGCCAGCTCCGCCATGTTTCTGCAAATCGAAGACTACTTTAAGCTGCCAGATGGTAAGTTGATGGCTCTCTAGTAAATGGTTTCCAAAAGTATTGCTAGTGGAGGTCCATATAGAGATACTGCTACTAGTGAAACTGAAGTGAATGGCTCTTAATTAATTAATTTAAATTTAAGAATGGTTTATTAGTAGATCTATTATTTTTCAAACAAATCGCTTTTACATTAGTGATAAAGGGAATCTCCCCTAGCGAAAAGGATAGGATTTGGAATTAAACGAATTGAATCAAATTTTGTATTATCCTAGATAATTCATTATGTGTATTATATATATTCGTATTAAAAAGTATGTATTTTAATTTAGTCCATTTATATTTTGAGAATTCAAAAAATATAAGTGGAAAAAACCTTTTTTTCACGTGAGAGAAACTCAGCCTCCCTGCTTAAAATAAGAGCATCCCAAATGACCAGCCTAAGAAGAGGCCAGTGTTGGCTGACAAAATCAAGTTGAACCCTTTACGGGAGCTCAACATACTTAGCTTTTTCCCTCGACAAATTAGACCAACATTTTTGTTTGTCTGTGGCGCAAAACCATACCAGAGTTAAATCTGGTACTACGGGTCTTCAGAAAGCCCACTGGACTTGTTCTGTACTGACCATTTGGTACCGCGTGACGTGAGCGAGATTTCGGCAGACTTACAAATGACATGGCCACGCAAACGGTCTTTGAGCCGCTGAACCCAATCCGAGATCCAAAAAATCCCATCACCCTAGGGTTTCGAGGTAACCTGCAAAAGCCCCATAAAATTCTTTTTTTTTATTTATGGTGCAAAGTTGATTATTTCGTTTTTGAGGTTGCTGACTCAGAATCCGAGATCCCAAAATTCCTAGCCCGTCAAGGTTCTGAGATTACATACGAAAACCCCAATGAGAATGTTTTGAAGGCTATCTCAGAAACCTGACGTGCTGGTTTTTTTTTTACCTCGGATTGGGATCTTTCGACCTCAAATACATGGAGTAAACATTTTCTGACCTCTTATCCCGAAAATCGATTCTTTTTTTGTGCGGCTGTGTTTTAACATAACCTCAAAAAAAATACAAAATGAATTTCCGGCGATGCTTTTTATATCTTCTTGTATTCGCAAAAAACCAAAAAACAGACAATACGTCCGGGTTCGGAGATAGCCTTTAAAATACATCGTTTTATTTGGTTTTTTTGAGGTTATGCCAGAACCCTAAGTCTTTAGGTTTTTCGATCCTCTAATTCGCATTCAGCGGCACAAAATCCATAAGGGTAGCCCTGTCACATTTAAAGTTCATACCATTTTTTTTAGTGTCTGTGTTATCGTTCACCGCACCGACTGGCTTCAATTTTTTTTCAGTGTATCCGCTTTATTTCCAACTTAGACTACACACTAAGACGATCTTGAAGTTCGCTACAAAAATAAATATGAAATAGAGCATTATTTTTTATAAATAGCAGATTATAGAATAGTCTCAAAGATGTTTGTAAATTGTATTTTTTGAAACCATTTAGTAAAATTTAAAATACTATAAAAAGTACAAAAATTTATTATAATATTTTAAGCTTTATACGGCTTAGCGGTATGGTCAGAGGAAAACGAAATTATTTCTAAAATAAAATAATTTAAGTGCAATTTACTTATCTACTCGAGGTACATATCTTAAAAAAAAAAATCAGTCTAAATTAATTCGGCAAAAAATGAACTCTCAAGTTAGCCGGGAAGCTACAGAAAAAATCATTTAAAAAATTTAATAAACTCATTTTACCAACACTTTTTCAGCCTTTAGTTACAAACGCGTGCTAATACGTTCCATGATTCTGGCTCTGGAGGTGCTCGTGGCAGAATTTGTGCCCAGCTTTGATGCGCTCATGGATGTTGTGGGTGGTACCATAACCGGACCTTTGGTTTTTATATTGCCGCCCTTGCTATATCGACGCATACGCCGCATGGAGCGTGTGCATCAAAGGATTGCCGCCGAAGCCAGTTATGGCAGCTTGCCCTTGGATTTGAACTATGATCCCATTGAGCTAGAAATGGAGCCGCTATTAATAGCCAGTCAGCCACATGCACCACATGGCTGTTGGCTGCGTCTGGTGCGTTTGCTGCATCGTCTGGAATGCGATGTTTCCTGCACCATGGCTGTGCTCATCTTTGGTGCATTGGCCACATTTCTATCGACTTATTTGAATCTCTTTACCATAGCTGATTTATTCAAAAATAACTCACCGTGTTTGGGCAATATGACGACGCACTAAGTTGGGCTTCATTAAACGATTAGCTTGTTAAGTGGCATTTAGTCACAGCTATAAAATTAAATAATTTTATTTATATCTTTTTTTTTTATTATTTTTTACTGTCCTTCTATGAGTTCATGCACCTGAGTGCGCACTACCAGAAGATGCAACACTTTGGTACTAGAAGAGTGTCTTTTTTTTCGTATAAAACGTAAAACATAAAATTTTATGAATTCCATATTTCATTCGTACACGCATATTTTTTATTTATCTCCGAAGTTTGTTTGTGTATTTGTTTAATTAGTTAAGCTTAATAGAACATACGAAAATATTGTACAACTATTTTTGGGTACTGCACACGCTCATCATATATCATTTATCATATTCCTCATAGTTGGCAAATTTGTTGAAATTGTTTTCTTACCTTTTGTTTTGGCTAATTTCGGTAGAATCAACAAGACGTCATTTATGACTAAATACGTAGTTAATCGTACATATGTATGTACTATGTATGGTAGTATATGGTAACTAAAGATTTAAGCATTTAAGTATTATTACTTTAATGATTAGAGGATAAAGCCGTTTTATTTGTAACTACTAAAAGCTCTTCCGGCTTAAGTGCTGAGTCTATAAAAGATTTCATAAGATTGCGATAACACGTCGTGCTATCAAGAACTTCACTTTCACTTATAGTATTCCAAAAACGAGCTAACTTTTACATACATTAAAGAAATTATATTACTTTTGCTTTTGTAGCAGCTAAGAACTCTTTCGGGCCATCGATAGAAAAGTTGGTACTTGGACTTGACGGGAACTTTAGAGAGAACTTTTATCATGCCATCACGAACATCCTTTAAACCCTTACAATTGACTCACTTCAAGATTTAGTTAGTTAACTAACTAACTTTTTTCAACTTCTAATGGCTGTAACTAGATTCTTAAGAGTTGGTTTAAACATCTACAGGTGTACATTGCAGTACTAAGCTATGTAAGTCCAAAGTTGTTTCTCATTTTATGGCACACCATCGCTTGATAAACAATAAAAGTTAATGACTATTAATTATGCATGTTTACGGTGTAAATGTTTATAAATATAATTTAACGATATAATCAATTACCACGATTTATGTTGCACTTGAGCCATCCAAAATGATCCGAGTCCCCAACAACTGGCAGCTGACAACTGGCAAAACTTATGCAAAATGCTTGGAGCTATTGTAGACACTGTTACTTGACACCTTGCCCCCGGCTTAGGCCACAGTCAAACATTATTGGACTAATGTACAATCTAATAAACATATTTATGTACTTTGATTAGCCTAAAGCATGACTCATCCGTTTACAATCAACCAACTCGTGCAAGACGAGACCTTCTGCAAGTTACTACTGATATTATATTGTATATTGGAACTTGCACTTAAACCAAATGAAACAACAAAATTTTTGCTTAAAAGCAATTAAATTAATGTTCCACATAATTAAAAGCGTGCATGGAGTTTGATCAGGGGCGCGTCTAGGAAGAGGGCTCAGGGGTCAAAAATTTCTATAGTCAGTCCAGTAAATCCGAAATAAAAGGCAATAAACTGAAAATTTGAATGAACCTTAGCTAAAGATTTCTACTAGCCAAGTAAAAATTCACTCGTAATCTTTTCTTAGAGTCTTAAAATATGCAGGGTCAAAGGTCAACAATATCGGTTTTTCATATATGTATGTATATCTTTTGCTTTCTGACTCCAAACATTTTATATAGTTACATATTATTATTAATATTTAGTGTTTTTTTTTTATATTTTTTATATTATTTATGTAATTTTCTAAATTATAAATGGTTTGTAGCCAGGCTGGTGTAAAATCTATTTACATACAAAATAAAACAAACAAAATTTTTCAAAAATTTCAAGTTATTTATATTTTTTTTTAAATTTTATAAATTTTACAATAAAATCTAGTGTATTCTATAAAACTAATTATGCTATAATATATCACAAAAGAAATTGACATTTATTTATTATCGATTTCGAATAACAGGGTACTAAAATGAGATATTTTTCAAAAATCAAAATCTTTTACTTTCAAAATAAAATTACTGAAATCCGAAAGTAAATTAATTCCTATGTTATTCGTATTTGTTACACGTTTGTTTTTTGAATATTTTAAGGCATATTTAAGCAAAACTGGTAAAAAAATAGATCACAAATAAAATAATAATAAAATTGTAATTAATTATTAAATGAACATTTATAATATTAGGGTAAATAAATAAATAAATAAATAACAAACGAATAAAATAAAATAAAAAAAGATGAATGAAGAATTTGGAAACCTTTCTGAAAGGACTATTTTTTAAAAATTATTATTATTTTATTATTTAAAAAAATCGAGTTTTAACTAAAATTTTTGGCGGCTCCAGGATCATAACGACTATAATCAATAAAATAAAAATCATAATATAACTATAACTTTTTTCATTAAATGGAAAAAATTACTTATTTTTTGGCTCAAATATAGAATTTTTTTAAAAATAAATATACATTTTTACAATTTTTATTTTAAATTTTTATATTAAAATTATTAAACTAACAATTATTTTATAAATTGAAACTAAATTTTTATTTTTAAAAATAAAAATTAAAATGAAATATCTTTTGAACCAAGATGGAGTAATCATAGAATAAATATTATTTATCGATTTTTTGGATTAAATTTTAAAAAATTAATTTATACAAAATAAAAACTTTGAAATAATAGTTTTTTTTTTTTTTTTACATTTTATTTACAATCTGTCGTTATTAGAAAGAATAGTGAAATATTAATTTTCATTTAAAAATCATGAAGTACTTTTTATTATTAAATTTTTTAAATTATTATAATTGAATAGTAAAAATTATTTATTTATTTACAATCAAAAAAAAAAATTTTTTTTTTCGAACTACAATAAAAATAAATATTTGGAATTAATAGTTAAAAATGAATTTTTATATAAAAATCGACATGTAAATCTTCTATTTCGAATTTTTAAATTAACAATTTATAGTTAAAAACAATTGTAATTACTGTATAAATTAAATTAAAATTGAATTGAAATATCTTTTGAACCAAGGTGGATGGTATTACTTATTTATTAATTTTTTATTCAATTTGAAAAATTACTTTTATCAAAAATGACCAAAAAATAAAAATTAAATAGATAAATAGACAAGAAATCTTTAATTTTTATAACAATAGTTAGGCAAAATTATGTATACATTTTTTTATTGTATAAATTTAAAATACAAGTAATTTCATAATTTTTTATTTATAAAATAGAAAATGAAAATTAATTTAAATCTCTTTTAAAATGCATGTGATAATGGTTAGCTCATTTATATGATTTACATTTCACTACGTTTCACTATCTATAATCAATATTCAAGATCTCACCAAATAAAAATTTATATCAAATATCTTTTAAACCAAGGTTTGTAGTACAATAGTTGATTCATTTATAAGATCTACACTTCAATACACGTAGGCTTTCCATCAAAGCCTATTATGCACTTTAAAGGATTATTATTAAAAATACCTTAAAATAAATTTTTTTTTAAATATTTTTTAGAACAAAAATAGTTTTTTTGACTAAAACTTCCTAATTATTGTTGCCGACCTGGGTAAAATAGATTAAACACTTATTCGGCTGGTATTACTGCCCAAACAGCAAATAAGATTTGAAGACCCTCTTATTTTTTTCTCTGAGTCCGCCCCTGAACTCGAGTATTACACGAACTTCTTTTTGGCCCATAAAACAAACACTAAATAAAAAATGCTACTAAAAAGAACTCCCATAGATGTAAGTCTTGTAAGTGGAACCCAATAACTGGCCAATTACTAACACAAAAAAAATGTGACGCCATCGACAGGCGCTGAAATGCGGCATCACTTGGCATCACATTATCAAACAATAAGTATTAATTTTAATAAATAATCATAGAAGAAAAAAATATTACTTATTTGTTTATTAGCGACGACGTCGCGACGTCGACGTTGTGGTTTTTGTATTGAAATGGGGAGTTATCAAAATAATGCTTGACTCATCGCGGCTGAATGAGCATGGTTAAAAACGTATTATGGAAGACGGAAATGAATGCCAGGAAAAAAAACATTATATAGACATATATAAACACATACTATGTATGTATGTATATCGTAGTAGGTATGTTTATATATTTAAATACGCAAATAAAAAAGTTATGGCAATGGCACAGCAGCTTCCAAAGAATAAATTAAATTTATGTATGGATAGATATTTAGACGAGCTAGAAGTTTAAGAATTTCTTAGAGTCGGTTTTAAATTTAAACACTGAGCTCACTTTGGTGGCATGCCATGTCGCTACTAAAACACAGAACTAAAGAAAGGTCCACGTTTTTGGGCTTATCAAAATGCTTTGTTTTAATTTTCGAATTAAATCAATCTGGGGTATTTCGCATTGAATTCTCAATAAATGGTTAACTCATAGAGCGGAATGTGCTTAGGCTGAAGTTGAGATGTATCTAGCTCGGGGAAAATAGATATACATATGTGCTTAAATGTTTTATTACTTTCTTTCTAAACGCTTCTAGACTACTAAATGGGCATAAAAAATCCAGATAGTTATGGAAAAATAAAGCAAGCTGCACGAACCATAAACAGTGATTACCTCTATAAGAGGCATATTTTTCGTCTGACGGTCTGACTGCTCGGATAATACAATTTAGAACTCATCTTTTGTTAAACAAAACATTAAATAAATATGCCTCAAGGAATTATGCCTTTTGCCGAAAGACATACATTTTGGTGGGTAGAAGTCCAAAGAGTAATTTTCTCCGGCGAAAAAAGTTTAATTTGGATGGCCTCGTCCGCACCTATAAATATTGTCGATTTATGAGGCAACCGCGCAAGATATGCCACAAGCGGAATCATGATGGTGGATCGCTTAGTATGAGGGAAAGACTCCACTGTGCTTTATTTCCGTCAGGACAAATGCAGACATATACATGGGCCTTTAAGACGGAATGGGCCTGTTTCAATAGGACCATGCCACAATGCATTCGACCCACAAGACCAAGGCCTTTAAGACCAGAAAATATAAATTTTGGGATGGCCAGCAGTCATCAGTACAGATAGGGTTGTTAATATAAGACCATAGCTGACCTTAAAAGGACTTTGCCCGTACAGTGGGCTCAAAATGCTGTTATAGGTTGACCCCTGGGGGAGTCACACATAGACTAGATAGTCCTTAGTGGTACCAAAAGGTGCGGCTGGTGTACGATGCAAGTTAGTCGTCAAGTATGCGCGTGTGTTTGGCGAACGCCAGAAGCTTTTAAGGTGCCCTGTCGGGGTTTTCCTAGATATTTCAGTCTCGAAATACATAGGGCGGGCCAGCGGCAAATGAGTTGCTTCAGAGTCTCTTTGACATCTGTCTCCCTACACTTCCTGTATTCATCGTTGTTGGTAATGCCTAGCTTCTTGGCGTGAGTTGCTGTCAGGCAGTGATCAGTGAGTATGCCCTCTATAAGTCTGCAATCTCTTCTTGGGAGTTTGCAGCCTTCTTTATGGTGAATACCTCCGCCTGGAAGATGCTGCAGTGTTCCGGCAACTTATAAGACACCTCCATGGGATCCGTCCGTGAAAATCTTTGTGGCTCGTTGGTCCACACCGATTTTCCAGTCTTCAGGTCCAATTAGAGTGAGCGTTCTGGAGAACTTGCTTACTGGGGTCATATAGTCCGTGCTATTGTATGAAGACGATGCCGCTGTCTTCTGCGCCACTAGTTTAGCCTGAATGTCTAGGGGGTGTACTCCAAGTATTGCTTCTAAGGCCTTGGTTGGAGTGGACCTTAAAGCCCCCGTTATGCACATCAGTGCTCGTCGTTGCGTGGACTGCTCTGTTGCTTTCCACCATACCAGAACTCCGTAGAGTAGCACTGGCCGCACGACTGAGATGAAGATCCAATGCATTAGTCTTGGTGATAGACCCCACGTGCTACTTAGCATCTTCTGCGATGCATACAGTGCATTTGTGACTTTCTTCACTCTATCCTCAACATTGGGTTTCCAGCTCAAATTGCTGTCCAGTACTATTCCTAGATATTTCACGCTCATTTTAGGCTTGAGCGGAGTGCCGTTTATCGATGGCTGTTAACTGCTTTTAACTCTCTGCTAAAATTAATCAACGAAGTCTTAAAAAAAAAAACAGATGACAAAATAGCTATTAATATTTAAAATAAAATGACTTATTAATTTAAATGATTGATTTTTTCTTATATTATTTTATTTTTTATTTTTATAAGGATAAGCAAATGATGAGATTATTTGTTGCTTTTGTTACTCTTATTATTTAAATAAAAATAGTGCAAATAATTCTTATTTTTTTTAGTAGATTAACTAAACAAATTTTAAATGCACATTTACTGATTTCTCTGAGGTACACCTAGATTTAAGCCAGGTGGTAGTGAAAAATTGTCCTAGGTGGGATTAAAATTGGCAGAGACTAAAGTAGCATGCATTCAGTACCTTTACGTGCTAAAAACTCAGTTCGTCCAGTTCGGAACCGTAGCGGGCCATCGATTGCGAAAGGGTCTTCTATCTGGTCTTCTTGACGTTGAAAAGTTGCTTATTAGTTACGCATTCTTCTAGCGGCCACATTGAACAATCGTAGACTCTATGTTTTGACTCCCGTTGCAGAATACAAGCCATCTTGGCACACCCAGCTGCTCTGTGCGTGTGGTGCTTAATTCGTCATAAAACCTCAAAAGATATTTGAAGAATTGGATTTAAAATACCCTTTTTGGAAATTGCAACAAAATTTAATTTCTATCAATTATGTTTATGCTCGAATAGGAGCTAGAGCCATCAAATTTGTCATCATGTGAATCATTTGCCTTGGTACATATACCTGTACATGTTTTTTGAGATAAATGAGAAAAGGGTCCACATCTATTGGTGTCAGCTCCAAGGGAGCTAAATTTTAAGCTTTTCAATTCAATAATTGAAGGTCCAGTATGATAAAATACAGGGTGCTGCAACTTTCAAGTCGGTATATAAACATTAAATAGCTTATATATTTAGCAACCAACTGAATTAACCGGATATGCTTTTAAAACCTCTTTTGAGTACGATTTTAACCATGAATCGCTTGGCACCAAAACAACGACCTTATGTATTGAAAATGGTCCTGATTTTTGGAAACAAATTTTGATGACCGATGACTTGTAAGCTGGCAACTAAAATACGTGTGATTTAAAAAAATTTTCGGCAATTACTTCCTACCCAGATATCCACAATTGACCCATCCGGTCTTTCTTTTTGTAGGGTTATCTAATCCAAAGTATACCTATAATTTTTCGAGTAGTCCTTTGCACTCCAAGGGAAAATAAATAAAAGTTCGTTAAAAAAATAACGTGATATCCTTTAATCCGAGCGTGTATTGGCCGAAAGTGGTTTATCGAGTGTAGGATAACTTTAGAAGAATTATTCAAGAAGAATAATAAATGATGTTCCTTTAACCCTATATCGCTTAACTGCACTTCTATACCAATAGAAGAATTGCTCAGGTTTCTTCCGATCATCTTGCTTGCAATCTTTGTAGGTGCGATTAACGGACCCCAAAGGTCTACATATGATATACCCAGCCTAATTTAGTAGACAGAAGAAGGGTTCACTGAAAGATCATTGAAAGTAGAGCTCCGCATTTAAAAAACTTTTAATAATAGGAAGCTCGAATTTTTTAATTTGTTTTAAATTCATATTTCGGACTTAGAAACAAAAAGTTGAAAGTGTTAGAATCGCTTGAAAAACATCGGTTGATCGATGTTGTTGTATGTTTTATCCATCAATCTTCGCTTTAAAGTGAATTTGGATGCAATGAACTTTGTTTTCACGGTTTTCAATTTCAATGTTAAATTTTAACGTTTTTAAAAGAATTCAAATTAAAGGTGATTAAAACTTTCGAAGTGCTGGTAAATCGATTTATCGATACCTGGGCCGAAAGGGACGAAGGCATTGTGGTGCTTTTGTATCAGATTTGTAGTTATTGACTTGCTGTATATCCTATTCAGTTCGCTGAGGTATTCCTTGCTTATTTCCCTGTAGGACTTATACGTAGAATTGGTACATACCGAAGGAGAGAAAACACTAATACAATGAATTCCCTATTGACAGCAAATACTCACTAATTCTCTATGCGCGTTTGGGCTACATACTTCCAGATTCTGTGAAGAAACTGATGTAGTTGATGCCTTATTAATGCAAATTAAAAATTATTTAAATAGCTTTGAAAATTAAGCAATTATGCTTGTAAGCTGAGTTGTGAACAATTAATTCGAGTTAAGATCATATTAAAAACTCAGCTTGATTCAAGTCCCTGATAAAAACAAAAGATTTCTGATTCAATGCCTACGGTTATTCGTAATTTGAGTTTATTTGTTGTCAAGTTGCTGTTCATGGGTTGTCATCAGCCTTTCTCTGCGCTTCTCATACGTATACTAACACTCCCACACAGACGGTAGACAGACATGTCAGCAACACCCCCGCCCATTAAAATATGGCTGCGCCACTTTATGCCAATTTGGCTGGCGGCTATAAGCGCCGCTGAAAACTGATTATACGGTGGCAAATTTTCAAGTGTTTGCCATCAAAAGCTTAACCCAGAAATTAATGATATTTAAATTGCAAGTTCCTTTTTTCCAATAGTTTTGAAGTACGTGAGTTACAATAAAGTCGAAACGAGAGAAGTTATTGTGTGTGTGGTGCATAGAGCGAAATCAACAAGTAAAGACAACTCAAATTTCACTTTTCATTTCCTATTGACCTAGTTGTATTGGCGTACTTCTTTTTAGAAAAAAAATATAACTGAAGTACCAGCAAGAGTTTGATTCTTGCCGAAATTTTTGTATTTTTATTTTTGCTAATCGAATTTCATCTGGCGTATGATCAAACTGTAACGTCTTTCAAATGCTGTTCATGCTTATTTTCGGGGCAGTCAGCTTTCTGCATCAATTGAATACTCATTAGATACACACACACACACACACACACATACACACACGGAGGGTTCCCGATCCGCCGAATTGGGTCTCTGGCTCTAAAGCACATCGTGCGATGATGACTTTTTGATTTCGTTTGTCTGTCAAGAATCAGCACAAAGTGTTTCTTCAAGTTTTTAGAGTTTTGCGTCTTTTTTGGCAAATGTTTCATTGTTTTGCATATTATTTGGCTATTTCATCTAACTTCAGGCTATTTGCCACTTTCTGTGCCCAATGCGCACGATTCTGCCACATGTTTGTCAAAAAACGCTTTAAAGCGCGCGTTTTAAAACGCACCAAAAACGCGCACATCCAGTAATTGCAGCAACCGCCACTGCGGTCTACAATTAGCCAGAGCCATAATAGCGAGTAGCAGTTTCTTCCGTTTTTATATATTTTTTTCAGGCCTCTGGGCCTATACTTAAGCTTCAGTTCCGTCCTTGTGCCGCTGGACATGCCACAGTTGGCCCATTTAGTGCAGTTATGGTGTGTATTATTATTAACCTTGTATTAACTGATGACAACAAAGAATTAACATATAACGCATTATTAAATAATAATAATTTAAATAATATGTTCAGACTTTAATAATATTGTTTATAAATAAATCGATGACGCTATAAATGATTAACTTTTAAGACAATATCTCTATTGGGCTGTAGATATGTACAAATTGTTTACTAATAGACATAGCCACAGTTGGAGATTCACATCGGGCCAGTAGACAAATGAAATTCAAATAAATTACAATATTTGGTTAGGAGTGAAAAACGTGAGTTGTTGTTGTTGTTAGCCATAAAATGTATATTCAAACAACAACAACAACAACAATAAGACAAGACTCTAAACAACAACAACAACAACAGCAACAACTTAATAATAATAAGTAAATAAATATAATTACAGTCTCAGTCGATAGACGATAGTAAATAACAAACGGCAGATAGCAAAAATTAAGCAGTCAAGGACGTTGAAGGCCATTCAACGGTGTTGCTTGTTGACTCTTTTCTCTTCAAGGTTATTGTTTTAAATACTCTATAAATGTGTGTACTGACTAAAAGGTTATTTATATAGTATGTAAGTTTGTTAAGAATTTTTGTAAGGTTTGCAGAGGTTTGGCCAACCTGCATCCAGTTTTCGCAAAATAAATTATTTGGGTCAAATTATTGGCAAAGAAGTGATTAGCTAGAGTAGTGACATTTTCGGAGCGTTTCGGAAAAAGGCAACGTTTTGTTGTTTATTAGGCTCACATGATTGTTCTTAATAAATTTTATGACTCCAGCTTATATATTTTTGAGAAGGGGGTCTAAATTTGTCCGTATTAGTTTCCGTTTTTTAGAAGTTTATTGGAGTTTATTGGATATGGATTGGGGGCAGATTATAGGTACTTATTGATTATACCAAAATTTCGTCGTTGCAGGATTAAAAAAATTCATTAATTTTGTTTTTTTAATTGTGTCTAAAGTCTATTGGATAAATTTAAATATTAATTTTATATACATTTTTCAAATAAATAATTTTCTTCAATTATAATAAAATGCAGAAATTATCCTTCATCGTCAAATTTATATCTAAAGAATCGTTCCTTGTTAAGTAAATTGGGTCAAATCCAGCTCCAGTTATTTTTATGAAAATTTATATCCTCGAACAGGATATCAAGATACCATTTTAAGAAACCAGCAACTTAGCGAGCTTTAAATTTTAATATTGTAGGAGTCAAAAAATCAGTCGCGCTGAAAAGTGAAATTTTTGCCCGTAAAAAACAGAATTTTGATGAAAAAATCTTGACCTTCAAATGGTTACCCCCGCCGTGAGCTAAAAAGCCTGGATTGGTGATCTCCAAATATGAAAACTGCAATTCATAAAAAAACATATATGTATTTTTAAAGATTTGTGTTTAGAATATTTTGAAGAAGCGCTCTCATTGCCTTAATGCTGAGTTTGAGAGTACATTATTTTTATTCGAAAAATTCGTATACATTCTAAAAACTAAAAATTTAACTAACTGCGGCTCATTTTTCTAAAATTAAAAAAAGCTTTAAATAAAAATAATGTTAGGCTCTACGATTGTTTCTTCATTAAATTTTAGTATGCCTACTGGAACGAACAACCAGAACAAGAGAACACTTACCTACACTTTTGATATGACAAATTGGTGATTAGGAAGCAATTCCAACTCTATTTTATATTCTAATCAACGGACTTAGCCAATTATTTTGCAACTACATAAAATTTAAGCTGTTACATTAAAAATTCAGCGAATTTCATGGTCAAGAGTATAAAAGCGTCGCCAGACTTATGTTAGGCGCTCCTTTTGTTGTGACTATAAATGTTTGTTGTTGTTATTCACATGTGTTCACCCCGATTTTTTATTTTTTTTGGGGGTTGTACCCAGGCTACATTAAGCTCTCGAAATGCTAATCAAGCCACTCACGACTCGACATACATAAACCCAGATTGATGTAAGCTCATAAATATGGCATGCCACAGTGTCCTCCACAAGTGGATACTACATGCTGCAACCTTAGGTTGGTCTCTTACATACGATCGATGTTTCTGTGGCGTTGGCTACAAGGCCGCAATAGCCAAACTGTAAATAACTTGGAACCTCATTAACATTGGCTGTTGGATCTTTGGTCTGCGTTGGCCAACAGAGTTTGGATCTTGAACTGATGCAGCCGCAAAAGTTTATTGTCTAAAAATAAACGTTAAAAGCCCGGCTTGTCTTCCTGCTCGATGTTCTTTTTTATTATTATTAATTAGCGTGAGGCTCATTGGTTTGGCTTGGCAAAATTCTGACAGGAATGCTGAGTACGTGCTGCAGTTGGTTATACTATACAACAAGTATGGGTCTCTATAACAATCAGTGGTGTGGATAGCAGGGGGAATTCGGTTCGGTAGTTCAATCAAAAAAAAATTGTGTGGCAAATATTTAAAATGCGAAGCATTTGCATCACCCCTAAGTGCTTTTATAATACATATACAACAAGTATTTTATTGGTACTTGGCGCGGTTCCTATATATTGTCTAGCTCCCTTTCTCGGACAATTTACAAACTTGGCATGATCTTAGCATATATTTTTCCGCACATCATTTATTATTATCTCGGCTAGCAAACACGATAGTTACTGTGGCTTAGAGAATTGTAAAGAAGACCGAATTGTTGTATTGTATTGTTTTTATAATTTTTATATTGGTATGAAACTTAAAATTTTTTGTTATTTCTAGAATTGTAAAATTTTGTACTGCAGAGCCATACGCACAAAGTTAAAATTGAAAAAAACTAGTTTCTAAATAAATTATATATGTATACTAGGGTGGCCATTTTTGCAACATCTCACGATTTTACTAACGCCACCCCCTAAAAAGTTTCCTTTTTACCTGCATATAGCGCCTGTAAAATTTAAAAACGATCCGAATGTATTTGATGGGTCCGGCAATAGGTCAAAGGTCATAAAAAATGTTCATATGAATGCATAAATAACGACCAAACCGTAAGTTTGACAAAAACATGTTCCAAATATAATCAATGGGTAATTCAATTATCTACAGTCGAGAAAGAAAATGATCGAAATCAGTTTAGTATAACCAGAGATATTTGCTGTTAAGTAAAGGCACTTTTTTTTTTTTTTTTTTTTTAATTTCGAAAAATGGTTTTTTCAAAATATCTCGAAGCCCGTTTCATGAAAAAAAATTTTGACTGCATTTTCGGTTTTAGCATGTCATTTTACTACAGAAACGATTCAAAAATGTTAAGGATACCAACATTTTTTTTTATTTGTAAACTGGTATAATTAGTCAATTTAATCAATTTTAGAGCTTACCAAATTTATTTAGGCCGACTCTATATTTTTTAAAAATTATGTTTTGGTAGATATGAGACTTTTTGAACCATAATTTGTTTGATTGGAAATAAGTTTTCAAACTTTATGTACAACAATACAGTCAAAAACGGAAAAAGTGCGAGTTATGACCTTTGAACTATTGCCGGACCCATCAATAACATTCGGATCGTTTTTAAATTTTACAGGCGCTATATGCAGGTAAAAAGGAAACTTTTTAGGGGGTGGCGTTATTGATATCGACGGTTTAAAAATCCTCCATACCAGCGGCGGCCACCCTAATGTATACTTTATATAAAATACAAGAGAGGGCCTTGGTTTGTTTGTTAATTGCATTTTATTCGTATTCCAACATTATCGGGCAAATGTCTATACAATAGACTATATATATAGTATATAGACTATAGGTATAGACTCTATACCATTTGCAAGTTTCAAACTACTCATTTAGGCTGGACTCTACAGGCCCAAATGCGAACATCGTAATTTTCGATGATTTTTTTTTTGACTAAAACCCACCTGGCTGTTCTCCTATCTATTGAACGTATAAGCCACGCTGATAATGGTCCGTGATCTTCAATTGTTACGTCAATTGAATCGGATTGCTTGATGTTGAAAGTTATGCAAATAAAAATAGTCTAGAATTTGTATACAATATTATCTTATATACAGTTTAAGGATAAGGGATTCCAATTTGATAATTTACGCATACAACACCTAACGTTCTTAACCCATTTAATAATTTTTGAACCCATGACTAAGGGTAGAGATGAGCTCTAAGATTTCATGATTCAAACTCTTTTGGTCTTTGAGAAAAAGTCTATATAGAGAGATGGACATGACATAACCGATTTATTTGTCGTCCTGATCATTGATGATACCAAGGACCAGATTCTAGGGTCTTTCTCGTTTTCTTCTAGATGTTACACTCTAAATATTTGAGTATTTTGGTACAGGCTATAAAAACAAGAAATAAAACGGATTGGAGGATTGTAACCAATTCCTCTACTTGATCTTTAATCATGTACCTACACATCATAAGCCCCCATCACAAAAAGCTATCTACGTCACTGATAACAAAAATAGTTGAATATAAGTGCATAAGTATTAGAGTAAGTCAGTGTAAGTGTGTGCGTGTGTTTGGGGTGTTGGCGCTTTGGCGCCTCTCATCAAGGCCTAGAGTCTGTGGATAGGATTCTGAGTTGTTCTGCTGCAGTTGCAAGCGGATCTTAACGTATTTGGCCAATGCCAGCAAATTAATTGGCTTCTTACCAAAGACAGTCGTCACATATGCATGTGAGTGCATATGAGTGTGTGTGTGTGTGGTAGTGGTAAGATCTTTTAATGGCGTCGCTAAGTTGCGGCTAAAAATAAAACTTCTAGACTTCTACGTACCTCATTTTCATTGTCAAGCTTTTGGGTTTTAGCCAAAGAATTTTTCACTGCTCATTAAAAAACGAAGTTTTTTTTTATTATTGTAATCAAAAAGTAGCCAGAGGAATCAAAATTTAAGGCAGACAGTCGCATATGCCCTTAGTAGAAACTAGTTAAAAAAACCCAACAGCAGGACTCATAAAATTTACATTAGCTGCAGGAAATTCCAGTCATAACGAAGCATATCTGGAACAGCTATAAAAAAAAAAACAAAACTAAGAACTTTGGCCTTGATATGTTGGCAGCGGTAATTTTTTTAAGATAAATGTAAAAACAGGCTAACTATTGAAGGTCTTAAAAAAATATTAGCTGCACCTAGATTAATGACCAGCTTACCTCCTGCCGCCAGTTAGTTAACGACTTTGATCTCTCTATACTTTTACCAAATCTTCAAATAGTTGCAATTTAAAATAAATCGTTAAATGGACTTCAAAGCGCGCTTTGATATAAAAAAAGCTTATTTTAAGCTATGGGTCGTGAGGATTTTCTTTAAAGTTGTATAACAGTCGACTCTTTACCAAAAAAAAAAAACCCCGTATATGGAGAGATAGAAACCTAAGTACTTATGCCTACATTGGTTTGTTTTATTATTGTAACCAGTCCACATCGTTTTGCTTGTTAGGCTCACATGAGGGTGTATGGCAAAGTGGTTAAGTCTAGTTTAAACAACATTATTTCACTAAAAATTCAAACCGTCAAGACCATGTTGCTCATCCAAGGTAATATTTTAAACTGATTAAAATAAAATTGTGCTATTATTTATTTGCGGAGCAATACTGTTAAAAATGTAATTTTTTAGTGATATTAGGTTTTATGTAGACCTCTATAAATTATATAAAATCTTTTTTTTCAGAATAACTGAATAGAACGCAGTTTTCAACAAAATGTGTAAAATTTAGTAATATTTAACGATCAAAAAAATCTCTGTTGGATTAGTTATGTAAAAAGGAAGGTCTGTTTCAAGTTTCAATTATCAAAGGCGATAATTAGATACCGAAGTTCCCAAACGATTTAAAAAAATATTTCTTTGTTGAATGTGTTATTTTAAATGGAAGGTCTTGCTTTAAGATCTCAAAAATGTAAAAAGATTTTTTATATAAGTTTACATTTTGACTTTGGTGACTGCAGCTTCTTTACAAACACATTTACCTATTGGTTGTTCTTAATAGGGTTACTAGACAACAGTGCTATTTTTGCCTATAACTCCCGAAATTCCCAACCGTTTTTAGCAATATTCTTAATATGCAGATGCATGGATTATCAAAAAATAAGTTCTATATCGAGGTTGCATAAAGGTTGTGGTGCCTTAATCGTTTCTTTTAGGTATTACAAACATAGTTTTTTTGGACTTACTCTCTCGCCATATTTTCTGCAAGAGGAAGCAAATAAAAATTGAAATGTAAAATTTTAGAGAAGCGCAGCTCTTATCCATTAGCCAAGTTTGGGCTATCTATTGGTAACACCTAATTGCTACTAACACCAAGATTTATTGTCGCATGCTTAGCCCGTGATATATAACGCACTCTCATTATGGGTACACCGCCCCTGTCGCAGTCTCTGTGCCACATAAAAGGCCGAAATAAAGAAATGGTCAAGAAATGTTATAAACTGAAATGATATGATATGGCTAGAAGAAAACTAAGCGGAGAGAGAAAGAGAGAAGCTGAAAATAAAGAACACTTGGCTAATTTAACTGCCGCTACTTCATTTCGGGTTGAATAAAACAATAAACTGGCAGTGTGTCTTGAAGCGGGTCTTTAAATTAAGCTGATTATTCATAACTTTTTCTACTTGGTTTGTTGGCTGAAGCTGCTGGCAGATGATTAGATAAAATACCTGACCACGCAAGTTGACCGCAACCAAGCTACGACTAGCGACTACCGACCACCATGACCCAACTGTTTCATTCATTACGCAGCTGGTCGGACGTAATACCCCTTATTGGAGTTGTGGGCACTGCGTCTGGGCTTAGTTTTCTCAGCACTAAAAATTATAATTAAAAGTAAAAAGACAACACCGTCAAGAGTCCAAACAGAATTAGAATTATGTTTCCTTAATGAGTGCCACCAGCTGCCGCTAAGCATCTTTCAATATAAAAGACGCGACGCGCCCCAGAGGTTCACTGAACTTTTTGGCAATACACTAAGATCTCCGATTCCCCAAACTTCGACGACGCGTCGGTTCAAGCGCACTTTCCCAAAAACCCAAAAAACCAAATGCACACCAAACAAACTACAACAACAAGAACAACACTTCACAGCACTGCTCTAACTGTAAAAGTGTTTAGAGATTCTATTTTATTATTTTTTATTTTTTTCGCCTATTTTGTTTGTGTTGTTTTTAGTTTCTTCGGTTCTTTCTTATATTGGGCTATAAAATTTGCATAAATTTTGATTTTTGATATTTTAAAATGCTAAACTCCCAGAGCAAAGTTGAAGTTGAAGCCTGGAGTGTTTACATAACACTACATAGAAGTTTCTATTAGTACAGCTCTATGAATGAATGTGGTACCATCATCCACTTTCTTGCGCCCGAGGGGTTTTAAACAAAAATTTGCATCAGTTTCGACAAGCGTTCCATCAGGCAACAAAATTAATCATATGCCAGTAGCCCAAAAAGCTTAGAGAAAACAAACCGCTGGAGCTGGGGCAGAAAAGTGCGACTTAAAGATACTCTGTATCCTTAAAGTGTTGTGCAAGCAGTACGAGGATAAGCATACGTCTCATTTTCTAAAATTGTCGCTGTGACGAGTCACGATTCGACTCGTCCAGAAGGAATTGATTTTAAAGATCCGGCATGAGTTTGTATTAATTACCAATGAGGAAATTTTGAGGAAATTCACTCAAAAAAATATACTATACATTCAAATTTATTTAAATTCATTTTGGATCTTGAAGCCAATCCACAGAATCACCAAATTAGAATAAAATCATTCAAACTTCCCAGATACTTTACGGGACAATGCATATTCAAAAGATATATGAGTAGGAGTTTTCACAATTAATACCCTCTGAGTGTGAAGCTCGGAAGCCGCAAGAAAATCATCTCTTTTCGGCGGGCAAAGAATCTCAACGCTGTATGTTCATCGTGATAATTAAGTTAATTTAGAGAACTGAACTAAATTATGAGCTTTTAAGCTGGTAAGGCACGCAGGGACGCAGTTTCGTCTTCCCGATTAACATTATTGGCTAGGCATTCTAAGAAACAAGTGTGTGACTAGGATTTTGTTTTTAATTTTAAATCAATTAAGGTGCACTCCAGCTTAAAGGGGTCTACGCAGCACGAATATTTCGCACGGAATGACAAAACTTCAAATAAAAAAAAATATCCCAAATGGGATTTTTTTTTATATGAAGTTTTGCGATTCCGCGCGAAATATTTCGTGCTGCGTATAGGCCTTAAGGTTAGATTTCCAAATTTGTGCGTTTTAAAAATATCGATTTACAAAATTAATAAGGCGATAACTCACTCTTGTGGCAGTAATTTATTAATAAGACACTTTGGAATTAAAATGAATATTTTGAATAGAATATGTATAAGTCAGCAAGGTTCCCAGCAGAGAGAAGCTATTATCTCCAAAATTAGTTAAAATATATACCAAGTTATATCGATACGTTGACGGTTGTGACTTAATCAAACCAACCAGTTTTATATCTTGTCAAGGAATATAAAAAAATTTTATTAAATTTAGTTTATTAGTTTAGTTATTTTTTTTGATGTCGGGGTTACATTATATAACTCCCATAGGGGTGTTTCAGAGGACCTCGACAAAAGCCAAAAGTTTTAGATGGATAATTCGTTTGTTTATAAAGATATCGGAACCAAATTTGGCATTTTTAGAGATCTTCAACACTGTACCAAATTTTATCAAAATCGGTTGACTATATAATATAGCTCCCATAGGACCAATCGGCCTTACAAATTTTTTTAAAATAAAATTCGATTTATTTCGTTTGTTTATGAAGGTATCATAACCAAAGTTGACATTCAGCAGTTTTTTGGAGTACCCAAGCACTAAACCAAATTTGATCAAAATCGCTTGACAATATCATACAGGTCCCATAGGACAAAGGGGCCAAAAAAATGTTTTTTGTACAAACTTCCTTGTATTTCGTTTGTTTATGAAGATATCGTAGTCAAACCTCACATTCGAATATTTTTTATAGTTCCCAAGCCCTGTACCAAATTTGATCAAAATCGGTTGTCTTTATCATATAGCCCCAATAGGATCGATCGGTCAAAAAAATGTGTTTAGTGCAAAATTCGTTTTGTTTCGTGTGTTTATGAAGATGTCGTAACCATATTTGGCAAATAAATATCTTTTAGAGTACTGAAGCAATAAACCGGATTTGATTGCAATGTGGTGGTACGGGGTATCCCACGACTTTAACGTACGCCATCTTTAATTTTGTAAATTAAAAAAAAAAAACATAAAAATTACTTTAAAAAAATAATAAACAAACTAAAAAAAAAAAAAATTTTTTTTAATTTTTAATACTAACAAAAAATTTCTAAAAAATATTTAAAATCGGGTGTTTTCTATTACTATACAAAAAAATGTAGACAGCCTACCTAAGTGCCATACTTTTCAAGTTATTAATTTTGCGGCGCCAGTAACTACATTAGCACCACTGTGCTTACCCACAACTATCATTATCACGCAAGTGCAAATAAAACGGCTTGGGACGATCCGTTTATTTCACTTGTTATTGTTTTATCTTTTGTAACGCATTCGATTTTACATTTACTTTTTATTTTTAGCGATAAAACAAAATACAATATATGAAGTTCCTGAAGGCGCCATCTGGCATAAATTGCTGGCGCCATCTAGCTGTCACTTGTCTAGAAATGGGCAGCACAGTTTGTTCAATCGCTACGTCCTTTGCGCACAAAATATATTGTAGTTTTTCTTTCATTGCTGTTTACCAAACTGCGTATTGGCGTTAAAAAAAAATTTTTTTTCGAATATATTCATGTTACGGCCATTTTTTTTGCAGTAGCTGGCGGTGACCACTATATGTTTTCCATGAAACCATGAAATCGAACGTTTTCCATTAGAATTTTTCAATCTCGAATTAGTGAATTCGCAATTTTCGCGAAAGTAAATTTCAAGGCAAAGAATATTTAATTAAAGAAAATAAATTACCGCAATCAAAATTAATCAACAGAATCAAGAAATCGTTCACTAACTTTTAATTATTATTAACAATAGCTAACAAATAAAATTCGATGAAGAGGCTATGAATATGTAGATAACATCGCATCTATTGCTCCAATCTGCCTAAAATGTTGTAAATAATTTTTTGAAACTATTTATTTTCGAAATACCATTTTTTTCGATTTTGTAACAAGGTATATAACCCCTAATTTTTAGAAATGTAGTAACAGAAAATTTTGGAACATTATTGATATTGAGAAATGGGTATTTTATAATAGTATAGATAAGGGGACGGTGTTCGGCAAAGCTAATCCTCTTTGATATTCTTTAATAAAATCATATGTGTGCCGAGTTAAAATGATAAAATGTGTGCTTTATCAAGGAATTGGTGTACATACATGCGAAAAAACTTAAATTTTTATTATTATTAGGCTCACATGAAAAGATAGCAACATTTAGTGGGTTTACCTTTAAATTAATAAACTCATAAAAAGAAAGAAAATATATATATTATTATTGTTACTATCTAGCCTTTATATTGTGGTTGCAATCTATAAAATTCTTCAATAGACTTTAACTGCTTTCTATTTGTATCTTATACGCTATATTGAAATCCCATGAGTATTGATGTTAAGGGAACTATTGGTTTGTCACATCTTTAGGGGACTACGCAGAATGCAAAAAAATTTCGCACGGAATGACAAAACCATATAAAAAAAAAAATACCATTTGGGATATTCCATTTGGGATTTTTTTTTTATATGAAGTTTTGCGGTTCCGTGCGAAATATTTCATGCTGCGTATAGGCCTTTCCATTAAAATTTCTCACTAATCTATATATAACACCCCTCTAAAAAAGTAGAAGAACAGGGAGGGATGGCATAGAATCGCGTTGCTTGCGTCATCCAAAATAATTTAGTTTGTCTTTGAAATTAGACTGGTTGAGGAGCTTTCCGCATGGCATAGGGCACAATAGATCCTTATGATCGTAGTGCTGCTTTCAGACTAACAAAAATTTTGCATTGAGGCCCATATGCAGTTCGAAAATTTTCGCACGGAAAATATTCCATTTGGAATATCCCATTTTTGATTTTTTTTTTATATGAAGTTTTGTCATTCCGTGCGAAATTTTTCGAACTGCTTATGGGTCTTTACCCTTGAACCTAATGAGATTACAATAAGTTTAACAATCTTAGGATACGAAGGACTTAGAAGGATTGTAGCTGTGAATTTTAGATACATATTAAAGAAAACTAATTTGGGAACTTATATTGAATAGTCCCGCACCATCTCAAGAATAATGCAATAAGCAAATCGATATCCAAAAATCTGCTTACCAACAACTTGGAACCGATTTTGTTTACTGGCTTGAATAGATTTACAGCTTACGGCTGTACAAACCTATCTGACTTGCTTCCATCCCAATCCTATGCCTATTAATTTTTTGCACAAAGTATATTTCCCTTACCCATAGCGTACAGTGTATAAAAAAGTAGCACTAAGTTGTTCAGCTCAAGTCAGACCACCGGCAGACACTCCACTTGCAAGCGCCGCCAAACTATACGCTCAATTACTCAAAAACTTCAAGGGGGTTCTCATAGTCAGACTCCAGTCTAAGTTTTGACATATTTACTCAACAAATTTTGGCATGTAACAGCCCCGAGGGTAATCCAACATCAAACTGATTGCTGCTAATTTATGTCACGCCTCGCTTTTAACTTCAAACCCCGAAAACGAGAAAAAAAAAACTTTTACTAGGAACCTACTTTTAGTTTTGTTCTCTGGGCCCGCTAACCTGATCAACAGCGCGTATAAAACTAAACATATGTATGTAACTAAGTAATAGGAACGTCTGCGTGCACAATTTCGTGTGCCAAATAGTTTTGAGAAATTCCCCAAAATATCCATAAATCAGCAGCGTGTATGTCGCGCGTTAATTGTCGCATTAGAAACGCTAGCGAAACGCGCGATAAATCAATTGCTGCTTGAGCGTCGTCTATTAAATGGCAGCCACCCACTACTGAGTTAACACCTTTCCGGGCAATATACATAAATGCCAAAAAGTGTACCAAAGTTGTCACGCCTATTTTTGTTTTATTTTTTATTTTTATTCATCATGACTTTATTTACTGGCTTTGGTTATACGAGGGTAGGCTGAAAAGTAACAACGGGCAGCTGTATTTGAAGAAAATCCATGTTTCTCAACTTGTCATCTTCGTTGAGAGAAATATGCTTAAGCTATTGGTTCTCACCTTTTTCGAGGGAAAAATAATTTCCTTATAGGGCATTAAGCAATTAAGTCCCGGTTCATTCCTTTTTTTCAAAGAAAAAATATGCCTTTTTTGGATATCGATTCTGATTACGTCTTATCGATTTCACAATGCAGTTTATCGTTACAAATCGAATTCAATAACAAGCATGATTATTTCTCGACACAGTCTCGACCAAGATTGGGAAAAGATAATGGTCACAGTTTGAGCAGTTTGGGCTTAGTAAAAAAATTAATTTTTTTTTATTGGACTAACCTTTAGTTGTAGTTTTAAGTTGCACTCTACAGTTTAAGAACAAAAAGTAATAATTTTATGGATTTCCAATTTTTGGCTCACAAAAAAAGTGTTGTGGCTAATTTTTTCGGAGGTTATCTCAGAAACCAGACGTGCGGGGTCTTTTTTGACATCGGTTTCGTGTTCAGAGACCACAAAAACATCTGAAAAACACCGTCGGAAAACCGGGCTCAAAAAAAATTGTATGGGATTATTTGAAGTAATGTTATTCGCATTCAGCGCATCAAAATCCATCAGGTAGCACTGTCACATGTAAAAAAATTCGTTAAGCTTAAAATCTGAAATTTTTTGGAAATCTTTTTTGGTTTACGTATGAATTGAGCGATTTGCATCATTACCGATCCCTTTGTAACTTGTAAATTCCTAAAAATAATGTCAGAAAGTAATGAAATCTAATTAAATTGGTCCAAGTCTCCGAATCTTATTTTCCGATTAATATTTTCTTTGTTCAAAGCTTTTGACGTAAATTGTGCCATGGCCAGCCTAAGAAACTCTGGGATGACAAATCAGCCTGGTTCTCTTTGGTAACGATTTCGCAGAACATTTACATGGTGCAAACTTTAAATGGATTCATGTTTGAGTCAAGGTTTGCAATGGTGCAAACCCTTATTTACAATGCTGGCTGATCATGTTTTTTTCTGGATGAACCGTGGCATCTTTTTAGCAAATAGTTTCGTCTAATAAAAAATACTAGTGAACCCGGCGGCGAAAATCGCCAGATAATTCATTGCATAATATACAAATAGCTTTGCAGAAAATAATACATATATAATAAAACTGCAGCGCTTGGCCGAACGTGTCAATCGCCAGATGTCAGTTTCTAATAAGAACTTGGATTTTGCTTCAGAAACTAAAATGCAGCGCGCATATGTGGCAACCCTGTAAGAGAAAGTTTGACAAAAAAAAAGACACAGATTAGCCGTGCCGTTTACACCTATTGTCTTCAATGCACAATTGCAAAATAAGATCAAAGAGAAACCAAAGCGAGCAAACTTTGCTTCTTACACATACACGCTTGCCTTTATTACGCTCGCTGCAAATAAAAATATGCGCACCTTTTCACACCCACGCATAGTAATTTTAATCGGCCTTCCATTTCGCACTTTTTATAGCAATGATTGAAATTTTATTTTAGCGATATACACTAAAATATAGATTTAATCGAAAAAATAACACCTTATTGCACATCTAGGTGTAAATAGCTTTCGATTGATACCTCATTTGTTGAAATCGCGCGATCCTTCTAGCAGCCTTTGATGTCACAAAAAACGGCCTTGTGTAATATATATATAGATAGATATATATAGATTGGTATATATCTTCACTCGTCGATCGGTTATGATTACTCCATTAATTTTGTCCACTTTATGTGGACTTTTGACTTCACATGGCTGGACTGTGGGATTCTCGTTACAAATTTGGGTACGTTCGCATTTATATGAAGGTATCCAATATTGCATACCGATGATGAAAAATGATTAGCGATAAATTTATTTGATTTACCCAAAAAAGTTTTTTAAACTTTATATGTGACAGCACTGCCGCTAAAGCGGAATACGAGTTGCAAAAGCTGCAGTAATCGAGTGTAGTGACATAATCTCAAAAAAAATCCTGTAAAAGTAGGTTTTTTTGTCGATTCATATACAGCGACCCCAACAACGTATAAAAAACATCGCCGGAGAAAAGGTGAAAAAAAATTTTTTTTCGGTTTTTTTAGGCTATTTTAGAACCCTGGGTTGCTGCGGTTTTTTGGACCGGATACGGATTTAAAGTGCAATTTTATTTTTTGTGGGCTTATTTAATAGCACAGACACTAAATTTCTAACAGTATAATATCTATAGATCTACTAGATCTTCCCCACTGTTTTTAAACAACAAAAAAGTAGCACTTAGTGTTACATTTGTCTATCTCATTAGAGTACAGCCAATCTTTTGGCATTATTACGATTTTATAATATTTTTTTAATATTCTCTTGAAGGTTTCTAATAAAACTATTAAAAAAAATTTAGTTTGGATGGTGTTAAATATAAGGTGCCTTATATTTTCTTATAATCTTCGTCTTCCAGTTAAGGAGAATTATTTATGCGGGAATTTAAAAAATAGTCGAGGTATTAATAATATTATTGGTGGAAGCTGCACTGCGACTCTTAGGGTCTATTGTGCTCCCTTCAAGCCCTAGAGCTCCTTGACTAGCCCAATATCTGTGACAAACTTAATTTTTTGAGATGATTCTAGTCGGGTGACATCATGCATCGATATTCTATGCTCGCTAAAAAGGGATTTCCTTCTTCTGGCAAGGGCATCACACCCTGCAAGTATGTGCTGGGAGGTTTCCTCCTCAGTTTCACAAAACCTGCATATGTAGGATTCAAGATGCCAATAGTACACAGGTGTTTCCTGAGTCTGCAATGTCCAGTCAGTAAAACAGTCAGTATCCTAAGGGAATCCTTGCCCAATTGGGATATCTTCTTCTATCGTTTCGGTCCAGTCCATTTTCCGACTGGACCTTTCTTCATCTCTTAGCAGTTGTCTGCCAATGCCATAGTAAGGTTCAGGCCGTATTAGTGGTTTTGCAGCACCACTTATCGCCAGTTCATCAGCTGCTTCATTCCCAGGAATGTTCTTGTGTCCCGGGATCCATCAGGTTTCCCAGACCAACTAGAGTTAATCTTCATGCCAGCCACCGCATTAATCGCGGCTTGAAAGTATACCAATGTCTCTGTATCACATCGGCCTATGGCTCATACCTCAGCTTGAAATATGCTGGTGTACATACCCAGGGTTCTGACAGTCACGTTCTTGGTCTCGCGTTTCCCAGCCCAGTGCCTTCTTTAGTCAAGGACCCTTCCGTATACCACACGATAGTGTGTCTTTTCATAGGCTGTATAGTAGTAAAGTTTCTTTAGAAATGGTATTCTGTGATTATCTCATCTCTGGGTAAAAGGATTGAGGGGACCCGTTTTCCCAGTTCGTCAGCGTCTCTAGCACTTACAGACATTCTTAGAAGACATTCTTAGCATTGTTGCATTCGTTTGAAGCCTTATAACGGTATGAAGAAGTTTTAATTCCATAAGGACTTTCAATGCTCCTGTCATACAAATTTGTTTGTTAAATTTTTTGGTAACATGAGCTCCATAATCCTGGTGAGGTCCACTTGCTGAATTCTACACGGACTAAGCGATTGCAGTTTTATTAGTTTTTGTAAACATGCAACATTGTTTCTAGACTAGTTTTTCTAACTTATTAGCCCACTCTCGGTATGGTAATAACGAAAGGGAACGACTGGCGACAGTTGCCGCAATTTGGCATATAATTTGTCGCCCATTTGGAGCGCGTTTTTGCATATATTGCCACCGTCTCGTAAATTTTTGTTCTCGTAAATTTTTGTTGTTCTAAAAAGGCATTGCGCGTGCGCAAACGTGGCCAAGTAAATGGCTTAAACGTTGATTCCGCTGGCCTGATTCTAGGGCGTGGTGTTCAGGTCACGTACTAGCTGGCCAACAGCAGAAGCAGCAGGAGCAGCTTCTAATGGCCAACTGCCAACTTATTACTTCCGACTTCCGCTATACCTAGTCTGCGCCTGTTGACGCCCCTTAGGCATTGACTAACCTATGAGCATAATATTTTCAATAATTCTTTGCAGTTAGCAATTATATTTACTGATTCAAGGAAGCAATTATCAGCGTTCAACGAATTTAAGTGAAGACACACATAAACCAGGTTCAATGCAAAACAAATATGCCTGCTAATATTATGCCTCAAATTGTTTCGACAAGTATTTAAGTTTAATTGAAATTGACGAATTGAATTTTCTGCAAAACGCTTCAAGGCAAGCTAGCTATCTTATGGACCGGTCCCCGGCCCGGACGGAGTCTCGTCGTCAACATCAACATCATCATCACCAACAGCTTAGAGATAATCGTCGCGCCAATGCGTCGCGCGCACGACTTCATTCATTCAGCGACTTTACCATTCACCGACCATATCTGACAATTAGTCAAAACAATATTTTCCTCTATGTACAATATATGTATATTTATTTTATTGGCAATCTTCAAAATCAGCTTTGGCATCGAATTTCGGCAGCTCTTGAATTGGCCTTTAGAATTTGTCTGGGTTATGCAAGCATAAGGAATAGCTTGGGTTATGCAAGCGTTGCTCTTAACTCGTTTCCTCGTAATACCCATGAAAGTGCTCCAAACGCAGCTAAAGTGCTTTCAATATATATATTTATAACTACGAATACTTTTATTAGAATCGGCTTTTATGATTACAGCTTATGGCATTAGCTGGGTATTATCGTGTAGCTACAAGATACTTATTAGGAGTAGCTTGACAACTTAATGCTCTGCCTGGTGATATAATATCTCAAAAGTGAGGAAATGTTGAACCGAAATAGGGTGTTGGAATAAATACATAATATAAAATAAGAATAAGAGCATTTTGGATTTTTTATTGATCAAACGTCGGGCATATTGGTTAGAGTAGGTTTTAGCGTTCTGAAAGACACATATAAGTAAACTTTTGCTTTTTCCCTCGACAGATGGCGCTTATTAGTGCAACAGCTAGAACTTTGTTGATATTGTTGCCTAAAGTGTTAGGAACCCGCCGCGTACTGTAGTTTGCCATCCAACGTGTGTTAGGTGACAATCCACAGAGAACGGTTTGAGAAAGTAGGGTCGAGGATCGAGCTGGCATTCGCCAGTTTGAAATGCAATCAGACACTTTGAGTAGGGTACTCTCTCCCAGTCTCCCCCTTTTGGCACCATGCCGAGAGCAGTTCGGATTGTATAGGCCAGTTAGGTTAAGTTATATTTTTGATTAAAACTCAATGTAGATGTTAAAAATGACTAGACGGAGTAAGTTTCAGAAAAAGGGCGTACTATTTGGAATATTTGGGAATGGTAAGACAGAAAATATATATTATCGAAAAAAATTAAATTTTTATATATAAACCAGTATGCCAACTACTCGCCACAAAAAAAAAAAAAACAAACCTGAAAAAAGGGACAAAAAACAATGAAAAAATAAAAAAGTTAAGAATCTTAACGCATATTATTGTTTAAAAACAATATATACACTAATTCATCAATGACGACAAAATGTTTCCAGCAGAAAATGAAGAGTTCTCAGCTTTTTTTATAAATCCTTAATATTGTTCCCTGGGTACAGATCCCTTTTCACGAATCTTCATCTTAAACTCTTCTTCGAAAATGTCTACTTCAACAGCGGATGGAAATTATAATTTCAGCGAATTGATACTTAAAATCCAATCTCCCAACAATTTTGTTGGGTTGTGGTTTTTTACCGAAAGTTCTTATTGACTCGTTCCATTTCTTCCAAAATGGGTTTTAAAAACATTAAGTAAAGAAATTTGATGTAATTTGCTTTAAATAAAGGCTTTATAGCATTTTTACTGCTTGTTCGATTGACAATCCCATAGTCTCTAAAAAAGGTTCGATTTCCCGATACGGGATGGTTCAAATTTTTTCCGGCTGAAGTTTAAAGAAGGACAAATCTATACGGATAATGACCAAATTGGCATCACTGGTTGTCATTAATAAAGTTATCTGTAAATGGCGCAATCAGACGATTGTACTGATGCATCTAATTGACGACATTTTAAATTAAAAAAAAAAAAAGTATTTTTTTTAAATTTTTTTAAACATTTTTTTAGCAAATTTTGAATTTACTTCAAAAAGTAAAAAAATCGGTAACTCCTATAATTGACGAAGTTTTTCTTTTTTTTTGCGACGGCACCTCCAAAAAAATTGGTACAAAATGTTTAAAAGAAAATTCAAAGTTATTTTTTTAGATTAAAAATTTTATCTTTTATTATTATTATTATTAAAACAAAAATGTTTGCTCAAATATATTTATTCGTATAGGAGATTATGGCATATCATACACACGTCAAAAAAACAAAATCTCAATATTCAGTTATCGATAACTCGATAAATAATCGGAATTTTGCAACGAAAATTGACATGGTTCATTAACCATGGCTAGAGTCTCTATGTCATATTTCAATATCATTAAAATGGAAGGAGACGACCTAAAAAGTGGTCCACTTCACTTATTTTCAATCTATTTACTATCTGAAATATATGGGAATACTCCCACAAGGAGAAAAGCAATAGAGTTTCTTATGTTATTATCGAAAAAAACATAATTTGTAAGGAGATAAACATACTATTTGGAATATCTTGGAAAAGTAAGACAAATATAAAGGAATTTGGGTATCTTACTTTGATAAATATATTTGATCTGGATTACTGTATCGCTAAAAAGATCAAAGCTTCAAAAGACTTTATCAATCAATCAACTATTGCAAAGATAGCGAAGAGACTTTGTTCCCGGCCCACAATACGATATAAAGCAATAGTTATTTTTCAAGTTAGACTGAAGCTTCGTACCAAGGATTTAATATATAAGAGTATTTTGTCCAATTTTAAAACTATCTTTAAGAGTTAGTAGTTAGAGTATCTTTTATTTTCCAAGCACTCTATGCTCATAAACGTAATTCTTAATATACATACTTATTGTATAATCTCCATAGATCATAATCAATCAAAACTTTTTTAATTTTCCGTTTGAAGCGGATACGCTTGTCTCATATAACCCAAAACTGTACTTATCCGCTTGGCAGTTGCGTTGTTTTTCTTTTATCTTATGTATATATATTTTTTTTGTCTTATTATTAATATGAGTAAGAGTTGTTTGCCGCTGATTTAGGGTTCTAAGTTTGCTAAAAAAAAAAATAACAAAAAAAAAAAAGTTAAAAAAACCAAACCAGTTTTCATTTGTAACTTATTTTCGTTTGTTTCGCGGACTTCGTTTTTATGTGTTTTTCTTTCGTTAAAGTCTATCTCAAGGTTCAACGGCCGCATCAAATCCCAATGCTTAATGAATATGTTCTGACTGCTCCAAGCCAAGTCAAGCTCCTGCTCCAAACCATTTATTTGTCTTTTGTTGGCACATACAAAGCTTCGAGTAATCCAGGCTTAACACTCACCTCACTTTTAACAAATGCATTCTGCACTTGGCCTTTGAAGTATACTACCAGGCATTCAAAGACCCAAAGCGCCTATATACATCATTGTTGAGCCTGCTCAAGTGTCAAAATGTTTGATAGGCCGTTTGACTTGGGTGAACGATTATCCGTCACATCTTCTTCAGATTTGGTTAAAACACTTTACGGTCTTCCACTTTTGTCGTTGTCCAAAAAGTCAACAGCATTTGACAGCCGCTAATTGGCTAACATATACAGCAAAAGCTAAATATGGCTTAAATACACCCACGCACACATTACACATATAAACATAAGCACTAGGCCATATTTATATTACGTATACGCCCTGCAGTAACACTTTTTATACACTATAACAATAATGTTAAGTCTATAAGTTGTTTGTATCAACATGAACAGCATTGACTAGGGTATTATGTCCTAGACCTGTGCCGTGTCTCGAGTTTCCATATTCCATGCTCGTCTCGAGAACGGTTAGCTGTAGACAATATTGCTACAAAATAAATATTTAAAATATATTCAAAAAAGTTGTATTTACAAAAACCGATTTAGAGAAATCTTAAGACGCGGCTTTGACATTCATTGCAAATTTCGATAATTTTCATAAAATGCCAAAACAAACATTAGATGCAAGTTTTGGTTATTATCTTTGTATTCTGAGTTTTAAAGCATATCTAAAGGCAATACTAGGAACTGGGTTCTAGAAACTCCAGCAAAATATGCTTTAATTAGGAGTTAAGAATTTTAATATTTGTATTTTTTCAATTTCTTAAGATATTTTTTAAAATAAAAATGAGAAATCATTTTTAAAACATTAAAAAAAAATTTGAATTTTTAATCCAAAGTTTTATATTTCATTTATTGAAAAATCATTTTCAATATTTTTTTTATCTAACAATGACTTGCGTCCTAATCTATATATATGTTACACAAGGCCGTTTTTTGTGACATCAAAGGCTCATAGACGGATCGTGCGATTTCAACAAATGAGGTATCAATCTAAAGCTACTTACACCTAGATGTGCAATAAGGTGTTATTTTTTCGATTAAGTTTATATTTTAGTGGATATCGCTAAAATAAAATTTCAATCATTGCTATAAAAAGTGCGAAAAGGAAGGCCGATTAAAATTACTATGCGTGGGTGTGAAAAGGTGCGCATATTTTTATTTGCAGCGAGCGTAATAAAGGCAAGCGTATATGTGTAAGAAGCAAAGTTTGCTCTCTTTGAAGACAATAGGTGTAAACGGCACGGCTAATCTGTGTCTTTTTTTTTGTCAAACTTTCTCTTACAGGGTTGCCACATATGCGCGCTGCATTTTAGTTTCTGAAGCAAAAGACTTTTTGGCAATATTTTTTTAAATTTTTGACGCTTAAAAAAATATTTTTTATAACTTTTTTTTAACTTAAATTATTTATTTTTATACAATTTAAATAAAAACACAGTTTGCAAAACTTTCGTTTTATTTTTTGCTTAAACAATTACACCAAATTGATTCATACATATTTACACAACATACGTTAGGGACCAAAAAATATATTTTTAAAATAAAAAAGTATTGATTGACATATTTAAGAAACAACATTTAAAATTTGACATATTTTTAATTTTTTTAGATATCATAATTGAACTAAGATTTAAAAAAAATGTATTCACAAATTTTCATTGGCTTACTCACAATTAAATAAAAATTTAAAAATATGTTTTTTTTTAATCAAGCCAAAACGGATTAGGTTCAAAAACTGAAAATTTCAGTAATAATAGGCAATACTGTTTAAAAATCCTTGGGAGTATATTTTTGTTCCTTGTCTAGCTAGAAGCTTTGAACAAAATAAAAATTTATTTTAATAAAGGCATGGGCCCAGTTTGATATAAGAGTATTCATAGCCATAATTTCGTCTATGATTCCGTTTTCCTTAATTTTTTAGGCTAGTGTGGTGGAAATCATGCAATTAAGGGAAATCGACTTAAAATGTGACCCAGTTAAGGAAATAACAAGCTATTGAATAAAGCCAACCAAATTTGTATGAAGACTTATGTGAGCATAATAAATATTAAAAAGTCGACATTTTCTAGAAACAATTCCCATGCGCTTACACCCGCAATATACTTGTACATACCTTCCTCAAATACTCTCACATCAATCAACGCATCTTTGAAAACTTTTTTGAAGAGTCGAGTACAGTGTATCCGACTGTCGGTAACCAGCTCGACTGATCCACATATTTTTAATAACTTTACTATTGACATAATTTTTAGGCACGCAGCTTGTCTAAAATTTATGACTTTTCGTTACGTATACGCCCTTTGTGCGGGTGTCAAGGTCAGCTGCATTAATTCCATAATATTTTGTAGCTACTCCACTTAAAACTCATAAATAATGAAGCATATTATCATTAAAATTTTACTCACGCAAATTTTTTTTTTGTGCCAAAATAGATCTACAACTGCCATTCACTTTTCTCCGATTTGAAACTTTCAAGTAGTCATCAAAATGAACTAACTCATGGATCAACGCGCAAAAACAAGTTGCGAATTATTCTGGCAAACATCTCTAACGGTACTCACTGTTACCATGCGCCAAAGTATTTCTTATAAATAGTTTTTTTTTCTTTCCTAAGACTCTGAAGCTATTTGTTCTATTTAATTTGTATGTAAACGCGTCTTGTTGCGTCTTCCAGCAATGTGCACAAAGTAAATACCAAACTGTGCCTCGCATGGCTAATTAGATCATAGTTGTTTAGCTTGTTGGCACTTGTAGATACAAAAGTATCTCAGAAGCGTAGCTGCTAAATGGTATAGCAAATCCCACTTGAACAAATGCTTCAAAACCAATGATTTTGTTGAATTGAAAAATATGTTAAAACTTTTTGCCAAAATCGTATCTTTCACACTTGCCAAGCTATTTATAGAAAACTATAAAAATGATCTATAAAAGATACAATTTGCATGCTATGTCTTAAGCACGAGCAGGAGCTAATGGGCGGTTGGGGTGGCCCAAATTTCATTCAAAACGTGACTTCTGACTCAGTAACGTGTTTAAAATTTGGAACAATTTCAGATATTTTGCAAGGGGAGAGATAAGCTTTAAAATTTTGTCTAAATTGTAAGAGATTGGATTGTCTTACAGGCCAAATCACTGTAGGCATAGTTTCCCCTAAAAAAAACTATTCAACACGTTTTTTAGAAAAATGTTGACTTGTAAATATTTTATTGGATTACTCAAAATTTTCTAACTTCCAAGGCTTTATATAAAATTTTCCTCAGTTTTTTAGCATTTATTTTTTAAAGACACTATGATTATTTTTTTTTTTTTTTTTAATTAAGAGCTATGATTAAATATTATAAAGTTTACAACTTCCATAAACTCGTCAAGGCATTTTGTACTTGAAACTATAACTTGTTGTTGTAAAAATTGTTAAAAAAGTTTTAGAAATTGTATCAAGTATAAGCTAAATTAATTTTCTTATTTATTATATAAAATAAATTCTATAAAGGTTGGGAAAGTAAAAAAAAGTTGTAGAAAAATCATCACCTGCCGGCCTAGAAAGGAGCTCGTGGGAAAACTTTGCCAAAAAGCCTACATTTTAATAAAATTGATTTTTCAGATACTACTAAGCAGTGTAGTCTAGTCACAAAGTAGGCGCTGGATGCTACCTCCACATCTTCCTCATCTTCGCAGCTGCGACTGTAGTCATGCTGAAGGACATCAATTTATGACACTTTTTGTGAACATAACTTCTATGTATGATTGGTCCCACAGCCGAGCACTTACTGATAATGAGGATTTACAAAAGCGACAGTTTTATTATATGCAATCTCTGAGAATAATTAGAAATGAAATCTATCTTTTCTTACAATCCGTTCTCTCTTTTGGAAGAGAGTGCTGAGTTGCATGGATCGGTTGGAAGATCTCAGAATTTTTTATTTCAAAATTTTTGAGAATAATTGAAATGAAATCAATTTTTTCATCCAATCGATTCTCTCTTTTGGAGTGTGCTCGTTTCTAATCGCAAAAATAAGTAGTTATTGAAAATGGTCTGTTTTTTTTTTTGTTTATTTGTTTGTATTTAGTGTTTTCCTAATTTCTAATAAGAAGCTTTATGTGATTTTATTTATACAGTGTCTCCAGCGAGTTCTCGAGTATACTGAATTATTTTTAATTATTTATAATTTTATAAATTATAACTTGACAAGTATAATAACATAATATAATGTATATTGATAATCTCATGAAAAATTTACAAAAACATGACGTTTATATTTGTGATTTATAAAGTGTAGATGGTCTGTTTTACAACACCTAAAATAGTTTACTTCTTGGATAGCCAGAATAGATATTACCAACGTTTATGATGTTCGACTAAATTTTATTGGTGTCTATTAATCTTTTATCAAACAGATATACGAACATTCACTTTATAATAATATGAAGATTTAATTTGTTTGTTCTGCCCTACGACTTGATTGATTTTGTAGATCTTATCGTTATACACGATTAATTCACTAAAATGAATTATTAATTAATTTAAAAGTGTTTGTATTTTCACTTTTTGTTAGATATAAATGAGTAATATGGAAAAAATTTACTTTTATCTGCGATTTCATAGAACTTGCTAGAACACGTGTAGGTCTGTATGTCTAGATTTCGGAGGCCACAAGAACTGGAGATATTAAACTTCACCAGAAGAATCATATAATAAATCTTCAGAAGTCAACAAGAAATCCATGAGTTTCTTTTGTAAAAATGCTCAACATCAATAGTTGAGCTGATAGTGCGAATGCCGTTTATATGGCTGAATATTCCAAATACCGCCTCTCTGTACACACAGCAAAAAAAATTTAAAATTTAAAAAGATATTATTTAATTATTATTATTTTTTTTTTTGCAACATATCAACCCTGACGCGCCTATCGGCTATCGATATGCCAATGTGTGTGTGTATGTGAACGTATGCCAATAATTCGTTTTGGGTTGAATCAGAAAATAAATAATTACAAATAATTAATAATAAATATCTAGCTAGAAATAGGCATAAATATAATCTAAGAATATCAAAGAAAATTTAAAAAATTTTTTTTGTTAAAACTACATATATTTTTAAACCTATTTTGGCAATTCATATCAATTGTTTTGAAACCGAATGTTTGTTACTTTTTAAACCTATTTTGCTGATTCGTTTTAATACCTCTTATAACAAAACATTTGAAAAATTCGGTTTGGTGAAATTAGGAGACCCTAACATATGAAATCGAACGAATCCGAATAGTTTTCATTTCGTTTTGCGTAGTATGACTGAGTTTTTATAATCTTCCTTCCTATACTTGCTTGATTGGGTAATGATTCTTGGTAAACTTGAACAATTGTTGTCAATATTTTGATTAAAGCGAAACTGTAAAAGCTATTGCAGAAATAAGAGTTTTAATTTTTATTGAATTTGTCACAGGTTATAAAAATAAGCCCTTTAATGAATTTGTACCAAATCACATTTTGAGCACAACAATTTTATGCGCTCTGGCCCATGGAGCTACCCGCTTAATTAACCAAGGAAAGTAGAATTGGATGCATTCCAAAACCAGATTAAGTAGCATGTAAAGGGCATCTTATACGATTTACGCGTCTCTGACGTAGATGAATTGCAAATGTTGGTTAAAAAATAAATATATCTTATTAACCATTTCAGCTTTGGGCGTAACGCACAAGCAAAGCAATTAAAAGACACAGCTGCCCGGTTAAAGTATGCTCCTGAAAGAATTATAGCTCCTTCTTATTATAGTTCCATAATGAACTGTGTAATTGGACCTTGAACTTTTTTAACGAACTCTTTTGATCTGGCTATAACATTAAAGTGTTATTGGGTAAGCTGTGCAGTTGGCACACCTTATGGCTAAGGTTAACATTAAAATTTAAGATTAAAGGACTTTTTTTTGTACTCAGCTATTATTATTGATTTCTTTCATGCTGCTTAACTGGTTTTGTTGAAAAATTGGAAGCCTTTTGTTGGCTTTCTTATGCTTTGTTTGAAATAAGTTATTAAAGTTAAATTAATGGCATATTAAGTTAATTAATTCAGCATATTTATAAAACAATTAAAAAAGAGCTGCTCCGCTCAGGCTGTCATTAAGACAAATTTTTTGATGGTAAAAAAAATTGATAATATTCGCTTTCCTGTGCATGTCTCCCCGCTGAAGAGAGCGCTATAAATTTGTTGAAAGTTATTTCTGATTGATGACAAAATATTAAATCGAAGAAATTAATGAATTCCTTGTAAGCTAACCAAAAACAAAAAAAAAAATAACCAAAAACATGTTTTGACTTTGGGTAGTTGTTGTTGTTGCTGCTTTTGATGCGGTATTTTATTAGATACTTATAAAAATTTTTGTTTTCATATTTGTTTAATTATTATTATGTTAAATTTGAATTATTTTTGACGCCGCGCTTGTAGTTGTTTTTGTCGAGCTATTAAGATGCCAAAGCAATTGTTTGCAACAGGTGCCTTGTCGGGGGATTTGCATAGACAACAAGTTGCCAAGTAGTCAGAATAAATGCGTCGTCTTTTTTTCTCGAAATCTTCTGAGTCAGCACGCTTTTGTTACGTTTTCTCCCAAGTCTGCTATATTTATATAAATTACACAATTAATTTACATAATACAGACCCAGCATACTCCTAAGCGTTAGATTAGGCGACATCTTAACACGCGTCTCCTAACAAATGGCGCAACATTTTGTGGAGCAACCAAGAACGCCCAAAATGTCGTTGACTTGCACGCAATTTCCTTAACAATAAATTTATAGTGTATTCTTTGGCTACTAGGCTGATTGTTATCTTGGTTTTGTGCAAAACTAAGTTTTTTTTTTTGCCACAACAAGCTGGCCACTGGCCGCTGGCAAAGTAAAAGCTACTGTGGAGATTTGCCGGATAAGAGTTACCGGGCTAACGACCTGTTAACCAATACAACACTCACAAAAATTTGGGTTTCTTTAGGTAAGAAATATGCGACGAAATTTGAGACCCTCTAAATTTAATAATCTGCAATGGGTTACTCGATTTTATGCACACCAGATGAATGAATTGAATTTTGTTTGAAACCATTTTTTTTGAATCAACAGGCTAAATTTCTTGCCTGCAGACAATGAAGCCTGTTGCGGTATGCGGTCATATTTAATCAAGTACGGTGTAAGTATTGGCAAGTTCCTACTGATTTGAATCAAACCGGTTACAAGAATAGTACGAACGAAGGTTGCAGTCAGTCCGAGTCAGCCACAATCAAATCAAGCAAAATATATCTGAAATGGCTTGAACCGAAACTATGAAACTCCCAAACCTGCAAAAATCATAACAATTGGTTCAATTGAAACTTAAAATGTAGCATCTCATACCTTCTGGAACTCGACTCACTTCGTTTTGTGTGCTATTCGAACAAACTCAAACCTATCGTAAGCTGTGATCGTATTTTCAGCAAACTTGTTTGAGCTGAGTCGTTCATACCTGTTGCAGCTCTCTGTTCTACATAAAATGCATACGCTTTAATCAAACAAGTGCCACCCTGAACAGCAATTATCCAAAATTGAAAAAATATAATATAAATATATAGTATAAAAAATTTATATAATTTTTATCAATAAAAAAAAATAACGAATTTCTACATTAATGAAATTTTATTACAAATAACTTTACAGTACAAATTCACTTTAAATAAGAAGAATACATTTTAAAGAAAAAATTTATTCGTTTTAAATATGATAAATTTTAATAAATAAAAAATAATAATAAATAAATGTACGACGATTAAATCGAAAAAAATAGAAATATAATAATAAATATAAATAATATAGTTATTACATAAATTTTTCCAATTGTAGAATATTTTAAATTATTATTTTAATAGAATGGTTTTCTTGTGAATTAAAACATATGTTTTAAATTTAGAAGTCATCGATGTAAAGTAACATCACTAACTAATCGTTAATTCCGATTCGATACTGAGAGTCGTTGCCGCGCTGTTGAAAAAGTAAGACTCAAAGTTAGATTGTTAGAAGCACAATAAATATTATATTTTGTCCAGTCAAATTTTGCGAATAAGAGTTATACAAATAACAAAAATTTGGTTTTCATTCATTTAGATCACAACGAAATTTAATCGTATTCAAATTCCTAAAAATGTGTACTCTCCAAAATATTTGATTGAATCAAGCAAACGTCACCCTAAATTCCATATTTACTACATGGTATTTTTTTTTTATTTTGATATTAGAAAAATTATTAATAAGTATACTTAGTTTTTGTTGCAAATAAGTACTAAACGATTGCTAAAAAGAAGTTTTAGAAAAAATTTATAAAACTAAACATTTAAAAATTCAGATTTTGAAAATTAAAAATTAATCATAGAAAAATTAGATTTTCTTACTTACTTTTCCCTTGTCAGCGTTTTGAGTTAAGCTGTTATATTACGTTGAATAAATGAATGAACGCGAATTCGCCTTTAAGTCCGAAATCACTTTTCGTACAAAATTTTAAATTTGCATTTTTTTTAAATATATTTTTATAAACTCTAGCTAACGGCCCTGGTAGCCATGGCTTACTATTTGTTATAGTTAGTTGATATCTTTTAAGTATAAGCTATCTTTATATAAATAAATAAATAAATTTTTATAAGTTCGAATAGATAGAGGATTTCGGCAAACAAACAAACTTTAAGCAACAAAGGCTGGTATTTAAAAAACTCAATACACACCATTTTCATATATTTTTTAAACATTTTTTTTTTCAAATAGTTTCATCTTAAAACTTGTTTTGCATATTTTTTATTTAAACTTATTTTTTAAAGTAAATAATTGAAACCATTTTTCAATACAATCGATGTATACATTTATTTTTGCAAAATGTTTCCATCTTAATACTTTTTTGCTGCATGTTTTTTTTTTTTTAAATTTGTGAAAGTAAATAAATTGAAACAATTTTTTAATACCTTAAGTAAAGTTTTTTGAACAAGTATTTTAACGTAGCTGACATTTTGACATTGTTAAAAAATTTAGAGTTCTTTTTAAATAGTTTGTTTTACTTATGATTCTAGTTATTTCTCGTTACTTGGATTTCAATAAGATATTTATACTTTTAAATTGTCAGAAAACAAAAAAAAATAGGCTTGGCGGAAACATACCTTTTCTATTAAATTATAATTTATTTTTCTTATGTGGTTTTCGAACTCTTCAGTGCAGAAAATTTTTTTTTTTTTTCCGATCGGTATAAATTGTAACTGCAATTTAACAAAAATTTTTAGTTTTTTAAAATAATCGAGCGCAAAATAAAAAAAAAAATTTGTTTTCTCATGTCACATTTGATTTATTGCAAATATTTGAATTGGTTGGGAAATAAAAAAATTATAAGGAATGATCGATATATATATACTAGGGTGGGTCAATTTTTTTCGGTATAAGGGCTCACTCGGATTTTGACTTTGGGTAATTCTAAGCAAATTTGCCCAAGAAACTATGGGTCTAAAATGAATTTCGAGTCGCCCACTTTTTCAAAATTTTTGAAGAAAAAAAACCGAAAAAAATCAAAAACCAACACTAAAGCGCCCTCTGGCGGCACCCAAAATTAAAAATAGATGTCAAAAATGAATTCCTCGACCCCAAAAACCCCCAAATTCACATTTGGCTAGAGAAAAAATATCGATTTTTGGCCTTCTAATGAATTTCTAAGTCGACTTTTGAATATGTCGAAAAAAACCTATTTTGAAAAAGTGGGCGACTCGAAATTCATTTTAGACCCATAGTTTCTTGGGCAAATTTGCTTAGAATTATCCAAAGAATCAAAATCCGAGTGAGCCCCATAAGGTTTTTTCGGCCCCATACAAATTGACCCGCCCTAATATATACATATACAGAAGTTCAATACTTTTTAAAGTAGATGTTGCAAAAGTTTTAATCAACTTTAATTTTTTTTTTTTTTTCTCCGATTTCATTTACAATCTGTTCAAAAACAATCAGTAAATTATATAAAATTATTTAAACAGTGACAGGAGCAGCTCGTCTCCATTGAGACTAGGTGCTATATGCGAACTAGTGGTTATTATAAGTATAAATAATAAAAAAAAAGAAAAAAATGCTGAATTAAAATCTACTTGAGAGATCAAGGACATGAAATCTTTTCAGTCTTCTATAGGTTTGACTGTTATCTGTTAAATTAAGGGCTAGATTATTGATATGTTTCAATAATCTTTTCATGTATTTATTGCCAAATGTGCTGACTTCTTCTTTAAGTTCGATAGTACCTCGGCGAAAAATTGGTTAAAACAAAAAATACGATTTGTAGTTACCAAATCTATTGTATAATTATATTAAGGTTAATTTTGTTACTTACTGTTGTTCTTAGAAAGTTTTTATTATTTACAGTGTATTAATTGCCTTTACTTATAAAAAAGTAAAAATACATTAAGTACTTTTCATTTTTTTAGTTTGAAGGCAATTTTTTTTTGAGTGTAAGAATAAACTTTTTTTATACGAAAACCGTGCGTTATAAATACACTTAAGAGCAATATTTATGACTTGAGTCCCAAGAACAACGACAGCAACAATTATAACAAACACCAACGGAACATCAAAACGGAAACAACCGCAGAGCTGGCGAACAAACACTTACAGTACAAACTCCTATAACAGTCAAGTTCGTGTCCTAAGTCTTTTGTTTTATAGCATGATAATCAGTTTACAACACTTGATAGCAACAACAATAACAATAACAACAACAACAACAACAACAAACAAACACAGCATCAAACGGCACACTTACGGGAATTAACAGCAATAAAATTGAATTTATAACAAGAAACAACAACAACAATAATAATATTAACAATAACAACCTTAACACCAACAACAACACATAATAACAAACAATGAAAATGTCATCCAATAAGCTCGCATATTAAAACTGGCATCTTTGGGTTAATGAACTGCTTCAAATTAAACTTTAGCTTAAACTTTACTAATTAATTCATGAAATTGTGTGCTCAACAAGGCTTAAACATATAACATTGCCAACATTGATAACAGCCACAAATTAAACGCCTGCCAAGCCAACAACACCGCCTTTGGGTCCAAGTGTCGATTCAAATGCTAATAGCATGAAATTTATCAAAAAAATATACATATAAACCGTATACTACATTGTAGCCCCAACACACAGATCCATATTAACATATTTGCATAGCTTTATATAAATATATAGTATGACATGCATGCCCCTAAACAGTGCATAAAAAAATTTTGATGACAGTCTTAATTTTTGCACCAAATTTTACGTATTTTTGAAAAGATTTGGAGTAATTTTGTTGGGGTTCTTTGCTAATTATATCCATATATGCAGAAAAGGAGGTTACGTCTGAACTCTGGGTTTTTTAGATCTCGGATTAGGATTCAGCATATTTTAGAGAAGATTTTTTCTTAACGATTATAGACATCTTATAAATATTGAGTCAAATATTTCAAAATTGTATTAACTTTTATGAGAAAAAAAAAACATTACAAATTTTCGGTTTATTTCTTTTAATATTTTTGCACCAAATTGATTTTTTTTTCAGTTTCTTCTATAAATACGGCAATCGCCATTTTTTTTTAAATCTTTTTTTAGTCACTTCCCTACAAGATCTTAATATTAACCAAAATCAAAACATGAATTTTTCTTATTTTACTAAGAAAACGTGATAGCTAAAAAAAATTGTTTTTAAGAGCCTCATTGACAACTTGGATTTTAAATATATTTCAAAAATATTCTGGGATTAAGACACAATTACAATAAGTAAGAAGTCAAACATATTTTGTTATTAAACCACAAAGTGTTAAGTTTACCTATGTATCGAGCTGCATAATTTTTTTAAAAATCGATTTACGTTTTTTACATTTTTTTATGAAATTTTTTTTTTTTTTTTTCTTGATCTACTGACATCTGAAATCTTACTAATATAAATTGTTTTTAATGCTATTTTCAAGAAAAAAGAATTCAGAATTTTAGGTAATATTTTATTATACACAGAAAAAAATTGATTTCAACAGCCGATTTTGAACGTGCATAAGTTAGTAGGGACCTCTGTTGATCCCTAAACTGATCGTTTGGTCAAATAGATCTATCACAAATCGGATATGCACAAAAAAATCTAAGAGTTCCGAAAAGCATAAAGAATATCAATGTCAATAAATGTGCCCACAACGTAGTATCTATAATATTAAAAAAAAATTCTATTTTAAAATATGTGCATAAAAAAATGTTTTGACGAACTAAATTTGAAATTGGAGCTGTGCGTAAACTTTTTTAATGCAGTGTATTTGTTATGAATTTTTTATCAGCATTTATGCTACCAACAGTTTATTAAGTGATTCGTTGCTGCCAACGTTGGCTCCAAATTGAGTTTTTCCCTGCTAAATTTAAATAAACAAACAATTGAGATAAATTAGCCGGCACTCTGTTAAAAGTCCCCCCCGGTAACACGACGCGACGCGTTTGCCGCATTTTGTTCATGTTTGGACTTGCGCGTTCACGTTACCTTTTGTCTGGAGCTTGTGAAAGCATTTTTTATTTTTTGCAAAGAACTGTATAGAATGGTCATATATAATAAAAGGTATAAAAAAAAGCCTTTCTTTTTATGTAGAAGACTCTGTTGCTTCTACTGACTAAGTTAGAATTGGGCCCAAGTCCAAGCATACACAATTCCAAAGCTAAAAGGCTTATGGACTTAAGGCACGAATTGGTTGCGCTCGAAAACTTTAGACCACGAGATTCTTTTTTTTTTTGTCATAAAATCTTATTTTTTGAGCAGAGGAAAGTGGTTTGCGACCTTAGCTTTCGCCGGCTCACGCCGAAGGTCGTTTTGAGAATAGTAGCTACCATGAGTAGTGTTTAAATTGTATAGAAGAATTTGCAGAAAAGAATTCGCAATCATTTTTTGCAAATAATAATTTGTTTTGGCTAGATAAATAATAGCCAATAATAAAATTGTGGACTACGCCCAAGTATTGTTAAAACAGACCAAGAATAAAACTGTTTTCATGGCAGCTGTAATTACAAACAATAAGCAACTGGTGCGTTCTATGAGTCCATATGTGAAACTATTATCTTGCCGTGCCAATATTACTGGAATGTTGCTGTTGGCTTAGCCAATTTGTAGAAACACAATAAAAAAAAGTACATACATAAATTCCACTAAACTCATATCAATTACTTGATGAGTCAGTTGCGAAACTATTAAGCAAATTCTGCTAAACTTCTACCAACTCTAATATTTGGGTCACTGATGTAGATTCGATCTTGCGAGATATTCACAAAGTGGGCAAAGAATGCTAATTAACGATTAATTAAAATCATGTTTTTTTTTTTTATTCATGCATATGTATTTTAGCCACTGCTGACGTACTCCTAGTGAGATCTGATTATATTGAGGAAATACTACATAAATATTTGAGTTTTATAGGTCGTACTCAGCTGTGGTCAAGTACACTGACTACAAAGGTGAATATTATGACTGTAATTTGCTATGGACATGGCACACTGGGCTAAATTGGCAAATGTTTGGAAGAAAGTCGAGAAAGGCTTGTACATAGTTCAAACTTGCTGTATTTAATGTTGTAGCTTTTCTTAGCAATACCACTTTTTTAAAATTTTTGTGTGATCTGCCAAAGCTCACTTTTACCGATCACATAAGGCGATGTGGCGTATACGTAATATATGAAATTTTATGCGAAATTAGTTTTTATATTCACTTTGCAGTATTTATTTATATTCCTATAAAACAATTTTGATGGCAGTATATAATATTTCTTGATCCACGTATTATGGTTAAGACTATTTCTACGCCTACTTTTACCGCTCATGTAATGCAAAATTGCGTATACGTCTTTTGCAGAAATAGAGCATCGCAAGGGTTCGTAAAGGTCCTTTTCACTTTGCAAAGGGGAACTCAAACAATATACATGATTCCTTAAAGAGCGCTCAAATACTGAGTTGTTTTTGCCTAATTGGAATTTTCGGCCTTTTTGTGGAAATATTTTTGTTCAGCGGTTTAACTTTATTATATTTGAGTCGCTTGATAACCACGCTATTGCTACAATGGCGGAAATTGCAAGCCGGATACCTAGAGCTCCTTAACCCGACGTTTGGACGTTTTCCCTCAATTTCGCTAAACCAAGGTGTTTCCCAAGTGTCTAGTCTTCTGTAAGTAATAGTGCTGGAAGTAGTCAATGTTTTTTAGTTTTTTCCGATCATCGATATTTTTATTTCGATTTTCGATTATCGACCAAATCCTATTACGGACAAAATATGGGTTTTCAACGGCATGCGAAATCGTAGGGTTGACTCAATTTTGGCACTTCGATAATATTTTAATGCCAAAAACTTAGATTCAAGCATGTGCCCTTTGAATCACTGGAAGGTTATACCTTTTAAAGTTTAGCAAGACTGTGAGCGACAAGCGGAGTTCGCTTAAATCAAAAAACGTTGACATGATTTTATTTAATAACCATAATGAATGGATCTCAAATTAGTTTAAAGATTATGAGACTGCAATTCTGGCTGGAACAGAAAATTTTTTTAAACTTTACATGTGACAAAGGCACCCCTTATGGACTTTGGGCAGTTGAATCCGAAGTCCAAAACACGTAGACATCTTTGTCTACGCTAGTTAACTTTTAGGTAAGACGCTCAACTTTTTGAACGAACTTCCCTTCATCATTTTTTTTCTTGAACAACACAATAAGGCCCCTGTTCCCGAGCATGTTTCTTGGGATTTATTTAAGAGCAATTTTATCCGTTGTCCCAGCTGGTTCGATTTTGCTCGTGCTTCGCGAACTAATTTGGTTTATATTTTCCATCCAGTCACTGCGTTTATCGTTTTTGTTGAAAAAAATTCCGTGCATCATTCCTTTTCTTGAATATCATGATTAGACCTCCTTATTTTTTGTTCACGAGAAAAGAAGATGATTACTTTTATGAACCAACGATTTCAAAAAACGATTGAATCTCGAATTCTGAAGTGTGTTTAAGAGGATTAACTTTGTTTTTATGAAGACAAAGGGAACTTGATTTCTACAGGATATTTCTATCTTCGATTTCTATCTCATTTTAAAAACTGGGGAAATTTATTTAGGAAAAACTTTAAGAGTGGTGTTTAGCTGGATAAATAAAAAATATCCTTATTGACAATTGGGTTCTAAAACATAGTTCAAGTGTATTCATTTAAATAAAAATATATCTCTTTCATAAGTACTCGAAGTACAGAAATCGACTTGCAGTTGTTTCCTTAACGCAAAAAATAACTATCGGACGTGCTCCGGAAAATGAAAAAGAACAAAATTTACTGATTTTCATTTTTGCGTGCTCCCAATTTCACTTTTTTTTTGCTGTCGATAACTTTTTATGTTACCCATACTCTTTGTTAGCACAGCTTCGAACCATTCGATTACTTCATATCGTTTGTTTTTTCGAATAAATGAATTTAGCAATAATACTTATTAAAATGAACCATGATTTGGCTATTTTTATTACAAGGCAAATTTTTTAATGCAAGATATAAGCCATTTTCTTATGCAAGACATGAGAACGTTTGCTAAAAATTCGTTTTGAGCTGTGCATGCTATTTTTTGGGTGGATTCTTAAAATGAAATAATTATTAATAAATATCAATCTAAGAATATCAAAGACTATTTATAAAATAATTAGTTAAAATAACGTGCAGCTTGGAACCAATTTTGCCAATTCAATTTGATTTCATGTGCAACAAATAATTCGGTTTCAAACCGCATAAAAATTCGTTTTGGTCAAATTGAGAGCAGCAACCATTTTATTTGCTTTCGTTTTCCCGAGCACGGCCGTATGTATTAAAAAAAATTTCATTTTACACAAGTAGTTAATTTTTTTGAGGCGGCTAAGCAGTTAAATAAAATATAATAATTTATATTCTACCAGTTAACGATTTATGTTCTCTTCACCAATTTTGCAGCAACAAGTCAAGTTCAAATAAATAACGCATACGTAAAGTAAATATCGCAAGAAAAGCTCAGGTTTTGGCATAAGAGAGTCTTGCACTTTAGAAGCACATTTTTTTTAGGACATAGAAGCCAGATTAAAAAATGTCATAGCTTTCGATTTATTGTCATAAGGAAGAAATTTTGACAGCTTACATTGGAGTTTTAGCACATTACCTAAAATGCTCATGTAGACGATAAAAATAGTTGACACAGGTCTGTTAGCTGGCTGCCCAATAGAACTTCGTGGGAACAAAATATACGCCAAAATATTATGTTTAGAACACAAATATCTTTTGGAAAAACATGAAATCATCTATACTTAGTATTAATGCTATCAAAATTTTTAATGCCAAAAAAAATAATAAAAGAACAAGTTGTTTGTTGTTTTAAAGGTCAAATTGTGCTTAGCTTAAGTATTGTTTATGGAACATACTTAGCAAACTTACAGAACTGTTAAAAAATTTATGAAATCATCTTGAAAAAAAACATACTGTCATAGCTTGAGCTCACATAGAGGAGACTTTGAACTCAGAACTATGCGTGTTTGCTGGCATTGACAACTAGTAAAAAGTGCTACAGGTTCTAAATTCTTCACTTTTTTGACAACAATATACTAAATGCCTGTGATTAAGTTTTACGGCCATTTTAGGAGAACAAACAAAAAAATAAATGTTTATAGATCAAACTGGGCGATCTCCAAACCTAAGTATTCAACTAACATATCATCAAGCTAAACAGCTGCCATTCGATTTGATATCATTGCGCAAACATTCCAATTACAAGCATGCGAGTGGTTTTTTGTTTTTTTTTTTGTATTTTTTACAAACGTGCCAAATGTTAATTTTCCTAGATTATCATTAACTACACAAAATTTGTTTAAATTAACTCACTGGGTAGCGCGAAAACCAATTGAAACATTGAAAAACTTTTCGTTGACCCATTTTAAAATTGCACGCGAGCGATTCCAAACACACTCTACTCTTCGATAGAGTCAACAAGTGTTTGGGTTATTGGTCTCGGGGTCTAACAAAAACAAAAACAACAACAACAACCAGTTTTGGCCATTGCCATTGTTGTTGTCGTTGTAGTTGTTAGCCCCCCTAGGCCTTTGGCTGGCCGTTCGGTCACTCGAGTGGCGCTAAGGCGTTATTTTGGCTGCTTTTTTGAATGTTTCTGTGTCAATTGCGACCATTCGAATGTGCCGCAGGCGGGCAACGGCCCCAAGTGCCATGATCTTGCCTCTGCCACATTCAACACAGCTCAACCTCAAGTAGAAGAAGCTACCAAAGATTCCAGTTAGTGAAACAATTTAAATGCAAATAGTACAATTTACATTATACATTTTGCATTTAAACGCGGCACTAAAAAACACCGAAATCAATTAACTTGGCATACTTGGTATACCTGGATACACTTGGTATATCCAGTAATTGAAACTCTAATTGAATCACGCTTTTGCTATTTGCCTGTGTGATCTGTTCTCACTCGGTTCTATTCCGCCTCCTCCTTCTGCTTCTCTCTCGCTGTCACTTGGTTTGTGTATTTTTTATCATTAATTACATTATGGAGACGCCACAGTCCGTTAAGCCGTTTGTTTGGCGGATGTTGTGATTGAGATTTGGGCAACAGTTTTTTTTTTTAGTCTTCTTATGATGCTCTTACAAGGGATATATTAAATGTTTCTAAGGTTATACATTTATTTTTAATGCACTTATTATGTAGCCATGTTTTACCTATCGAAAAAGTCGAATAACAGCGACAGTATGGTGGTTCCAATGCATGCGGTACATACAGTACCGCCGAAAGGAATTACGGCTTCAGGAGTAAGCGTTTACGGGCTCATAAATTATGAGTCATAATCAACAATTTAAAAAATCTAATCCAATGTAGAATATCATGTGAAAATTACTTTTAGTTAGCACCGATTTTTGTGGCCTTTAACTTTGTAAATATGTATATCTTGAGTCGCGGTCTTGATATTTATTGTATCTTGAGAAATTTCGAAGATTTTATTTGTCACTATAACAAGTTGGTGAGCAGTGTGGTAGCCAAATAATTAAAAAAAAAAATTTTTTAATTTTATTTCTAATTTGAGATCCATTCATTATGGTTATTAAATAAAATCATGTCAACGTTATTTAATTTAAACGAACTCCGCTTGTCGCTCACAGCCTGCTAAACTTTAAAAGGTATCACCTTCCAGTGATTCAAAGGGCACATGCTTGAATCTAAGTTTTCGACATTAAAATATTATCGAAGTGCTAAAATTGAGTCAACCCTACGATTTCGGATGCCGTTGAAAATCCATATTTTTTCCGTAATAGGATTTGGTCGATAATCGAAAATCGAAATAAAAATATCGATGATCGGAAAAAACTAAAAAACATCGATGCTACTTCCAGCACTATTACTTACAGAACACTAGACACTTAGGAAACACCTTGGTTAAGCGAAATTGAGGGAAATTTGTAAATATGTATATCTTGAGTCGCGGTCTTGATATTTATTGTATCTTGAGAAATTTCGAAGATTTTATTTGTCACTATAACAAGTTAGTGAGCAGTGTGGTAGCCAAATAATTAAAAAAAAAAAATTTTTTTTTTTTTTTTAATTTTTTTATATAATGTTAAGTTTTTGTTTATTATATTTAAAGTTTTAACATTTATTGAAAAATATTTATTTTTTTTTTTTGCATTTTATTTACAATCTGTCTTTATTAGACAATAAGTAAATTTACTAAAATAATTCATACAATATAAATATAATAGCAAGTTTCCATCGAAACCTACTATTGTGTTTATTGAAAAATATGATTAAAATATTTTTATTTGTTAACGAATAAAATATGAAAATGAAATTTTCTTATTTTTGAGCAAATTTGAATTTAAAGATTTATATTTTAAAAATATTAAAAAAATTATTTTTTTAAGTAATTTTTTTTTAATATTTGACATTTTATTTTATCTTATTTTATATTTTATTGAAACAAAATTATTCAAATATTTTTATTCATTTACGTTATAATTTTTATGAAAGAAAATTTTGCTGAACATTGACTTATCTGAGTGTTATAGAGGACTAGATCTAGTTTTTCTCCAGTAGGTACAAATCATTGTACCATCATTGGCTGATTGCCTGTCGCTACAGGAACAGTCCCAGGAATTACACTAAAGAGGAGATGCTTCAAGCATAGCCTTCAAGAATTTTTTGGAAAAAAAAAATAATTTTTACAAATTTTTAATCTAACTAAAAAGATGCTTACTTTATCGAGCCGAACTTTTAACAAAGAAAAAAATTACTAAATAATAAACTAAATAAAAAGATGTTTATGACAAAAAAAATCTGTTATCGATAAATAATCGAATTTTTACAAAAATATATACATATTGCATATTTGATAAATGTTGTTTATCAGTTATCAAACATATTGTATATCGTATGAAAACAAGATATTTTATATTTTACCGTGCTCCGGAACACGAATGTTTGTTGCTCCCAATTTCACCAAAACCGATTTTTTCATATGGTTTGAAACCAAATGATTTTTGCAAGAGGAATTAAAACGAACCGGCAAAAGACGCATTTTATACCGAAATAATTTTTAAAATAGTCTTTCATATTCTTAGTTTATATTTATGCAAACTTAAACTCATATAATTATTGAAAATTATTTTTAATTATTTTTTTTTCTGACTCAACCCAAAAAATAGCATGCACAGCCAAAACGTATTTTTGTTTTGTGTTCGTGTATGTTCCACATATCATAAAGGAACACATGACGATAAGTGCGACAGGGTTCCCGCGTTACACAAAGGAAATTTCCCTTGTAGCAAAAATAGCTAAGTTGTGTTTAATTTCAATAAATATTTTTGCTAAAGTAATATTTTTGTGTAATTTTTTTATTCAAAAGATAGAATAATAAAGAGCTTGCAATATTTTAATGAAAATGAAATGTAAACAACATATAGTAATAAAAAGGTGAAGAACTGCGGCAACCACGACAGCTTTTTATCGAAAATAAAAAGGGAAATCGAAAATAAAAAGGGAAATATCGACAAAAAAATTTGTTTTTCGAAGCACGCAAAACCGAATCCGAATAAAATGGTTCGGTTTGGTTTTTTCGTTTTCCGGAGCAGGGCTAACTATCTATAACTTTTAAAATTTAAATACAGAAAGTATTCAATCTTATGTAAAGTACCAACGCTGTAAGAACGTTTAATACCAGCTACAGTAACTGGTATAAAGCTAAATACTCTAGGATTTGGTTATACCTATCCTATTCACTATCCTTTCCACTCTCGTTACAAATAAAACTAAGTAAAATTTAATTAATTGCATTAGGGTAAATGGTTTCGAAGTTATCAATATAATTTGCTCAAACTTAGTTCCAAAGGGATTTACTTTACATTAAATATAAGGTTACAAAACTGAAATTTTTTTAATTACTATTTTCAAAATGTATTCAGTTTTCCAAATTTAAAAATAAGTTACATAAACTAGATAGACTATTGCAGTAATATATGTACAATATATAATATATGATATTTTTGAAAAGGTTAGCTTGCGAGCATGTTTGGAAACTTTATCGAGATGTGTCCATGCCTAAAATTGCCGATTACCAAATACTGATCGATATTTTTTCAGCCAAAGGCATTTTGGTCTAAGGTATTCTTAATTTATGTACAGACTGGACCGAGTTTATTCATTTTTGGAATTTTGCCAGCCTAGCTCAGTTTTTGTTGCACTCTTTAATCAGGATTTTGCGTGCTCGTACAAACAAAATGTAATTTGTACTCTAGCTTTTTACAAGAATAGGACAAGGATGTTGACAAGAGATTTATCAGGGCAAATGGCTTCTGCCGTTGCTGCAAAGAGAAGAAGATGATTGAAAGCAACTTAAACGCAACCAGTACCTTTGGAAGTGTTTCTTCAAAGACCTGGGCTGTCTGGCAAGGCTGCTTCTACTGCACTTGGCTCTTTTTAACGAAGATAGACACCGCATACCAGCTTTGCCACCTAACTCTTCCTTTCCACCATTTTAACATTCTTTATCTTTCTTTAGGCATCGCATGGAGCCCGAGAATAACTAGCCCAACCTAACCTAGTGACCTGTTGATTGCGTGAATTTTTTAATTTATGTATGTCAAAATAAATTGTAATTTACTGCAAAATGTCCACTCTGCTGCCAAAACATAAAAATTAAAAATTTGCAAAAATATAGCTTGGTTTATGCCATGTGAACCAATTCTGGTTTCATAAAAAACAGGTTCAACTTGGAATATGAATGTTGCATTTGGGGTTCAAGCAGCTTAACCCTTCTCCAGCAAAAGAATCTCTTTTAAGGGTATTTGAAATTAAGCTAACCATTATTAGTTTTGTGTAATAAACTTTTTTTCTTTACTGTTTGTATTTTTTTTTGCATTGTTTTTTAATACTCCTCTGGCTGATTAATGATGTATTAATGTGCTGAGCTTAGAACCTTTGCAATTTGCAATTAAATAGGAGTACACATATATACTAAATAGTTCGTAGTTCCTATTTAAGCACTTAACTTGATTGTCTGGTGCTTTATAGGTTTATGAATGAACGCCTCTGAATCACTAACCACAATTATTTTTATACCTTATATACATATGTATATGATATGTCTATGTCTATATATATTTATACCTAGGCATTTATTTTTAGCCATGAGCTTAACAAAGTTTCTTATCTTAAGTGCACACACAATTTGACTTTATAATTGTGCATAACTATCAGCTACAGTTGCCTATCAGCATACGAGGGCGGGATGAAAAGTATGCGCAATAATCTAGAAACAACGTTAGTAACAGGGTCGCTTATTTGATTTTTATTACTACAGTGTTAACAACCTATAATGCTTTGACGGGAGTTGATAATGGAATGGAATTGAGTGATCATTTGTTTGCTGTATTGGTTAGAAAATTAATCATGAGATCAAAAACGAATTAAAAGACGTTTTTTTAGCGATAATTAACTGCTAAATATTGCACGGCTGACTTTATGATTTTGATATGAAGCAACTAGATTGGCCGAGAGTCAGCACCCTAAAAAAATTGGATAGAAATGATAAGTAAGCGTGTGCGTTATTCTTGAGCCAGTAGCCACGAACGAATAAAAATAAAGTCCTTCAATATTTGAATAAAAGGCAGCTCTTTTTGCCTTTCGGGATACGCGATTGCTTACTATAGAAAAGGTGATCGCGTTACCATTTAAGTGTGTGTTTGGTAAATGTTAAGAATATTCATCACATCACGCCATGGAGCAAGGATCGGCGAACCTGTGGATTTTTCCTGAGCAATCCGCACCGAAGTAATAAGAAGGACTTCTTGCGCCGTTTATACATGGAACTTGGACAGTGCATTAGCCAATCTGTGGATTTTTCTTGAGCAATCTGCACCGAAGTAATAAGAACAACTTTTTGAGCCGTTTCATAACTCTACATGGAACTTGGATCCATCCCAACACGTCATGAAACAAAGATCCGCCAATCTGTGGAATTTTCCTGAGCAATACGCACCGAAGAAGTTCAAGGCGTTTCTGTTAACCAATTAGGAGGAGACCTTTTGGGAGGTTCGTGACATGCGCATGAGCTAAACCTAAATATAAGCTCTGTATAAAATTTGGAAACTTTCGATCTAGAAGATTGCTTTCTACATAGCGCATTATTTAAATAACTTAACAATTAAGCCTACCTTGTTATTTACATTAGTTTATATATACCAGGGATGTCCAAACACTGCTTATGGAAGAGCAAAAACCAATACATATAAAGAAAAACACTAACACATTTAAAGTAAACAGTTATTACGGTTTATTGAGTGCACTGTAAGAAATCGTACGTGCATTAGGGTGGCCATTTTTGCAACATCTCACGATTTTACTAACGCCACCCCCTAAAAAGTTTCCATTTTACCTGCATATAGCGCCTGTAAAATTTAAAAACGATCCGAATGTATTTGATGGGTCCGGCAATAGGCCAAAGGTCATAAAAAAGTTTCATATGAATGCATTAATAGCGACCAAATCGTAAGTTTGACAAAAACATGTTTCAAATATAATCAATGGGTAATTCAATTATCTACAGTCGAGAAAAAAAATTATCGAAATCAGTTTAGTATAACCAGAGATACTTACTGTTAAGTAAAGGCACTTTTTTTTTTTTAATTTTGAAAAATGGTTTTTTCAAAATATCTCGAGGCCCGTTACATGAAAAAAAATTTTGAGTGCATTTTCGGTTTTAGCATGTCATTTTACAGAAACGATTCAAAAATGTTAAGGATACGAAAATTTTTTTTTTTTATTTGTAAACTGGTGTAATTAGTCAATTTAATCAATTTTAGAGCTTACCGAATTCATTTAGGCCGACTCTATATTTTTTTAAAATTATGTTTTGATAGATATGAGACCTTTTGAACCATAATTTGTCTGATTGGTAACAAGATTTTACAGTTTATGTAGAACAATACGGTCAAAAACGGGAAAAGTGCAAGCTATGACCTTTGACCTATTGCCGGACCCATCAAATACATTCGGATCGTTTTTAAATTTTACAGGCGCTATATGCAGGTAAAAATGAAACTTTAGGGGGTGGCGTTATTGATATCGACGGTTTAAAAATCCTCCATACCAGCGGCGGCCACCCTAATGTGCATTCTTATAAGAGTGGTAAAAAATAATGAAAAAAAAGTTATGGTACATATGTATACTTATAAATAACTTAAAAATTGGTCAATATCAATATTTATTTTAGTTAATGATAGTTTTAATAATGCCTCCAAATGTTCGTTTGTTAATCGATTTCTCAGTTTATTTTTAATTAATTTGAAGCTTGAAAACGCACTCTCACAAATATATGTGCTTCCAAAAATAGATAAAACTCGCATAATTTCGCTAAGGGGTATTTGAAAAATTAGGAAAATATCAGTATAAAAATGATTTAAAAAGTAAAATTGAAAGATATTACAATGTAACTCTTTACCTACGCAGGTAGGGGCGTACAAATTGCAAAGTTACTAAACTTGGTCAATGGATGCAAAACACCCTTAGGTACCTGTTAACATTTGTTACTACTAGAAAAAAGATTGTATACAAGTGCGAATTTCTTCCAAGGGATTTCCCAAAAAATATCTATTTATAATGGCCACGTGCAAGTTTGTTTTACTACCACCGGATTTTCCAAAAAATATATATTCCATTCATTTGTTTTTACCTATAGCCACCATCTGTCTGTTATATACATTGCATAAATCTAGTATACCCTTTGTACCGAAAGGTACAGGGCCATAAGTAGTTTTTGTTTGCAAGCAACGCTTTAAAAGTCCCATTTAACAAGTTTCCTAAAAATAGCGAAAGAATCTCATACCGATTTTTGTGAGTGCATGCTCAAACGAAAAGCAACAACAAATTACATTGAAAATCTGTGGGCCAACAACAAATATACGCAAGGGTTGTTTTTGTGCACACGAGATCAGAGAGCAAAGAGAGTAAGTGAGAGAACGCTCGAAATTGTTTTTGTAATTTGCATTGGCACTGGGTGATATACAGTTAGGGCCGTGCATGTACACGCGCATCGCTGCCTATGCCTAAGAGCCTTTACAAAAACAAAAAGAGCCAGATGAGCAATGGGCCTGGACATCCCTGATATATACTATGGATACGGATGGATACGGATATGGATGGGTGGATTTGAATTAGAAATTTTTAATTCATTTAGAAAAATACTAGTAATACTACTGTTCCTGAGAGATGCAGAGAATATTCTATGAATTTTCTTTCTAACATTGGCATTATCTTGCCAGGTGCTGGGTATAATTTGCAAGCCAGACTTGACAGCTTGCGGTTTGCTTGTTGATGATATCGCCCACCGAAGTATCTTTCTACGGGTTCGTTGCAATGTCTTAACTTGTAATATTTTTATAATATTTAGATGAGTCTTGGCAGCTCTGGCAAATACTGAAATCTGAATCAGCTGAAATCTGATTTTGAATTTGCTAATGATATTTGAAATTTTGAAAGCAATTTTGAAGATTAAAAAGTTTTTATGTTGTCGCCAAAAATTGGCTTTACAACAGAGCTTGAAGCCTTGTAAAAGTGAAAGATAAACATAAGTTCTCGAAATAAAAAGCATAAAACTAAAACCCTCTAAAAATTTTCAATTTTACATTTTATGAGAAATTTTTAAGATAAAGTGAATGTCAATGGCCTCAAAAATTGATGTTTGCTTATAAAATTATTACTAGTATTAGTATCTCAGCGTGAAGGACAACGTTTCAGCCATATGCCCAATTTGCCAGTATGCCTGCAGCACTATGTATGTATGCTGAAGAATCTAGCGAGATCAAGTTAAGATGCTTAATTTTTTTTTATGCCAATAACTTTTTAGCCTGCCCTCGTACGTGCATATATGTTTGAACGTATGTGTGCTTGTGGCATGCATACAAATGTCTAATACTTCCGCAACAGGCATAAATGTTGCTTGCAACTTGTTGCCAACCTGCGCGTCAACATTTTCCAAGTGAGTTTTAGTTTATAACCGGGCTAAAAATAGCTGCAATCCGTTTATTAAAATGAAAAATTATGCTGCAAGCGGCCTGTTAAGTTGTCGTTCTTTATTTGTTGTTGTTATTGCTGTTGCATTAATGTGCTTTTGATGATTGCCTCACTCGGCGCCCGCGCCTCAACCCGCGTCGCTGCCACAAATTACATCATATTGGCTGGGTAAGCTGGCCGGGTTGCTTTCCTGCCTCTGGTTCGTGATGCAATCCACGAAACTTGTCTTACCGGCTGGCTCAGTTACAATTCGATATGCGAGCGCCACAATTTACACAAAAAAAGAAACTAAAAAAAAAATCCTCAGTGTCAATGTCACGGCAACGTTGGCCGACGACCATGGCAATGGTAATGGCCATGGTGAAGGCGAATCCGAATCCGAACGCATATCCCAATGCGATTGCAACTGCAGTCCCTGCTTAACTGTACTTTAAGCTTTTATATCAATGCAATTTGTTACGTAAATAGAGAGTATTATGGGCTTGTAAAAAAGTTTTATGGCACATTAAAAGAGTCATTGCAGTTACCATAAAGTGAGTCCATACAGAACGGATTGTCCAAAAAAGATGTACCTTTGGAATAATTGCTGCAAGACTTTTTTTACAAGGCAAATCTTTACGATATCGTATATTTAAAAAAAAAATAAAATACTTTTTTCTATGTGTCGCTATTGCACTTAAAGCAAAAGTATCGAAACTTTTAAGGGATAAACGACAATTATTCGAATTAGTAAATAAATTGCTTTAATAAGGAATAGTTAATGTAATTTCAAACGATCTTTATTTTTTTGGAACTCTTATTTTATTTTTCTGGTTGAGTTGTTTTTTAACTTTAGTACTAGAGTAAACACTAAAGATGCGATAGAAAAATTTTGAAATAATTTTTGTAATTTAAACTTTTAACGATACAACTAATTTTTAAACAAATCTTAGAACTTTAAGAAAATTTTGTACCAAACCATATTAATAAGCACCTTGGCTGCAACAACTGATAATGTTCGGTGAGTACCCGAAAGGAATTTTGTGAGATCCACACAAATTTTTGTTTAAAATGTAAGCCTAGTTGATAATCAATATATAAGTATATCTTCTGTATAAGCCACCGGAAGATATGAAAACAAAACTAAAAGTATATTCTTGTATCTGTTTTTATCCTCCACTACGATTTTAAGCAAATAAATTAGACTTTAAATCAGATTTACTTACTTCATATAACCTTTTTTCATGGACAATTTATACGTATATTAACCCATTAAATTTGAATTAGATTGTGAAATTTAAAATTTGTTTTCAGAAAATGTCGTACTTCTGTTGTTTATTATGCTCACATTATTCTATACTCAAAATTTAGTGACTCTAGTTTAAAGGCCAAGGATGCTACTAAAGTTTTCATTCGATTTAAATTATCATCGAGTAACGACGTAAGCAACCCAAACAACAATTCTTGAGAATAAAACTGCCAGTGTCTAGAAATGTCATAAGGAGTGCTTTTTGTAAAGAACGGTTTTTGTAAGAAAAATTACATTTAAAGGCAGAAAAGATAAAGTTTTAAATATTTATTTATTGTCAGTTAGAAAAATATTTGATCATCCACTGCAAATAAATGACAATTTCAACTATTTAAAAATAAAAATAGTTTCACATAGTTATGGTAGTTGATGTCAGTTTAGATTTCTATCACACTTCAATACAAAATAATACTAAAAAAATAGTCAAGAAAGAAAATAAGTTATTTTAATTATTTTATTTATACAGTGATAAGATAAAAATTAATTATAAATTATAAAAAAAATTTATAGAAATTTGCACACACTGCTAGATGTTTTTAACAAACATAGGGTGGGCCATCTGTTAGTTTGGTTGTTAAACACTCATAAGTCAGAACATACCCGTCCAAAGTGGATGCACTTTGACATATGTCAAGTTCAAAACTACTCAACTTTAGTCATGGATCATTTAATAAACGAACAACGCGTAAAAGTGGTACTTGCGTACTATAAAAAGCGTCGTTTTGTATAAAAAAACATTGTTGAGACCAGTGTCAATAGGTCGCCGGGAACATCGAAGTTGGGATCACCTTGCGTCGAATTTTTCATGCGGATCTGGATTTACACGCTTACAAGATTTAAATGACGCAAAAATTGAAGCCCACGGACCACGGCGGCGCTTATGCGTTCAATGTATGAGAGAACAGCCAAATCGTCAAAAAAAAAGGTCATCGAAAATTCGCATACTGGCCATTTGGGCGATATTATTTTGCATTTGCATATACATATAAATGCATATGCATTTGCCCAATTTTGTTGGAAAATATACGAATAAAATGCAATTAACAAACAAATCAACAGATGGCCCACCCTATATTAGCTACTTTTCGCAGTCAACGAAATGCGGAATATGTCATTGTAAGTTGCACTTTGCACTTTTACCTTTGTGCAGTTTTAGCCGACAAACAGAACACCCTATATGTTTCATTTGAAAGCTTGCATCAAACAAAATTAATTTGTTAATGTAAGGTCAGAATGGCTTGAATTTAGGAGAGTATATGATATACTGGATAACCCAAATATTTGGGCATTCCTAAGTAAGATTTCTGTGTTACAACTTATTTATACCTCATTACTGGATTTTCCTTTTTTTAAGTTTCGGTAGTGTAAGCTTTTTAAGTAAACACATATCCAGTCTTTTGGGGTGTTCAGACCTCAAACTTTACCGTAGAAATCAGCTATAAAGTGCTGATTTTCTTTTAATATAACATGAATCGATGAGCAGCAGAAAAAATTTATAGCCGCAAAAAAAGGACGGTCAAACCGGGCCTAAAAAATTCAGCACTGAGTGACCGAAATGTCGGGTATTGTCTTTGGATTATCTATTTAGCATATCGTTTTTAGACGTTATATTCGATATTTTAATCTATCATTGTGTAGATGTCTCCCTATATAGCCCGAATTTTCCAACCGATTTATTTCATATAGTCATATTTGTATAGCCAGGCTCGGATCCAGGATTTAGTCCTAGGGGGGTTTTTCACATCGAAGTGTATATATGTATATCAGACCTCGTGAAAAACTGTCAAACCATTTTTCCAACTTTCGGGTGGGCCCGGATCCGAGAAGCCCTCCGTGGAGATCTTAAAAGATATTGTGAGTAAATGTCAATGTAAATTGACACTTGCAGAGTATTTAAACTTCTAAACTTGCCGTAGAAAGCCCCAATGGTATTCATTTTTACTTTTTTTTCTCAATTTTTTCTTCTGCATGTGTTATTCAAGATGAAAATTGTTGCCGTTGTCGTAGGAACTGGCCAATGTCATTTAGTTGTTGATAAGATGCGGACTCTTAAGTCCTGGCACTCTACGAAGTAAACTGCGGCACATAAATTCATTAGAATTTTACTCGCTAGTGGCGTATCTGATAACTGAATGTTGACAGCAACAAGTTGCAAATTGTTGGGATGTTGTTGTTGCGGTTGTTGTTGGCAGTGGAGTGTTTGATATATAGTTTTTATTTCCTGTTTAGTTTGACGAGCAGAAAATCAATGTTTATGGCTAATAAAAGTTTTCAGGGCTTCAAAGATGGAAAAATCTATGTGAAAATATTTCATGTGGGAAGATGTTGCCTTTTATGCATATGACTCAAATGACCCAAATTACAAAGCAAACAGCTGCAATAACCCAACAACAACAACAACAGCAAGCAGCCCAACCAATCAACTAGTCAACAGCAACAACAACAACAACAAACCAAACATATTGTTTGTTGTTATTTAAATTTGGCAAACAACAATAAAAGCCAACCTGTTTGTTGTTAAGTTTAGCACATGGCATTTAGTACATTGCACCACTGTGCAAGACCAAGAGAAAGAATTTGGGCAAAGAGAGAGTGGAGTAGAGAGATAGAGAGAGAGAGACAGAGACATTGGAGTTAGCCTCAATAAAAATGCAGTAAATTCCTAGAACAAATGATTAATAAAAACGCGCAGATATACCAAAAGAGTTGTAGTTTTTTTTTTGTTGGAGTCGGAGTTGTGAGTGGCCAGAGGCTGCACCCACTTGAAAGCTGTGAAAAACTCGCATAAGTTTTGGAATTTCATGCGGCAATGACTTGAACTTGGATGGTGACTTCTTCGCTATGTAGTTGTTGTTTTAGTTGGCAGTTGTTGTTATACCCTCTAAAGAGTATGCCAGAAATTGCTTTCAAAGGAATACTATGGTGTCGCTATTTATCGAACTTAAATCTTAAGATATTGCTATTGAAAACTCTTATGAAATCTTTGAACTGGCGTATTTTCCAAATAAAAAGAAAGCCAACATTAGATTAAAATCTAGATTTTGCCACCTTAAGTCTAATTAAGGAGGTTCTGGTTTTTTTAAGGACCAAAATTCAAGTAGCTGTGTAAATATTCTGCTCGAATTAAAGCACAGTGGTCGAAAGCGACTTTCTTTGGCATGAATTAAAAAAATATTTATAGGGAATCTGAAATCTTGGCTTATGTGTTACTCACACAGCTGAAGATATTCATGTACATTTTAGTTAACATCTTTCATAACTTAAGAACAGCTGGACCGATGTTGATGATCTTTGATTTGTTGGATATTTATCTGCCCCAAATAATTGCTTATAAAGAAAGTTCATTTTAGCACATATGTTTTATATAAATTTGACTTTTTGACATTATTTATAAGACAAATTGATTTCTATAAATTTGTAATTATCGAACCATTGAACTATACGAAATTATTCTTCGTGAAGCAGTTTCGGTTTTAAAATCAACATTTTTGCAAATAATTGTACTATGTACTTTTTTGTTTGTGTAGATCTCTGTTTTAGCCAAAAAGAGATTTAGGTTGGGAAAATAAACCTGTAAACTTAAAAACTAAGCTGTTTTTTGCGATTTCGTTGTAGTTGTAGCTTAACCAACAAGAGATCTTTTTGGGCTATTAAAATCTTCGGTACATGCCAAACTCACTAACCAGAGATCCAGCTGAGCCCCCTTATTTAAGGAACAAAAAATATTTGTTGTCGATTAATTTTAATACTTGTTTTTTTTTTTTTTTTTTTTTTCGAAAAATCAACGAATTCTTTTAGAGTATTTTAATCTTCAGTACCCCAAATTAAATAAAAAAAAGAGATTCAAGTTGAAAGACCCATTGCTCCGATAACTTCAATATTCAGATTTTTGTGATTTTATGCAACATTTCATCAAAATCGATTTTAAGACTATTTTACACAAATCTTCCAATTCTGCGAGATCTTTTAATCTTTGGTATACACAAAATAAGTGGCCTTATGTTCCAACTTGCGACTCTAGGAAATATATATATACATATATACAAAATAACTAAGCAGAGATTTAGGATTGTCCCCTTACTTAAAGATTAAGCTTTTTGTGTTATTTTATGGACGTTTTGACTTTAATTCATTTTAATACTACATGCATACTTAAGATCATTTAAATCTTCAATCAAAGCTACAGTGATACTTTAGGGTAGCCAGAGATTCGGGTTGAAAAGAGCACTGCCTTTTGAAAAATCAAACAATTCTACAGAGATCGTTTAGAGTATTATAAGCTAGGGTATACACAACTAACTAAACAGATATTCGTGGAGCGCAAAAATATTTGATGTTCATCCATTATTACATTACAGGCTTCTTTTAGAGCCTTTAAATCTTCAACCAATTCTACACTAATCTTTTAGGGTATTTAAATCTTCGGTACACCCAAACTAACTATTTATCTTTATTATTGTTGTTTGCCTGCAGTGAGAGTCACACACATGTAGTATCTATAGAGTCATACCATATGCTTTAGAGAGGTCCAAGCATGTTTGTTAGAGAAATCGATTAGAACTAACAACTACAACAACAAAGCGCACGATTGTTGGCCTGCTGCAGTTGCAAGTGATGCCGCCAACAACTTCACCTCTGTGCACCTCTGGCACCATGCCTCAAGTGGCCAGAAGACTAACTCTGCATTTCTGCAAGTTTGTGCCAACTCATTGCGTGAACTTTGATGGGCTCTTCGGCTGCGTGCAACCAGCGCTGCATAAAGGTGTCAATTTTAGCACACAAATGCCATTTCACAGGCACCACAATTTGTGGCAAGCTGCAAGATGATTGCGCGCGAGACAGAGAAAGAAAGAAGATTGTACCAAAGCTTTCTACGCACACAAATCTAACACGCATAGAAATTTGCATTAGTTAGCCATGGTATGGACATCTAGCCATACCCAAAGATACTTTTTTCTAATTAGCAGGCCGCTTAGCAACAGCAACAAACAAAAAAGAAAACCAGAACGAACTTTAGAAACCAAAAAAAAAAAAAACAATTGTTTAATTGTCATTAGAGAAAATTATGCACTTAATTAGAAATGCAAATGTTTGAGCATCAATCAAGTGAAATCCCGGCAACATTTTTTGGCATAACATCAATCAGTGTTTGAGATATGCGAGCTGTTCATAATTGAAAGCATTTGTCAAGCGACTGTCTTCAGCATGTCTTAAAAATAAATATAAAAAATATTAGTAACAAAAAATAAAAAATTAAAACTAATAAAAAAACATTAAAATAGAGGCGTCATCTGCGCATTTAATTGCAGTCTTAAGTATTTCTAGTGGTTTTTAATACTCTATTAAAAGTTATACTGACTTTTACAAAAAGTGTTGAAAGAAGAGTTTAGTAATTTGTCTAACAAATAACTCTTTCGTTATGGTAAGATGATGAAATAACACAATCCATTCACGTATTCCATATTTTGCTTGCTTTCTTAATCTATTTAGTTTGGGTTCAAAGATGTTGCTTTGGAATTTTGCATTTGACACTTACCTATATGCAAGTTCATCAAACCCATAACCATTAGGCTAAATAATATGAATTCAAAAATGATCGAAAGTGAAATTTGCTTAAATGTGCCTTTAACCTTTTTTTTACTAAATTTGTTGATGGTAGTTTAAAAAGTCACTCACTTCCGCAGCTTTAAAAAGATACACATGCCACCATAATGGTCTATTGAGCTACCCATATCAGCTTTAGCTGAGTTAATCGGCTAATCGATTTTTAGCACAACGCACCGATTCGAGTGTCTTTAGGAGTCATTCTCCGAAAGTCTATTTTGATTTTTTAACCCTTAGCTTCTCGCCTGATTCTATTTTATTCAAATAGTGGTCGATACTTTTATTTTTGCAAAATTGGAAAAATTTTTAATTGTGTCGGATAATGTAACATTTCGAAACAAATTTAAAAAAATCACATCTATAAAAGGATACTTTCATATTATGAAATCGAAAATCGATTTTCTGGGCAATGTTAAGGATTGCACTTATTTACAAGGTATTCTTTCAACACAGAAAATCTATTTTGACTTCTTCAACTTCAACTTGCCTGATTCTATTCTATCCAAAAAGTGGTCGATACTTTTATTATTTTTATTATAATTTTTAAGGAAATTTTTTCTGTATAGAATAACATAAAATTTCAAGGTTAATTAAAAAAATATTAGTACGAAGGCTGTATCAAATCAACTTAAATTAACTGGATAGTACTGGATAAATTTATCTTATTTATTTACTTTTAACTTACTACAAGCTTTTTGGTATTTTTCTTATAAATTGTTGTTATGGTTATTAGCTTAATTAGGGTGTAAATAAAATCAGGGAAAATGAAGCACAAACGTAACAACTGAACTTATTAACTTACAAAAAAGATCGCTCACGCATTACTCAGTTGACTTTTTTAATAATTTTTCAATTTCTCAACTCAACAGCAACAGTGAATACCTCAATTGTACAGGGTACTTAACTTAACAACTCAACTTATGAACTAACAAAAGGTCGTTCACGCTTTAGCCAGTTGACTCTTTGTGCAACTGTAACTGTTTGGATGGCATATCCTTTTTTGGCACCTTTTTTCGTCTTGAGTTTTTTAGAGTTATTTAGATGAGTTATTAAGATGGCGCTGAATATGAAGGCCCTATGCTTCACTAGGAGAGAAGGACGACAGTAGTAGTAGTAGTAGTAGAATATAAATTGACCTTTTGAATTTTGCGAGCAAAGACCGAGAAACTTAATAAGCCTGGTCTCCAAAATATCTACTCTCTGCTATCCATAAAACAAAACACTATATCAAATTTAAATAAGCTGCTCGTTGTCAGTCTGATCATCTAAAATATATATACCCATATAATATGTAACATGCCTTTCCGAATTGCCACAGCTTTGGAACTTAGGTTGAAAACTGTTTTGTTGATTGGGCCAAATGTAAGCTTTTAAGGTGGGAAAGCAATGAAAAACTTGGAAGCTGGGTGTGTTGTTCCCAAATAGCAGAACGAATATTTACTTTTTTGTTCACATTAGTATATACTTGGTGACTGTAAACAGAAAAATTATCTTGGGCAGAACAAGGGGCCAATATAAAGAAAGTTAATGCAGTTGAAAAAATAGACTATGAGACGCACCTTGTGCATAAAGTTATAGCACTTTTGATCTGCGAGAAACAGGCAGAGAGACTGAAAGTTTGATGATTATATCTGATCATGGACTAAAAGCAGATGACCGAGAAACAAAAGTGAATGTAATTTCGGACATTCTACCCCTATTGCAACTCCAAAGTGTTTCAACGAAACTTTGGCGAAATTAGTTGAAAGCTTTTTAGATACAAATCAGTTGATTTGTAAGTTTTAAAAGAGTATTTAAACCTGGACTTGCCCAAATTTACTTTTCTTTTCGCAATTTTAGATTTTGGAAATGATGCAAATTGTACGTGGCTCAAACAAGTTGTAATAAACATTATGATGTCGCATTCATTGGTTTATTATTTCAAATTAATTACGGCAAACAAGTTTAAGCCAAGAGTAATTCAATGCACACGCTTCAACGAAAAAAAGAATTTCCGCATAGTACGAGGGCAGGTTGAAAAGTAAGCTGGCTAGCAAAGAAGGTATCACTTTTTTGAAAATTAAAAATGAACAGCCCTACATTATTCGCTTTAACCCAAGCGATCTTTTAATTTCCAACATATTCAGGAAGTATGATATACTCCTGGTAGCTTATCTATCTGGCCGCCACCACACTGTTAGATACCATCTACAGAAAATTGGCCTATCGGACTCTTCAGAGTGCAGACTATGTCTCGAGGACGATGAAACCACCAGACATATTCTCTGTGACTGCCCAGCGCTGGTATGGGACAGAGCCTGTCACTTGGGAAAGGAACGGATTAGTCCCTTCCATCTTAGATCAATACCAACAAAAGACCTACTGCTATTCATACGGAAAGCGGAAAGTCTTTTGCTGTAATTTATGGGTATGGTACAAAAGATCTTCTGGTCGCAGTGCCCCACCTCTTTGCGAGGAACCCATAGGGGAAAAAAAAAAAAAAATGATATCTCAAGAACCTTAAAAGTAAAGTAAATATATACTGAAAATTAGTCGGACTAGCAAGGATTCACTTTTTTCGAAAAATTCTTTTTAAAGATTACCAGCGATCTTTCATGATTATTGCCTTCCATAAAATAGAATTTGCCATGATAATGAAAACAAATATAGGCTGAAAAGTAATCGGGCTAGCAAAGAGATAATTTTTAACATTTGAAATATTACCAAATCATTTTAAGGGAATAACTTTCCATCTAGCTAGTTTTTGCAATGTCTGAAAAAAGATAATGGGCACAGGAGTAAAAGTCCGGATTAATTATGGTGGATGAAGAACGATTTCGTAGCACTTTGTATAATTATTCCATGGTAATTGAGCTCTGTTGTGTTGATTTATGGAAAGGAACTTTTTTCGATATATGCGAATTTTTGCTATAAATCATTGCATCGAATAATGTGTTTTTGTAATCACAATCGATCGCAAAATTATGACATGGATATCCCGAAAAACAGGTGCCTTCAATTTGTTGGCAGACAGAACTGTCTTCGACTTCTTTGGTATGGCTTCCTGAGAAGTAGTCCAAAGCTTTATATCCGAATACTGCATATAGCAATCATGCGCAACTTTAAAAGTCGATCGTCCATGGCTTTTCCATGGAATTTGGCAAGTATTTCAGGCGTAGTGCCGTCTATTAGTCGGTCTGCGTGGTCTTCATTTTAATATTGAGCTGTCTCATATTTATAGGGAATATTTTTTTTTTTCCTCAACAGTCCTAGAATCAACATCCTACATTAACAGCTAGCAGCTGAGAGAAAATCTACTCAAAAAGATAAACAAAATTTTTCGGGGCTGGGCCTATTACTTTTTAGCCTGCCCTCGTATATGTTTAAAGCAACAACCACGGCACAAAAAACACTACAACTTTTAGTAAAATTATAAGAGGAGTATACAATAGAGCTGTGCTTTGATCATGATTAAGACCTTTCACCGATTGATTGAAAGTTACCTTTCATTAGAATAAGAAAGAATACTTCGGAATCGCCGTTTTTGAGCAAATGCTTAATGAATGAAAGTGAAGTGAAAGCCATTTGCATATGCATGAAACTTTTGATAGCACCGGTTCAACAATAAGAATGCTTTGTACCAAGAACCAGAGGCGGGTCTAGAAGGAGAAGTAGCCCTAAAATTTGCGAGTTGCTAAAAAAATTTAACAAATTTTTCATGAGACCCTTTATTATTTAATCAGAAATTATACTATGCATAACATTTGCATTAACCCCGAACCATTTTCTGCTGCATCCGCCCCTGCTATACACCAACAACATACAAGAATTTTTACACTTACACCAAACGCCAAATGAGCTTATCTACTTCCCAACTGAGTTTATTGCAAATTTGCACTCTGGGCAGCGAAAGTTCCGCCAAAATGCATAAGCAAGTTTAAAAAGTGTAAAAAAATTTTAAATATTTCAATTCATAAATTCTAAAATTAAAGAGCAGAAAGTAAATCGGAGAAAGTTGCCAAAAAGTTAAACCACCAGCAAGATATATCTTCTTTTATTTTTTTTGTTAAACTTGGCTATTTGTTTATCATGGTCAAAATGCCGTAACATGGGCCTGGAACTAGCTGACTACAACTACCTTGACAACTAACTGCTATTAATCACATATAAGAATTCATAATAATAGAAGAAAAAAAAAACTTGTTAATGATGCTGTATGTTGTAAAAGCTAAGATTCTATATACTTGAACGGATTAAAGCCCAAATATGTGTGTGTGTCTACGTCTTACAAATCAGCCAAACTGTTTTTGACCGTCCATTGAACTTTTGGCCAAACAACACAAAAGGAAGCCTCGAAAAAGCCAAGAATCTTTGCAAGACATGTCAGCGTAGAAATAAAACCTTGAACCCGAAAGGTTTACTTATAGATACATGCCATGGCTATTTAAGCCTCTTCTTTGTGTGTGCGTATCTTTACCTCTGTAATAATAATTTTGGCAGCATGAGTTACGTAGGTTTATGGCCAAAACGGCCGAACTAAACTGAACTCTGTGAATGAAAGTGTTGCAGTAAGAGCGGCAAAAAAAAAAAAACCTAAAAGCAAAAATCATTTCGGCATTTGTTTTTACTTTCTAAATTGGTCTTTTATTAAAGTTTTGTGCGTAGTATGACTTGGATTCGTTCGGAAACGGTTTGAACTAGTTCAAAGACCGAATTTTTACTTGGAACTAATTCGTTCATCTATTAAGTGCTTGAAGTTTATAATCTTTGCAGTTACAACAACTTTAAAAAATATATGATAGATAATCATAATCACCCAAATCCCAAAGATGAAATTGAGATGTACCAAAATATAACAAAGCTAGTATTAATCTTTAAGAAAAATATAGACATTTGTACATATTTATAAAACAAATTGAATAAAATAAACAATAAAGTATATAGGCACAAACAAATGAATTAAGGAATATGTTTACAGAGCTGTGCAAACTGCTTGTGAACTACAAGCACTTATATGCAAAAATGCAACAAAATAAGTCCACTTTATTTGTAAGGCCTAAATGAGCCAAAGTTAGTGTCCCTAGCACCTTTATTTCCGTGGGAATGGCATAAATGTATCTTGTATCATGTGAAACACAAAATAGGAAATTTGAAGTTTTTCTCAGAACACATCATCTTGGTATAAAACCCTAAAAAAAAGGACAGATTCTTATTTTTTTTAAGAGTTTGAATGCCATATTTGGAATAGAAAGAATTAAATTTATTTTGTTTCTCGCTTTTAGTTGCTAAACTAGTGCAGTGCTGCTGAACTGTACTCACATCTTGCTTTATGACGTCACAGCATTGGTTATGACACATGCTGTTGGAGCTGCTCTGGGAATACTTGGGAATCTTTAGCTACTTACGTGTTATCGACGACTGCGTCATTTGATGACGATATTTACGTAGCTGAGCATCTCAGCTTTACTAACTGGAAGGAAATTTGGGTGAGAGCTTGCAGAAGAGTTCTTCCCGAAAGTATTCAATTTGTCTGCTTTAAACTGAACATGTGGCGTTTCTTACGCGTGGTGTGGGTAATGAGTGATTAGCTTGGACGAATTCAGGCATAAACTCCTTGAGCCTAAAACCAAAAAAAATAATGTTCTTATTACGCCGACTTTTGACGGCGACATTGCGAATTAAATGAAAAAATCAAATTTTTTCACTAAAATTGAAATCCCAGGAACGGCTGGCTAAGTAGTTAAGAGCTTTGCTTGTGTTCTAAAGAAGCAGTTCCTACACCCAGACACTGCTTTAGCACTCAGTTGCCCCTTGGTGAACTGTTACCCAATGATAAACAGAGGCAAGTGTATGGCAAGACACAAATAGCCTTCATATATCAATAAGTTCATGGTGAATCAGAATTTTTCTTTATGTCTCGACCTCCTCCTTACTCGATCATTCTTCTTGTCTACACGCTGCTGCCCACTGTGCAGCTCTGTAGCATAACTCTCGCAAGGTTTGCATAAATTATGTTGGGCACAGCTCCAGAACATTACCAGTCGGACCGGCTGAGGCGTCAATAATAAAGATAAATGTCATGACATGTTAAGGTGCGTTGCAAAAAAAAAAAAACAGAATAAAATCTCTTGCAGCCTCTTATGATGACTAATGTACAGCTCTTAACTCTTAAATCGTTCTTAGTCAGCGGTTTTACCAGCCTGAGTTCACTCAATCTTAAGGCGGTGCTTCCCGACCGCACTCAAAAATCCAATGTAAACTTTCATTTTAATTAGGCGTCTCTCTAAATGAGTAGCTATATTTAGAATTGGATGCACTATCTGGAACTGATCATTTAGCTGCCGTTTTATGTCACTTGGGCAAGCTCATAAACAACGCATGCTTCCAAAGGTTCAACTACTATATACTATGTGTGCGTGAGTTGTATCTAGTAATATCTGCCGCGTGTATCTTTGTATCTGGCGTGGCACAATACACTTGGGTCTCTCTTGGCCTAATGGGTGTGCACATGTGACTGGCCTAGCTGTAGCTGTGGCTTCTTTATACCCTGTACATCCCTAGGGTCAAGGGTATTTCCGATTTGTGCAATGTATGTAACAGGCAAAAGGAAGCTTGAATATAAGTTCTTGTTTGTGGCCAAATAGGTTTGGGGTAGCTCAATAGCCATGCTTGTTGGTAGATCTCGAAGATCATAATAGCTAGGGATGCTAAACTTTACTAAAAGTTGTATACTATTTGGAAGCAGGTTAAGGTTTTCGCTTTATGTTTATATCTGATTCCGTTTCTCTGTACGAGATTCTATGCTCAAACTATAATAGCCATTCGGTCGAAACTTGTTATCTAGAATACTTTGTTGCACAGATCCAAGATAGTTTGAAAATTTCCCATCAAACTGGAGCAAAATTACTTTTTTTCTTGTACATAAATATAGGATTTCGTTCCACAGTAGTGGCCTTCGTCATAAAAAGGTGCAAAACTGGAAAAAAAACTAGATTTGAAAAATTTTTCTATTCGCTTGCCGCCATCATTGGAATATAAAGATTAGAGCAAAAAATATTGTGAGTCTAACAACAGAAATTTGATTTTTGTCATAACAACCACCGTAGACCATTTCAATACAATGTCAACGTAGCAACATTAAACTTGCAGCAGATAATACCTTTATGTTAGGGTAAGCTGGTGCAGGGTATTTCACTGTCGTTCACCGTCCCGTATGATTCAAATTTTTTTTACCTTGATTTTGTCGTCGTGTTGGTCATGTTGCAAAACAGTTTTCATTTTCAATGCGCCCTAAAGGCAATGTCCAAAGCATGCTGACCAAACCAAAACCAAACCATACCAAGTTGAACTGCTATGCTTGGCATGCATTCAACACACGATACTTGGCATTCCTGGCAGCCCAGGGTCTAGTCTGTCCCAGAGTCCCTGAGTCCGTTGAGTCGCTTTTGCCTGCGTGAGTTTGTGTCCAAAGTCTTTTGTTTTGTTCTGCTTATTTCTGTATGAGCTGCGGCGGCGTCGGCGACGGCAGCGGCAGCCTATCGATCGGCATGATCATCATGTGCAGCAACTGCCAGGCTATTTTTATTACAATATGTTGCAACAACAGTGGACTCACTGTCTATGCCCCCGGGCAGAGCTGCTGCCCGGCGATTGCCATCAGTCGCCGGATTGTCAACGCTTTTTGCATTGTTCTACATGCGCAGTCCATTACATGATTTTATTATGTTCCTGGCATTCGCAACGTCATCTAGAAAATGTGCCTGAGCTTTTGTTTTAGTTGTTGGCAAGCAGTTTTGTCACTTTTTGCTGGCACATCTCTAGTAGCTTCAGGAGCCGCACGCAACGCACGCTCTAATGAGCAAAAATCATTTAAGTTACCTGGACAGTTGGCGTCGAGAGAGCGCCTGAAACTTGGCAGCTATTTTTAGTTGGCATTTGCTATATATAGAAGCAGTTGCCACCCAACCTATAGGAAAAAAAATAATAAAAAACTGCAACTTGAGGCGGCTTTATTGGGCTTCGAACTGGTTCTACTCGCAACCAGCTCGTAGTATACTCTATGCGGTGGGTTCTGGGTAATGCGATCTAATGGCGAGTGCTGGAATTTGCATTGGCAAAACTGAAACGGAAACCAAAACCAAAAAGTGGCGACCATATGGAGTTCATTAAACACATACAGACAGCAAGTTAAGTGAGCCTATCGGTCAAGTACCTAACTGCTAAATGTTAATACTCCACATCTTCATCATGAAGTTGGCTTTGGCTAATTGCGCGTGCCCAGCCAACGGAAGAAGACAACCAAGACGAAGACTTCGACGACGACAATGGCGACTCCGGCGGCGGTAACTCTTCTCATGCTAATTAAAAAGAATTGGGCAAAACACAAGTGATGCGATGGAATATGTGAAGTAAAGTGTTCTGTGCACACAAAAAAAAAAAAAAATATAAATCTTCGAAGTGGGGCCTGACAATGGAATACTCTGCACCCATTTAAAAAGAAAAATATTTTTTGAGCTGATTTTTGTAGCACCTTTAGGATTTTCAGGATGTCGTGGCAAGCCGAAAGATTCTCTCTCTTTTCTCCAGATATCAACATAACTCCAACAACTCCATCGGAATGATATTGCAACACAAATGTTGGCCTCTAATCTTGGTATTTATACCGACTTATGGACAGACAAACATCACTACCTGAACTGATGGTGATTATTTGGAAATGAACAATAAACATTATGGTCTAGCTTTTTAATACGTTCCACAAATCTGTAATACCCTTAACCCTATATTTATAGGGTATAAAATGAATACAGCCCATCAAACGGTTCTTAACTGTCTGCACCGGCTGAACCACTCGGGATGACCAAAATTCGCTGCAACCCAAAGAACCGCAGCGCAACATGTTCATTTGAAAGCCGGCGAATTTCGTGGAAGAGTTAAGAGCATGAAAGTATGAATTACAACTGATGCGAATAATTGAAGCAAAGAACGAACGGACAAAGAGACTAAGCAAATGTGAAAACCAAAGAAGCAGCTGTTAAAAAGCAATGCACACAAACCGCTTCCAATTCAAACTGGCGACTGACTCGATTAGCCGGCTCATCAGCAGCTCCAGCTCATGGCAAAAGTCGTTGCACTTTCTACATAGCAGCCGAAAAATTTTTTGACTGCATCTAGATCTGGGGTTCCCGATAAGCCCCGTCACCACAGCTAATAGCCTGCAGTCGGTTAGTCAGGCAAATGTCAGGCAGTCGTCAACCAGCCGCAGTGCCGCGGCGCTCTTTACAAGAATATGCTAAAAGAATGGCTTTTTATTTATTTTATTCATTCGCTGTAAAAAATAAAATGTATTAAAGGGTATGCTAAGTTTGTGATGGGAATATGTTGTTGGGGTTTGAGCTGAGACCGGAAGAAAACATATATAAATGTATTTTTCTTATATCATATTTCCCGATTTAAAGAAAAACCCAATTTCTATAAACTTAATCGCAATGCACCAACTTGGTGGTATCAAAAATTTGTGTAAACATTAAAACTTGTTAGATATGTAAGGATTGCGTTAAAATGCTGCTATACCCGGAGATACCATAGGTTATCGTCAACGCAGTTCATTTACGAAGACGCATAAGTTTTGTAAATACATATTGCATTAAATAGATTAACTTTGAATTAAGCAATAATCTATCATCTAAGCCAGATAATGTTTTTTGCTTTACTAATGGGGCAAACTGCACTGCGTCCTTTAGTATATACTAGCCCTAGAGCTTCTCAGCTAGTTCAATTCCAGAGATAAATTTAATTAACTGAAATAGTTCTACTCTGATATCATGCGTCAAGATTCTATGATCGATGCCCCTCTTCTGGCAAGAGCGTCACACTTTGTAAGTATGTGTTGGTGGATTCGTTGATAATCTCACAGAATCTACAAATGTTACCATCTATGATGCCCTTCCTGCTCCTGTGAGTCTGTCTTGTCCCATTAGTAACCCAGTTAGTAGTTAGTTAGTAAATTTTTCCCAATCGACAGAGATTTCTTGAACATATTCAGATGATAGGTACCGAAAAGCTGCTTGAATTGTTCGGGCTTCGATCGACTGTGCACACATCTACCAATACATACCACCATACCTGCCTGACGTATGCTGGTGCGCTTTTCCAGAGATTCTGACTGTCTGGTGCCTTTTTTTTCGTATACTATACAATGATGGTTCAGAGGATGGGTCTTCTCTAGTGGAATAAGTGTAATTAATTGAATATCGTAATTTTCAAAGGATACAAATCTTTTGAATAGATTTATTTAGATCTTCCGAAGTTGCCAAGTTGTTTGTTTTTTAATAAATTATTTAAACATTACAATAATTATAATTAATAATTGGTTATTATATATTCCAAAAAGAAGAAGAAACTAATAATGTAGAACAGCAAAAAATACAAAATTCTCTGCAAAAATTGAAGAATTCTATTAGATTTTTCTAGAATATTTTTTTATCGCATCCTAAAGTAAGGTGCTGTAGGTTCAGAGTCTTCTTCTGTGTGGCTTATAGTATATTTAAAATTAGACCGGGACTCCTTATGACTTTTAACAATTTCCCAACGAATGTCACCAATCTCTCTCTCTATGCGTTTTGAATATTAACCAAATATTTCCTTTCCACTTATATGAAAGTCTTGTAACTTTTCACTTCAATGCTGATCATTTTTTTGGAAATCTAGGTAAATTTTAGCAATTTTTTTAAAGTGGTATTCTTTATTAATTGCAATATCATTGTGATGTGTGTTAAATTTATTTAGTTTTTTAACTAATTGAACTTCTAGTGAAAAAAGTATAAAAATTCTTGCAGAAAGTGAATTTTGAAAACAGCAAGAAAAACTAAACTCCGCCAAAACCTTTCGAAAATAGCAACTACCTAAAACGGGCCTCTTTGTGATGTACCAATAAATAAAGCGTATTTTAAAGTCTACAACTCTTTTCACCTTATCGCGATAAATTATAATCTTTTCGTTATGATAAATTGTTATTGGCGATACAAATTACCGTTATACACAGAGAGAGTTGCATTTGCTACCAAAATATGGAAAAAACAACAAGAGAAAAAAAACAGTAAAAAGAAGGCGATAAATTGCAAGCCAACAACAAAAACAAACAAAATGCAAGTAATGATAACAAACAGAAAGACAGACAGACAGAGATAGCCAGGCGCAGGCGTTTGCCTAAAAGAGTGAAAGAGAAAGCGTGTATACTTTGGAGCTGTTGATAAAACTACCATTAGGGCAGCAAAGCTTTTGTGAAGTGGAGCAAAAGAAGCAAAAAAAATAGACACACAAAGAGAGAAAGAGAGCGTAAGAAAGTAAGTGTGAAAGGACAGGCTGAGGCATTCTAAAGAGAGTGCGAGGGGCAAACAACCAAGCTGCCCATTTAAGCGGCATCCTTAATGCAGTGCAACGTTAAATGCTTTTACCAAGGATTTGCTGCTCAAATCCTAGGCAGCAGCCAAAAGTAGACAAACAGACAGCAGCAACAACAACAATGGTAACGACAACAACAACAACAACGACAATAGTAACAACAACAATGTCGAGCAATGAAAAACTACCACAGAGCCAGGCCAATTCACGCAGACAATGATGCTCTGCCAACGCACAGTGGTCGCAACTGTATTGGGTCGACGCTAGGGATGCGCGATACCGATCCGATATTTTGAATATCGAGAATACCGAAGTCGATACTGAATATTCGATACCGATTTTTTGGTTCTCGAAAAATCGTCGATCCGATACCCATTTGCTTGGTATTGGTATCGAGCTAAATTTCGTTTTACATTTGGCGCTTGAAATTTATTTTGCAAAAAGTCCCTTTATGGTGATTGCCGGTATCGAGTTTTTTTGAATACTCAATACTTCGATTAGATTTTTTTTCCCCGTATTAAGCATTCCTAACCTAAAGCTAAAATAAATTTTACGCAATTTTTATACCCTGTACCGTATGGTACAAAGGGTATATTAAGTTTGTGCAAGCCGAAAATGTATGTAACATACAGAAGGAGACGTCGGAGACCCCCCAAAGTTACCTAAAGTATGATCAGGGTGACTAGAGAGGTCGATATACCGTATGTCTGTATGAACGCCTATATCTCAGAGATGGTAAGAGCTAGAGCAACCAAATTTTCAGATTAGATGCGCTATTATGTCAAGGGAGACAAGTTTATTTTATTTTTTTGATATCGGGGTTATATTATATAGCTCCCATAGGAGCTATAGGGTTTCAGAGGACCTCGAAAAAAACAAAAAGTTTTAGATGGATAATTCGATTGTTTGTAAAGATATCGTAACCAAATTTGGCACTCAATAGTTAGAGTACCCAAGCACTGTACCAAATTTGATCAAAATCGGTTGACTATATCATATAGCTCTCATAGGACCAATCGGTCAAAAAAACGTTTTTTGTACAAAATTCGTTGTGTTTTGTTTGTTTGTTAAGACATTGTAGCCAAATTTGGCATTCCGAAGTTTTTTAGAGAACTTCCAGACTGTACCAAATTTTATCAAAATCGGTTGACTATATCATACAGCTCCTATTGGACCAATCGGTCAAAAAACGTTTTTTGTACAAAATTCGTTGTGTTTCGTTTGTTTGTTAAGATATTGTAGCCATATTTGGCATTCAGAAGTTTTTTAGAGTCGTCCGCGCCCGACTTTAACGTAAGCCATCTTTTTTTTTAATTTTGAAGGAATGCTCTGAACTTTTAATTAAAAGATTAAAATAAGCCATGTTAAATGAATTGCGTGAAATTTATAGACTTAATTTCTGCACTCTAAAGCTTCCTCAGAGAACTTAGACTCCTACACATCATAGTCACAATTTTGATTTAATTATAACTTAAGTTCAAAGAAAGTAGGTTGAATAATTCTTTGTCAGATTTTTACTAGTAACGTGTCTTAAAATTTGATTATTTATTTTATATTGATTATAGAATTATCATAAAGAAATATTTCTAAATTAGAAAGCATATTCATAGCGAGAGCAACTTAGGCCAGATATCTTAATCATATTTTATAAAGGCTTACGAACTCAGCATAGCTTTTAAAAAATTGCTTCCACTCTTTTGTTCAACAAAATTATGATTTATTATTTATTTTTTAAACTTAAGAGTTTTGTTCTTTAAGCCTAAAACGTATACAATGTTAGAGCTTAAAGGCCACATTTATAACAAACATGCAGAAAATATTTAAAAAAAAAATGATGATCTATCATCGAGGTAACATTGTATTTATAATTGAGCTGTATTCAATTATTATGACAATTATTATTATGACAATTTTCTTCTAGAAAAACATATCTTTATGGATGGATTAAGTGAACTATTTATTAATTGTAATACAATATAATAGGGAAGTAGTAGCAAAATTAACATTTACTTATTAGCTGAAAATTTCTGTAGTGTGGACGAATAGCTTAGAATATTCAATTATTTTTTATTTAAACATGAAAAAAAAAAAAAAAATCGGTCATGGGCAGTGGGACCTTTTAAAGAACGAAGTTCATTTCGCTTCTTATTTTATATTTTTAAAATACATAAACAACTGTATAACAAATTGTAATTTTTTTTAAAATAAAATCATACACGAATTATTCAATTATATGTATAAAGAAGTACACGCTAATCTTCACTAAGAATCGATTCTGAGAGTCAAGACTTTCAGCTACTATCTAAGCTCTTGCCATAATTGTAAGTAGACTAATAGATATTCTGCGATTTTTGTGCTTTAATCTCTAAGGTCCTCAAAGGAAATTTCATCCGATGATTTGTTACTCTTCTTTTTATAGAGGGCTGACATTTTTAATGCCAAACATTTGACTTTAATTTTTAAGGACAGCGCCCAGTGTGCAACGTCAGTATCGACGTCAACGTCAACTGAGACGCCAGTAATGCTGCCAAGCACTGCGACATTGAAATTGATGATGTGCTGGGCTCTGCACAGCTACGTCTGCTCCGTCAACTCCTCTGCTGCTCCAGCTCTAACTCCAACTCCAGCATTGCTCTGTGTAGTTTTTACTGCTTTCACTTTTTTTGCGCTTCAGATTTTTGGCTAGACAAGCAAAAACTTCCCTTCGAAGTTCTTGTTCTTGTTGTCGATGTCGTTGTCGATGTCGCTGTCGCCTCCCTTTGGGGTAGCAAGGCGCCAGAGCGTGCTCCGGCTGTCTATTTGAGTAGTCGTAGTAGTGGTCCTGCTGCTGCTGGTTGCACTTGATCCCCTAAAGTGAAATTAGGAAAAATTTCAATTAAAAAGCATTTAAGTAATCCGCAGTTAATGCCACTGCAAAAGCTTTCGCTTAGGGTGTCGCCTGTCCAGCAACAACATTTAAGGGTGTCTCTCGCCTAGATTTGGCGCCTGCCTCACTTGCAATTGATTGCCTGCTGCGTTGTAGCGTAACATTTGCTCCATTCTAGGGGTTCCCGCCTCTTTGTTGCAGTTATTGGCAGAGCTTTAAAGTTGATTTTCACTTGGTTACTTGGATTGGTTGCAATTTGTGGAGTTATTTTTTAAGCTAATGAAGCGTGCGGCTTGACAGCTTTTAAATAGAGTTAATGGAAGCGGTCAATTGTGAGCAAGCAGCGTAAGCCACAATATTTAAACGGGGTGTTAAGGCAGATACAAGGATAGGAAATTTTACTCTTAAGTCTTGATATGCGTCTGTGGTAGGTTGTGGTATATCCTGCATGAAATTTACAAGATGCAAAGGAAGTAGAATATGCTAGAGAATGTGTAGCTCGTCTCGTCTAGCTGAAGCTTTAAGTCAATAAAGAAAACGGAATTGTTGAAGAAAAGTTAAAAGCACTTCCTTTGACAAAAATATCTGAACAATTCGATGAGCTTTCTTAAACCAAGAATGGGATATACCAGAAACTCTTCTGTTGAAGTCGTAGCTTTTAAATTGCTGGAACTCACAGAATAAGACAAAAAATATTTAGACAATTTAGATTTAAACATATAAAATACACGAAGTAAAACAAAATGTGGTTGTTAGGGTTGGCCACCCTTGATAGTTTCCCACAATTTTCGTGCAAAAATAGTTAAATTGAAGGATATTATGAGGTAGGTCTGGAAAAATTATTTTACAACGTATTCGATGTACTTACATTCTATTAAATGAGCCAGAGTAATCGTATTTCAAGATAGTTCAAAATCTAAAATTAAGATGACGCTTTTAGACGTTTTCCGGATTATATTAAGCTTAAAGATTATTTTTTTAAGAATTTTTTGACGGTGCGAAATAATTAAAAAAAATCTTAAGTCAAGAACGGAATTCTTAATATTTCTGCTTATCTCAAGCGCCCATAAATCAGATATTTATTTCCTCAAATAAAATTGGATAATACAATTTTTAGGTCATTAAATAGAACGAAGTAAGTAAGTAAAACTATTAATTACTAACCCCTTTTAATGTTAACTGCCCTAAGACATGCTCGGATTTTAATAAGTTGCTTTTCATTAAACAAGGAGCTCCGCCTCCTGTCAGCTTTGCGCATTGTTAAAGCTATTTACAATCGCTTTGCATAAAATAAACAATCTATTTGCTGTTGGCTGTTACATATAACTATGATAATTATGCAGTACACTTTCAAACTGTTATAAGCCAACTAGTCGTCTTACCAACTCCAGCCGTATCCCACTTATGCCTGAGGGTAATTGAAATCGCTCATCTATTTAAAGCGCTAGGAACCAGTAGGAACAAAATAAAAACAAAACACAACTAAAACCAAAGAGCGTAAATTCCCTAACGAGAATGAAAATTGCCAAGCCAAATGCAAACAGTCAGTGGACTGACTGCTTGGACGGACAAGTGCAACATTCAATGTGCAACGCGCAGTATGCTGCAGCAACTTTTTGGTCTATGGTGCTTAGTGTGCAACATGAGCAAGTGAAACAAGCGCATTAGAAATGCAACAAATCACAGCGGGCGCGGCGTCCAACCGTGGCCGTCACACCAGGGGTAAGAAAAAAAACAGCCAGAGAATCCAGTACCCAAACCAGACATACGAGTACGCACTTTGGGTGCAACCAAACAACTTGCCACAACAGCAGCGGCAGCGTCAGCAGTCGACCACCGACAAGCGACAAAGGCTGAGATTCAGTTTTTGGTTGGGGATTGGGGACGCGCAGAAACGTGCAACAGTGACGACGTCTGCATTGAGTTGCCCGGCAGCGTTTTTCCTTCCTGCAATAAGTCAGCGCCGCCAAGTGATGTAAACAAAGCATTGCAATGCAAAGTGAGCCAAAGCAAAGCAACGCACACAAACTGCGTTACAAATTGTATCTAGTTACAATTTGCAAACTACAAACACACAAACTGAGCTCCCCTTCCCCACTCTCTGCCACAGCTTCTTAGCCCCTTTCGCTATATTCCTGCTACAACGCACACACGCAATGGTTAAAGTCGTCAAGTGTCGAGGATTGGGCGAGGCGGTGGCTGCTCCGAAGTCGTCGTCACTGTGCGTGTTGAAGCGCAGTTTTTATTTGTCTATACAAATATACATACAAACAAATAAACAGACAGACAGACGGACGGACAAACAGACAGTCGGACGAAGAGACAGACGGACATACTATATTGCTCTGGTCTAGCTGTTGTTGTGTTCCATACTCTACACTCGGATCATAGTATTATAAGCTAGCATTTAAGGATGCCCCGTGTATTAAAGGCGGATGTCGATTAAAGTATTTTTCTGAAATAACATCTAACCAGTTCCATACCTTCTAGTCTCAATTTCCAGGCGAAATATTCGAGCTGAGCGAAGTCACTGCCCGGAGTTAAGTTGGAACTGGAAAAAGCTAAAAAAAACAACTATTATTACTCTTTAGAAATTATAGAGTTTGTAGAAATAAATAGCAGATATTTCACTGGTAACAATCATTCTTTACTATAAATACTTCATATAAAAAAAGAGCAGTTTTGGCCGGATTTTTAGGGGTATAGCATCTTACTTATTTATTTTTGGTCATAAACTTCGCAACAAAAGGAAAAAAAGTGCTCTCAATCTGGGTGTCGCAATTAGTACAATTTGATTTCCTTGACGATCTTCTCATTGTCATAGATTTCCTTAGCATAGCACAAGTTGGGATAGTCAAAGGCAGCTCCATAACGATTCTTGCAACCACTAGTGGATTTCTCTCCAGGAGTATAGACAGGTTGACCAATAATATTGCTTGTTGCAAAGTTGCAAGTCAGTACAAAGTGATTATAATAATCCTTGCTGAACCTTACGGCAGCGCAACCCACATGGGTGTTCTTTTCGGCCACAGCCAGTGTGAACTTGGCTATGTTCTTATTGGGCAGCTCTTCAGGGAAGTTCGAAAGAATTTCAGGTGATGCGTTAGTGCGCTCAGAGAACCAGTTTTCAATCTGTTCCTTGATAATCTCCGAATCGGAGTATTCGGTCTCCGCTCCACTGTAGCTGAAGATGGCATTACTTTGACCGGCATATGCGAAACGTTCAGTGCTGCGGCATTTATCAGCCAACGATTGACAGATCTTCACATTGAAGAGCGCCAAATGGGAGAGCTCCTCACACCAAGACATCTTGGCCATTCGCACAGCCTTGGGAAGGTTCTCAATTTTTCCACCAGCAACATTATTACGCAACTCATTGAAAAGTGTAAGAATCAGTTTACGATGAGGATTTATATCTACCTGACGAACATCCTTGGGACACTCGGCACTAAAGTTCTATAGAAGTACATCTGGTTAGTACGAAACGTTGGATCGAATCTCCATTACTTACTCCCTTATTGTTGCAGGCAATGTGCTTGTCCAGACAGGTGGGCAAAGCGCAGTAATCCACAGCTGCGACAAGTCCTACTAAAGTAAGAGCTAGTACCACAATGGTATTTACTTTGGAGAACTCCATGACTTTGGCTGTTTGTATCCAACTGAAGAGAGAATATGCAAAAGTATCCAATTTATAGAGCTCTTGATATAGAAAAATTTTGCCATGTTTAATATAATGAACATATGGTGCTGATTAAAATGACGAGTTAGGCGTAGGTATAGATTCGTACTAAGAGTACTGCCAATTTAGATATAAGCATATTTTCGGAAAATATTCGTCTTTTTTACTTATCGCTACTAATCTAGATGTACATACTATTGGCCCAATTCTAAAGCTAAAAAGATTACAACTATGCACCAAAACCATCAGTATAATTATAAGGCTAAAATCACGTTCAGATG